>CACTHL010000494.1:12297500-13497500 GCA_902712375.1 Dioscorea dumetorum
CAGTGTTTGTATGTGTATGGAGTTCTAATTTTTCCTACAATCTAACACTGAAATATCTTTATTTGCATACTGTACCTTCATACTTAAAAAATATGCATTCCTTATTTCTGTACGTAGATTTCTTGTATCTTGTATTTCATACATATAATTCTGAATATTATATTTCTATTGTAGAATATTATTTACTTTATTCCTGAAATTTATTTCTTCAAAATCTAAGAAAGTAGCCCTTCAACCTGATTAACATAGGCTTCACACACTTGGATACACAATATGATACTTCCTGCAGACCAGTCAAATTTGACGGCAAGGTGAACTTTAGGAGGTGGACAAACTAGGCCGAATTTTGGTTGTACACCTTAGGACTATTTTCAGCCCTTACCCTAACCTCTGATTCTGATTCTTCTGGTCTTGGTCCTAATGGACTTCGCCGTTTATCCATCTTGACTGTAGACCAAGCTCCTAGCTCCTCAGCTCCTAATAAAACTCCTAAAGAGATCGATTTCCACTGTCGCCATAGAATCCTTAGCATTCTTGCTGATTGTTTTTATGACAAATATTTTGATTATAAGACTGCTAAGGACATATGGTGCGCCCTAGATTAGGAGTATGACCCTGACAATGCTACTAGGATTAGTTACCTAAGTATAGAGTTTGAGAACTACAAGATGGTAGATGGGGTAGACATGGGAGAACAGATTCATACATTTCAGGGCTACCTTAGTGCCATAGAAAAGTGTGGTACCGTATATAATGCGAGCCCCATAGTGTTCATTCTCCTGAACAAGCTACCACCTTCTTGGTCAGGATTTACAAATGGACTTAGATACAAGATTGATTCCTTAGACATTGTAGGAGTATATAACACCATTAGAATTGAGGAAGCCAACCGGATCTTCTCATAAGGGTCGAGTGTACCTAGCTGAGCATAGCAGCAGCCCTAATAGTTCCAAGAGCTCTGGGGGTTCCCACTCGTCTGATAGAGGTCGCCAGTTCTTCCCTAAAAGGAAACCTTTTAAGAACAAGGGCAAGCCAACCCACTTACGTCCTCAAAACTCTTAACAACCCAAATTTTCTGCTCCTAAACCTTCTGATAAAAACCCTAAACACTGTTTTGTTTGTGGTAAGACAAACCATGTTGCTCGTGACTGCTTCTTCCACAAGACTGAACCTGTTAAGAAAAATTCCGGTCCACCCAAAGCGCAAGTAAATGTGCTTGAGATGGGTGAACCCTTCTCTGAGACTTTCTTTAGGTTAGTTTCCTTTATTCTTTCTGTAAATTTGACTTGTGAAAACCTAGAGTGGTTTCTCGATTCTTGTGCTAACGTCCATGTTTGTGCTGAACATTTACGGTTCTCCACTCATCAGGTCTCAAGTGGAGGATATGTGACTCTTAAAAATGGATCAATAGCGCACGTGTTAGGGAGAGGATGAATTGATTTGAATATGACTCTGGAAAGGTCCTCACCCTGTTAGACGTCCAGCATGTACCCGACATTAGGAAAAGTCTGATCAGTGGTTCCATTTTGATTTAGTCTGGTTACAAAATTGTACTTGAGTCAAATCGCCTTGTAATCTCTAGAAGTAATTTTTTTGTTGGTAAAGGTTTTGTATCTGGTGGTTTGTTCAAACTCAATGTATGTGAACCTTTTGATATGTCTTTTAATGAAAGTTTTAGTTATCCTTCTTCTTCATCTGGTGTTTTGAATGTTGAGCCTTGTGACATTTGGCATGAAAGATTGGGTCATGTGAACTTCGGAACCATCAGAAGGTTAATGAATCTTGAACTGATTCCTAAATCAAAGATTGATCAACGTTTTAAATGTCAAATTTTTGTTCAAGTTAAATAATCAAAGAAACCTTTCCAACATATCATCCGAAATTCTGATCTTCTTGATTTAATTCACAGTGATATCTGTGATTCTTGTAGACCTCCTACTAGAGCTGGAAATCGTTACTTTATTACTTTCATTGATGATCATTCCAGATTATGTTATACATACCTGATCAAATCCAAAGATGAAGCTCTTAGCAAATTCATGATTTTCAAAGCCGAAGCTGAGAACCTGCTAGGCAAGACCATTAAGGTTCTTAGATCTGATAGAGGTGGAGAGTATACTTCAAATGCTATGACTTCATTCTGTGAACAGAATGGGATTGTGCATGAGTTTACTGCTCCTTACACTCCTGAGTCCAATGGAGTTGTTGGAAAAAAAATTAGAATATTAATGTACATGGTAAATGCCATGCTATTAAGTTCTGGTGTACCCGAGACTTGTGGGGGAGGCTATGGGTGTTGGGGGGGGGATTGTTGGATATGGGCTGGGCTAAGGCCCCAGCCCAACCCAAATAAACACCCAAGCCTGCTCAAACCCTATTTTTATACAAACTTTAGTCCCACATCAGAAAAAGAGAGAAACTCTCCATGGCTTCACTAGTTTATAAGGGGCAACCATCCATCTATCAAAATCACATTTTCTTCTCTTTCTCCTTCTCTCAAATTTGATCTCTTTGGAACCTTGGGTGGTGAACACTTGTGCACTTCCGGAACTGAACGTGCTAAGTTACTGGTGAACGATTCTTGGGTTAGTGTACCCTAACACTTGGAGAGGAGGCGCCTTCACCTGCACGAAGGGCGAGGCTATTTTAGTGCTAGGGCAGCGCATCTGTGTGTCTAATTTCAGGTTAGCCATTCCATTTCTCTTTTCTTTCCTTTTCTGAATTTTAAATTATATATAATAATTTTCAGTGTTTGTCTAGTTATAAAGTTTTAATTTTTCCTACATACATTACCATGGTGCAGTTCTACCTAAAAACCTTAAGTCGACAGAATAAAAACCCATATTTATTTATTTAAATGTATACTTTTCAAATTTACGAATGTGGAACTATTACTTATTGCAATGGTTTCACTTTTGAAATTTGAATTTTTTCCAACTTTATTTATTTTATTTTAGGTTGATGAATTTTTAAAATGTCAGAGAAAATATATATCTCTATGATTGTATATTAATTTTGTTAACCTTTTTATACCATATTTTTAAATAATTATTTCGTTATGAACTATAAATATTATAAGCATTTTACCTTTTGTACTTGTATTTAATTTTTATAATTTTTAGGGCTTATATGGACATCTTTAAAATAAAATGTCCAATTTGTAATTGGATTCCTTCTTCATATTGCCAACGGGCAAAATTTATAAATGGGATTGTAGCTCAATATGTTAGTTTCATTTTGGTACTTAGTTTAGGAATGAACAAAACATTTTATCTATTATTCTTTATTTTTATTTAAAATATTTTTAAAAAGATCACACTGAAATACATAACATAATGTATATATGGCAATAAATCATCTAAGTAAGTACGCAAATTATTGTTTATGAAGAATGTTGATTAGGAGTCATTGAATCATGATCAAATAGCTATTATTTATATGAATACCGTATAAAGTACTATATAGTTTTTCACTGTTTTCAATGTTTAACACTGTGCCTAAATGATGATGGGTCCTATATATATATATATATATATATATATATATATATATATATATAATTGGGTTTAAAAATTGGGTTTAATCTGAAAATTGGGTTTAAAAATTGGGGAAATCAACTCTTGTACTATAACTTAAGAATAATGTATTAAAATGTATATATTTAGACATGCCCTTGAAATTTGCAATTAAATCAAGTTTAAGTTTAAGTATTTATATATATGAGATCAAACCTATATATAAAACAAAAACCTTGTGCTAATTTATTTATGACAAAAAATCTTGCAATTTGTTCATTTCAAATAAATAATGCACTGTTTCCTTGTTTGGCCACATAAATTCAGTAGTCTAGGAAAGGACTTCTATTCAAGCCATTTCTCCAGGTTAAATGGCAATCTTGAAAAATACTTAATTAAATACAAGAACCTATTTTATTCCAAGTAATGAGACCATCATTTTATTTGTTAAAGATCATATTTAATATCACTTCATAAAAGTAATCTTCCATGGTACATTAATTTGCATCTTCACACTTTAAAAGAAGGCCTTAACAAAGGACAATAAAGGTTGTTCTCTTTTAGGGCAACTGTAATTCGATGTCCATACCATCTCATCAACCTATTAAACTCTTATTATTAAACTATATTCTATTTTAGTTAAACAATAAAATACAACCCACAACCAAGCCATCAAACTCCTACCCATTAAATATGTTTTTAAAATTTTTAAATAATTTTAGTTATTTTAAGAGAATTATAATCACTTGGTTATTATATTTTTTTAATATTAAATTTATCCATAATAGAGTTCAAAATTCGAACATGAAGAAGTGAAGAACTTTTGTTTGAGAATGTAGGTGTATTTATAGATAGAAAATAAAAATTAAAAAGAATCGTAGGGCCCATACTTTATTTGAATTAAAAAAAATTTAAATGAGGGCCCCAAATTTAAAAACCTTTTTTAAAAAAATAGGGGTCCCACTATTGAGCGCTTAGTGGCCAGCCAATAGTGGAGATGGACATATTGAGCGGAGCCATAATGCCCACGGAAAATACTCTTAGCTTCATAGGTGATTATTATTTTAGTTCATTAGGCCATTAGTGTTTTATGTGAGCTGATTAGGTGGTGGGAAAACAAGGAATTTAACAGAGATTGTATAAAACTAAGCAACATCATGATAACCTTTATTTGATTTTTTTGTTCTAAAAGTAATTAATTACTAATTTAACATTGTGAGTATCGTATTTGCTAATAAACTCCTAAACCATAATTCTAGAAGTTTATATAATTTATAACTTTATGATTAAAATTATATAAACTTACTAAAAAGATTATTCTTACACATTATCTTTCCTTTCTAAAGGAGAGTAACTAGTAATTTGGTGCATTTAAAAATTTCACTTTATCTTATAGGGCGTTCATTTTAATGTAAGTGGGGGTCGTCAGAAACTGAGGGAAGTACCACTTCTTTTGTTAATTTTCTAAGAAGTGTCACTTCTATGAAGTTTTCATTTTTCCACTTCCACTAACCCTTTAGGTCTAAATGGTGTCACTTTTGAGGGGTCATTGAAAGTGGGGGGAAGTGAGCTTTCATAAATGCTCACTTTCCCCACTTTAGTGTAAAAAACACTGAAGTGTGTTTTAACTTAAAAACCCTCACTTCCCGTAGCTCAGGTTACCTTGAGCCAATTCCCCCCTTTTGGTATCAGAACTTGGTTCATCCTTTTGCAGGTATATTAAAACACTTTAGGAGTAAAAACCCCTTCAAGGTTTGTTCCCTAATCTTATGAAAAAGATGAGGTAAGGTTTTACGGGAGGTTCTTGACTTTCTTAAGGTTTTCCTATACTATATTTAAATTTTCCATGATGTTGGCTCCCCTCTTGAGTTACGGGTTTTGATCTCTGACGTCCAAATAGTATCGAGAACTACCTAGGAGAGGGAAGTGTGGGAAAGCAGTAGTGTCAGATGATCTTTGCTTACTAATCTCTAGGAACCATCCCGGACCTGAACTTTGTAAGATTTATACTTATTACTAGAAGATCGATAGAATGAAAAATAGAACTTCTGCATCATAAAACCTCATATGCTCCAAAAACGGATCATGGAAGCACCCCCGAACTTTCTCTTGGTGAACACATACACTTTTTTTATTGAACATAGGTAGAAATATTTTTGTTCTTCCGTTTTCGGTCAGATTAGTTTAATATCTGCAATTATAATTAGAGGTGGCTCCTGTTATATACAAGATAATCTTGCCGCAGTAAGGATCAAATGGAATCAATATACTTCAAGTAGTTTAAAATCAATTCAGAAAAATAATCCAGTCTTCCTGAAAAAGTAGTAAATAATAATGATCATTTATGTCATTTACTTCATCATACTAAGTAGAACAATTATTTTTCTCATCTTAGCATCATATCAATATTTTAGACAGCATGCCTTGTTCTAGAAGAATTAGGTATTCTGATTGATATATTACCCATGTAAAGGAAGCCAAGGATTACAAGGTTGACAAGGGGGCCCGACCTGGTCCAGCTACTTCTTTGATTCCTAAAGGGATCCACTTGCACAGCTTCCTGGAGGAACTGTACCAATGGAAGCTAAGTTAATACAAATAGAAGAGAAGTTAGTAAGGCAACTAGAAATCATTTAAAAGAAAATTACAACAATAGAACAACACCTTACTAAATTAGAAACCTTTTTATCTAATTTAGAAAATCTGAAGAAGCATGTTGATAAATCAAAAGACACACAAGTAGATGAGATAAATTAATTATGTAAACTTATAAAAGATGTTCATATTAACCCACAACAACCAAAGCATAGGAAGCCCATCTCGCCTTATGCAGTACTGACACAAGAAGAATTAGCACAACCCCATGAAGATAGACTTTGTTTTCCTAAGAAATTCTTACAAAGGAATAGTATGGAAGGAACAAGCACATTAGGGACTTCCATCCAAATCGTTAAATCCAAAAACCAGATTAGACGTTTTCCTTTATTTTCTGCTACACATATGAATAGAGTTGAAGTAGTCATATCACCTCAAGAATAAACAAAACGGTTATAGAGTTCCAATTTAGCTTTATTCCCAAGAGAACAATTATACAAACATGGGTTCTTTGACTTCCATAATAAGCTTTATGAACACTATAATGAAATCCAGGTTTGTTGTCCAAATGATGATGCTCAAGTAGTTTTAGATTTGTTAACTGATGAGCATCCCGCAAGTGTACGGGGTCGTCAAGTAATACCCTGTGTGTGCCACAGGGGTCGTATTCCTCGGGGCCAAGGATCCACCCTTACTTCCTTTTCACTTATTGTCTAACCAAATGTCTCGAAGTTGGGTGCTAAGTTCTACAGACTGACTTTTAAAAAATCTAACTGAATGACGAACTACAGCCGAAATAGGTGGAGAATCACAAAGAGAAGAAAACGGTCACGGACGCGGATCCCCCTGGGACTACTAAAGCTAGACAGATGCTAGGGTTAAAATTGCAATTGCGGTTTGGGCCAAGAGACTCCTAAAATAGGTTAACCCCGAATCCCTCGGTGATTAACCCCTAATCCCAGACAGGTATTGGACAGATTCTCTTCTGACCAATTCCCCCTATGATTGCACTATGACTAGGGAAATCTCTGATTAGGGTCAAACTCAGTATTTAGGTTCGAACCTAATGATTGGAAGGGTAACACATACCCGAATCCCTCGGTGTATAGGTACATGTATCCTTTTCAAACTATGTGAGTCAAATACAAGGGCGTATCCCACGCTCCAACTACAACCTAGAAATCGAACTACAGAGTTCTCATGTAATTCAAGGCAATCAAGGACACATAGCTTGAACCACAAACTAACAAATTGCATTAAATATAAATCAAAGCATCCATACAAGCTCGTTCGTCCCAAGGCTCACCGGCGTCCGGTGACCTTGGGACTTAGTTGTTCATACAAGCAAATAACATAAAACACATCATGAAAACAACTAATCTAGCCATAACAAACACTCCCTCAATTGTTGGTGATGAAAAGGTGAGCCGGATCGTCGCCTCGAGCCTCCACCTACGCCGCAATGAGGGCGGCTTCCTTCTTCTTCTTCAAGCCTTGAAAGGTGAAGTAAAAGATGAATCTTGCCAAATTTCTACTCTCCTCTTGATCTCCACTCTCCAATTGATGAGAAAAGGTCCCTTCTTCCCCGGATTCAAGCCTCCTTCAAGCTTCAAGAAACCTCTCTCCAAAGCCTCACCAAAAAGCTCCCTTCTCATTAGGCCTAACGCCCTTTAAAACATGAAAATCGGGGGGGTATGCGGGCGCATGCTTGCCCGCAAGGCTCCCAGGAATTCTTCAGAAAATCGTTTTCTGCGGTGATACAGTAACCTTGCTACGGTACTATAAATAAGCGGGTGTCGGCTTAACAAAAGCATGTAATTTAATACAAAAATACTATAAATAAATATACACATTTAAACACTTATCATAACATCCCCACACCTAAGCATTTGCTTGTCCTCAAGCAAACAAAAACATGAAGAATAAAGGAAAGATGATAAGTGGCTAAATGTGACCTCAAGCTCAACAGTAAAGAACTCCGCTAGCATGAAGTGAAAGAAAGACCAGAAATTGAGTTGTATATAGAACAAGATCAGCTATGCAAAGATAGTCCTGTCATATCTAAAGTGTTCCTGTAAGTGTGTGCGAACTATCTACCTCACTCTCCTCACCCTAGATCAATCTAGGGTTTTCATGCACTCCACACACTATGACGAGTAGTCCTAGAAATGTCAAGAAAAACCGTCAATGAGGAATTAAGACCCTTTTGAATCTAAACTAGACCTCTAGCTTGATTTTAAAGGTCCTAGACAGGCCAAGGAGATCAATTTTTTTTTTACTAACGTAGACTGTACAAAATTTTTCGGTAGGGTACACATGCTGTTTAAGCACCCGAGCACCCACCTACTCAATTTATTACATATCTACATGAACGCATTCATACTTCACTAGCTGTTGGCCGAAGGTACACTCTGGTTAGGAGCCTGTACCCTAAGTTACTTAGCCAATGAAAGCAGAGGAATACTGTCTTTAACTTATTTTCTATTTACAACCTATCTCACGTCTCCTGGTCTAACATATCATCATGTCACTAATGCTAGGGTTCACAAGAATCAAAAGTTCTTAAAGGCCCATTGAAAGTAGCCCTTAACAAAAAGACTAGTATGAACTTGATTGGTTAGTTGGAGTGTACGAGGTGAAAGTTCAGTGATACAGTACGTGGTCTACACTAGAGATAAGACAGGACTTTCAATTAAGCACATGAATAAGATACAACTCAATTCTAACATTCTTTCAAGCTAGGAAATTCTTACAACAAATCATAGCCATCACAGGTGAATTATACATGCAGATATATACATACCCCATCCCCACACCTAGAGTTGTGCATTGTCCCCAATGCACATGATCAGCAGCGCAAAAAGAATAAAGAAGACAAAACCAGAAGGGTAAGGTATAAGAAGAACTTCCCCAGTTATTAGATGAAGACTGGTAGTGATCTGGGGCAAGAAAGTAGAAGAGTGCTATGAGAGAACTCATTACTAGCACCTGCAAAGATCCAAAAAGTAGATCAAACTCACCATTCATAACAGAGAGGGAAAAGTACAGCTACAAAATAAAACACTCAAGAAATACAGAAGTTCAAACAAAACCACACTCAACAAGGAAATAAAAACGAAACAAGAAAAACAAAAATCCCATGTGCCTAATCCTCAAAGTGGATGCTGCCTGGCGGTAGGCTCAGTCGGAGCCCCGGATGTGGTGGCGGCAAAAGAAGTGCCACCGGAAGAAGAGGATCCCCGTATATAGGCTAAAACTTCGCCCATGTCTCTCAACATTTGATGCTGGATGTCAAGGATTTGTTGTTGTCCTTGTCGAAGAGACTGCACCTCATTCTCTAGTGTTTGGAATCGGTGTTCAAATGGTGCTTGGGTGTCATCTAAATCTGACTCGGGCGATTGTGGAGGGTTAGTGATGCGTTCGCCAATTACTGAATATCGAACAAGGGTAAATGTGCCATTACGCTTCTCAACGACCCCCATTGAAAACAGAGTCGAAATCCCTAAGGGCGCAGTGCTACCAACCATGTGCATACCTCTAGTATGGTCAAGCAATCCCATGCCCCGTATCAACCGTGTAATATAGGGTCCAGCAAAAATAGCTCCAAGTCGTGCAAACTGACCCTGATGCGCAAGTAAGTCTGCAAGGAGTCCTCCTAGGTAGATCGGATAACGCTCAATGATACTGTACATCATTAGAAGATCGGAGCGTGACACAACCCCTGTAGAGTCCGACCTGCCCCCAACGGTCCTTGCAAAAAAGGCCTGAATGTAGCGATGGGCTGGGTTTATAAGGAGGGATGCCTTTCTCGATACCCCGGTCGCTCTGTGCGATATCCGGTTCCAGTATAATGTATATGGCATATGAGCTGGGAAATCTGTGGGCAACTGATGGCAGGGAGGTGAGCTTTCGTGGCTATCATGATAGAGTCCCAACAAAGTTCCAAGTTGGTCATAAGTGATAGTGTGCATTGTTCCGAAAGCTTGGAAGGAAATCGAACCCTCCCGTTGAGGATGAGTGGACGGCTTGGTCACCTCAATCGTGCTTAAAAATTCTAAAGTGAGTTCGCGGTAGGTGACTTCTTCAATGGAGAACATTCTATCCCATCCATCATGTGAGATCATGCCCAAAATGGTATCGGCCAAACCCAAGGTTTCTAGGTCATTCCATTCAATTGTCCGGGTGGTACCAAAAGGTTTGGACTTCAACAACTCATATCTAGTCTTGTGCATTGCTTTTATAAATTGTGGCTCGGCAATGGGTGCGCCATCCCTCCTAGTTTTCTTCGACGCTACACGTTTGTTCGGCATGCCTACAAGAGCAAATACACAAGATTAAACCAACAAGCAAGAAAACAAGGGTTTTAGGGCTCTCATTATAATATAAAATCAAAGAAGAATAGATGCCCTATAAAAAATTTTGCAAGAGTTCCCCTTGTATTTGGAGCTTTAAAAATTTTACAACATATGCTTGAAGCTCAAAATTTTCATATAAACAACATCCATTCAACTCACAATAAAATTTGCATCAAAAATTATGTGAAAACAAAGAGAAAAGAAGAGGATTAGAAAAAACCTCCAATTAGGGCTCCAAAAACTCAAGTCGAAGAAATACGGCTAAAAAGTTGGTAAAACTCTCAAAAACTTGTTAAAATGAAGTTGCTAGAGGTGGGAGAGGAGTTTAGGGCAAGAAAAACCAAGAAAAATGGTGGGGAAATGTTGGGAAAAGGAGAAGGGATGCAAGGAAAAGAAGGAAGAAGAAGAAGAGAGAGAGGGAGAAAGGGGAGAAGGGCAGCCACTTAAGTGGCTGCCCGCCCTTGCGGGCGCAAGGCGCCCAGCCCGCGCGGGCCTGGGCCTCTTGCGGGTGGCCTTGCCGGCGCAAGGCCGCCCGCAAGGCGCCCAGGCGCCTTGCGCCCCCGCACGGCGCTCTGCCCTGCGGTTGGCGGTGAGGCTGGAAGCCTCACGGCTAGCCTTGCGGGCGCATATGCAAGGCTCCCAGCCTTTGTGCTGGGACTCCTTGCGGCCTTCCTCGCGGGCGCTAAGGCACCCACGAGGCTCCCAAAGAAGTTTTCCATGCCTTTTAAGGGCGTAAAAACGCCCGTAAAGCCCTGAAAAGTCAAAATTTCTGCATGGTCTCCCCTACAACTTCAAGGAAAAAATCTGAAATACACAACTAATTGCCGAAACATTTAAAATAACACACTTGAATTTCATCAAAATAAGGGCAACATGGGTTCAAACAAGAACCAAAAATACGAAAAATTAAACACGCCAAGCAAACCACACAACACAAAATAAAAGAGTACGAGAAAATGGAGGAGCGGCCCGAAAGTGTACGGGGTCGTCAAGTAATACCCTGTGTGTGCCACAGGGGTCGTAGTCCTCGGGGCCAAGGATCTACACTTACTTCCTTTTCACTTATTGTCTAACCAAATGTCTCGAAGTTGGGTGCTAAGTTCTACTGACTGACTTTTAGAAAATCTAACTGAATGACGAACTACAGCCGAAATAGGTGGAGAATCACAAAGGGAAGAAAACGGTCACGGACGCGGATCCCCCTGGGACTACTGAAGCTAGACAGATGTTAGGGTTAAAATTGTTATTGCGGTTTGGGCCAAGAGACTCCTAAAATAGGTTAACCCCGAATCCCTCGGTGATTAACCCCTAATCCCATACAGGTATTGGACAGAATCTCTTCTGACCAATTACCCTTATGATTGCACTACGACTAGGGAAATCTCTGATTAAGGTCAAACTCAGTATTTAGGTTCGAACCTAATGATTGGAAATGTACAACATACCCGAATCCCTTGGCGTATAGGTACATGTATCCTTTTCAAACTATGTGAGTCTAATACAAGAGCGTATCACACGCTCCAAGTACAACCTAGAAATCGAACTACAGAGTTTTCATGTAATTCAAGGCAATCAAGCACACATAGCATGAACCACAAACTAACAAATTGCATTAAATATAAATCAAAGCATCCATACAAGCTCGTTCGTCCCAAGGTTCACCGGCGTCCGGTGACCTTGGGACTTAGTTGTTCATACAAGCAAATAACATAAAACACATCATGAAAACAACTAATCTATCCATAACAAACACTCCCTCAATTGTTGGTGATGAAAAGGTGAGCCGGATCGTCGCCACGAGCCTCCACCTACGCCGCAATGAGGGCGGCTTCCTTCTTCTTCTTCAAGCCTTGAAAGGTGAAGTAAAAGATGAATCTTGCCAAATTTCTACTCTCCTCTTGATCTCCACTCTCCAATTGATGAGAAAAGGTCCCTTCTTCCCCGGATTCATGCCTCCTTCAAGCTTCAAGAAACCTCTCTCTAAAGCCTCACGAAAAAGCTCCCTTCTCTTTAGCCCTAACGCCCTTTAAAACATGAAAATCGGGGGGGTATGCGGGCAGCCATGCGGGCGCATGCTTGAACGCAAGGCTCCCAGGAATTTTCCAGAAAATCGTTTTCTGCGGTGCTACAGTAACCTTGCTGCAGTAATCTGATACAGTACTGCTACAGTAATAGAGCTCCAAAAACGCCGTATTTGGTATCGATTTCTTCAAAAATACGTTCTTGAGCTCGTTTTGGCTTCTTCAAGGCCTGTAACATAAATAAAACTAATTTAACCACAAAAGCGGGTGTCGGCTTAACAAAATCATGTAATTTAATACAAAAATACTATAAATAAATATACACATTTAAGCACTTATCATTAACCCCTGAAGCATATGACAAATTATGCAAGTCCAGATATTCAGTGATGCATTTAGGAATGCTTCTTTTAGGAATTACCGGAATGCATAGGAAAGGATTAAGTACTAAAGTTATGGCTAGCTTAGTAGATACCCGTCATATGGACTCTATGACCAAATCAACAATAGCATTAATGGAAATATATATGAACAATATTTTTGAAGTTGTTTATTTAACTCTATATGAAATTGCTTCTCTAAGTACTTTGTCTCATTTTACAAAGTTAGTTATAAAAACAAAAGGATATAATCTGGTTAGTATAGAACCAAATCTATCAATTACTAAATCCTTTACCGGGCAAATATCCAAGAACAATACAATAAGATATACCTTAAAAATAGATAGAGTTGAAAACATTACAAATATTGAAAGAAGTCATGGTATTAATACTATCCCAGCAAAATACTATGATCCGAAACTTTAATAGGACTGGAATGGAGCCTAACTCCAATCCTACAACATACCTTAAAACCTGAAAAACTAGAATATTTTAAACACCAAGATGGTCGCCTTAGTTTTATAATTGCGAAATATAATAAGTAGTTAGCCATTGAACAATCTTCTAATGAAGAAACTATAGCAGGATGAAATATCTATTATATCCAGAATATCTTTCAGCAATAGTAAACATAAGGAAACATTTTCGAAAAATCTTAATTTAAGATATTCCACTCAGCTTAAGTCACAGATTTGGAGACAAAAATTTTATTGGTTAGTTAGAGTAGAAAACTATTTAGAAGACAAAATTGCTTTAAAAAAGTTTTGTACATTAGAATTAGAAAAAACCCCAGACTGCTAAAAGAAGATTAAAATTTTTTATAGACCAACAAAAAGAATTAGAACATTTAGAACAATGGAAGCAAAAATTAGAATATCATTATGATTTAGTTGAATCGTGTTATTGTTAAGAATTAATGAAAAATCTTTTAGATTCACCTTTTGGTGATCCAGTTGTTAGAATAATAACATATTATAGTAACCGTATAAGTGATGAACCCTATTATTTACTACCGTATCATAAAATATTTTCTTAGAAAAATGGTAATGGCTAATAGCAGTAGAAAATTATATCTAAGAATGAATAAATACAGATATATACTATAAAGACTTGCTAGAAGCAGACCATCTCACATTAGCTCATAAACGACATCTTATTCATGATTATAGAAAGAAAAGCAAACAATTAGATAAAGAAAAGGCACACTTAGCTAAACGGTATGATTGTATAGAAATTTGTTATTGTTAGAATGAAAGGCATACTAGAAAATGGCACTCTTGAATTAATAATCACCCTACTCTAAAGGTTTGAAAGATTTCTTATCTTAAACAGAAATGTCTTCACTATCTCAGAACAAATTTATACAAAGAAATATTATTGGTTACTAGAAGTCCAAAGATATATAGATACTAAAATAGAACTCTAGAAAGCTCACCGAGAACTTATGTTTCAGGCTTTAGAAAAGAAAATAAAAGGTAAACAGCTTATGTTTGAACACGGTAGAAAACGGAAATCTTCGAATGAAGCTGGTACCAGTAAGATTAAGATTAGAACAACTGATGTTATCAAAAGATGGAGAGAACATGATCTAGAATTTTTAGCAAAATGAAAAAAAAAACTAGAAGATAAAATGGATATTACTGAATCCTGTTACTATTTAAACATGAAAATCGTTTAGCAATTAATTAATTATTTTTATCCTAAATAAGACTGGATAGTCGACTTTGATGAACTTCCAAAGAGTATAGATGATGTTAGGTTTTTTATAGCCTGTTGATATACATATTCTAATTGGCCCAGAAGGAAACCAGAAGCATGGTCACCATAGTCAACCCTAGAAATAGCTGTCCATATAGAAGACTTATATGTTGAAAAAAGTAAAAGGGAAATAATAAGACAATTAGATGAAATAAATATAGACGATATTATTCAAAAACATAACATAACTCCTTTACAAGAGTTAAATGACGAATATAGAATCCAGAGAAAGTAGACAACAATCCCCTCAACCAAGTAGTAGCACCACAGAAAGACCACAAGTAACCTTAACATCAACCGAACGCACATCCAGAACAACACAGCCTATCCAATAGCCTTCAATCCATGAGTTTTCTTCATAGCCGGAACAAACTTACTCTAGAGGATGAGGTAAACCAGATCCTTTAGAAGTTGTAAAAACTATGCCCAAACAAAATAATAAACGAAGCATGTTAGTATTAAGTATAGTGTGCCACCTTGTACCAACATCCCCTCTGATAGTGCTTTGTACCAAGATCCCACATGGAGCAACCGGTGAATCTCCTAGGCCAAATTTGCTTCCCGTAGCGCCTGCCAATCAAGCGTGCGAAAACCTCCAAACGGCTGTTGGGAGAGCCTCTGAAATCGTTGTCGTTGACATATTGTAGAAAATGGGGGGATCCCATGGGTGGATGTGGGTCGAGGACGGTGGGACGCCGGTCGCGTGGCTAGCCATTTTGTGGGCATGGCTGAGGAAAGATGAAGATGACAGGACGAAACTGCGGAGGAGAATGGCGGAGGAGAGACCAAAATAAAGCTAGGGTTGCTCAGCGTTGCTCAGATTAAAAAGGAGCCAAAAACCTGCAAAAAGAATGGAACACTGCCGTGCTTCGAGCGAAGCACGCCCGTGTTGTTGACCTGCCCAAAATAAAAACTGAACACCTGTGAAATGCACTGGATGCAACACGAGCGTGTTCACCCCGTGCTTAAGAAAGCTGAACAAGAGAAACAAAGAAAACTAAACAAACACCAAGAAATTCAAAAACACAAAGTATTCACCGACTGGAATACATGGGTTGCCTCCCACGAGCGCTTGTTTACCGTCTCGAGCCTGACTGACCTGAAATTCAGGGGGGTTGGATAAGAAGTAGGCTCTGCACACCCTCATAATCTGATAAAGCAGTGGGACTGTTGTAATGCTTCAACCGGTGTCCATTCACCTTGAAGGTTCCGTGATCAGGATGAGATATTTCGATGGCTCCATACGGGTAGACACACGTGACCTGGTACGGACCTGACCAGCGCGATTTCAGTTTCCTAGGGAACAACCTCAAACGGGAGTTGAACAACAAAACTTGATCTCCAACCTCAAATTGCTTATCAAACCGTAACCGCTTGTCGTGTAATTTCCGAACCCGTTCTTTGCACTTTACAGAATTCTCATACGCTGCCTGTCGGAACTCGTCTAACTCATTTAATTGAAATTTTCTCTTTTCCCCTACCTTTTGCATATCAAAGTTTAGCTTCTTAATGGCCCAATAGGCTTGATGCTCCAGCTCGATCGACAAATGGCATGTTTTACCATAGACTAACCGGTATAGTGTATGCCCCATGGGAGTCTTATATGCGGTCCTGTACGCCCACGGAGCTTCTTCTAACTTGTCGGCCCACTCCTTCCTGTTGAACTGAACTGTCTTTTCTAAAATTCGCTTTATTTCCCGGTTGGTGACTTTCACTTGTCTGCTTGTTTGCGGGTGATAGGCCGTGGCGACACGATGGGTCACGCCTAGTCGTGATAAAGTTTTCTCGAACTGGGCATTGCAGAAGTGAGACCCGCGATCGCTAATAATAGCTCTTGGACAACCGAAGCGAGCAAACAACTTTCTTAAAAATTTCACAACAACCCTTGCATCATTAGTAGGAAGTGTTTGGGCCTCCACCTATTTAGACACGTAATCAATAGCAACCAGTATATACCGGCATCCATTTGAGGACGGAAATGGGCCCATGAAATCAATGCCCCACACATCAAAAACTTCACACTATTGAATCGGCGTTTGCTTCATCTCATCTAGTTTAGACAAATTGCCACTCCGCTGACGAGCATCACAAGATTCTATCATAGCCCTGGCGTCTCAAAAAAGCAAGGGCCAAAAGAATCCGGCAGCTAACACTTTCTCTACCGTTTATGTTCTGCCCAAAATGCCCTCCAAGCACCCGTGCATGGCACTGTGGTAAAATATGGCATCCTTCCTCTCTTGAAACACACCTTCTTACCATTTCGTCAGCACATAGCTTATATAAACACGGATCATCCCAAACATAATGTTTGACATCGGACATGAATGTTTTTCTTTGTTGATATGAAAAGGTTTCTGTTATCACCCCCCCTGCCAAATAATTTGCAATGTCAGCAAACCATGGGATAGATGCATCCTGAGGCTCTCTTGTTTCTGCGAAATACAGATGTTCCTCTGGGAAGGAGTCGTTTACAACTTCATATTTACCCCCACTATTACCGAAATGATCTAAGCGAGATAAATGATCTGCAACTACATTCTCAATGCCTCTCTTATCCCGTATCTCCACATCAAATTCCTGCAGAAGAAAAATTCACCGTATTAACCTTGGTTTAGCATCTGTTTTAGTTATCAAGTATCACAATGCTACATGATCGGTGAATACTATCACTTTAGAGAGAACTAAATACTGTCGGA
The DNA here is from genome assembly GCA_902712375.1 of Dioscorea dumetorum. Lineage (NCBI taxonomy): Eukaryota > Viridiplantae > Streptophyta > Magnoliopsida > Dioscoreales > Dioscoreaceae > Dioscorea > Dioscorea dumetorum. The sequence goes on from CACTHL010000494.1 coordinate 12,314,821, forward strand.
ACTTATCAAAGGCGTAGACAATGGCTAGTAGCTCCTTCTCTGTCGTCGTATAGTTTTCTTGGGCTGAAGTCAACATTTTGCTCGCGTAAGATATTGGGTGGAACTGCTTATCATACCGCTGTCCAAGCACAGCTCCTACAGCTCGATCACTAGCATCACACATCAGTTCAAAGGGTCGATCCCAGAGGGGTGCCTTTAAAATAGGAGCTTCTACTAGCTTTTGTCTCAGCAACTCAAAAGCGGCTTGACAATTGGCGTCAAAATTGAAAGGAGCATCTTCCTCCAAAAGTTTTGCCATGGGTGCTGAAATTCTTGAAAAATCTGGAATGAAACGCCTGTACAAACCCACATGTCCCAAGAAACTTCTTATGTCCTTCGTGGTGGTAGGAATCGCCAACCCTTCAATTGTGGCAATCTTCGCCTTGTCTACTTCTATTCCCGATTTTGAGATCTTGTGGCCCAACACTATTCCCTCTTGGACCATGAAATGACATTTCTCCCAACTGAGTACCAGGTTTATTTCTTCACACCGAGCCAAGACCTTCTTCAAATTAGCCAGACAGCTATCAAATGAATTACCGAAAACCAAGAAATCATCCATGAATACTTCTATAATATCCTCGATGAATTCGTCAAAGATGGACATCATACAGCTTTGGAATGTGGCGGGAGCGCTACATAACCCAAACGGCATGCGACGCTAAGCGAAAGTGCCATAGGGACATGTGAAAGTGGTCTTTTCTTGATCTTCAAGTGAAATTGGAATTTGTAAATACCCTGACATCCCATCTAGGAAACATTAATACATGTGTCCCGCGAGTCTCTCTAGCATTTGATCGATAAATGGAAGAGGAAAGTGATATTTCCTAGTGGCATCATTCAACTTACGGTAATCAATGCAGACCTGCCATCCAGTAACGATGCGAGCAGGTATCAGTTCATTCTTATCATTCTGGACCACCGTCATACCTCCCTTCTTTGGTACCACTTGTACAGGACTGACCCACGGGCTATCCGAGATTGGGTAAATGACTCCAGCATCTAAGAGTTTCTTTACTTTTGTCTTGACCACCTCCTGCATATTGGGGTTCAACCGGCGCTGTGGTTGCACCCTCGGCTTAATTTCATCCTCTATAAGGATTTTATGCGTGTAGAATGCTGGACTGATTCCCTTGATGTCTGAAATGGACCAACCTATAGCCTGTTTATGTGTGGTAAGGACTTGTAGTAATTTCCACTTTTGCACTTCTTCTAAAGTCGCTGAAATTATCACTGGGTATTGTTTATCCCCCCCCCAGGAAAGCATATTCGAAATGATCAGGTAATTTTTTAAGCTCGGTTTTTACAATCCCGGTTCCTGGGGTTGGAAGGCTTGTTTCCTTGTCGGATTCTGAATCTACCATGCATGTTGATTGATCCTCCCAATTTAAACTGTCCAAACTATCCTGGAAGGCCTTTCTTGGCGTGGATTTATCTTCCAACAAATGTAAACAATCACACCCTTCCATTGGTCCCTTTGTACAAATTTCTTGACATGACCTCTTCGCTATGTTCCAGCTCCGTCTGGTTATCAGTCAATACCACCTCATCAATAAATTGATTTCTTGACCACTCCCAAGATTTCTCACGGTAAGCCCTTACTGCTTCTTCCAGGGAGATATTGTAGTGACCCGCGTTCGGGACACTTGAGAGTAACTCTACCACCTGCCTGCTAGCATCATGATCTCCATTTCTGTTCTAAACGAAAAATTTTAATGTCTCCTCAATGCATTCAAAAGGTTGTCCATCTTATCAATAGTATTTCCTGCCTCAAAGAGGAAATGAATTAGGCGCTGAAATTTACTGTTAATACGCAAAATCTTGGAAGAACTGAAATTTTTAGAGAAAAACAAAACAATAAGATAAAATGAAGGAATGCAAGCAGAAGCAAAAAATGAGAGAAAAAGAAAAATCAAAACAAAGATAAGCGATTAGATTACTAAGACTACCCGAATTCCTAGAAGTTGCCAGTCCCCGGCAACGGCGCCAAAAACTTGATACGCACCTTGCGTATCCGCAAGTGCACGGGTCGTACTATTAATAAAGTGTACCATAAGGTCGAGTAGTCGTATTCACTGGGACTGGTGTATCTTCTAATACTCTCGTTCTGCTTAGTATCTAATCAATTGAAAAAAAGGTTTAACTGACTCTAGGTTGGACTGGAAGAGATTTAAAAGGAGGTAATGCACCAAGGGAAAGATAAGGATTGACTCGATGGAGGAGATGGGGCCCCGGGGTTGTATTCCTGATGCTCACTAACTTGGACTCTCTTAGTACTTATCAGAGATATCTTCAGTTCTAAAATCTAGTCGTGCTAGGTGAATGATGCTCACAGTGCTGTTGAACCCTAAGTTGAAATCTCACTTCTTGCAACTATCAAGAAGATTCACAAACTAAGTTAATATAACCAAACATTCAAGCATTCAACCACTCAACAAACATGCAAGATAGCCAACAACCAAGATTTAATGCAAGGAACAAGACATTCATAAATACTGCAAGTAGAGTAAACAAGTTCAAGCTACAACATCAGAATATTCTCCCCCCCGGGGGCTCCCTAAGAGAGTTTAGCCCCTCATGAGGTTAGACAACAAGATAAATGCCAAAGAAATTAATACACAAGAAGTCAAGAAGTTGATAACTCCTTAATTTCTTGCATCCTTGCGACTATCCGAGCCTTTACGATGTAATGGATTATCCTCCTGATCGGCCTACCATTCGCGCAACATCCCCTTTATGATAGTGAGGACGGCTCCCTAAAGCTCCCTCCTTCTTCTTCCTTAGTTCGCAGCCAAAAAATCCCCAAAAAACCTAAGTTTCTGGGGTTTTAAACTTTTCCCGATGTGAGCACGGCCGTGTTGAAGCAGTGCTCCAAGCCATGCAGATTACGGCCGAATAAAACTTCTGAAACTCGAATTCCTGTGATCTGCACAGGGTCCAACACGCCCGTGTTGCGGCCGTGCTGAAGGTTGCACTGCCGTGTTAGCGACATAATGCATGTTGCTCTCGGCTGAATTCTCCTACGATTTGCACGGCTTGAAGCACGGGCGTGCTGAGACCGTGTTGAACTTGATGAGGTTTCTCCTAAGTCCTTCAGCTCCTCAAATTACTCCAAATCACTTCTTCTTGCCTTAGGACTTTGATATCTGTATGGAAAACTAAGAATACCTCAAATAGCACTGAATTTGGAGAATTAATGCAGATAAATTTAATAATCATGGAAGTAAGACATAAAATAAATGTATATGAAATGCACTCATCACCCACAGTGTTGCAAGGCCTCAGATTTCAGATCCTGCAAAGTTATCACAAATAGCAAGAAAGGAAACAATAATACATAAATGCAAATAATTGATAGAAAACATGAATAATTCAAGTATGGGTTTTAACAACCCTATAGATACACAATATACGACACTTAAGAGTCGGAAACAAGAATACAAATCTTACTCACACAGAAGAGAATTATTGCAAATAGAAATAAGACTTGAGAACAACCCTTCGGTAACTAAGCTTACTCTTCACTTGGAAATAGAAAAATCACAGAGTACATGAGCCACAAGGGCTCACTAGGATCGCAAAAGTAACATAAAATATAAAAAGCCAAAAATTTGCAGATAACACAGTCAAAATCAGACAAAGAATAGATAACATGCCTGTATAGGTATAATAACAGATGGAAGTACAAAAAATAAATAAACAGATAAAATAAAATCAAAGTTCTGATAACACACAGAAAACTAGAAATGTATATCTCCTTGACTAATAAACAAATCAACAACTCAAGGGCGGATCCTCAATTGTGAAGTAGGAACAAACATAATATCAACAGTAGAAGCCTGATGTTCGACCGTAGTCAGAAAGGACACGCATGCCCAATAACGCTATTACAGATAAGATGTGTACATGGTTAGGACTTACTTCTTTTAGCTGGATAAATTTCTAAGAATGGAGATGCATGAAAAACCGTAAAAATACATAACATAGATAAATAAATTCAGAATAAGTCATCTTCCAATATAAATAACTAATATAAATAAATAGGACTCGACAAAAAATAGAAATACATAATTGTATGGGTGCAAGACATAAATAACTGCAAAACATGAATCTGTACGGTTTTCCTTGTTTTCATAAATTTATAGTGCACAAAATTTGACATTGAATTGATAATTGCAAAACATAATGGTGGATGGAAAGCATGATCACCTGAAGATTTTTATTAAAAAAATTTCGATACGAGAATCTAAGAATTTTTTTTATTATATTTAATTAATAAAAAAACACGTCTAACAGGGAAAAAAAACAGATGGCGCATAGGATTTGAAATGAGATTTCTCAATTTTAAAAATAGGGATACTTTCAACCATAAAATTAAAATAAAAAGACTAAATAAATATCCGAACCTCTTTATTGGGACCAAATAAAGGGGTGTTTGAATGGGCCTTTTTTAAGCCCAGAAGTATTTTTTTATAAGTTAAGCACTTCTGGGTTTTAAAAAACATGTTTGTTTGGGTTTTTGGGCAGAACCAGAAACTGTGAAAAAAGCTAAAATTCAGTTTTTTTCATAAGCTGCCTCATAGATGTTTTTTAGAAAAGCACTTCTGAGAAGCTGTTTCAAAGAAAAGCACTTAACTTACTTTCAAAACACTTTTTTTAAAAAGTGCTTCCCCAAAACTTAAAAAAAAAAAACACTTTTTTTAAAAGCACATCCAAACAAGCACTAAAGATTATACCAATATAAATTAGTAAACATTAATAGGAAGAAAACGTCCTGACATTCTGGGGGCATGTTCATAATATAAGGGCTAGTAGATTCCCAGTTAAAATAATATCTACCATTATAATTTTTCCAAAGATTGTTAAATAAGGACTTTTATCATAAAGTTTTAGCATTAACTAGTTAGATAAAAAAGTTTGTCTACAACTTGCCGATTTTTAAAAGGAAAAAATTGTAACTAATTTTTTATACAATTAAAGTTAACAATTATTTAGCCCAAAATTCTAGGTGCATGACTAAAGTAACGTTTGTACAATTAATGCATTTTACTTTTAGATTATTGTCCTTGTTTCTTCTACTTGAAAGTGCCTATATCTATGGGGCTTACCATTTTTTATGAACTTGCATCATTTATCCATTTTATAAAATATAAACTTAGAAGGATTAAAAGTTTTGTTCATTTTATGCAGGAATTCCTAGCCTATTAGTTAACGAGAAATATAAAAATTAAATATTAAAAATAAAATTAGAAATTAGGGTTCATTTATAACAAAGTTCATCATTGGCGAAATGAGAGGAGAGACAAGAAACAAATAAAGCAAAAACATTGCAATAGGTCTCCAAATTTATACAATATTAGATCGGCACTTATATGAATCGAATATTTTAAAATAATATCAAATAAAAGATTATTTTTTCCATAATAATAACACTAAAATACAAACTTTTATAATATACTAAATATCAAGTAACGTACATCATATTGAAATCCCAGACATTTAAAAGAAATCTTTAAGCATATAATGTTTTACTAATTAATTATACTAATAAATGCAAAACATGATCAATGTTTTGTAAGAATACTTTTTTCTCCAACAGCAACTATGCATTAATGTGACTTTGATGTACATGTCTAACCACAAACACAAAATGAACTTCTTCCCTTTCAAAACTATGTGGTGCATATGAATTTTAGATTTAAATAATTCTTCAAAATGCTTTGTAGTAGTTGAAACTTTCACTCAAAGAATATTGATAGTATTTTTCATATGAAGTATTAGTAGTTAAATTCATGTTAATATATCAAATGCAAGTATTAACACCAAAAAGTACTGCACACTTTAAAGTTAAAATTTTAAATTAAAAATAAAATAAAATAAAATTTTAAGGGTAGTTTGATATTGTTGCCAAGTCCTGCTTTTTGCTTTAAATTTTATGTTTGTGGAACAAAACATGTTTGACACCTTATTTGTAATTTTCAAAATTTTGGCAACAATCCCTGTGTTTTCAAAAACATAGTAAACAATATTTTTATATTTTCAGAACCCCTCCTCTCTCCATGAAACCCCTCCTCTAATACTCTCTCTCTCTCTCTCTCTCTCCTTTTAGTTTTTGATTTTTATTTTTAAAAATATCATCTTTATAAATTAATACATATTATTTACAAATAGTTATTATTTAGCATGTTGCTATCTTAGGAATTCGTTCATATAAAAAACATTTTGTGGAAATTATTGTTTGACCACCTAACTTTTATAAACTAGGATACAACATATAAAAATCTATTTATTTTAAAAATATTTGTGAAAATTATTGTTTGACCCCCTAATTTTTATAAACTAAGATAGAACATATAAAAACATATATTTTTTATGAAAAATATTTGTAAAATTATATTATTTGAGCTATTGACTTCTATACTTGATCTCCTAAATGAAATTTATCACTGCATCTCTATAGTACAGTTCCCCCCATTTTTAATATATATATATATATATATATATATTATTCTTTTGAGCTTTTTGCAGGTGTACCCCTGAATAATTTTGACATTGCATATTTACCCCTGAATAAAAAATAATTGTATATATACCCCTGAATAATACATATAATTATGTATATACCCCTAGGGTTCAAATTAGTTAAAAAATCATCTGGTAACAAAACAACAGATATATAAAATGACCATTATATCATTTGCATATACACCCTTGAAAAGTTTTTTTATTATAAAATGACCATTTATGAATACCCATTGGTAAAGTTATAGAAGGTTATTTTAGACATTTTATATATATTAATCAAGATTATAACTATAATTAATAATGTTGATTAATTTCTGTTAACAGAATCTAACAGTAGGGGCATATCCGTAATTATCTATATTTTTCAGAGATATACACACCATTATGTTTTTTCTGAAGGTAAATATGCAATTATAAAATTTTTGAGGTGATATATACTCCATTCTTTCAATGGTGAGCCTCAAATATTTTTTTTTTTTAGTTTTAAATGGTGCAATTTTTGTGAGAGTTGTTTACCTATGTAATGCCAGATATATTTTATTAATGTTTTTTAATAATATGATAAAGTAAATTAATATAAAAAAAATAATTTTTGATAAAAAATAAAAATGTGAATTTGAAAACAATTATAAAAAATCTTCATAATAGTTTTGTGCTAACCAAAAATGTTTTGTGTTTGCTTTCTGTTTTCAGTTTTTCAAAATACACAACATTCAGTGTATGAAACATGTTTTTGTTTTCAAAAATTAATAATATAATAAAAACAAAACAAAAACTAAAACGAAAACCATGCGGAAAGACCCTTACCAAACGATTAATTAATTATGGTGATGGTTGTTGCTTGTTCAAAATCAAAGATGACTGATTACTATACGAAGGGAAAAAACAAGTCTAATTAATATCACCTTTATTATTGGATGGAGGTCATCTCTCATAGACCCACCACTTCATGAATTTTAATAAATTTTTATCTTAAATTAAATTTAATGCAAGATTTGTATGATCAGATGCGCGCGGAACAAATCTTCGAGGAAAAGATGTCTATTTTGATATGAAATGCCGATTTGTTTTTCAGAAAATATCAATGAAAGATTTTTATTTTTGTATTAATAGTTATAATAATATATCAAAATCATTCTTTTTTTCTGGACATTACCCGCAAACTCATTTCATGTAAATTGGGAATTTAGTAAATGATCCAATAGTCACTAAATAAAATCAAATAAATCTAAGAATCACAAAATTAAAATGAGGTCTTTAATTTTTATAATAAAAATTAAATTTTGTTCGGATTTGTTTGTTCAAATGGCTATATGATATGTTTGTGGACCTTTTTACAATATGCTAATCATTCATGATAATTGGATATATTATAAATTTTCAAAGAAAAAACTCATGGTCAAGAAAATAACTAAAAATATAAATAAATTAAAAAAAAACATTAGATAATTTAGTAAATAGATGCGTATTATCTTTTAAATAAGCTATTAAAATTGATTAAAAATTTTTTTTGACATGACACTAAACTATAGTTTGTTTTTATTTTCGAGTTCAAACTTGAATTTGAATCAAAATTGTCACCTAATTTCAATTTTGTTTTACCTGGTGGTCACGCAAGAAATTTTAATTTATCTTTGATGATGAGATACATCATAAAAATAGGCCAAAAACTCTCTTGTGACTGCTCGGTGAAACAAAATTAAAATGAAGTGACAATTTTAATTCAAATTGAAGTTTGGATCTCAAAATTAAAGCATATCATTGTTTGTTGTCCAAGCGAAAGATTCACTCGATTATATGCCTTTGATTAAGTATTAAATTAAAATTTTAATATTTTAATTTAGTATGATACATAAATAAGAGGAGGTGTCCAAAGATTTTAAAGTTTTAAAATTAATGATGAAATGTCCAAAATTGCGAGATACAAAGTGATTTATTTCAAACTACAATAGGGGAACTAAAGGGCAGATTGAGTCAAATACAGGGGCTAAATAGAGTATTCATAGAAAATTAGATTATTATCCATGACGGAGAAGAATGTCCGTAATGGGCTGGACTTAATTTTTCTCGAATCACCAATAGAGTAATCAATTAGCGTCAAATTACGATTGGGGGACTAAAGGGACAAATTGAGTCAAATACAGGGACTAAATAGGATATTCTACCTAAAATATTTCATTTTACTATGGTGAAGGAAGCATGTAAACTAAATTATAGTATTAAAAAAGTAAATATGGATTTTACAAAGGAAAGCAGCAAAAATTAACAATTTTTTACTCTTTATACAGCCAACTCAAATTTTTTCAAATTACTTTTAAATATCGTTGATAGTTAAAAAAAATATCTAAGTCAAGTTTTTTTTCTTTGCCCTAACAGTATTAATTTTTTTCTTGAGCTAATAAACATTCCAACAACCTTAATTAATGCTATGATGGTGTCTATAATAAACAGAAAACTTATGTTTATCCAATTTTAAAAAAATAATTTTAATTAAAATAAGGTATAATTAAAGTATAATTATATATTTTAAGTTTCAGTAGTATTAATTGTATCTTAATCTGATTTACATAGTTCATAATCCTTTATAAAGTGTCTTCATTGAACTTTATGTGTGACAAGTTATGTGTTATGTAAGGACAGCGTCTAGTGCCAATCCTTGAAGATTCACAAGCTCCACAAATGACCAGGACAAGAGATGACAAGTCAACTAAGATCTCAGTTGACAACATGGTGGGTGACGAGGCAAAGGTGGAACGGATTGGGTGCAAAAGCAGACGAGAGCAACGAGCTAATACATGCTTCGAGGGGTTTGTTACAGCTTGCTAGCGTGGCTAATGAAAGTGGGAGGCGAGATGCGTTCTGCGAAGGACGGTTGCACCAGAGTGTAAAGCTGTTATAAAAGAAGAAAAGAAGAGGAGAAAAAGCAAAGAAGTATCTCGGTAATCTTGGGTGAAATATATATTAATTATAATTTCAAAGTTGTATATTTTACACAAGATTACATAGTATCCCTTAGCACTCTATTTCCATAAGACCAATAGCTGATTTTGACATGGATTCCATATGTCGTGTATCAACTAAGCTGGCCATTACTTTAATTCTTAATCCCTTTCGGTGCATACCGATAACTCCTAAAAGAAAATTCCTAAATGAAAAACTCAAAATCTAGCTTCACATAACTTATTATATGATTTTGGTGTAAGGAGATCTAGTACAATGTGAGTTTTATCATTTGGGCAATATATTTGAACTTCACCACAATGCTCAAAAATTCGATTTTGAAATTCAAAAATACCATGTATATAAAGTTATTCTCCTGACATTAAAGCTAGATTAACAATTCGTGAATTTTCTACCTGATTGTTTTGGTGGTGCAAATAGTTCTACTTTATTTAAATGATTTTTTTGTTATGAAAGGAAATCTTCTGATCTGGTAGTTTATTTTAATGATTTGGAAAGGTTCTTGTGGTTGTCTTTCCATTCTTTATTCTTTTAGAAATTGTTTTGGAAATTGAAGCTTATATTCAGGTGGGTTTGCTGACTCTTCTTCAGTCCATACAGTATAAGGAGAAATTGTTTTCCATGGTTTTAGTTGTCTAACATGTAAATTTTTCATGATATTACAAAGTTTATTAGTTTCATCATTTTTATTTGCTTTTTCGTGTTCTAAATTCTTTTTGATATAATCTATATTGGAGAGTATTATTTCGTATTATTTCTATCTTATTAATCCGTGCTTCGAAAGAGGTTAATTTTCTGAATAAATTTTCTAATTGTTTTAATAATGTATCTTCTACCAATCTTAGTTGATCTTCCATACCATTGATATCATTGATTTTATTTATTTATTTTTTTCTTACTGATTATTACTTAAATGAGGTAAGATTATCCTATATATAACAGCAGCCATCTCTAATTATAGACAAAATATAAAGCAAGGATAGACATAAATACAGTAAGTAAGAGCAATTTATTTTTTGAGTAGGCATCAACTTGATAAGAAAGACGAGGCCTGCCCATGATTTTGTTTTCAGAAGATGAGTTATATAAAAAAAAGTCTCTGTTTTTCGTTATAGGATTCTTTTTTCATAGTTGAGACTAGGCTTTTTTTTTTAAATATTATTTTTTTAATTAATTACTAAATACGTTTCTTTTCAATTATTTACCAAACTACGCATAAGTATTGTGCGCATACTTGTGCACAGTACTTGTGTGCAGTACTTTTTTTATTTATTTATTTTCTTATTTAAATTATTTAAATTATATTTAAATTCTGAAATTATATTTTTAAAAATTTATTTTTATATTCAGATTTACATCTACACCCCTATAAAAGTTTCTAATTCAAATGTATTCTTCAACTCTATTTACATTAATTAGACAACAAGGTTGCCTCTGAGGGGAAACTTCATTGCCATACAATGGAGATAAGTTGGAGGGAGTTTTTATAATTTTTTCAATCTTTTGTTCTATATTGAATTTTATTAATTTTCTCCAAACTATGAGAACAAAACCTTTAGTGGTACCTCAGACCATGAACCTCGAGATTGATTGCATTTGATTTCCTTCTTTTATAGCTTTAAGTTTCTTGCCAATCTCCTATGTTGCTTCATGCTTGTAATTACTACCACGAAAGACCTAATTACATATTACAGGAAATAATAAAGTCAAGAGAACATGTTTCACTTTAGAAAACCTTTTCTCTTTTCCTCTAATGACATATATGCCAAGCAAACATGTATATCAACTCAACACTAAATATTCACTAACATGCATCCTTCAAATTGAGTATAGCACCAAACTACATTTAAGATGAACCTTGTTCAAAACATCATACCATAAAATGTTAACATTCCTACAGCATAAGAATAATTAGATCTTCAATAAATTGTACATGGCACCAAATAAGTCACTAACATCAAAATTTGAAATGACTACCTAATACTAAGTGCTATTCTCACCCATTACTCCCCATCATTAGATTCATGATTTATAATCATACATGGAACCACTAGGTATAACAACATAACTTATCGAACCATAAGTTCAACTGCAATTATACCAAATAAGCTGATTCTAAATAGTATCTTATTCTAACCATCAAGATACACATACTCACCTTATCTCAATTCAACCCTCTCGATTCAAGTTATGCAGGTATATAAAATATCATTCTCAAAGTTTTCACAATCAATTCAAAATAGTATTGGAAGCATTTTCAAAGGGATGTCAAATGAATGTTTAAGAAATGTAATATAACTTTAATAAAGCTATACATTATATAAAATCTCACTCAAAGTCAAACGCTTCTCAAAGTCATTCCACTCCTCCGTGAGTTCCTCACCCTTTCCACAGGACGCTTCACCTAAAAAGCAAATAAAGGACTCATGAAAACTCAAAATAAAATAAAAAAAGACTTGACACCCGCGCAACTCTACTAACACGGGCAACATAGGCCTGATTAGACTCAAAGGACATTCAATCGACCCCAAACAAGAACGAAAGGATTTTCAACACTGCAATCTACAATTTGCACCTAAAACCATAGCAAAACAATAAAAGCAGTGTGGTGCTACATTAACCCTATCAGTAGTATAATAACCAAGCCGAAAACATTAAGGTTTTCCATGAAAAATACATCCATTTATCTACAAATTTTGAAGAGAAATAAAAAGGACGTACTTCCCACTCACTTTGGCTATCATAACACTCAAATTTTGCATTCAAACTCAACAAGTAGAAACCTGAAAACAACTAGGTTTCCAACTATAAATACATGAATAAGCCCAACAATACTCTTCACCACTCATTCAAGGAGTAACCAAAGAACTTTACAACTCTCATATAATTCAAAATAATTTGAAGGAATTAGAAGAGAAGAAGCAAAAAGTCTCCTTACCCAAAAGATTTGCAAAGTTGTATAGAAGCCAAGCCATCCATTACTGGCTGTAATTTGAAGAAAAGAAGATGAAAAGAAGCAATAAAGATTGAGGAGAAGATGAAATGAAAATGAAGGAGAGGGGAAGCCTGAGGACTTTAGAGTATCGATGGTTGTGATAAAGACATGGATGAGGCTTTTAAAGGAAATTACTTAAGGATTAAGTAAATAATAGATAAATTGCCATTTTGCTCCTTTTTTTTAGAAAATCTATTAAAAATTGATTTCGACGAATTGAAGTATTTTCATCCTCCTAAAATCTCATCTAAAAACACAAGAAATACAACTTCCCTGGGTTAAACACAAGCAGAACTCATAACGATCCTAAGGAGCTAGGTCTAAGAAAAGAAAATTGACTAAAAAATATTAAGGTTTAGAATAAAAAGGAATCAGGAATCACATGCATGGTGTCAAACTCTCTAGATTAGGGTTAAACCTAATAGCAGAAATCACGGAGCGCTTAATGCAATCATAGGGCAATCACTACTATTGTATGAGATTAGGGTTTAATTGTCTGCACCAAAGAGATTAAACTATTTTAGAAATCTCCACTGTCTAGGAATGCTCAAGCAATAGGCAATATATGAAATCAAGTGCAAGGATACCTTGAGGGGATTGAATTCGAGGTACCACTCATCAATTTGATCTTACCCCAAATTCACCATTTCATCTTTTTAACTCTTGAAATTTACAATTAGGGTTAGCAATATCTTTATACTTGGAGCATTAGTCTCTATGGATTCGACTACTTGATCTTCTGGTACATTTACTACTTCTTAAGACCTTATGCACTTGCGGTGTAAACGCAAGAAACGTATTAAACATCTCTAGATAGTGGCCTTTATTTGTGTAACTAGAACATTCAACATGTCCTCAAAAAGCAAGACCCTGCAATAGCAAATATCCAACACATATAACAGTAGTGGCACAAGCTCCTCTATTTAGGAGTGGAGCCTCATCTATAGCAAGGTCCTCGGAGCACAACTATTGATACAGAAGAATAGGGAGTCTATGGGCTTTGTTTTAATTGCTTTTGCTATTATTTCAATGTTGTGTGAAACCATGAGGGGCTAACCGTCTCCGATGCCCCAGATTAGGAACTTGGATGTTTGTTTATAATTGAATACTTTTTCTCGCAATGTTTATGGAGTCCTTTTGATTGCTATGTTTAATCTTGTGTTGCATAACATGATATGCATGATTAGCGCAGTTATGATTGTAACACTCGGCGTGTCTTGATTGGCTTAGTTATGTTCGCCTTAGGGTGGTTGCTATCCTCGAAGTGCATGACTCCCGTAGTTACAATCATAACACTCGACGTTCATGATTGCCATAGATGTAATAAGGCTTAGAGAGCACACATAGGCTTTATAGAATGTAGCAGATAAACATTGTAAGAGAGTACTTACAAGCTAATCTAAGGGATTGATCCAGGGCGCTACTCTTAATTGGTGTTATTTGCAAAAATCTTCCCCACCTTTCCATCCTCCTTTTGTCTTATTTTTCATGCATCTCCAATCCTTAGTCAATTACTACTCTCAATATTTACTTGATTAGATATTAGAAGAAGAAATAGCACTAAAAACTACACCAGTCCGTATGAATTCGAGTACCCAATCTCATATTTGGTACATTATACTACTTATATAACCCGTGCATTTGAGGATATGCAAAGGACGTATCAATAGGACCTATCAACAAATATTCCCCCCTTATGTGATCTTTGATTCCCACATTATATTCCTTAAGTAGTTTTAAAAGCCTTCTTCAAACAACAATATCATTTGAACTGAACTCAACATGACCTTATATTCGTATAAATTTATAAATCAAAAACTCCAAAATTAATAGTCCATGTCTAACCTAAATCTATTAGCAAAATTACAATTAAAATAATTAATACCTATAAATTCATAATAATTACACCCATAAACCCCAAGGTTGTTGTCTCCAAATCAATTTCAATTCATGAAAATGAAATTCAAGTCAAGAATTAGAAAATCAAATAAATAAGGACTGCACTAATCACAATATCATTCTATCACTGCTTGGGAGCATGGTTTTTGTGAGTGAAAATTTTTATATGAACATGGATTTTGTGCATTCAAATGGTTTACATAGATCAATGTCTATAAAGTAGTTTAATGTTTAGAGGATCATAATTGATGTGCAATGCTTGCATCACTGAAAAGCAATCTGAAAATTTTAACTGATGACGTTGTGTTCATTTTAGTTTATTTGAAACTTGAACGCATTTAAATCAATCACAAATTTTGCTTTTATTTCTCTACAAATTTCTTAATCAATCCACATTAATCAACCACAAATATTTAAAAAAAATTTCCCGAATTCGATAAAAATCACAAACTCAGAACCCCTCCCTGTGATCATTTAGAAAACCAAAAACACATTTTAACACATCATCCTCTTTTACAATAATGAATACATAATAAAACAATTGAACATAGAATGAAAATAATCCATGAAAAAATAAAGCATATTTCTCTCCGACAAGTGATCACAAATGATAAAAAAAAAATACTGAGCTTCGCCTCCTAAACCCTCAATTACTCAATAACAAAAGTCCCCACCCGAGTGATCCAAACGAGTCAACCAAAATTCTTCATGGCTATTGATTTGAGACCCATCATGAGCACTAGCCGCACCACATCAATTGAATCCACCACAAACAATGAAAATTCAAATCAACCAAGAATTAAACCAAAACAAACACATTAAAGATAAAATCTTAAGACCTCCGTACCCAAGAGAAAATAAAAATCCATCGATTTCCCATCAAATATTGATCAAAGAGGCTAGATTTACACTGAAACAATCATAAAGATTGGACTTTATTTGAAGCATTGCTTGAGGAATGGAGGCCTGGAGACTTCATGCTTGACTGCTTGTGATTTGATCCGAAATAATGAAGATTGGAGACGGCATGGTGTTTGGGTATACTAAGGAAAAGGATGGCCAAGAAAGCATTGAGATTCTTGCAAACTGATCTTAATGTACTCTAGATGGTTGTCTTTGATACTCTATCTGCTATTTCGTAATAAGAATACTTCATATTGAACCGGGGCTTAAATCTAAGTTAAATGAATGCTCTCTTTGCAGCTTAGATGAATGGCAGATGGGTGGAAGACTTAGGACAACCATATTGGAGTCCATTGGCACTGCCAACAGCAAAGGGTGGCCACCCTCCATCCAACACTCTATTGTTATAATGTAAATTATATATGTCTATATATATACATATATATATGTATGTATGACAAGTAATTTGATGCATCATAATTAAAGTGAGCATATCAACGATAATATTTATTTTATCTAGGAATAAGTGGCGGCTAGAATTCTTCAATTTCAATACATACCATCCTCTAACCAAAATCCCTATTTGTTAATGAATCCTCTCCACAAACATTAGTGTGAAGCTCTTTGCCTCAAGCTCAATGTCCCTTTCCTACTTAAGCCTAGGGGTGAAGAACCACGGGACCCTAAGGCCACTTAGAATCGTTTTTCACTATGTCAACAATGGGATAACAATGAGTTCTCTCTAGCTAACTAGAGACATACAATTTCATGAGATTTCAGGAAGGGAACTACTCAAACAACATCATCATCTTACAAAGATGGATCACAAAGATTTCAAAGAGAATTAGAAGAAATCAAACTAATGGTTTTGTAGATCTTCTTCCAAGGATGCTCCTTCTTGAAATATGGGTGAAATCTGGTTCCAATTTTCTTGAGAGATCAAACCCTAGCCCTTCTTCTCTTCTTCCTTTCTTCTTGTTTTCTCCCTGATGAGTTCTTACTCAATTCATTAACTAATCTCAACAGTAATCCATTATTAACATAGTTTATTTTTTAATTGTGGAGATGGGCCTACTTATTGGAGAGGCCCCACTAAATGGGGGTTGACTCAACAATACACCCCCTTAGCACCATTTGGGGGCTCATCCAAGCCTGCTTTTTGCCTACAGGCTTCAAGCTTCTCTCCAGACAATCTTGGTCAACATATCTTACCCATTCTCACTAGTATAAACATTCTCCAGATATAACTGCTTGGACTTCAAAACATCCCGAATCCAGTGATAGTTGATATCAATGTGCTTAGACATTGAGTGAACACTTGAATTCTTGAAGAGATGGATGACACTCTCACTGTTACTGTAGACAATACACTTATCTTATTGCATGCCCAATTCTTCAAGAAATGTCTTCATCCATAAAGCCTCCTTGCAATCCTCAGTAATTGTAATGTATTTAGCTTTTGTGGTGGACAGGGCAACACGTTTCTACAGTTTTGACTGCCAGGATACTACTCCCCCTGTAAAAGTCATCAAGAAACCTGATACATACTTCCTGAAATTAATGTCACCTGTCATGTCTAAATTTGTATACCCATCCAAGATAGGCTCACCACTGCCAAAACAGAGACATACTCTAGAAGTACATCGTAGATATCTGAATGTCCACTTTACTGCTGTCCAGTGCTCCTTTCTAAGATTGGAGAGAAATCTTCTCACAACCCCAACTGCATGAATTATGTCTGGCCTTGTACATACTATGGCATACATCATACTGCCAACAGCAGATGCATAGGAAACTTTGCTCATTTCTTCTTTTTATTTATCACTTGTAGGGCATTGTTTTGAACTGAGCTTAAAATGACCTGCAAGTGGAGAAACAACAACCTTGGCCTTACTCATGTTAAATTTTTCAAGAACCTTCTCAATGTAGCTTTCTTGAGATAGCCATAACTTCGCATTCTTCCTGTCACGGGAGATCTTCATGCCAAGTATTTGTTTTGCAGTACTCAAGTTTTTTATAGCAAAATACTTGTTCAACTCTTTCTTTAACTCTTCAATTTTCTTGGTATCATGTCCTACAATGAGCATATCATCAACATATAACAAAAGAATAATGAGGACATCTTTGAAGCGTTTCTTCGCAAAACACACACCGATCGAAACTAGATCTGGTGTACCCATGATTCACCATAAATGAATCAAACCTTTTATACTACGCCCCGGAGCTTGCTTAAGCCCATATAAGCTCTTTTTCAACTCCGCACGCCGGATGCTCCTTACGCTTGACTTCAAATCCTTCCCTGCTACTCTATGTATATTTCTTCTTTTAGATCACCATGGAGAAAGGCGGTCTTTACATCAAGCTGCTCTACCTCTAAATTCAAGTGGGCTGCTAGACTAAGTAAAATTCAGCTAAAAGACATTTTCATAATTGGGGAAAATATTTCCTCAAAATCAACACTCTTTTTCGGCCGAATCCCTTCACAACCAATCTTGCCTTATACCTTGGATGTGAGCAATGGTTTTTCTGTCTTAAGCCTCGTACACCCACTTCTTCTTGCATGACTTTAAGCCACTCTTGCTTCTTCTCATGTCTTTGTAGCTTTTTAGTAGGTTTTCGCCTCTCCACTATCACTAGGCATGATATACTCACAAGCACTTGTATCTACTAGAAGAACGATGTTCCAAGTAAATTTTCTCAACTGAGGCTCCACAGGTGGTACTGGTGATGATTGCTTTGTTTCTTTAGTTGGCTCTACATCATCAACTGGAGGAACTTCATCATAAACTATGTCATCACCACCTTATTGGACTTCTCCCCCTTGATCAACATTCCTCAAGGAGTAGGATAGGATCTAAACTGACAGGAATTTCAGTAGAGGAACTGGATATTTTACCCTTGTCACCATCATTAGTCAACTGGTCTTCAAGGAACACCACATCTCTGCTCCTAACAATTTTTTTGTTTATTAAATCCCATGGTCTGTACCTGAATCCCACAATTTGCCTTGTCATCAAGCTTGGACCTCTCATTCTTACGATTATGAAAAACTGTCTTGCAGCCAAACACTCTGAGATGCTCATAAGATACATTTTTCTCTGTCCAAACCCTGTTTGGTGCATCATCATTCAATGTTGCTGCTGGGGACAGATTAATCAGGTCAATTGCTGTTCTCATAGCCTCCCCCTAAAATGGCTTAGGAAGCTTCACATGTGACAGTATACACCTGATTCTTTTTTCAATTGTTTTGTTCATTCTCTCGGCTACACCATTGAGTTAAGGTGTCTTAGCAGGAGTCTTCTCAAGCCTAATTCTATGGACCTTGCAATAATTCTCAAATGGAATACTCACCACCATTGTCTGCTCTAACTGCTTTCAGTTATTTTTCTGTCTCCCTTTCAACCTTGACATGGAATTCTTTGAAGACGTCAAGCACCTAATCCTTGGTCTTAAGAGCAATAGCCCAGACCTTCCTTGAATGGTCATAGATGAAGGCCACGAAGTATATAATACTTCTCCAAGAGTTTTCTCTTGTATTAAATAAACATCAGTATGAATCAAATTAAGTATATTTGATTTTCTGGATAGAGGATGTGAATAAAATGCAACTTATGAGTTTTTCCAGCTACACAATGAACACAAGATTTAAGAGTCATATTTTGCAAGTTCGGTAGACATTGATTTCTAGCAAGAAGTTGCAGTGACTTCTCACTGATGTGGCTAAGCCTCATATGCTATAGATCAATGTCTCCACCCTTTTGAACTGCATTTATCTCCTTTGTGAAGTTTAGCTTGTAGGACATAAAGAATGTTCATCTTCATGTCCTTAGCAATCACTAAAGATCCATTGATGAGTTTCCACTTGCTTTCACCAAACCAACTAGTGAAACCCTTATCATCAAGTCTGCCATTGGAGATCAAATTTAAGCGTACAACTGGAACATGCCTAACATCCTTGAGCAACAGCTTGCTTCCAAGGTTTGTCTCCAACCAAATATCTCTAATGCCAATAATCTTGGAGGCACCACTATTCCCCATTTTGGCATTGCCAAAATCACCACTAAAGTAGGAAGTAAACAACTCATCATGAGGGTAACATGAAATGATGCACCAAAATCTATCACCCAGTCACTCCCTTGGCATGCAAGACTAACACAGCTTTCATCACTAACAATTGTAACTTCACCATCAGTAGCTACTGTATTAGTTTCCTTCTCACCTTTCCTCTCTTGACCTTGCTCTCTTTTCAGGAATCTGCATTCCTTTTTTATGTGGCCCACTCAGTTGCAGTGAAAACACTTAATATTTTTCCTGCCCTTGGATCTGCCTCTGGATATATCTCTGTTGCCATGAGCTTGAGGATGCCTACTTTTGCTCCTGCCACGCCTATCATGCCTTTCGAACACGAATGCCTCAGAGGAGGATTCACATTTCTCCTTCCTCCTAGCTTCTTCACTTAGAAGACTTTCTTTGACCATTTCCATAGTCAGTTTGCCTTCTGGTGCAAAGGTACTCAAAGACACCACCAATGTCTCCCAGCTATCAGGTAAAGAGCTCAAAAGCAACAATGCCTGGAACTCATCTTCAAGTGCCATTTTCATAGCTGCCAGTTGGTTCACTAAGCCTTGGAAATCACTAGTATGCTCTGGCATACTCCTGCCATCCCTGTACTTCAAAGTTACAAGTCTTCTAATGATTGTGTCCTTGTTTCTAAATGTGTTCTTCTCATATATAGCTTCTAGCTTCTTCCAGAGTTCATCAGCTTTTACATCTTCAGAGATATGATGGAAAATATTTACATCTACCCATTACCTAATTATAACAGATAGGAACAGCTCTTTCACAATTAATATGTCTTGCATCTTGTACTTCCAAATGGAATAATTTGAGGATTCGATTTAATCATTCCACTATAGAACTGGTACTGTAGTAAAAGTCCTGTAGCACTCGAAAAATTTAAAAACATGTAATCTGCACGAGCTAAAGCACAGCCTACACTGGCTGAAGCATGGTCGTGCAAGACTGAAGCATATGCACTGTAGCAGTCGTGCAACTCTTTGTTTCTGAATTTTGAGGATCAAATATTCCCCTCTTTGAGTACAAATTTGGGATCTAATTAACACAATAGAAATATCAAACAACACCAAACAAGACTCACGATTTAGCATGGAAAACCCCTTCAATCTAGGGGTAAAAAACACGGGACCCTAAGGCCACTTAGAATCGTTTTTCACTATGTCAACAATGGGATAACAATGAGTTTCTCGCTAGCTAACCAGAGGCATATAATTTCAAGAGATTTCAGAAAGAGAACTATTCAAACAACATCATTATCTTACAAAGATGGATGACAAAGATTTGAAGGAGAATTAGAATAAATCAAACCAATGATTTTGTAGATCTTCTTCCAAAAATGCTCCCCTGAAGTGTGGGCAAAATCTAGTTCCAAACTTTTTTAGAGATCAAACCCTAGCACTTTTTTTTTCTTTTCTTCTCACTTTTTCCCTAATGAGGTCTCACTTAATTCATGCACTAATCTCAACAGTAATCCATTATTAACATAATTGTTTTTTTAAATTGTGGAGACGGACCCTATTTATTAGAAAGGCCCCACTAAATGGGGGTTGACTCAACAGTGCAGGATGGTGCAATTGACCAAAAAGATGGCCATAAATATTAGAAAGTGGAAGGAACTACTGTAATTTCATCCTATCGTGCGGTACATAGGAGAAGCAGAACTGATCAATAATGTTCGAGGATAAATTAACATTATTCAATGGGAGTTAGGAAAACTATTTACAGTGAGAGCCCGGTTGTGACAAGGGCGCATGAGAGACTAAGATGAGAGCCCAAGTGATGCTATCAAACATGCACTTGTTTCTGCTTAATGATCCAAGGCCCATTAATATATATATAATTCTTTCTTCTGTATCATGAATTTAACATTCCGATAAATTAAATTATTATAATAATATTGATTATAATATTGATAATATTCTTTTAATTTTTAAAATATAATTCAATGATCTTCATTATTATTATTATTATATCTTTTTATATTCATGACATGGAATGGAATATTGTGTGATGTTATATTTTATAATACTATTATAAAATTAAGATAAGGGTCTTCATCCACAACAAAGGAGTTACAAATCAATATACAAACATGAGGGGAGACAATGAAGAGGATTCACAAAAGAGAAACATGCGGGGAGACAAGTAAATAATTCACCCTCCCAAAATAATGTTTTGTTATTTTGTTATACTTGAATTAAATGGAAGAAGTTACTCTCAAGAAAACACACTAATGAGAAATGTTTACCAAATATAATTAAAAATTTAATAAACACATAAAATATGGTCTATGAGACTTTGAGCGAGACCCTATAATTTAATTTAAGTTATTCATCGTGAAATATCAAATATGAACCTTTAAGCACATGGGGAGTAAATATGTTATATAAGAAAAAATAAATAATTAAATATATAAATACTCTTCTTAATATCTCATCTACCTGAATAACAAAGTGTTACTCTGCAACTTACCCCTTTTGTCATTCATATCATCAATTTGGTCTTCTCCCTTAATATTCTAATTTAGAGGTTGATGGATTTATACAGTGAAATTAGGAAAATTAAAAAAATAACTTTTTCCTTCCAACAATATATATATATATATATATATATATATATATATATATATATATATACATTTGTTAATCTATAGCCAGGCCCGGCCCTAGGCATAGACGACCAAAGCCTATGCCTAAGCCCCCTAGATTTGTTTTTTAAAAAATATATATTTAAAATTATTAATTATTATTATCTTATATTATGAAATTTTAACTGTTTTTAAATTATAAAATTTAATTTATAATTAATATCCAATGAATTTATTATTATAAAAAGGCCCCACAATTTTTTTAAATATATTTAAAAATTTTATTTATCATTATATTATCTAATATTTATCGGCATAATTATGATCTTGAAATTTAAATTTTTTTAAACTATAAAATTTATCATAATTAATTCATGGTATATCAAGATGTAATAGATTTGGTGGCATTATAATATGAATTAATGTACTTAATATTAGGACTTGGACCACTTGGTTTTAAAGTTACAATATAATTATGATATTAAAAATTAAGTTTTTCAAACTATAAATTTATAATAAATTAATAAAAATAAATTATTTTTTTTTATGATTTTGCTTAGTATCCTATTTTCGCTAAGACCGGCTCCCTTTCTCCCTGCGCCCGCAGGGGCGCGCGCCGTGGCAATCAAACACAAGAATAGTGAGTAACATGAAAATGTCTGCTGTCGTTGCAACACAAAGATAAAAAATGTGAATGATTATTTTAGCCTAAAGTGCTCCAGTGAAATGGTCCCTGTACTGACTTTAGATTTCGGATGACCACTCTACAAAATAAACAGTGTACTAACACATCTTAAAATCTATCTGTTTCTAAAGATCATATGAAATAGACATGCCTTTAATTTTCTTATCCTCATGTTTATATTTTGCTGTGCTTGGGCCACCATAAATATATATAATGATTCATAACTCTATCAAACAAAGCAGTCTAAATTTATAACATTTGATGATCTGTTAAGAGTTGCCCCACATCCACCACTCCTTGTTTTTTCTGCCTCTGCATTTCCAACCAATAATGACCATGTGACAAGCACATGTATATGCATAATCTTGAACAATAATTAATGACCGCACTCACCATTCACCAACCTTCTCTAAGCATTAAAAATGAAGAGCATGTCCATCCTGACAATAATGTGTTATTTAGGCAACTAAATTTATTGAATTCATTTTTCACTTTACTTTATATATATATATATATATATATATATATATATATGATATATGTAGATATCTATAACATTTTTATAGCACATATATAACGTCAAATATATATTTTGTTACATAAATGATTTCAAAGTTGAGGTCCTTATATATACATATACTAAAGTGCTTTCCATATGGGCTAGATCATGATTAATATTGAGTTTCAATACAAAAAATCTTTTATACTTTTAAGATACAAATCGATAACCATTAAATCTCTCTTCATGGTCTGCATGGCATGTATTGGTTGAGTATATGTCAAAAATAGGTAATTTTTTGCTTGGGTTACCGAACTTTAGTCATTTTTCACTTTAGTTACCGAACTTCAATTTGTGTCTGATACGGCCCTTGCGTAGCCCCAAGTGCACGGGTCGTATAAGTAGTAAAATGTACCCTTAGGGTCGGGTAGTCGTATCCACTGGGACTGGTGTAGTTTCTAATACTATCGTTCAGCTTAATATCTAATCAAGTAAAGAAGATGGGTTTGACTCTAGGTTGGATTAAAGGAAATTGAGGAAAGGAAATGTAAGGATTCGCTCGATGGAGGAGATGGGGCCCCGGGGTTGGATTCCTAACGTTCACTAACTTAGACTCTCTCAGAATTTATCAGAGATGTCTTCAGTTCTAAATCCAGTTATGCTATATGAATGAGGCTTACAGTGCTGTTGAACCCTAAGTTGTGATCTTACTGCTTGCAACTATCAAACAATGATTCACAAACTAAGATAAGAAAACCAAACTTATAAGCATTCAACCACTAAACAACATTCAAGATAGCCAATAACAGAGATTTATTGCAAAGAACAAGACATTCATAAATGCTGCAAGAAAAGTACTCAAGTTCAAGCTACAACGTCAGACAAGGCCACCCAGGGGCTCCCTTAAGAGTTTAGCCCCACATGACATTAAACAAGGAAATTGCCAAAGAAATTAAAATACAAGAAGTTGAAAACTACCTAATTTCTTGCATCATTGCGGCTGTCAGAGACTCAATGATGTCGTGGAATCTCCTCCCAATCGGCCTACCATATGCGCCACATTCCCTCAGTGAAGATGAGGACAGTGCCCCAAAGCTCTCCCTTTCTTCCTCCTTTAGTTCGCTCTCCAAAAGTCCCCCAAAAACCTAAGTTTCTGAGGTTTTAAAGTGTTTCCCGATGTGAGCACGGCCGTGTTGAAGCCGTGCAGATTACGGCAGAATAAAACTCTTGAAACTCCAATTCCTGTAATCTGCACGGGGTACAACACGCCGTGTTGTAGCCGTGCTGAAAGTTGCACGGCCGTGCTTAGCGAACAATTTGTGTGTTGCTCTCGGCTGAAATCTCCTGTGAATTTCACGGCTTGAAGCACGGGCGTGCTGCGCCCGTGTTGAGCTTGATGAGGTTTCTCCAAAGTCCTTTAGCTCCTGAAAATGCTCCAAATTACTTCTTCTTGCCTTAGGACCTTGATATCTGCATGAAAAACTAAGACTACCTCAAATAGCACTGAATAAGGAGAATTTATGCCGATAAATTGAAGGATCATGGGAGTAAAGCATGAAATAAATATATATGAAATGCACTCATCAGTATCTTTTCAGTCACCATAGATTAATTTGGTTACTCAGGGAGGTCACTGGTGGGTTTTCCGGTGTTATTTGTCCATGTGGCCGCCGGAAACTCCACGTCACTGCCTATTTCAAAGGTGACAATACAACCACGTAGGATGCTTGCCATGTCAACTTACAACACAGCCACGTGGAGGTCTAAGGTGGCAAGGGGCAAGCCAAAGGTGTGTCTGAGTTGGAGGAATGATCAGCTGATGTGGCAAGTATCCTACGTGGCTGTGTTGTCACCTTTAAAATAGGAAGTGACGTGGAGTTTCCGGCGGCCACGTGGACAAATAACACTGGAAAACCCACCAGTAACCTCCCGGAGTAACCAAATTAATCTATGGTGACTGAAAAGATACAAATTGAAGTTCGGTAACCAAAGTTAAAGACGACCAAAGTTTGGTAACCCACCTAAAAAATTACCCGTCAAAAATATATGAAAATACGGGTGTGACTTTGAGTATTATAAAAGCATGCATATCCACTAAACACCAATTAGATGCTTAACCAAATTTATGCAGAATGTTTAGTTGAATTAATAAAAGAGAAAATTACTTTTAAGTCCTTGAAAATTTTCATTCATTCTTTCTTTTAAGTCCTTTTCATTCTTCCTTTTCAGCCTCGTGGGATTAAACCAATGGATGGTGGACTTTCTCTCGCTAAGTCAGATCGGCTTTTAGTTGGCATACGGAGACAATCCCAAACACGTTTTCATGTCAGAAACTTTTGATTTTATCCTCCTTCATCTCCATCTTGTTCTTCTCCTACTTTAGGGATTCTTGGTGAAGCTTTGAGTGGGTTTATGCTTGCTTTTGTCCTTTTATTTCTCTCTTTTTTTCTTATTCTCTATCTTTTCGAGGCCGTGAAAAGTGCTTTATTTGGTTTTGCATTATCTTCCTTTTTATAGTAATTAGAGTGGTTCTAACAGCCGATAACCTTGCGAGCTTTTCAAAATCTCATGCAGGTGTTCATCATCAATTCACCATCTTGAGCTCATGGGAGACAATCATAAATGAGATATGTTGGCGTTGGGCACTAGATGTTTCTTAGGTAAGAGTGAAGTTTGTGACACCAGACTCATACAAAACGCTTTGCCCTATTGAGTCGGGTATGGACTTTCAACGCATGTGTCATATATATCACACTTTCAACAAGATTGTCGTCGAAATCACCATTGAGGAACTGAGTAGGTCAGCGGATGGATACTTGTGCTCTTCGATCCCATAGTAATACACCAATGAGTGCTTTTCCTGGTTACTTTTCTTTTGCATGTTCCTCTGTATTGAAAATGTTTCCCATATATAATTTTACTGTCGTATGTAGTATAAGTTGTTTATGTGCATTACAATGTATTCCCATGTAAAATACATGGTTCCTATGTATCACTTTATGTATCTACTTAGTTTTTTCATCTTCTATGTATTGCATGCCATTTGTTAACTATTTTTCTATTTGTAATATGCATTACCGAGCAATGAGTCATTCTCAGAAAGCATGAACGTCGACCTAGATACTTCCCTCCCCCCCCACCCCCTAACAACCTCCCGCTGGAGCACTCAGTATTAATAGGCGTTACCATGATGGATCGACATTGAAAGTAGGCCAATGTATTGAGAATGCAGACCAATTCAAAGATGCCTTACAACTGCTATCAGACAAAATTTTGACTTTATATTTGTAAAAACCGATAAAATTCAGGTGACTATCAAGTGCCCTGCTCCAGATTGCCAGTGGCAAGTGCATACATTCAAAGATGAAATGTAAACACATTTTGTGTGAAGACAATACAAGCGACGCACATTTACGGTGGAGGCATTGGTACAACAGCGCACTCAAAGGCAAGCAAGAAGTGGGTCTGTGATCGTGTCATGCAAAAAGTAAAGAAGCGTCCATTGTATAGAGCGATCGACATTCAGAAAGACATATTGAGGGACCATGGTGTTCTTCTGCCGTATAAGCTTGCTTGGATGGGGAAGGAGATTGTTGTAAGGGCTGATGACCTTACACTTGGTCAGCGGGCATACATTTTAACATAGGCCAAGCCACAAGGGCGCACAGCTGCGTGGATTGGTTAGCGCGAGGCGTATGTTGTGTCGTGACCAAGAGTGGGTGGAATATCCCGCACGATCATGTGCTGAGACCGTGAGGTGCGCGCGTGCTAGACCGTGGGCATGCTCGTGACCGATGAGCGTGTGGCAGGTGCACCCATACCAAGAGTCAACTGTTGTAATACTAAATTATGTAGAGTGTTGGATCTCTAGCAAATCTAGGCGGGGTGGGACACTTGATCAGGCTGGGAGACAGAGAGCTCATTCCGAATTTGACAAGGTTTTACGCAGGCGTATGCAAGTGGGCACGCGGTCGGGAGCGTGGTCGAGCCAGGGGCGAGGATGGCACGCAGTATTACCGCGCATGATCAGTACTGCTGCACGCTGTGACCAAGAATGGCTGGTTAAAGCTACAGTCACGTTGGTCGACACTGCAAGCTAAGTGAAGTCAGGGACTTCACGCCAGACCTGTATTGGGCATGGGGCTCAATCAACCTTGGAATTGGGGTAGCTCTTGTAATAGGGTCTAATGTGTCTTTGGGAGGAGACAACGCCTCTTAGTGATGGGTTTTGGCCATGGTTGTAAACATTTCTCAATCGAAGAGAGTTTATGTTTTTCTCTCTGAAAATAGGTTTCATGTGGCATGTTTCTCATACCGTGGATGTTTTCCGGTTTTGCACGCTTTCTTTTATTTCGTTGTGCTTGTGATGCAAACAGGATTCACTAACTGTTCTTGCAAGGAAGGCTGACCTGTCACTATGGTGCATGTCAGGTGCCGCATGGCCGAAAGTGATCTGATGAGGCCGTGACAGCTGGTATCAGAGCCTGAGTTTGTAGCTTGAAGCGAAGCTCGAGAAGACACATAAGTGAAGACGGTGAGAATGGCGACTAGTAAGAAAGATTGTTTGGATCGCCTTGAGGAGACAGCTGAGCGGATAGAGAACGTTATCGGGAGTGTTGACGATCAGCTCATGAGCCTGTCGAAGATGGTGGAGGATCTTGTGGGCGGACTGCGAGAGAGCCAGCCAGTTGACTGTTGAAGTCTTGAAGATAATGGTACAGTCCCTAGAGACCGAAGTAGCCCAACTCAAGGAAACTAGCATCTCACCAGTCGCGTGGGAGGCACCCACTCGAGTGAAGGTCCCTGAATCTTCCCCATTTGATGGCGCACGGAGTGCCAAGACACTGGAGAATTTTCTTTGGGACATGGATCAGTACTTGAAAGTTGCAAGGGTACTGGGCCACGAGCAAGTTTCATTGGTGGGCATGTATCTTACTGGCGATTCAAAGCTATGGTGGCGCACTAGACAACAAGAAGATGCTCAAGCGGGTCAGACAAGTTCTAACTCGTGGGTCGAGTTCAAGAAGGAATTGTGGAAGCAATTCTTGCCTGGGAACACTACTTGGGTAGCTCGTTCAAATTTGAAGAAGCTACTGCAGACAAGCACTATCCGTGAGTACGTGAATGAGTTTTCATCCTTGATGCTGGATATGAGGGACATGTCCGAGGAGGACAAGCTGTTCAACTTCCTCACGGGACTCCAGAGTTAGGCCCAGATCGAGGTAAGGAGGCAAGGCGCGAAGGACCTCACCTCCGCGATCATCGCAACAGAAGCACTGGTGGACTTATGAACCTTACCCAGTGGAGAGGGTGAAAAGTCGAAGCCCAGACCCAAAGATAAGAAGCCGATGGAGAGAAGGGCCGGAGATGGGTTCCAAAGGAGAAAACCCAACCACCAGGCCAAATGGAATAGACCCAAGACTGATGGAAAAGCAGTATGTAGTTCAGGCAGCAGGACAAGTGGATGCTTTATCTGCACCGGACCACATTTGGTAAAGGATTGCCCAAACGCGAAAAGTTGGCCTCGTTTAGGAATGAACCAGAAAGCGGTTCTGAGGGCCCAGCAAGAGTGAGTCCTTTACAACTGTTGGGTGCCTTAAAGACCGTCAAGGGTGATGGGGCTGTAAATTCTCTTATCTATGTGGAGCTGACCTTGAATGGAAAGGTCATACAAGGGAAAGTGGATACAACCTCATCTCACACATTCATCAGGAAGGATGTGGCGGCTCGGTTGGAACTGAGCGTGGGAACGCACATGAGCTGAGTGAAAGCAGTCAACTCTCAGGCACAGGCGGTGACTGGGAAGATCTCTGGCGTGACCATTCACATGGGTGGATGGCAAGGGAAGATTGACTAGGGAAGATTAACTTGCTGGCTATCGCATTAGAGTTCTTGAAATCTGTTAAAGCCGCTATTGTTTCACATTTGGGTGGTCTTCTTATAATGGATGAGAATAACCCATGCTTTGTAGATGGAGTAGCTGCGAAGGAGAAGAAAAGGAAAGAGCCAATGTTTTCTGTACACCGGGTGGTGTAAGGGTTGAAAAATGGAGAACCTACTTATGTAGCTACTTTATTGGAAGTGCAGGAAGATTTGGTGAGTGATCTACCCTCAGTTGTGGCTGAAGTCTTGAACGAGTTTCAAGACGTGATACCGTCAGAACTACCCCGTGAACTCCCACCCTGGCGAGCAATAGATCACCAAATCGAGTTGATGCCAGGCTGTAAACCCCCTGCCCAGGCTCCCTATCGAATGTCTTCGTTGGAGTTAGCTGAACTGAGGAGACAACTGACACAGCTTTTTGATAGTGACTTCATTCCGCCATCAAGGGCTCCATATGGTGCACCGGTGTTGTTCCAGAAGAAGCAGGATGGCTCTCTTCGACTACTCGTGGACTACCAGGCGTTGAACAAGATTATGGTGAAGAACAAGTATCCAATTCCTCTCATTCAAGACTTGTTTGATCGGTTGGCCAAAGCAACATACTTTTCTAAGCTGGATCTTCATTCGGGGCACTAGCAAGTGAGGATTGCAGAGGGAGACTAGTCCAAGACGTCGTGTGTGACACGTTATGGTTCGTTTGAATTCCTCATATTGCCTTTTGGCTTGACTAATGCTCTGGTGACTTTTTGCCACTTAATGAATCGGGTGTTTTCAAACATTGATGAGTTTTTGGTAGTGGACTTGGATGATGTTGTAGTTTATAGTGAATCATTGGAGGATCACATTGTTCACTTGAAGCAGGTACTATCAAGATTGAGGAAGCATCAGCTGTATGTGAAGCTGTGGAAATGTCATTTCGCTCAACAGGAGATCAAGTTTCTTGGGCACATCATTTCTCGGGGTGAAGTCCGAATGGATCGGGCTAAGGTGGCGGCGATTTTGGATTGGCCTACACCGTCTAAGGTACCGAAGTTACGATATTTTCTCAGCTTAACTACAATCACCGATTTATCGAGGGATATTTAAGAAATGTCATGCAGCACACCGATTTGCTGAAGAAGGACCAGCCATAGGGTTGGACTGAGAGGCAACAGACTGCTTTTGACAAGATCAAGAGTGCAATTACAAGTGAACCAGTCCTAGCATTGCCCAACTTTGAAGAACCTTTTTAGGTGCATACCGATGCGTCAGATAAGGCTGTTGGCGGTGTCCTTGTTCAGAATGGGCATCCGGTGGCGTTCGAGAGTTGGAAGCTGAAAGACGCGGAGCAGCGCTATTCGGCGCATGAGCGAGAGATGCTTGCCGTTGTTCATTGCTTACAGGTATGGAGAGTGTACCTTCTGGGCACCAAGTTTCTTGTCAAAACAGATAATATTGCCAATACATTCTTTGCTACTCAAAAGAAGCTGTCGGCTAGACAAGCTCGTTGGCAAGAGTTCTTGCAGAAATATGACTTTGAATGGCAACACAAATCGGGGAGACACAACCAGGTGGCTGATGAGTTGAGTCGCAAACAGATGGTTGAGTACGTGGCTGCGTTGATGTAAGTGGAGAATGACTGCAAAGTTGTATTGAGGAGGTAGCAAAGACGGACAGTTAGTATGGGAAGCTGATGAAGGATGTGCAAGACGGAGTTGTACGCAAGTATTGGGTGGAGAATGGGCTTCTCTACGCCAAAGGCAACCGACTCTATGTGCCGAAAAGAGGGAATATTCGGCAGGAGCTCCTTAAGGAGCATCATGATGTTCCTTGGGCGGGGCATCCCGGTCGTAAGCAAGTGAAGGCTTGCTCACAAGATATTACTATTGGTCAGATATAGGCGAAGACCTTGAAGCATATGTGAAAACGTGTTTCGTGTGCCAACAAGACAAGTGGGAAAGAATACGGGAGGTCGGTTTTCTCTAGCCGTTGAGTATTCTAGAAAGACCATGGGCGTCAATTTCCATGAACTTTATCACCGGATTTCCTAAGGTGGAAGGGATGTCGACACTATGTTCGGCAGAGGTGGCTGCTGAGCTATTCCTGAAGCATGTGGTGAAGCACTTTGGTGTACCGGAAGACACCATAAGCGATCGAGATGCACGCTTTACTGGGCGATTCTGTACGGCATTATTTGGGTTGTTAGGCACAGAGTTAAAGTTTTCAACCGTGAATTATTTGCAGATGGATGGACAGACGAAGAGGATCAATGCTCTGTTGGAAGAGTTTCTCCGGCACTATGCTTCGGCTTCCCAAAAGAATTGGCTAAGTCTGCTTGATGTGGCACAGTTTAACTACAATCTTCATCGGTCTTCATCGACGGAGAAGAGTCCGTTTGAGCTTGCACACGGATACCAACCTATTACTCCTTCAGAGGTGGCGAAGAGGAAGACAGGAGGAAAATGTCCTGCCACGTATCACTTTGCTATTGATTGGCAAGAGATGGAGAGGGCTCGGGATAGCCTCGCCAAGGCCGCTCGCCGAATGAAGAAGTATGAAGATCATGGGAGACGTCCTTTGAGTTCCAAGTAGGGGACAAGGTTTGGTTGAAACTCACTTCACAGGTGTGGAAGAGGTTACATCGGAAGGATGTACACAAAGGCTTAATCGCGAGGTACGATGGCCCTTTCACTATTTTCTAACGGATGGGCAACGTGGCATATCGTTTGGATCTCCCCGATCGGTTGAAACTCCATCCAACTTTTCATGTGAGTTTCTTAAAGCTATGCCACGAGGACCCCACGGATCCATTAAGGGCTAAGAAGAGTCGGGCCTCGCTGACTATTCGCAAGGAGTTTAGCAGGGTAGCAGAGTGGATCATAGACCGAAGAGTAGAAGGCTAAAGCAAGAAGAACCGCAGGGTGTTCTTTCTTGTGCAGTGGAAACACTTGCCTATGTCGGAGCAAGCTAGGAGCGTGATACTACTCTTTGACAGCTTGAGGAGTTGGTGTAAGACTTCTTGAATTCAAGACTGACGAGGACATCGGGTTCAACTAGTGCGTGTGGTTTGTAAGGGTTAATGACCTTACACTTGATCAGTAGGCATACATTTCAATATAGGCCAAGCCACAAGGGCGCACAGCTGCGTGGATTGGGTAGCGCGCAGTTAGCGTGAGGCGTGTGTTGTGTCATGACCAAGAGCGGGTAGAATATCCCGCACGATCATGTGTTGAGACCGTGAGGCGCGCGCGCGCTGGACCGTGGGCGTGCGCGTAACCGATGAGCGCGTAGGACAGGCGCGCCCATACCAAGAGTCAAGTGTTGCAAGACATAATTATGTAGAGTATTGGATCTCTAGCAAGTCCAGGCGGGGCGGGACACTTGATCAGGCCGGGAGACCGAGAGATGATTCCGGATTTGACAAGGTTTTACGCAGGCGTATGCAAGTGGGCACGCGGTCGGGAGGGTCGCCGAGTCAGGGTCGAGGATGGCACGCGGTATTACCTCGTGTGACCGGCACCGCTGGGCGCTGTGACCAAGGGTGGTTAGTTGAAGCTACAGTCACATCGGTGGACACTGCAAGCTAATTGAAGTCAGAGATTTCACGCCAGACCTGTATTGGGCATGGGGCTCAATCAACCTTGGAATTGGGGTAGCTCCTATAATAGGGTCTAATGTGTCTTTGGGAGGAGACAAGGCCTCTTGGTGATGGTTTTTTGCCATGGTTGTAAACATTTCTCATTCTAAGAGAGTTTATGTTTTTCTCTCTCAAAATGGGTTTCATGTGTCGTGTTTCTTGTACCGTGGATGTTTTCCGGTTTTGTTCGCTTTCTTTTATTTCACTGTGCTTATGATACAAACAGGAATTTACTATCTGTTCTTGCAAGGAACCTGACCTGTCGCTATGGTGCATGTCAGGTGCCGCACAACCGAAGGTGATCGGTTGAGGCCATGAAAATTGCCAAAGCCGCCATTCATGGTAGCGAAGTTAGTGGCTACGATTTGCTTCTCTGATATGCGAAGAAAGTGGCGGAGATGAATTCCGATAGCGTCATCACCATCGATAACAACAGATAACGCCTTAGGTGTGTGATGAGTGCATTTTATATACATATTTTATATATCTCTTATCCATGTTTTGGTTATCTTTTAGCATTCGTTTTATATTTTTTAGTGTTACTTTGGGCATCTTTGCATTTATGCAGATTAGCAGGTTTGGGGTGAATAGAAGAACTATTGGAGCGAAATTTGCATCAAAAGAGCTAAGTTACAAATACCAAGGTTAGCACGGCCCGAACACGAGTGTGCTCTTGAGCCGTGCAGATTGCTCAACTTCAAGAAAGATTCAAGGAATGCAAGCACAGTCACGATTCTCAAAGCACGACGCGTGCTTATGGAAGCATGGCGCAAGCGCAGGGGTGCTTTGAGCCATGCACTTCATTGTCTGGCGAAAAATATCTTGATGCTATACCCGAGATCTGGCCATACAGAGCACGGCCAAGTAGCACTGCCCAAGTAAGCCCATGCTTGGTTCGAAAACTCCTTTTTTAAACCTCGAAGTTAGGGTTAGGAGGGGACTTCCGCTTGGAGATTAGGAGGCGACTTGAGGAGTGATCTTCACTACCATCCAGACAAGGATGAGAGCAACAATTCTAAGGCACAATTCGGAGTGAAGCTTCGTCAACGGCAAGGTCCTTGGAGCACAATCAATTTATTCAGACGTAATAAGGAGTCAATGGATTTTTACTTAATTTTTTTGTACTCGTTTCTATGTTGTGTGAACCCATGAGGGGCTAACCATTTTCCGATGCCCCTGATTTATGAACACAGATGCTTAATTTGTGAGTTTTATCGATTTCTATGCTCAATCTTGTACTACATAACTTGATGTGCATGAATAGCGTAGTTGTGATTGTAAACCTTAACGTGTGTTGATTGCCATAGTTGTGATTGCCGAAGTGTAGTTACAAAATTTAGTGTGCATTATTCCTATAGTTATATTCACAAAACTTGATGTTATGATTGCCATAGATATAATAAAGCTGTGAGAGCACACGTAGAATCTTGAGAATGTACCTGATAATCATTATAGGAGAGTCGCTACAAGTTTCTCTAAGAGATTAATCTGAGGCGCTACTTCTTATCATTGTCATATGCTAAAATTATCCCTTACCTTCTCATCCTCTCTACGTTCTTCCTCACTATCCGAATTCTGGACTAGAACATTTTTCCAAACCTTGAGTAGACTAGATACTAGAAGTTCAATTAGTGCTAATAGCTATACCAGCCTCTGTGGATTCAACAACCAGATCCTTCATTGAGTACACTTTACTAGTTGTACAACCCGTGCACTTGCAAATACGCAAAGGGAGTATCAGCGTACTTTCTTCTCTTTTCGGTCTTGTTTATCAGGATTCATGTAGGGGTGTAGGCCATTGCTTTTTGTTGACTGAGATCATTTTGCTGGGAAAGTACGGTGGGACTATACTAGGGGCAACATGGAAAGATGGTAATAAGAGCCTGTTCCACATAGCATTCGCCATCGTCAACAATGAAACCGATGAGAACTAGACTTGGTTTCTTGCTACTTTCAAGGAGGCGTTGCACGGTGAAGATGACTACGATAAAATTATAACATTCATCTCGGATTGGCCTAAGGGTCTAGTCATTGCTATCGCACTGGTCCCTCATTGCCGCATGGCTATTACCTAGGCCATTTGGAGACTAACTTCATGAAGGCCAGCGCTAGACTCGGAAAAGCACTGAGAGAGCAGTGTTATGCAATAATCGTGAAAATTGCATGCGCTTACACATTGAAAGAGTTCGATGATGGAGTCAGTGAACTTTCGTCTACATCGGGTGATGCGCACACGCTTGGTTGCCACACAGGTCCGATGTTGACAATTGGTCGAACCATTTGTTTAAAGGTATGCGATGGTGGGAGATGTACTTCACCATGGAGGGAGTCTTTCAATGCTTAGATCAAAGAGGCGCGGTAGCTACCGGTAACAAGGATGGTTGATTCCATAAGGTTAGTCTTGTTCGTGCGTATTCTAATGCGTTACTGTGTAATATTTATTGTTCCTGAGTAATATACCAAGTTCCTATGTATTATATCATACATTGTGTGTTTATTCGCAGGTTTAAACTTATGACTATGATGTCAGAAAGACCGGAACAATCAAACATGTGGGATACATATCTTTATCCTGAGATATGCAAGAAGGTTGAACAAATTATGGAAGACAGTCATTTTTTTAGGGTGCGCCGACCCTGTGATGACACCTACGAAGTTGTTGACAAACACAACTGACACGCCCTTTGCTTATCCGCAAGTACACGGCTCTTCAAGTAGTAAAGTAGACCTGGCGAACGGTCGAGTTGTCGAACCACAGGGAGCAAGAATACAAATACTGGCCCCACTAAACGTTATCTAACTTGAATAAACAGGGTGAAATATAACTGAAATTATGCACAAAAGATTAAAAGAAAACAAGAGCTAAATTAAGATTGTAAATAATTGTTGGATAAAACAGGGTACCTGGAGAGTAATCCCTTAGGGTTGTAACAAGGAAGCAAGAGATCCTAGAAATGCTCATAACCCTAATAGATGAGAGCTGATTTAGAAAAGTGACATACTAATGGGTTTTCACCGCACATTAGTTTTCGGAATCTAATGGGTTTTCACCACACGCTAGTTTTCAAGAACCAATTGGTTTTCGCCGCACATTAGTCATCGGTAACTAACGGGTTTTCACTACGTATTAGTAGTCAAGCAATAGGAAAAATGAATAGATTCAAATTGACGCACGCATTTTTCAGAATCAAAACTTCACAAACCAATAGAATCAAGAAGCAAATATAGAATCTAATACAAATATCCCCAAGGTTTCATGTTCAAGCCCCCAATGGGAAGTTCTAGCTCATCATGGGGCACAAAGCAATTAAACAAACATATAAGACCATAATCATAAACATGATAATAAGCAATACTCCCTCAAGACTCAAAGGCAAATGGATCAACTCGAAGTTCCCCTCGACGTTGAGGCAATGATTGTTCTTGACTGTGCTGATGCCCTAGGAGGTGATGATGATGAAGAAGATGGACAATGGCATGAGCTTCCTAGGTATTACATAGGAAGCTAGGATATTACACAGGAAACTACTATATTACACAGGAAGCTATGATATTCCACAGGATCGCAATATTCTACACATAAATCCATAATAATACACATGAAAATGCATAGCACAGATTTAGCAAGCAAACTTACCTCTTTCCCTTTGAGTGATTTAAGTAGCGGGCCGATGTGTGTCGCTTGTATGAAACTTGTCTCTCCATAGCACATTATACTCTCCACAGGATGAACCATATTTAAACAAACCAATTGAGGACCATGACTTGCTAGAGCTTATTTGTGGTAATGATCAAGCAACTGGACGTATTGCTGTTCAATTTGGGGATGATATTGGTACACATATGGATGATCATGTTGACTCCCATCGTCCATCCCAAATTGATGATCTTGATGACATGTTCTTTAAAGAGCCTAATTATCACCATAGCACGCCACCGCCAATCCATAATCAATCAGAGAGTACATAACCGAGGAGAGCATCCTCCACTCAATCAGGAAAAGAAAAAGGAAAACGCAAAATGCCCTCAGAAGTTGAAGCAATAAAAGAGATTAATAATACCCTTAAGGAGGTATTAATTGGAAAGAAGTCCACTCGAGATTTAGAATTTGCAAAGGAATTGATTGGTGAATGTATGAAGCTCAAAACACATGGCTATTCTGGGCGTGAAATTAATAAGGCTTATGATTGGTTAATGGCTGACGATAGTAGAACTATGGGTTTCTTGGCAAAAGATGAAGAGTTAAGGAAATATTGGGCAGAGGACTTCTTTCAATCATTTCACAATCAAGGAGACTTTTTTCCAAGGTCCACTTAGGTAGGTTTTTATTTATTTAATTTTTTTCTGTATATGTTACAATGATTGTTATCTATGTAGTATATTATAGTAACTTTTTTAATATGATGTTGCAGCCTAAGGGGCATCCCAAAGAGTTTACCAGTGGAGTGTTGCTTTATTATGGAAAGTATCATTATTAATGGTATAATTACATATTTGGTATTTTTCTAAGATTCAATGCTATTTATTTGTAAAAGAAGTACTAATGGAGAATTATTTGATTTTCATGGCCAGGTTTGACTTGAATGGAGTGGTGTGAACTTCAATGGAGTGTTGTGAATGTAATGTCTCTTACATTTTGATGTAAATGCAAGGGAACATTTGGATGTGAATGTAATGCTATTATTTAATCTTTGAATATGTTGTGAACTTGAATGGAGTGGTGATGTATGTGGTGAGTAAGCTATTGAACAATAGCGATATATATGTGGTGATGTATGTGGTGAGTAAGCTATTGAACAATAGTCACATATGTGGTGATGTATGTGGTGAGTAATGATTTGTTATGAACTCTTTGATATATGGAAATGTGTTAGTTATATGTTTTTTTTTTTTAATGTGTGAATATATTTGCTAATCTTGATCAAGATAATGGAGAATTATCTAATTTTCATGGCTAGGTTTGACTTGAATGGAGTGGTATGCTATTGAATGGAGTATTGTGAATGCAAATATTTTGATGTTTGTATGTTGAATGAATGAATGATAAGATAATGGTTAGTTTGTATTTTTATTTCCCTTGACCTAAATTCTCAACTTTGATGCTATGTGATTCAAAAATGTGACTTGATGATGAACATGTGCCTTTGAACATTTGTTGTTTGTTTTTAAATGAACGATATTTATTTCTTCAATTCTACTCATATTTATTATTTGTAAATTGAAGGAGTTGATAATACAGAGTGAGCTTCTATTTTTTTTTCCATGGTCATTGTTTTCTTTGATGGAATTTATGCCATTTAGAACTCACAAAGGTCATATAATTACTTATTTAATTATATGTTTTAATTTTGATAACGAAAAGATTATTTACTTCATACAAATTAAATCAATAAATTATTAAATTTAGAAATTATTTAAAATATTTAATTATATTAATTAAAATTAATAATGATATTTATAATCAATAAACTAAAGATCGTCCAAGTAGGGCATTTTTAATATAATTATTACAAATAAAAGTAAATTTTAATAAAACATAATTATATGTTAAATTAAGTAATTATGTCCATAATTATTTTTGTTATTATTAATAACATTTAATTGTATATTTATAATTACTTAAAATTAATAATAACTTAAAGTATGGGTAACCTCACCAAAGGTTTCTATATTTTAGAAATACATTCAACCAAACACATGTTTTCAAAATCCAGTTTTACAAATCCTTCCAGACAAACACAAAATTCTGAAATCCAGCATTTTCAAATACAGTTAACCAAACACCAAATTTGATTCTCCAGCATTTTTAAATCCAAAGATTTACAAATACACTGTAACTGAAAATCCACTAACTACAGATAAACAAACACCACCTTATTCTCCCTTCCAGCTATGCCTAACTGCCTCCTCTCCTCACGAGTTTCCCTTCCTCCTCATTCGCCACGCTATCACAACCTAACTGAATCCTTGAAGCGCGTGCTCTCCCTTCTTGGCCTTTCACTTTTTCGCCAGGTCAGCATCTTTCCCTTTATTACAAATGCATGTGGATCTAAGAAAGTTGATTGAGTTGAGAAAGATACATATGTTGAAAAAAATTCTAGTCAACTAGCTTTAGTAAATGTGCTCAGTTACTATGCCTTTAAAATGTATATATAGCGCAAAGATCAATATTGACATATAGGGGCCATTTCTTGAGCCTTTATAAAAGCCCATTTTAATTTATAAATAATATTATGGTTTAATGTGTCTGATAAGATTATACTATATCTAGGTAAGCTATTAACTATGACATGTAAGTATTTAACTCTTTTCCTTTTATTATAGTTATAACGACTTTTTCTGCGCTTTAAATCATTTTATTTGTTGATGCTAGTTTATAGCATTGGTCCACAAAAGCAAGGTTTGTAGGTGGGTTATAGGGCAGTCTTAAATCAAGTGGTATGCATTTGTTTGCTAATAAGTGTGATTGTGGGTCCCGTAAAATGGTTTAAGTATTTAGACTTATGTAACTTGTCCACTTGCATTTATGACCGTGTTTTTGTGCCCATATGTTCTTAAGGGGTCCATTAAAAAAGAGACTAATAACTAATAAGGTTTGGTTGGTTTAGCAAACGCATGCTTGTGACATGAGTGGATAATAAGACCAATTGCAATTATAGAGTTTCATTTGACTTTAGATTTACAATAATAACCCTCAACCAATGCCTTTGATAAAGTCACATGAATATGCACTTGGACAAATTTTTTTTTCCCTTTTTGATATTTGAATTAAATTTCCCAAAATTATTTTGAGTTCTCATTAACAATGAAGTTGTTTTTTGTGTTGATATTTACAAAAACATTTTTATGAAATAATATTTATTTTATTTCAAAAAAATGAAGACATAAAAATTTATTTTTAAATAAAACATTATGACGTGTAGAGTTGAAAGGGGAATGGTGAGGTATATATATATAAGATTCATTCATGATTTATTAACACATTTATCTCTCATATCTGCGGAGTGTCTGAATTTGATTAGGCAGCAAAGCCTTAAGGTTGCTAAAGAAGAAGAGAAACTAGTGAATTCTATGTTCTTATAGTAATCATTTGTATATGTAGTATGGTTAGCCTTAGTCTTTGACTCTTTGTAAGAATGATATTTTAACCTTTTTAATTTTTATGAATGAATTATTTTCATCCTTTATCATAGATAAAGTGGTTTATTTCTTTTTTCCCATGCATTCCGACCCTCCACTTAACCATTTTGTATTTATTTTTCACTATATATCTACATATGTGCTTTTCGATCCTCTAAATATGCAAAGAATGTAAATTTTTCTTTTGATGTGGTGGTCCATGACATGTACTAGTTGGTAATTTAATGCAATTTTGGTAGATCACTAAATCTTTCTTTAATAATTATTGTAGATTTTTCGTTAGTGGTAGAAAACTGAGATATTCTCCTTTTTTATTCATTAATATACGTAGCATGAGTTTTTTCATATTTGTACTTTACTCCCTAAACTTATATCTATTTGTTTAGTAAATATTGTTTTCTAAAGTGAGCTCTTATTAGTCCATTAATTCTACTCATAATCCTACTTTCAACTAGCTTCACGATATATGATAACACCATAACACTTCTCTTTCTTCTTATTCAAGTTTATAGTTTTTTATATGATTATATCATGTGCATAAATATATGAATTTATACACAACAAAGATCAAACACACATATTTCCAACTCACATGCATTGGGCGGTTCTACTTTATGCAAGAACCAAAGACCTCCAATATACACAATGATCCAATTGTTCAAGTGGCAATGTTCATTTAAATACTAATCCTACTTAATTAGCAACATTTTAATGTAACTAACAATGATTAGAAGAAGCAAGCTTTCTCATGATTTTGTTATGAGTCAAAGAATTGATGTGGAGAATTAATATAATGAATTATCATCCAGCAGGCATTTGAGAAAATATATCAGCTTGTAGAGTAGTTCCTCATAACAAAATAGAAGGATTCTTATGAAGATGCACATATAATAAGGAAATAGAAGAAGATGATTGTCAGGAGTTAATTAAATAATCTAGTGAAGTCAAGATAAAAGATAGTAGCAATAGATAAATATACAGGGAAAAGGAAGACCAAGAATTAAATCTATAGAAAAAAAAATTATATAGTCCCAAGGACAATCACGGGTCTTAACCTGGAATCAAGAGTATATTCGCTAACAAGCTGTTAACAAATCAAGAGCTCTGCTGTTGAATCATTCCTAAATTACCGCAACTAACATTATCTTTGAAGAATAGGTTGTTATGTTACTTTCAGTTAGAATCCGTCAAAATAGCACGTCTCTCTGGTCTTGCCTGTAAAATAGGATCTTAACCAACTATTGTAATTCTGTGTGGATCTATAAATGAATACTGAGCCAACAGTGACAGATAGTGTGGCATAACATATTTCCAAGTTTTCTTTCATGGTTTCAGAGCTTGTTGATATGATGCAGGTTCAATAGAGAAGGCCTTCTTGTTGAGTGGATACCGAATGGTGCCATCTGTGTACACCTTGGGAACTTGAATGTTGTTCTGCAATCGTGTTCGCACACCTTGTTCTTGTACTTGTGTAACATCTTGATCTTGTACTTGGACACGACCACCTTGACCTGTAGATTCAGAGTGCAACTCAACAGAAACATTATCAGTCACAGGAGTAGTTGTAGCAGGACTCATACACTGATCAGATTCAAGTACTGGTTCATCAGCAGTGGCTGGTGAGGTG
Source organism: Dioscorea dumetorum (assembly GCA_902712375.1). Classification (NCBI taxonomy): domain Eukaryota; kingdom Viridiplantae; phylum Streptophyta; class Magnoliopsida; order Dioscoreales; family Dioscoreaceae; genus Dioscorea; species Dioscorea dumetorum. The sequence continues at coordinate 12,356,257 of CACTHL010000494.1, forward strand.
TATACAACAGGAGGAGAATGCAAGACAGTGAGTGGAGAGGGTTGTGTGGGATAAGAAGATGGTTGTTCTGAAGAATTGGCAAAAGGAAATTAGATTCATCAAACACTACATCGCGTGAAATATAAACTCGGCCCGTGGCTTTGTGGAGACACTTGTATCCTTTGTGATGGTTACTATAACCGATGAAAATGCCCCGCTTGGACCTGAAATCCAGCTTGTGGCTATTGTATGGCCTAAGATTGGGCCAACATGCACAACCGAATGTACGAAGGAAGGAGTAATTGGGTGTGAGTTTTAGAAGTTTGAACATAGGAGTTAGACCATCAATGACACGGCTTGGTAATCGATTTATTAGATACACAAGAAGTAAGGAATGCGTCATCCCAAAAGCGAACACGCAATGAGGTTTGGGCTAACAATGCTAATCCCATTTCCACGATATGACGATGTTTGCGTTCTATCAGTCCATTCTGTTGATGAATGTGTGGGCAGGAAATGCGATGAGAAATGCCAATGTCAGTGAAGAATTTGTGCAAGCGTCGGTATTCACCACCCCAGTCAGATTGTACACAGCGAATTTTGGAATCAAGTAACAACTCAACATGATTCTTAAATTTCAAAAAAACACGAAAGACATCTGACTTGAATTTTAATAAATAAATCCATGTAAATCTACTATAATCATCCACAAAACTAACATAATAGCGATAGCCACCCACTGACGTGCGAGCAGGCCCCCACACGTCAGTATAAACAAGTTCAAGTGGAGCAGTAGAAACATGAGTGGAATTATTGAAAGGAAGTTGGTGAATTTTGGAAAGCTGACAAGCATCACAAACATTGGTTGTATCATTTGTCTGATAGGAAATTTTATTCGAATGGAGAATGGTTTGAACAACTGACGAAGCTGGATGACCAAGCCTTTGATGCCACTGTGCTTGGGTTATTCTCACGGTGGCTAGAGACTGATGTGAAGGCTGTCTGGCACCAGAAAGAGGATAAAGACCCCCTTCACATGGCCCTTGAAGCAGTATTCTCCTCGTTGTTCGATCCTTAATACAAAAAAAATTAGGATGGATTCAAAAAATGCATTGTTATCATATGTTAGTTTGTGAACAGACAGAAGATTTTTGCTAATTTTAGGCACATGTAAGATATTTCTAAGGTGCAGAGGACGAGATAAACCAGTAACATGAGAATGACCAGTGTGAGAGATCTGCAAACCTGCTCCATTTGCGACTTGAACTTGATCTGTCCCTTTGTACTTCTCTCGGACGATTAGACGATCAAGGTTGCTGGTGAGGTGGTCGGTTGCCCCCGTATCAGCATACTAGTTGTTATCCACAGAGTAGGACGTCGTTGCAGCAGCACCAACGCGTGGTTCTCCAGACTGGTATGAGTGATCAAAGCGATGGTAACATCGCAGTGCATCATGCCCATATTTACCACATACCTGAAAGGTTGGCTTGTTGTTGTTGTTGGTGCGCCCTGAAGATGTTCGTCCATGGCCACTGCCACTACTGCGGTTCTTCTTTGGAGATGCTGAATGCCCCCCATGTCCATTTTTGCGCATGGCATTATTGACAGAAGAGGCATATTGGACCACCGAGTTGTTGTGTTCTTGCCTTAGTTCATAACTGAGCATATGTGCATACAAATCTCCCAAAGAAATTGCCTTAGCTCTTTCTCTGCCTAAATGGAAAGCAGTAATGGACAGTGAGGTTCAAGCACTGATGAAGAACAACACCTGGCAACTTGTTCCTCATCATAAGGGGCAAAATGTCATGGATTGCAAGTGGGTGTTCAAGGTCAAACATAAGGCTGATGGCTCAGTTGATCGGTATAAAGCTCGGTTAATAGCAAAAGGCTTCAAACAGCGCTATGGCATAGATTATGTGGACACATTTAGCCCTGTTGTAAAGCCTGCTACCATTCGGCTAATATTGTCAATAGCTCTCTCTAGAGGATGGTGTCTTCGTCAGATTGATGTGCAAAACGCTTTCCTTCATGGTGTCCTTCAAGAAGATGTATATATGCGCCAACCTCCTGGTTTTGAAGATCCAGCTCATCCTCATTCCATTTGCAAGCTTGACAAAGCTTTATATGGGCTCAAGCAGGCCCCTCGAGCATGGTTCTCACGGTTGAGCACAAAACTTCAGGAACTTGGTTTCGTTGGATCAAAAGCAGATGCATCACTATTCATATTTAACAGGTCAGGAGTAGTGATCTATATGCTAATTTATGTTGATGATCTATTTCTCCTATGTACGAGTTGGCTTTATTCACTTTTTTTTTTTTTTTTTTTTTGACTAACATGACCTGTAATCGCCTTTTTAGAAGGATAACTGTGCTGATAAGGCACCAAGAAGACCCAACTTACTTGAAAGATTACAGGCTCACATGAACATGCTCGTGCTTTCCTAGCTTTTGGCTTAGAGAACACTCTTTTTAGGAGCCCGTACCCTAAGTTAATTTGCTATTCAAGAAGAGGAGCATTGTCATTCTTATTTCTAAACAAAATTCCCTTAGAAACCACAACATATTTTCTGATTTGCCAATTTTCAAGAGAAACAGAAGCCCTCAAATAATTCATTAGGGAGAAGCTTAACACATCAAGGTGCGTACCGCTAAAAATAGGTTAGCTACTAAGAGGGTCACGAAGGTTACCACTTAATCCAACCTAGGTGTCCAAGGTCCAGGCTAAAAGGTATGTGACGGTATGCCGTGAATGATCAAAATTCATTAAGTGTGGGGTTGTGTGCAGAGCTTAGCATCCATCATTATCCTACTCTACTGTATACTTGTGTCTCATTGCCATCAATGGTTCCAATCATGCATCAATGTCAATAAATTTCATCCACAAAATAAGCATGTACAGCAAATAAAAAAGATTTTGACTCTGAAGAACAAAAGTGTATGCATGCCACCCCCTACTAAAAGTCGTACATTGTTCCCAATGTACAAAGTCAGCGGCCCAAAGAATATAATAAAACGTATAAAGCATAGATAGGGGGTTAGGGAGAACTTCCCTGAATCATAGTGGCAGCGCGTGTCAAGATAGGCTGAGTGGGCGCTGTGCTCACTATGATAGTGGAGAGAAGATAAGAAGATGTCCATGTCTACTCCTGCGAGGTAGAACAGGACATTAAATCGAAACATCCATCATCATCACAGAAAATTTATTGAAGAAAGCTACAGAAGAACAACGAAAAATAGGAAAGGAGCTCGAAAGAGTTAAGCTCTTTCCCGCTAACTACTAACACAACCACAGAGAAGACAATAGAAATAAACTATGACAAACAACAAGACTCTCAAAACCAGGAGTTGGTCGATTGCCGGTGGTGCTGAGGTGTGTGGATGTGAAGTCGACGAAATTTGGCGTGGACAACTAAAGATAGTCATTTTAAGAGCTCAGATCGACCATTTTCCAAACCCCAAAATGTGGAAGAAGATGGAGGGGAAGGAGGAGGAAAAAGGGAAGGTAGTGAAGGAGCCATGAGGAGGGGTATGTGCCGCCCAAAAGAGAAAACGAGTTACGGCCGGATCCGTGCGCACAGCCTGTGCGGGCTGGTGTGCGGGCCACACGCCAGGCCGCACAGTCTTTTGGCAAGTATGTGCGGGCTGTAGCATGCCCGCACAGCCTCCAAAAGTGCCGAGGTAAGATTTTTCTCCTTAGTTTTTCATCCAAAAATGATTACACCAATCGATGAGTAACTTTTCAAAACATGTAACCTTCGCCGATAACAGTGAAACTTGCACAAAATCAACCGACAATACATCGTCAAAATAAAATGAGATTCAAGTTATCTAATCACAAACGTTAAATAAAACACACGTTTACATAGAAGAGCCAAACATAACCAATAAAACACCACAAAGCACACAAAATAAAACAAAAGAGAATACGAGAAAGTTAAACTTGGGCTGCCTCCCAAGAGCGCTTGTTTAGAGTCACGAGCCTGACATTCATGTTCACATTTTCATGGTGGTTCAAAGGAGATGTTCATACCTTTCTTCAAGAAGAATGAGGGAGATGAGCTAGGGAGGTTTAGTGAGATCATACTTTCCACATTATGGGCTCCCAAGTCAATTGTGAAGGTAGGTTTTGGGTCTTTCTCTCCAGATGACGAACTCGATTTGGTTACCTTCTTCCAAGCTTTTCTCCAAGGTGGATCATCGCAGTTGCCACTCTTCTTTATTTTCTTCTTCTTTGCCCTAGGATCCGGTGGTTTCTCTTGACGTTGCTCTTCACTTCCTTCATTTTCAACTCCCTCTTGGCTTTTCCTCAAATACACGTCGAGGGGATTAATTAACAGAACTTCCTGCACACAATCAGAAACAATTAGCTCCACTTCATCAAAAACATAAGATGTGTCGTCCCACTTATTAGGGTGTTTCATTGCCTCCGGGAGTTTGAATACTGCTTCTTCGTTCCCAGCTCTAAGAGTCATCTTGCCATCTTGGATGTCAAGTAAAGCTCGTGAAGTTGCCAAGAATGGTCTCCCAAGAATGATAGGCACCTCGGCATTTTCATGGACATCCAAAATAGCAAAATCTGCCAGAAAAACAAGTCCTCCCACGTTCACTAGGATATCGCTCACCACACCCCTGGGCCGACGCAGTGACCGATCTGCCAATTGCAATGTCATCCTTGTAGGTTCGAGCTCATGCATTCCTAATTTCAGAAATAGGTTGTAGGGCATAACATTAATGCTTGCCCCCGAATCAGCTAGGGCCTTCTCCACTACTGACTCTCCGATTTTGCACTCGATTACCAGACCCCCCAGGATGTCGAACCTTCGGTGGAAGTGCGCTTTGCAGGATGACGGAGCAACTCTCATTCAAGGCTACACTGGATGCTTCTTCCAATTTCCGACTGTTTGTCAATATATCTTTCATAAACTTTGCGTACTTGGGCATTTGAGAAAATGCCTCAGTGAGCGGGAGATTTATGTGGAGTTGCTTTATCAGACTCAGAAATTTCTTGAATTGGTCATCCTCCTTGGTCTTGTTCAGTCTTGCCGGGTATGGGATTTTGGGTTGATACTCCGGCACGGGTAAGGCTTGGCTTGGTTGAGGTCCGGGGGTGTTGTTGTTGCTGTCCTCAATGTCAACCCTCACTTTCGGGGTTGCATCTCTCACAACATTCTTCTGTTTACTGCTCATATTCCCATTGGTAGGTCGAACCTCTACTTACTGTCCACTCCTCAGAGTGATGGCCTTCAATTGCTCACGGGGGTTTTCTTCAGTGTTGCTAGGTACTCTGCCCTGCTGCCTCTCTGAATTTGCTTTTGCTAGCTGCTAAACTTGTTTTTCCAAATTTTGGATCGAGGCTTGGACATTTCTGAAGTTTGCTTCTGTAGCAATCATGAATTTAGCCAACGCCTCCTCAACTGAAACTCGGTGCTCCTTTGGCTGTGGTGGAGCATGTTGGAATCCTGGTGAATGTTGGGGCCTCTGCTGATTTTGATTGCTCCACTGGAAATTCGGGTGATTTCTCCACCCGGGGTTATATGTGGTCCCATATGAATTCCCTTGTACCTTCTGATTTGGGCTTACAAAATCCACCTGTTCAGTCGAGGTGCTTGTAGTGACTCTAATAGGGCATAGGGTAGCCGAGTGCCCACCTCCACAAATCTCACATGACAAGACAGGTGTGGAGCTAGAACTTGCCTTTTCGGCCATCATCAGATCGAATCTTCTTGCCAATGCATCCATTTTGGCCTCGAGTGCGGTGTAGGCACTCACCTCATGTAGCCCGGCCACTCGTGTTACCTTGGCTCTTGAACCCCAATGAGACTCGTTTCTTGCCATATCTTCAATTAACTTTTCGGCCTCATCGGGATACTTGTTGCTTAAAGAGCCCCCGGCTGCTGCATCACTGAGTTGCCGAGTTTGGTAGTTCAACCCATTGTAGAATATCTCTATTCTCATCCATGACTGGTATCCATGATGCGGGCACCTTCTCAACAAATCTTTGAATCGCTCATGCGTTTCGAATAGAGTTTCCGAATCCCTTTGACTGAATGTTGAAATCTCTTGCCGGAGTCGGGCAGCCTTACTAGGGGGAAAGTACCTCCCCAAGAATTTGTCCACCATATCCTCCCAAGCCTTAATGGAGCCTGGTGTCAAGCCCTGGAACCATCTGTAGGCTGCCCCTCGAAGGCTGAAGGGGAACAACCTCAACTTGGCCGCATCATCTGACAGACCATTGATCTTGAAAGTCGAGCAAATCTGTAAGAAGCGTGATAGGTGCTCATTGGGATCTTCATCTGCCAACCCATCAAACTGCACTGAGTTCTGTATCATTCCAATAGGTCTTGCCAAATCAAAATTATTTGCTGCTGCAGCAGGCATCTGTATACAAGATTCTTCTCCAGTGAACTACAGCCTCTCATAATCGGACAGCGTCCTTCTCTGTTCTGCCATAGTGTTCGATGCCCCTTCTTCAGTAGGTAGAAGGTCAATCGAGGCTTCCACGGGACAGTTCGATGAGCTTAATGCCTCCCTTAACCTTCTGCGCAGTGTCCTCTCAATCTCTTCGTCAACCTCAATATAACCGGTGGGGTTGCCACGGGTCATAAAATCCCTCACACATGCAAAGAGATAACAATAGTGAGTGGGGAAGTTAAGTAAATAAATATCCAAGGTAAGACCAAATTCCCACTAAGAAAACAAACAAAAACCAAGAAAGCCAAGAAAAACTGAAAATAAAACGCAAACAAAAAGTAGATGCGCAAAAGAAAAAGAAATTGACTAAGCTAACGTCTATGAGTTTTCCTAATGTTCTCGGAAGTCCCCGGCAACGGCGCCAAAAACTTGATGGTCGCCGCGCGCGTTGCTAGAAAGCGGGCACGTGGCTCCCCGGCCGCAAGTGCACGGGTCGTCAAGTAATACCTCTTGTGCGGGCACAAGAGGGTTGTATTCCCTGGGGTCCTGAAATCCACTATTACTTCCCCTTCGACAATTGTTTAGCCGAATCGAAACAGAGGTTGTTATAATGAAATGAAATTTAAACTAACGATAGAAACTTTAAACAATGACAAGTTGCGCACAACGACGAAAAATCAAATAGAGAAGACAAGGCTCCGGGCGAGGATTCCCCCGGGAGAAATACAAGCAAGGATGCTATAAAAAGAGGTAATGCATGCATCGAGTATTGTTTTGGTCCGTCTAGGCTCGGAAGTCGACTACCCCGGAACCTCCGTGGTGTAGCCCTAATCCAGTACAAGTTCCTTTATCCAAAGGATACTCACACGATGTCATTGGGACTAAGGAGCCTTGGTTGGAGTTCTCTATAAGCAATTTCGCTAAGATGAACTCTACAACCTACGGGAGGCTACCGGCACCCGGAACCTCCGGTGTACCGGTACAATGAGTCCCTCTTCATACTATGTGGATCTAATGCAAGAGCGCACCTTGCACAACCAAACACATTCGATAAAATGAAATGCAGAGTTCTCATGCAAATCACTACAATTAAGCACACTATGTATGAAACCAAATTCCACACCATCCATTCATTGAATTAAAAGCATAGCATCCAATACAAGTAGTCCTCCCAAGGTTCACCGGTTGCCCGGCGGCCTTGGGAGGTTTAGTTCGACATGAATAACAAGGGAAGGTTGCACAAATAAGAATACATCAACAAGAAAACTCAAAACTCCCTCTTGACTGTGTCGACTAGGGTTGATGAAGACACTTGCGAATCCGCATCGGCAAGCTCTAGGATGATGATCTTCAAGCCCCACCGTATTCTCTCCCTTGATTTCACTCCAAAACGACCTCCTTTGATGAAGCTTTGAGCGCAGGGGTGTTCGGAGGCGTCGGTGGCAAAAGTCCCTTCAGAAAAAGCCCTAACCGGGCTTAAATACCCGACCGGTGTGCTGCCTGTGTGCGGGCCACACACGTGGCCGCACACTGGTGTGCGGCCTTGTGTGCGGCCGCACACCAGGCCGCACACCCTTCTGCCAAGGGTGTGCGGGCTGTGTACAGCCCGCACACAGGCCCAAAAATGGGCCTGGTTGTGTAGGAACGCTTGGGTGCCCTTCGGAGCTCGTTTAACCTTCGTTTCTTCGCTCCTCGGCCTTGATTTTCTCGTTGTAAACGTTCCTCTCAACGTAAATGGTCCGTGGATGCCCTGAAGTAAGAAAAACAAGAAAAACACATCAAAGGCACCTGTTTTATTCAATTAATGCATGAAAGTGTAAGTAGTTCACCGTTATAAAACGGTATATTTAGACACTTATCATATATCATAATAGCAAGCTTCAAACCTGAAACTGCAACCACGTTGATCCAACAGCTATCTAAAGTTTTTTCCATCAAGGATCTAGGAGAACTAAGTTACTTCCTAGGAGTAGAGGCAATTGCAAGCAGAGGTAGTATGGTTTTAACACAAAGAAAATATGTTTATGACCTACTGCATAGAACAAACATGCAGCATTGCAAACCTATCTCAACTCCAATGTCAAGTTTTGAAAAATTGTCAAGAACAGATGGAGTGCCATTGTCAGAAGATGAGGTTTTCAAATATAGAAGTATTGTTGGTGCCCTACGATATCTAACTATTACAAGACCAGATATCACTTTTGCAGTCAACAAGGTGTGTCAATTCATCCAAGCCCCAACAAATACTCATTGGATGGCTGTCAAAAGACTGCTGAGATATATCAAAGGGACTGCTACCACAGAATTCAAAATTCAGAAATCAGACTCGACCCTACTGAGTGCCTTTTCTGATTCAGATTTGGCAGGCTGCCCTGATGACAGACGGTCCACCAGTGGGTATGCAATTTGTTTTGGTCCAAATTTGATCTCTTGGAGTGCAAAGAAGCAGCCTACAGTCTCAAGGTCGAGCACAGAGGCTGAATAAAAGGGGGTGGCTAACGCAACAGCAGAACTGATTTGGTTGCAGTCACTGCTAAAAGAGCTTGGGGTGTTTCAGGCTCGAGCACCGTGCTTGTGGTGTGACAACCTTGGTGCAACTTACCTTACTGCTAACCCTGTTTTCCACTCTAGAACCAAACATGTTGAAGTGGATTTTCACTTTGTGAGGGAACGGGTAGCATCCAAGAACCTGGAGGTACGGTTCATTTCATATGCAGATCAGATAGCAGATATTCTAACAAAGCCCCTGCCGCGACAATTGTTCAAGCGCATTCGCCTTAGTTGAGATTGAGGGGAGCTGTTAACAAATCAAGAGCTCTGCTGTTGAATCATTCCTAAATTACCGCAACTAACATTATCTTTGAAGAATAGGTTGTTCTGTTACTTTCAGTTAGAATCCGTCAAAATAGCACGTTTCTCTGTTATTGCCTGTAAAATAGGATCTTAACCAACTATTGTAATTCTGTGTGGATCTATAAATGAATACTAAGCCCACAGTGACAGATAGTGTGGCGTAACATATTTCCAAGTTTTCTTTCACAATCAAGCAATTTAAGCAGATAGCACATATGGCTTTTACACAGTTGTTTTTTAACTCATGCATTCCTTTTAATTCATTAAGATTACCCTAGTCTCAAATAGCTTTGAATGTCATTACATGATTACACCTACATGTAGGGGTTCATTTTATAACGACATGCGGAATCGTTTATTAATTAAGGAATTATAAAAAAGAATGCCAATTGCCGATTGACAACTATAAAGCACTTGGGCTAATTTAGGATGCATAATGTGGGTCAGTGTTAGAGTGATCAAAGACAAAAGCTTTGGCCAATTTTTTGGTTTATTGTCTCAGTACTATTGATGTATCAAATGTCCTTAAGTATGTGGCAAATTTGTTCAATGTGTTTTCGGAGATTGTAGAATGGGTTGATCCTAGGAAATGTCGTAAATATGGTGAATGATAATGTCAATTATTTGGCCATTGTAGGCATGTACTTTTCATTATGTTACTTTGATTACTCTCTGCTTTTTTTAGCCATGGTTTTAATTTCAATATATTTAACTATACTTCCTTATATATAGAATATACTTTGTCCTATTTTGTCATTATTGTAGGAAAATTTTTACATGAGAAGTGTAAACATATTTATTGGTCTCCTTATGCTACTCATTGGCTAAACTTGATTTTGAAAGATATTGGGAACAAGGATGATATAATTGACCTTATCTCAATGGATTCTATGATAACCATTTTTATATACGACCATATTTATTTAGTGAATCAGTTAAGAAAAATGTCTGGTTAAAAACAAATTGAGTCTAAGAGTGACTCATTTTGCTATTATTTTAATCAATCTAAATAATATTTATGACATTTTGTTGTTATTTTAATCAACCACAAACATACTTTGTAAGCTTTGGTGGCAGTCAAGCATTACATTGATTATTGATAATCCAAGTCTTCAATAGGTAAAATGGTTAGTACCATCATTTTTTTTTATAACAAATTTTTGGAAGATTGATGACGTTGAAAATCTTAGCTCCACTTAGTAAGCTTCTTTGTATTGTGGATGCTAATGAAAAGCCAAGAGTTGGCTATAATTATGACAAGTGTTTGGGATTTGTAAATGAATCATGTCTGCATTTAGTTACATACAAGAATTTTATTATGCTTACATCAAAATCAATGATAAAAGGCCGGATAGGCATTTGTGCCACAACATCCATGCAGCATGTTATTTTCTTGCTTTTATTTTCTATATAATCAAAGGACAATTGTGAAAACTCCAAAAGTAATGCAAGGCCTTTTTGATATGCTCAAGCAAAAAAGCATTTGTAGCAATAGCAAGAAGGTAATCAAGGATATTAAATTATGTCAAGATAGACTAGAGAGCTTTAGCAATGAATCGGCTTTGTTATTAGCTAAAAGTATGCAACAAGGCTTAGTATATATGTATGCATATGTTTAAATTTAAAAGATTACTTTAATGTATATCTTATTATAACTTGTATTACAATGTTTTCTTCCATGTGAAAATTGTTTGGCCATAAGGTGGCTTATTTGCAGAAAGGAGCTATTTTACTCTTTCGTTAAACTATTTCTCTATGATGTTTTTGGGCACATCCACACCTAAAAATAAAAATAAAAAATAAAAAATATAACAAATTGGAAAACGATACTGTAGCTTGTTTGCAAGAGCTCCAGGAGATTAAGTTGCTTCTAAAATAAACTGCATATCCTCCTATGGACCTGTGATCGTCAAAACACCTTACCCAATCTGCATTTGAAAATGCACTAACAAGAGTAGAATCTGACTTCTTAATGAATAAACCCAAGTTAAGAGTATGTTTCAAATATCTAAGAATGTGTTTCACTGCTGCCCAATGATCACTTGTAGGTGAAAGTAAATATTGTCAAACTTTATTTTTTGAGTAAGCAATGTCATGCTAAATGATTGTCAAATACTGTAATGCCCCAGCAGTGCTTTTTATCTTGTATCTTCTATGTCAGTTAGAGTTGTAATTCAATCCTGGACAGCTTTGTTGTAGAGTCCATAGGAGTAGTGATGGGCTTGTAATTTTCCATGTTGACTTGCTTTAGTACATCCCTAGTATACTTGTCTTGTGACAATACAATGCCATCAATTCTGTGAACCACCACAACACCCAAAAAGGAATGTAGATCACTATGGTCCTTTGTAGCAAAGTCCTTATGCAGATGCTAAACAAGTTCATCAGTGGCTTGAGAAGACGAACTAATAATAATTATATCATCTACATAAATGAGTACAAAGATGATCTTTCCACCATTGTTGTATATGAATAAAGAGGTGTCTGCCTTGAGTGGTGCAAATCCCAGTTCCTGTAGCTTTGAGCTGAGCCTAGAAAACCATGCTCAAGGTGCTATTTTAAGCCCATAAAGAGCCTTATCCAGCTTGCAGAGATAATGTGAGAATCTAACATCTTCATATCCAAGTGGTCGTTTAATAAAGACATCTTCTTCCAAAACACCATGAAGAAAGCCATTTGGATATCCAACTATCTTAAATTCGAACCTCTTGAGATTGCTAAGGCAAGAATGAGCCTAATTGTTGCCGATTTAACCAAAGGACTAAAAGTATCTCCATAGTCTATGCCATACCTATGTTTGAATTCCTTGGCAACAATTCGAGCTTTATATCTGTCAATTGAACCATATGGTCGTCTCTTGAGCTTGAAAATCCATTTGGAATCAATGACATCTAGGCAATGGTAAGGGAACACAAAGTGCCAAGTTTTATAAATCAGAAGAGCTGCATACTCAACATCCATAGCTTGATGCCAGTTTTCATCTATATAGCTATAATGTGGAAGGATGGTTCAAGAGTAGAAACAGTGCATGCTCTCCCCATTGTGGAGTAAAGTATAGAAACATCAATGTACTATTTTGACTTCTGAATATTGTCCTGTAGCTTGGTACACATGCCTTGACATTGTACCTATGGATGTTCGGAAATAACATAGTCATTTGTATCATTAGTGGCAATCGGTTTGGACTAATTACTGTTCTCCACATGGTCACTCTCAGGATTAGATATACGAGAAGAAGAGGAAGTTTGGGGTTGCTAAAGTGGTCGACACAGAGACAGAAAAGGTATAATGACATTAGTCTGACTAAAAATAGTGGGGTGAGAATTATGATTTGAAGCAAAAGGGAATATTTTTCATCGAAAATGACATCTTTGGAAATATATACACGACCATTGGGTCTATGAAGACATTTATATCCCTTGTGCAAGTGGCTATAACCAAGAAACACACACTATTATGATCGAAATTGCAACTTGTGTGAATTATAAGGCCGTAAATTAGGCCAACAAGCACAACGAAAGGCCTTAAGTAAAGAATAACATGACTAGGAAGCTGGTTAATAAGAAAACATGCAGTTTGAAATGCTTCATCTCAAAACTTCAAAGGCATGGAAGCTTGAGAAAAAAGTGAAAGTCCTAACTTTATGATGAGTCTATGTTTTCTTTCTACTTCCCCATTTTGTTGTTGAGTATAGGGACATGAAACTTGATGTTTGATGCCATTTTGCCGAAAACTTTTATGAAGAGTTTGGTATTCCCCACCCCAGTCAAACCGAACACATAATATTGTATTATCAAGCAACTTTTCAACATGCTTTTGAAATTGAATGAAAACTTAAGCAACATCATATTTACACTTAAGATAATATATCCAAGTGAATTTGTTGAAATCATCTATAAAGCTGACATAATATTTATTTTCTCCTACTAAGGTTAAGGCAAGGCCTCATACATCAGTGAACACAATCTCAAGTGGAGAAGAGGAAACATTATTTGAAAGAGGGAAAAGATGTTGATGACCTTTTGCTTGTTGACAAGCATTACCGATAGTGGAATTGTCATTATTAGAAATGCTAGGAAGATTATTTTCTTGAAGAACACACTGAACAACAATGGAGGAAGGATGGCCGAGTCAACGGTGCCATAGGTCTTGAGGAGCCTTGACACTTGTGAGAGCTTTCTTATTCAAGGCATTGCTGAAAGGAACCAAAGGATATTATCCTCCTTCACACTTACCTTGAAGAAGATGGTTCTTCATGACTCGATCCTTTACAAGAAAATAGTTAGGGTGGAATTCAAAGCAAACATTATTGTCTGTGGAGAAACAATAAACGGATAGCAAGTTTCTAGTAATGTTGGGAACATGTAGAATATTGGACATTTGAATAGATCAAGAAGGAGTAGAAATATGAGAGTGACCAGTGTGAAGAATAGACAAACTTGATCCATTCGCCACCTAGACTTGATCCTTCCCATGGTACTTCTCCCGAACTGACAACTTGTACAGGTTATCAGTGATGTGGTTAGTAGCTCCATTATCTGTGTACCAGTTTGAGTCAATGGCATAAGAGGGCATTGCCACCATTGTAGCTTTGTGCGTGTCTTCAGTTTGGTATGAATGATGAAACCTGTGAAAACTCTTCAATTCAACATGGCCAACTCTGCCACAAACTTGACAGATCAACCAACTAGTGTTCTGAGATGAGTTTGAACTACTCCCTCAAGTTGGCTTGCCACGGCCGCGCCCTCGCCCTTTTGGAGTATTGCGTCCTCCACTATTGCTGAACACCACATTGTTAGGAGATAACCCGGAAATTTGAAAGGTATTGTTGTGGTGTTCCTTGTGCAGTTCAAAACTCAACATGTGTACATAAAGGTCAATCAATGATATAGGATCAAATCTTGTATTGATTGATGTGACCAAAGCATCATAATCTAAATCTAGACCAGCTACATGTATGAAATGATCTCTTCTTCTTTTAATTGTTGTCCTATGGCCGATAGAGTGTTCTCAAGATTCTTGACCTTATTAAAGTAATCAGTGACAGAGATCATTTTTCTCGACAGAGGACAATGGCAATCTAATCAGCAATATCTTTGCTCTGGAATCGGATGCAAACATGCAGTCCAGAGTGGTCCAAACATCTATGAAAGTAGAAAGGAACAACACATCAAAGAGTACCTCTTCTGATAAGGAAGATAGGTCGGAGCTTAGAACAAATTGATCTTGCTACAGCCATTCGTGATACGCTGGGTTTTATACTTGTGTTACGCCAAAGTTGTGGCTTCATTGATCGTCCCTCCAAGACAAACAATCGAGCCCTCAACATATTGATAAAGTTGTTGACTCCACAGGTATGGTATGGACTGAGCCTTCCACAACAAATACGTGTCATGCGTTAATTTAACGTTGATAAGACGACCGATATTAGGAGTAGGGAGTATGCCTGGCACAGGAGCAGAGAAGAAGTTGGTCATGGAGTTAAAGGTTGAGATGGTTGATATGGTGCTCAACGCTCTGATACCATATAAAGCAATTAGATGTAAACAAAGGAACAAGAGAATTTGGAGCAATCCCACACACTACAAAGCCGTGGATGATGTCCTCTTTATATTGTCACACACAAACAGTGTCGAACGAGCAAATCGAAAAATACAACAATGGATTACAACGTGCCTAGCTAAGAATGACTCTAAGCCAATCCTTGATATGCACTAGATCCCTAAAGACTAAGGATTACAACCAGATTACAAAAACTAAGTCATTTCAGCAAAACGTGGCCAAATCATACACTAATCTCGACTAACCCGACCAACTAAATGTCCTCACCACAGTCATGGGACATAACCCAAACTCGGTCTTCAATCACATGCCCAAACTTAGCGTTCTTCAATCATCCCAAAACAGCTTCTAATTAATTTCAGAATTCATCTTGAATTATATAAATATAATTTTTATCAATTAAGTATAATCTTCATTCAATCTTTGATTAGCCACACATATATTCCTCATTCAAATCTTTAACTAAATATACCATTCACCTGAATTAACTTAATTAAGGGAAGCCTTCACATGATTTTCATAGCACACTGCATATATAGCTTCCGGCCTAATATAGCTTTCCAAGTAATCTAATCTCCATAAATAGCTCACCGCCTATAATACCTTCTCCAATGAATTTTCTCTCCACAATTATATAGATCCAATACCTGGGCTCAACCAAGTCTCCACAAATAGACTCATCCAATATGATTCTTCAAATAAGCACACCCGATGACTTCAATTCAACTCCATTTCTCTAAACAACAAAAGAAGAACTTTTGCCATTCACCGCATCCAAATTACTTAGTTAGTGGTATGACTAATAATGCCAACTCATAATGATACAATATATTTTTTCAGTCATTTCATTTGTAAACCCATTAACTAGTTACTTCATACTCGTTTGTTTTCCATTTTTCTAAATTTAAGTTATTATATCTCGAATAATCACACTTAATATAATTTATGGGTATAAAATTATATTTTGAGTCAACTTTGAAATGATTTATAGGTTTGTTGTAATTTTTCTTCATGTATTCATTTCCTCCTATGGTATTCTCATCTTCTAGTTATAGCCATAATGAATAGAATATATAAAAATTAAATGTTGATTGTAATTTAACACTATCTTTAATGAAATAAAAACTCCATTAGATGTTAATTTATAATTTTATGGTGTTTTGGTATATTTCTCCAAAGGATTATTGTAAAACCCACCTTTTAAATCTCAACCGTCCGATTTTTTTTTAAATTGGTTTTATGTTTTTGTTTATTTTTTAATTTTAAATTTTAAAATCTCCTGATCTTATTCCCGTAACAATAGATTGTAGGGAGAAGGCCTCGGAACTCACGAGAGAATTTCACCCCAGACCTAGGCCCACATCTTTTTTCTTAGTCTTTGTGAACTGCAGGTGACGACGAGAAGGAAAAGATCTCATGTATTTTTTTTGTGTTCACGACTCTTTTGAGGTAAGCATCCACTTATTCGGATCTAGGGTTTGATTGTTTGTTGTTTGATCGGGGGAGCAGAATATTGGTTTTCGGATAGATCTGTTATGCTTTTATATTTTGGCATTAGGGTTTGGTTTCCGATCTCTATTGTTAGTAATATTATTTTTTGTGTTTCTTTATAGGTTTTGTTGTTTTTGATAGGCTTGGGTGTTGCTGATATATTAATTCATTGTTTGCCCTGTGAAGTGTTTCTGACTTTTTGGGTTGTAATTACGTTGCTTTGGTGGTGAATTTCATGGAGTGGTTACACCAATTTGCTGGTCTTTGATTTTCTGTTTCATTTTGGAATCAATTCGTGTGAAATTCTCACACTTCCTGTCTCCATTCAAGCTAGGCCTTACTTTGCTTTCAAATTCTACAACATTAAAAAAAAACTGCTCCATTTCTTTGAAGTGTTGCTCTGTCCCCCATGTTTCTCTGTTCTGTGTATATATATATATAATATCCGTATGTATATGCATGTATATCCACATGTGTCTATATATATATATATATATAATTGTGGGTTTGGTTTTAGGGTGCATGTTAGGGTAAGAAAAATTTAATCCAATGTGCATCCAGTGTTTGCTTGCTTAGTTAGTGTTTAGGTCTTGATCAGGGTTAACCAGTGGTTGATATTTGTGTTTAAGTTTTGTAATCTAAGGCAATTATTAATGTTCATGTTTACGGTCTTTGCTCGAATTCTGATATTGAGTGTCCAAGGGGGGTCCTATAGCTTGGGAATATTTTTCCAACTAAGTAAACCACGTATAAACCCGTATATTTGTATATATAAATTTTTTATTTCCGAAAATAATTTACATAATTATTTAATTATTTTGGGTTTTATTGTGAATAAATTTTCATGATATTATATATATAATTGTTTTGAGTTTAAGATATCATGCATATTAATATTTTCAAACTTACTGATCATTTATGGATATATTTATTTATTTAGTAATGTAATTTTTATTTATTTAATTGATTTGAATATTTTAATCAATTACATATTTATTCAGTTATTGAATATTATATTTTAATTATTATTGTCACATATTAGCATTACATTTTTGAATTAATCTGAGTTATGTTTATTAGAAAAAAATGGGATCATCAAATTTCATTATTTTTGTGTTGACACTGATTTTGAACCAGACATATTTTGACATAGTAACTTGTAGTCCCCAACTAACTTTGCAATAACCCTGTCATTGGGGGTTAAACACTGACCATGTCGACATAAACTTTGATTCTGATAAGAAACTATAGTTTCGCATCGTTCCGCCTATAGAGAATAACGGCCTCTGATAATCTGGCTCGGGTCGCCGAGGGTAAATCAAATCTGATAATCTGGCTCGGGTCGCCGAGGGTAAAGAATTTGAGCATTTCGCTTTTAGTTGTATGTGAACCTTAGTTGTGAACCTCTTTATTTATTCCTTAAATTCTTTGGTTTTGTTTGGATATTAGTGTGTTGTTATGTTTATACTCGAGAGGCAGGTATTGAAGCCTTCTGTGCCCACTTGGTCTCGGCCTCGTGGGTATACGGCCATTTGTTGACGCATCGAGTCCGGTGAGCCGGGTTTGGGGCGTGACAAATTTATGTGGTATCAGAGCTCTCAGTTAATTTTGATCTTAGTATTCCAAACAAAACCTTCTGATTTAGAGTGTTAAGGCGATCTGACTTTAGTTTCGCATAAAATCCTTATAGGCTAGTTAGTTTGATAGAGTCATTTTGCTTGTTTGACTCCAATTAGGTTTACGTCACAGAATGCCGCCTCGTAGAGCCGTTAGTATGAGCGTTGAAGAATTGTTGGGGCAGGCATCTGCTACCAAGGAAGTCCCCGCTGAAGAGCCCATGGAAGTTCCTGCTGAAGGGACGGCGAATTCAATTAGTAACCAAGAAGTTCTGTTAGAGTTGATGAGGGAAGTGGTAGGGTTGGTACGTGAACAGAGGCAACACCAAGCACCAGCACCACCCCCACCACCACCTCCTCCTCCTCCGGTTGCAGAGCCAAAAGAGAAAACTGTGATGGAATTCAAGAGATCTGGTCTGCCACCGTTCGAGGGCACTACCAATCCTGATGAAGTGGAAGTTTGGGTAAAGGAAATGGAGAAGGCATTTGCATTAATGAAGTGCACAGAAGAAGAAAAGCTCAGGTTTGGTGTGTACATGCTCAAGGGTCCGGCGAACCACTGGCACCAAGGAGATCTTCGCGTTCGTCAGGGGCAAGAGTTTGAATCATGGGAGAAATTGAAGGAAGCCCTCTTCTGCAAGTACTTCATTAGAGACGAGATGGTTTATTTTGAGAGGAAATTCATTAATCTGACTCAGGGAAGTATGACTGTTGATGAGTACGAGATGGAGTTTGACAGACTGTCGAGGTATGCTCCGAAGTTGGTAGATGATGATCAGAGTAGGGCTTGGCGCTTTGAAGGAGGCTTGCAGGCGCATATTCGTAGGGGCTTGGCCGCGTTGCACCTGACCAGTTATGCTGAGGTTGTGAGTTGTGCCAGGTCTTTGGACACTATTTGGGGTGACACTAGAGAGCAGAGCAGAAAGTTTCAGAGGAAGAGGGATAGAAGTTTTTATGATCAGAAGAACCATTAGTTTGGAAGTGGAGGAAAGCCGTGGTTGGAGGCAAGACAAGGTGCATCTCTGACTGTCAATAGTCCACCTGCGCAGCGATCTCGAAGGTCGACATATGTTCCTTCCCGTTTTAGCCAGAGATGTGCTACATGTGGAGGTGCACATGCGACTGCAGATTATAGGCGTACTACTGGGGCTTGTTTCAGGTGTGGTTGTTTGAAGCATCATATTGCCGGGTGTCCGCAGCTATCTTCTGAAGCACAGAGGACATCTAGTGTGCAGGATTCAAGATACGGGTCAGCACCTAAGCTTCAAGCATCTTTAGGTCAGCGTGCTGGGAAGGAGGTAGCTTGTGAGCAACCGACTTCCTTAACTCTGCAAAAGACAGAAATGCCGAAAACTCAGGGGACGTGTTTATGCGATGACTCAGGAGGATGCACACGCCTCTGATGCATTGGTGTCAAGTATTTTATCAGTTTATTCTGTATATGCTTGTACATTATTTGATTCTGAAGCTACGCATTCGTTTGTCTCGTCTGCATTTATTCGTAAGCATGCCTTGCCTATTATAATTGTGGATTATGATTTGTGTGTTACCACCCCTTTGGGAGTTGACGTTGTTCTTGATAGAGCATGTGAGAATTGTCTGATTAGTAGTGCTGCTCATGAGTTGCTTGCTTGTTTACATGTTATGAGCATGAGTGATTATGATATCATTTTGGGAATGAATTTCCTGTCCGTTTACCAAGCTGTAGTTGAT
Source organism: Dioscorea dumetorum (assembly GCA_902712375.1). Classification (NCBI taxonomy): domain Eukaryota; kingdom Viridiplantae; phylum Streptophyta; class Magnoliopsida; order Dioscoreales; family Dioscoreaceae; genus Dioscorea; species Dioscorea dumetorum. The sequence continues at coordinate 12,375,882 of CACTHL010000494.1, forward strand.
TGTCATGCAAATAGAGTAGTCTTTGAAATCCCTAAAAAAGCAGAGTTCACCTTTCCCAAGAGTGACTCTACATCACCGGCTCATGTGCTTATTAGTATAATTATAACAGTAATTACTTAATAATTGTTATTATCGTTGTCATTAAGTTATTAATGTATAAAAATATAATTACAATTACAATTAATTATAATAATAATAATAATTATTATTATTATTATTATAGTAATTCTGTAATAATTATTATTGTTGTTGTCATTAAGTTATTAATGTTTACAAATATAATTACAATTACAATTATAATTATAATATTAATTATATAATAATGAGGGAAATGTAATGAGGGAAATATATTATTTGCGAGGGGTATTTGGGTAATTTGGCAACTCCAAAATAGCTTTTCAGACGTGCTTTTCTGAGAAGCACCTATGTGGCAGCTTCTGCTTCTACTTAAAAGCTCAAACAAACATGTTTTTTAAAACCCAAAAGTGCTTAACTTATAAAAAGCACTTTTGGCTTAAAAAAAAACCAATCCAAACACCCCTAGGTTATACATCTCACATCAAATAAAATAAACTAAAATAATTGAAGTCCACTAATAAGCCCTTAATTATACATATTTTTTTATTAATATTTATGATTTTATTTTTTTTCTTATATTTTATTCCTTCATATTTTGTTTTTAAGCCATAATACACTTATTTGGAGAAAAAATAATGAATTAAAAAAGTCTAGAGTAATTGAAAGTGTGAGATTCCAAAAATTTATGCAGTTAAAGACAGGCTCGTGTTCATGAACATATCAATGGAATTCAGTTAAATAGCCGTATTTGATGGATTAAAGCATGTTGACCAATTTCTCGAGTACATGCTATTAAGGAAGTGCACAGCCATGTTCACATTTTAAACCATATTTATGTTGTGATTTGTACAGAATAATCTTGACTTTTTCAAGCAACACACATGGCCATGTTGAAGCCCGTATTCTGAGAATTTTCATATTAGAAAATATGGAATTTAAGTAGAACTAAGAGCCTTTTTTAGGAGATATTTAGAGGCTTTTCTGAAGAGCTTTAAAAGAACATAACTAGACGGCCTTGACTGGAGAGATAACCAACGAAGACACATTTGGAGTGGATTTCTATTTATCTATTGTGGATTTCGTGAAGACTAAGGTGTGTTTGATTTGGAAGTGGTCCACCGAGATGATGAAAGTCTGGAAGTGTGACTTTGATTGAAATGAAATTTTTATCTGAAAATCTTTAGTTCTATATGTTTGATTAAGGGAAGTCTTAAATTATGAATTCTTTTTTTTTTGTCTTTATTAAGAGTGAATAAATAAAAATAGGGGTTGTAAATATATTATTTATTATAGTTGATGCAATGTAAATTTTTTAAATTAAAATTTTAATTTTTTTGCAAAAAATTAAAAAATTTATAAATAAAAAAAATAAAACAATAGACAATAAAAATAAAAAATAAAACAAATTAGAAAAAACAAAATAATAAAAGATTTATAAAAACATACAAAATAGGTGGAGTGGGATGCCGGAGTGCCACTTTTGAAAAAAAAATTCATAAATTCAAAAAAATAAAGTGGGAGGTTTTAGAAGTGGCCACTTCATCACTTCGGTTAACCAAACCAATAGAAGTGTCACATAAGCCCTCTAATGAGTTTCGTTTAGTTTTATATTCTTCATTTAGATTTGGAGTTTTCTCTTACGAGGTGATTTAACTTTATTAGATTCAATTTATCATTTAATTTTATTGTAATTTAATTATGTATGCTATATTGTTCATGAATTAATATATGCCAGCATGTTGACTCATGTTTGACTTCACGTAATTGAAACTAATCCTTTATATAAATAGATCTAGCAGCATTAAAAATATTTTCATGGAATCCTAGAGATAGGATAACAACCTTCCAAGTTAGAGTAAAATATAATAGAGGAACTCATAGATCTATTAATACGATTGTAGTAGTTTTAGTAGAAAGATATTTCAGTTAATCAACCTAAGGTTAGTTGTTAATAATCCTGAGAGAAATATTAACATATGTGAGGAATTCCCACCATCCAATAAACTTTAGAATAAACTGATGATTAGAGTCTTATTTGCAAAAACGTCTTAGGGAGATTCCTTTTCAGGGTACTACTTTAATTATTCGTTGTTTTCTTGTTTCATTTGTTGAAAAACGGAGAGAAAGGAATCGACGGAGGCGTGCGAAGGCACTGACTTTAAAAATAATTTCACCTTCTTATTTCAGTGCACAGGATACAGGCGTTGTCCTCCCAAGATACAACAGACCGATTCTCTGGTTACACACGAGAACAGAGGATCAACGAGTGCTCAGAGTTTCTCAGAGAAGGGAGAAGGAAAAAGAGAAGAAGTTAAATCTCAAACAATGACAGAAGGGTTCAGGGGCGAACCGAAAAGCAGCAAGGCGAAGAAGCACGGAAACCATTCGCAGAAAGACTCGGCGAACCGAACAGGCGCAAAAAACCCTAACTAGATGAAAGGGCAAAAAGGTAAAAAACAATTGTGTGACTGCTCGAATAAATGCATTCATGTCCGCATCATGAGCTTACGTGAGTTCAGAATTTTCAAGCTAAATTTCTGATTTAAACCCTGAAAATTGCACCCCCTGCGCCTGCGCGCGTAAGAGAGCATGACCCCAAGATAATAGTTGTAGGCTTAGAAATAGTATCATATATAAGGTGACTAAAAGTTTTCTCAATAGGGAATGTGAGACTAAAGTTATTTGGAATGCTTTGAAATATGATGGGCCATATTTATGGGTCTCCAACAATCCCCCCTATTTCAAAATATTCAGACAATAGAAAAATCAAAGAAGAAAAGAAATAGATAATGCATCAGAATTAGTGCATTATGGGCTATGAACTAATTCCTAGAATATATACGAAGTGATTCACAAGAATTCGGTGAAATAACATTTCTATGAACCATAATTCATTATTGTAAATCAGTCATCTCATAATTCACATTATCTTTGAAATCAGAGCAACTCTAAACGGGTTGGCACTAATTCAGCCATGCGCCAATACCTGGAATTTATAAGTGCTCAAGAAAAATATGCCTATATTTTTCATAGAAAGCGGCTCCACTTGCACACTTATATAGGTGAATCCATCAAGTGTACAATTGCAATTATATACACTATTTAAAGAATTGAACTATGGAATTCATTAAGAATTAAATTTATCCTTTGTACATTGCAATAACACTATACACCATAAGAAGGGACAAACATAAATAGTGTATCTCCAATCAACCAATGACTTGTTTTTACCCATATGAACCTATTTCTTGGGTTCACCAATTACATAGGTTGGGTTACCATCATTGTCGATTTTTGTTACAAGCAACAATCCCAATCCCATCTAGTGTGTGAAACATCAAGGGGATTGGGATTGTTGCCTGTAACAAAAATCGACAATGATGGTAACCCAACCTATGTAAGGCAATCAACCAATGACTACATTGTGAGGCAATTGCTTGAAGATGGAGTGATATCATTGAATTTTGTGAGGTCAGAAATGTTGTGCCTTAGGCGTATATGCCTACTTTTGCCATTATATGATTTACTCACAGCTCTATATATAGCAGTCATATTATCTCAATTAATTGAAATTGAAGGAACTGGTTTTACCCAAAGAGGAACATCAGCAAGAAAGTTCCTTATCCATTCTGCTTGAGTGCTTGTCTTCTCAAGTGCAACAAACTCGGCCTGCATTGTTGATTTTGCTATGCAAGTTTGTTTTGTTGACTTCCAAGACACGGCAGCTCCTCCCAATGTGAAAATGAACCCACTCGTTGACTTTGTCTCATCTGATTCTGAAATCCAGTTAGCATCACTATACCCTTCAAGCACTGCAGGAAAGCCATAAAACTTTAGTCCAAAATTAATAGTTCCTTTCAAGTATTTTAATATCCTGATCAAGGTAGTCCAATGATCCTTATTTGGACTATGAGTATACTTGCTCAATTTTCTAACTACATAAGCAATGTCAGAACGAGTGCAGTTCATTAAATACATCAAACTACCAATAACTTGTGCATATTCATTTTGAGAAACACTAACTCCTTTATTTTTCCTTAAATGAAAAGCACTACCACAAGGAGTTGAAACAGGTTTGCAATTAAAATGATTAAATTTTTACAAAACCTTTTTAACATAATTTTCTTGTGAAAGCACTATTCCACCATCAGATTTAGAAATTTTAATTCCAATAATAAAATGTGCTTCACCCATGTCCTTCATATCAAATTTAGAAGCAAGAAAATTCTTTGTCTCTACAACAATTTCTAATGAAGTGCCAAAAATAAGCATGTCATCTACATATAAGCCAATTATAACACCCACATTTTCAGAAAATTTAATGTAGATGCAGTTGTCAACTTCATTTATAAGATAATTATTAGAGACTAAGACATGATTGAATTTTTCATGCCATTGTTTTGGAGCCTGTTTTAGACCATATAAAGATTTCATAAGTTTGCATACCTTATGCTCCTTGTTAGGAACCACATACCCTTCGGGTTGATCCATATAGATTTCTTCTTCAAGATCTCCATTTAGAAAAGCTGTCTTAACATCCATTTGATGAATAATTAAATTGTTAACAACAGCTAATGCAATCAAAATTCGAATAGAAGATATTCTAATAACTGGAGCATAAGCGTCAAAGTAATCAAAATCTTTCGACTGAGACTATCCTTTAGCTACTAATCTTGCCTTGTATTTATCAATAGACCCATCTGGTTTAAGCTTTTTCTTAAAGATCCATTTGCAACCTATAGTTCTTGAACCAGGAGGTAGGTCTACTAATTCCCAAGTATGATTAGCAAGAATCGAATTTAATTCACTATTGATGGCCTCTTTCCAAAACACAACATCAAGAGAGGTGATAGCTTGAGAATAAGATTGAGGATCATCTTCCACAAGAAAAGTAATAAAATCATTTTCAAAACTATTTGCTTTCCTTGTCTTTTTACTCCTTCTTAATTCAATTTCAGAATCATCAATTTTTGCAGAATCAGAATTAGGAGTAATATGGGGTGTAGGAGCAATGTTATCAACATGTGATTTCAAAGGAAAAACATGCTCGAAAAAATCAACATTTTTAGATTCTACAATAGAGTGGGTTCCATAATGTCACTTTTTACAATCGAGAATCTATATGCATCACTATTCAAAGTATATCCAATCAGCATGCAATCAAAAGTTTTGGAACCAATTTTTCTCTTTTTAGGATCAGGTAATAGAACTTTTGCCAAGCAACCCTAAACCTTGAGATACTTTAAGTTAGGTGCATACCCTTTCCATAATTCAAAAGGAGTTTTACTAGTTTTCTTGAAAGGTATTTTATTTTGAATATGACATGCAGATAAAATGGCTTCTCCTCATAAATTATTAGGAGCACCTGAACTAATTAGCATGGCATTCATCATATCCTTAAGAGTTCTATTTTTCCTTTCAGCTATTCCATTAGAAGTAGATGAATATGGAGGAGTATTTCATAAATTATTCCATGGTTTTCACAAAAGATTTTCAAAACACTATCTTCATATTCTCCTCTTCTATCTGATCTAAGTCTCTTGATTTTCGTTTTCAACTGATTTTCAACTTCGGTTTTGTATTTTATGAACATTTCGCATGCTTCATCTTTTGATCTAAGCAAACATAAAACAGTATATCTAGAGAAGTCATCAACAAAAGTAATGTAATATTTCTTTCCTCCTCTAGTCATAGAATGTTTCAAATCACCTAGATTTGAATGAATTAGGCCTAGTAATTCAGATTCTCTCTCAATTGACTTACAACCCTTTTTGGTTGATTTAGATTCAACACATATTTCACATTTGTCAATTTGATTTGAATCTGGCATGTTATGAATTAAGCCCAATTCTTTCATTTTCTTAATATACAAGAAGTTCACATGTCCCAATCTAGCATGCCATAGGTTAATAGAATCTACTAAGTAAGTAGAAGAACATGCTTTATTATCATTAACAGTCAGTACATTCAGAATAAATAGTCCCTGATTACAATATCCTTTCCCAATGAAAATCCCATTTAAAGACAGAACTAATTTATCTGACTCAAACACAACCTTTATGCCAGCCTTTCCAAGAAGTGAGACAGATACTAGATTAACACGGAGATCAGGGCCATGCAACACATCATTCAGAAATAAAGACTTTCCTGAAGTTAGTTTTAGAAGTACCTTCCCTTTTCCAAGAACTAGAGAAGGAGATGAATCTCCCATGTACACTTGCTCCTCACCTTTGGCTAAAGGGATATAGGACTGGAAACCACTCCTATCAGCAGAGATGTGCCTTGTGGCTCCAGAATCTACGATCCACTCTTTTGCATCCAACACCAAGAGCGCTTGAGATACAATAGCAGCTATGATATCTTCATTGCCTCCTTCAGTTAGGTTGACCTTAGGAATTGGCTCCTTCGGTTCCTTCTTGTAGTGTCATTATGAAGCATAGTGTCGTGGTTTACCACAAACAAAACACGCACCTTCTTTTTATATGGAGGTTGAAACTTCTGAGTGAATTTGTTGTCGTCCTTCTTATGTCCCTTGAATTTGTATGAACAACCTTTGAATTTAGTTCCTGTTCTTTTGAAGTTCTGTGGGTTTCTATTGAAGTTCGGAATTCTGTTTGGTCCTCCTTCGATGAGATTAGCCTTGAATGAGAACTCCTTGATTTTCTCTGCATTGTCCCTTTGGTGGTTCTTTTCTTCAATTCGGATATGGACGATGATGTCTTCAAGAGTCATGAGCTTCCTTTTACGCTTCAGGTTGTTCTTGTAATGTTTCCACGATTCTTGTAGACGCTCGATTAGGAAGCCAGCAATGAAGGCGTCGGGAAGAATGATGTCTTCGTTTTTGAGATCATTAACAAGGATATGGTAGTCGTGAATTTGAGATGACACATCCTTGTCTTCTGTCATTTGGAAATCAGAAAAGTTCCCTATTGCATATTTTTTATTTCCAGCATCTTCAAACACGTACTTCTTATGGAGGGAGTCCCAGATTTCCTTTGCTGTTTTGAGGTTGCAGTACATGTCGTACAGTTCGTTAGATAGGGTACTGAGTATGGTGTGATGACAAATCTTGTTCCCTTTTTCCCAGTTAGGTAGAACTTCTGCATCATCTTCGGATGTTGACTCTGGTTTTGGTTCGGTCAGAATTTGGGCAAGGTTGAACATATCCAATGCGGAGAAGACCTTCTGTTGCCATCGCTTGAAGAACTGGCCAGTGAATTGATCGATTTTGGAGATGTCAGGGAGGGCCTTCGCAGTGGTGATTGTGTTCCCCATTGTTCTTAAGATTGTTGAAAAATGGAGAGGAAGGAATCGACTGAGGCGTGCGAAGGCACTGACCTTAAGAACAATTTCGCCTCCTTATTTCAGTGCACAGGATGCAGGCGTTGTTCTCCCAGGATACAACAGACTGATTCTCTGGTCGCGCACGAGAACAGAGGATCAACGAGTGCTCAGAGTTTCTCAGGGAAGGGAGAAGGAAAAAAAGAAGAAGTTGAATCTCAAACAATGACAAACGGGTTCAGGGGCGAACCAAAAAGCAACAAGGCGAAGAGGCACGGAAACTGTTCGCAGAAAGACTCGGCGAACCGAATAGACGCAAAAACCCCTAACTAGATGAAAGGACAAAAAGGTAAAAAATAATTCTGTGACTGCTCCAATAAATCTGGTGCATTCGTGTCCGCATCATGCGCCTACGTGAGTTCAACGCCTGCGCGCGTAAGAGAGCATTACCCCAAGACAATAGTTGTAGGTTTAGGAAATAGTATCATATATAAGGTGACTAAAAGTTTTCTTAATAAGCAATGTGGGACTAAAGTTATTTGGAATATTTTGAAATATGATGGACCATATTTATGGACCTCCAACATCATTATCACTCTAGTAGAATTATTACACCAATTTAATTTATGTTATTCTTTTGATTAATATAACTCTTCATAAGAATTTGTCAGTTAAAGCATATAAAAAAGTTATCACTAGTAATTATAGTGCTTGTGGAATCAGCATACTCTTCAACCATATAATATGAAAGCAATAGGTGCACTTTCCTAGGAAAGATCTATAAGGTAGGAGAGGGGACTAACACTTCGCATCATACACAGACAGACGTAAAAGTTATCCATTTTGATGAACTGATACGTATTTGTCATTCCAAAGAAAGCCATGTGGAGTATATTGGATGTCTAGAAAATGTAACAAAAAAAATTGAAACCAAATTACAGACGACAAATGATAGTTAAGGAGAAAGTGTTTCACAAGATTTCCATAAACATGCACACAGCGACAACACCAGTCCACTTAAGAGGCAAGATATTGTCCATCTTAGTATTTTATTAATTAGAGATCTTGCCGAAAAATTTAAAAGGAAGCATGAAAGCCTAAACTTTTAAGAAAAATCGTCATCATAAACAAAATATTTTAAAACACATTCTAAACAAAAATAAACACATTCATAAGAAAAAGCCTTTGTTACTCATAAAATTTCATCTCTAAAGTTTTTTATCCCTCAACAAATTCTTTCTCTAAAATTTTTTTCCTCCTCTAAAAGTCCACCGCTAATGTGAAATCATGTCATAAATATATTACAATAATTAATTAATTAATTAATTAAAATATTTCGTTGCTAATGAATTCCACATTGATGGAATTCCAAATCAAAAGCCTTTATTATCCATGGAATTATGTCTGTAAAGTTCTCTGTCATCCATAGAAATCTGTCATTGAAATTCCTTATTACCAATTAATTATATTTTTAGCAACGGAATTCCATCATTAATATTTTCATTTATTTTTTATTTATTTTCAATTTAATCAGTGTAATTTTAATACAATTTGAAAGCTTACTATAAAGTTTCAGATCATTCAATCATTATTAAACACCAATACAATATTTTCTAAGGTCAAAAATCTAAAATCCAGCATCCATTAAGAAACATTCACAAGTCCAAAGGCATGCAGTAAATAAGTCTTGATTAAAAAAAAAGAGTTTATACATATCTAATAACATAAATGAAAAAATAATTTTTAATTCAATGAGACGGAGTTCATTTCTATGTAAGTGAGGGGATGTGGAGAGAAGTGGCCTGACTTCTTCCTTTTTTGATGTTCTTTTTTCTCAAGTGAAAACAATGATCATTTGCTCTACTTCAGACTAAAGTGAGTTTTAATTGAAACCCACTTCATTATTTTTTACACAGAAATAGAAAAAGTGAGCCTCTTATAAAATCTCATTTCGCATTTCATAGAAATGATACTTTCTAGAAAAGTGACACTTCTCCCACTTCCTGACTTCCTCCCACCTACACCGAAATGAACTGCCCCTGACTATGTACAACGCGCATCCTTCCAATTGCATTGCACCAAACTTGTGCATCAAACTCAAGGTAACATGATTCATCAGAACCATACTTTTGACTCATTACCTACATGCATATATAATTCATATTAGTGTTAGATAAACACAGCAAAAGAGAAACATTAATGGTAAATATACAAACAATAGGTACAAATATGTAGGGAATAATTATGAAATACATAATCACGAACTTATTGTTAACTTAATCACCATTAAACTTCGTCGTATATGCAAGGATAGGGTTCAAAAGTGGATGACATTAACCAACAGTAAATATCTATAACAGGATGCAATAGGTCACATGGATGGATCATCAACAAAAGGGGAACCAAATGCAAAAAAGAAACAGATTGTTTACCATTAAGGAATTAATATAAATAAAACAATAGTGATACATATCCTAATACAAAAGTTACATGTCTTTTCCAATAAAACTAATTGAATAGGATATGTCTAGGGATGGCAATGGGGCGGGGCGGGGCGGGGCCCCGCCCCGCCAACCACATGACCCGCCCCGTGCTCCGCCCCGTGCTCCGCCCCGCCCCGACTTTTTTTTAACATTTTCAATACCAAAATCGCCCCGCGGTTTTTTTCACTCGCCCCGCCCCGCCCCGCCCCGTTTTTACTAAATTTATTTAAGAAAAATAAAAAATTACATAGTCCAACATTAATTGATAGATTTTTTTTTATTAAACCCCTTATAATATATACTATTTATTAATAAGTTAAAACTAAGATAAATGATACTTGTGAAGTACTATAATTAAATCTTATTTATTTAAATCTTTAATACATAAACTTAATTAAGTTACATAACTATCATAATTAAGTGAATATAATCTTATTTATTTTGATTTATAAATTTAAAAAATTAAAATTATATGTATATTTTAATATATACTATATAGGGGTATATATGCAAATGTTTAACGAGGCGGGGCGGGGCGGGGCAAGGTAAAACCAAAACCGCCCCGCCCCGCCCCCCTCACCAAAAATCCCCGCCCCGCCCCGCCCCGCCCCACCCCGTTCCCCGATTTTTTAAAAAAAAACCGCCCCATTCGGGGCGGATCGGGTCGGAAACCACGGAGCGGGTCGGGTTTTGCCATCCCTAGATATGTCCCTCCTAATTTAAAACTTGGAACAACAACATATATGCAGCACTGAAAGTCCATCACACAATCCATAAGAATTTAGTCTTGATGTTAAGCTGCCATTAGTATTAATTAATGAAATTGTAGTGAATCCATGATACCAACCTATTCCACCTACAATATAACCATCAGCATCAATCTTCCCCGCTCACTTTAGAAGAGTCAACATCACCACTGCCCGTACTGAAAATACAAAAAAACATTGCTTGCTACAAACTTGTAATTCAAAAATAAATTTAAGCTTCCAGTATGATTAGAAGAAGAAGAAGAAGAAGACGACAAGAATGCCCTTCAAAAAGACTCTTATTACCAATCCAGTACATCTAAGATCTTGGGTCTGTCATCTAAAGTCACTCGTAAACAAGAAGTAGTAGGATCAACCCTAGAATCTACAAAATTGCAATAAAATAAAAAAGTCTTAAAATAAGCTTCCCATTTCTCTCATACAGAAATTGCAACAAAAATAACGCCTACATGACTATGACGATTACGCTACATTACCATGTGCGTAAATGTACATCAAAAGCATTAGCAGTACATACAACCTTCTTGAAAAATATACAATCAATGCACATCAAGTATATATGATGTAAAACCAATATATTAGATAGTTGGATTATGTTATTAATTCTACGATATACATCTCTTACATGAGCCAAATCACCTAAAACCAAAACGATGATAGTTGAAAGACATAATTTATAAGGCCACCAATTAAAGAAGCATAACATATTTATAAATCTCCTAGAAGAAAGATACAAGGCCAGAAATCGTAAACTACGAAGATGACAAGTCTATTGATGGATTACAATTGAAGTATTGTATAATAAAGCAAACTGAATCTAAACAAGAGTTCCTTGAATCCAGAACGTATTAAACAAATAACAAGTTCATCAACCAAAACAATACATCTCTAGTTATTTAATAGTTATTTAAGCATTCAAATTTTGTGTAAACTCTAAATGCTTGTCCTTATTCATCAATTGCTTCATTATTGGCAATTAATGAAGAAGAAATAAAGTCGAATTATAGAAAATAAGTTAAAACTCCATGAAAAAACACTTCACTTCGTCCTCTAGCAAACCTAAAAATCAAACGTTTGGTGACATTCATTAAGAGAGAGGCTGAATTATGGGCTGTTTGGTTCGGAAGTAAATTGTCGAAGTGGTGGAAGTCTGGAAGTGGCACTTCGGTGAGAGCTGAACAGTTCAGCTGGAACTATCCACTTCAGTGTGTTTGGTTCAAGCTGAAAACTGGACTTCGGATACCACTTCCTGTGTTTGAATGATTGAAGTGGGGATATGATCACCACTTCGGTAAGAGGATAAAGTTGTCCTTTCATGTTTTTTTACATTTATTTAATTAAATCATATGATTTAATTAAATGATTTAATTACTTTATTACGATGGTAATAAATAATTTATTTATTCAATTAAAAACTTTGCACATCACATAATTAATTTAATACCATGTTATTAAATTAAATTAAATCGGTGAATATATTATGCTTAATTATTAATTAGTGAGGGTAGTTATTTAATTATTTTATTACCATGGTAATAATTATTCTATTTATCATTGAAAAATATTGCAAAGTGGGCTGAAGTGGAAGGCTGAAGTGGTGACTTCGGGACTTTTTCAGCTGAAGTCAGACACCGAAGTGACTGAACTCAGAAGTTATCACATCATCACTTCCGGGTTCAAATCAGTGAAACAAACACACTGAAGTGGGCTGGAAGTGGCCACTTCGGCCACTTCGGTGCCCACTTCGGTGAAACAAACGGCTAATGTCTGAAAACATAAGATAGATCGATGTCATGAAATAAGGGTGGAAGAGAGAGAGAGAAAGAAGCATGCGTGAAAGAGAGAGAAAAGGACGGTGTCATGAAATAAGGGTTATTTATTTTAAATATTTTTTAAAATTTGTTGATTCAGCCCTTATTGTAAAATGCCTGATTATTCATAAAGAAAATTAATTATTAGTCGTTTCCAAAAATCCTGATCAGTCTTTTTGACATTTGGATTTCACTGTCAGATCTTCATTTTTCAGTTCTCTTCTCCTTTAGTCCCTCGAGCCAACTCCATTAGTACTTTTTTTTATATTATGTCAACTTTGCCCTTGCCATTGGTAGGAAAAGACCCGTCATATCTTGTCAAAATTTTAAAAAGTTTACGGCGAAGAAGGAAAAATGTAGGTTTTTTGGTAGCTTTTCACTTAGCAATTATTCTTTTCTTTTACTTTAAATGAGATCCTCCCTTCTTCCTCTTCTTCATATGTCAGGATCCTTTTGTTCTCTTTTCTCTTGCATTTACATAGGATAGATTTGTCTTTTCCACTCGTGGGCGAGTTGCTACCAAAGTCCACTTGTATTTTTTGCCATTTAAGGGTGTGGTGAAAGAAGGTTAACTGTTTTACCTTATTTTGATGAACGAGTTATAAATGTTTGTTTGATTGTAATATATGACAGCGTGAGGCATAGGCATTCAATGGATACATTCTGCGCAATAGCTAGATATACTGGAGAGGGTCGAGTACTACAGTTCACAAGATTAACTTCATAAGAATTAGTGCTGCAAGAGATATGTGATAGATGGAGTCTCAAAATTTCTAGTGTTATGGTGAGGCTTGTCACTCCGGATGCACACCGAATGGTCTGCCTCATTACTTTGAGGTTGATTTTCAGCAAATGTGACACGTTTGCCATATGTTCAACTGCTCTGCCATAAACCTTATTGTTTACACAACTCAGGATGCGGTGATTACGCCCTCGGGTTTCTTTCTGCTATCGTAAATATCATATTTTTGCTTATACATACAATTGAGGTGACCATTTAGTATATGTACTTACGGTATCGTTGTGAAACTGTCTGCTTGGCGGTTTAGTTTTCGCTTACATTTTGGAGTTTTCACTTAGCGGCCATCGTTTTCACTTAGTTGGGAAACTATCCTCTTAGCGAACGCTGTTTCCACTGATGTCGTTGGGTTTCCACTTAGCGGCCGGTATTTTCCCTTAGTTGGAGAGTTTTCTATTTAATATTGCTTCGAACACTTAGTACTCTATCCTTATACTATTTACATTACTTACTTTCTGCTTATTAATCATTTGCATGCTTCTCCATATCTTACGTTTTGTTGTGTATACCAGAAGCAGGGATTCAATTTCGGAGAGCTTATCATTCAATAGGTGCATATTATCATGCAATCAATGTAAGTGGAAACAAACATTATTAAACGATAGATATCCATATATAACTAGAAACCAACATTCTTAAACAGAAACTCTCCATATGTAAGTGGAAATAAACATTCTTAAATGGGAACCCGCCATATGTAAGTGGGAACAAACATTTTTAAATGGAAACTCTCGATATGTAAGTGGAAACAAACATTCTTAAATGGGAACTCTCCATCCATGTATTTACGGTGTAGTTGTGGAGCTTTCCGCTTGGTAGTCGTTGTTTCCACTTATATTTTGGGGCTTGCACTTAGAGACCGTAGTTTGTGCTTAGTTGGGAAACTTTCCGCTTAGCAAACGTTGTTTCCCTTACGTTGTTGGATTTTCACTTAGTGGCTGGTGTTTTTGCTTAGTTGGGGAGTTTTCCATTTAATATTGCTTCCAACGCTTAATACTCTATCCTTGTATTATTTACTTTATTTACTTTTTGCTTATAGATAAGTTGCATGTTTCTCCATATCTTACATTTTGTTGTGTATACCAGAAGTAGGGAATCAATTTCGGAGAGCTTATCAGTCAATCGATGCATATTATCATTCAGTTGATGTAAGTGGAAACAAACATTCTTGAACGGTAACTATCTAGACATAAGTGGAAACAAACATTATTAAACGTGAACTCTCTTTATATGTATATACCTACAGTGTAGTTGTGGAACTTTTCACTTGGCGGTCGTAGTTTTAGCTTACGTTTTGGAGTTTGTTCTTAGAGACCGTTGTTACTATCAAATGTGTATGTTTGTTACTATCAAATGAATTTTGATCTTTAAAAATTATTTCAAACTTTCCGTTGCATCATCGCTCAATAAATAATCTCTAATTAACATTGAATGACAAGTGGCATATAACAGGGCAACCAATCTCTAATTAACATTCCCTAAATTCATTTTCTCTGATACAAATCTAAGGAATAATTCCTATTAATTATATAGTAGAACGGTGACAGACATACTTAATATAAAAAAAACAAGAGTTTACTTTTAAAAATAAAACATATTAGAAAACAAAACATTTGAACCATCTAGTTTACCATTTCCTAAGGACATGGTTGCCATTGCCGTTGGTAATTTAAGTACGCCATTCGAACCTTATTCTATTAGTTTATTGCAACATGCACTCTTGTCCTATTTTTGTGTAACAATTGTCATATTCCAAGCCAGTATTGGATCAGGTAAGTGTCAAATCATTATGAATATAATTAAAATATGAAAAAACTTAACTATTTGGTCAAGTGCATCCACATGGGAGAAAAAGACTAGTGCTAAGCCAAATGACAAATTTAAGTTTCAAACATTAATTATCCCAGAATGTAATTAATGCTTAACCCAAATAGTACCAAAGGCATTTTTTGTCTTTATTTTTTACCATATTTTTATTTTGGATATTTTCTTAAAATAATAATCTTTGAATTAAATAATAATTAAAATGGTATTCTTCTTAAAATATTTATTAAATGAACATTATATTTTTCACATTAATTCTTGTGACTCTCGAACTGTCCTATTACTCTTTGTTTGATGCACATTTATCATAGTACTCCAACCACCTCATTCAAAAGGAACTTTGAGGCACATGGTTTAATGTACATTAGGTAAAAAGGCTCCGAGAAAAATAAAATAAAATTAGCTATTATAAAGTTATTGATATGCTCTTCATTTTGGTTCTCAATTCCCATAGCGCCATGTTTTTCCATGCCCTTAATTCTAGAGTTAGGTATAGTATGTCTCGAAAATTAAGAAAAGATATGTTTTCTATAATATGTTGACAATCTAATTCTCTTTCGAAGAAGTGATTTAAAAAACATTTGAATAATCAAACTAATCCTCTGTCTCTTTGAAGGGCTTTTTGAGTCTTACTGTTAATTTCTATAAAACTTATCTCACTCCTCTAGTCACTGATCCTCCAATGACCAAGATACTGCCCTAATCTATAATTGTCTTATTGGCTAACATCTTTTGTATTATCTTGGATTGCCAGTATCATGCAGGTGCCTTGCTATCGAGATTGGTTGGGACTCTTTCATTCAATTAGAGCACTATTAGCTACATGGAAATCCAAGATCCTCTTTCTTGGCGGTATATTAACCTTTTCTTCTTTTTTTTCCCTTTCTTCCATGTATTCCTTTTGGTAGTTCGTAATTATTATTCCTAAGTGGGTCATTCAAGCTATTGACCACCACATCCCATCTAGGATGATTATTAGATCAACAGTGACGGATGTGGACCCCACCTTTTGTTTTATTTTTATTTTTATTTTTATTTTAATGTTTTTATCCTTTTGGGTTGTTTGAATCACGTTGTTTTGTGAGATTTTTTTTATTTTGCTCAAAGCCCTCCCATGTGTGAGTCATGATTCCTCAATCTCCAGTTTGAATTACTTGATTTTAAATTTAAAAGAAACCTAGGACTAGCCTCTTCTCGACTTCAATATGGTGGTATAAGCAGCAAGGATTTGAAAGGTTTTCAGTAGTGTTTTACAACGAGCTTGTCTGCTAGTAGGGTCTTACAACTTTATACAAGATTTTTAGTTTTGTCATGGTATTTTTGTAATGTTTTTCTCTTTTGGGACCCTAGAATTATATGAGTTAAATTTTATTTTACTACATCACAAACCTTAGAAATTGTTCTTGTTTTATACATCATGTTGAAGCCTTGGAGTTGGCTTTTGGTTTCCTGTGGTTTGTTTCTAATTTGGTTTTTGCACATGAATGTTTGGTAGATCTGTTTAGTATACATGTTTAGTATGTTACATTACCATTTAATAGTACATATTTTTGCTTAAAAGACATTGCATCAAGTTGAGGAGTATTTTCACCACTTTACCTCGGAGCAAATGGTGTTTACAGACATAAGGACTAAAAAAATATTAATGAAAAGGAAAGAATCTAAAATGAATACTGAAACCTGCAGAGATTTTTTTGGTAAAACAAAACTTCAGAGGGATTTTTTGGGAATTACAAGTTGTTGTTGTTGTTATTATTATTATTATTATTATTATTATTATTATATTTAAAACCTAATTATTTTCAAATCTATTATATTTTTTACTGTAACTATTATTTTATAAATAGTGAAGAAAAACAATACTGTTAAAACAGTACTACATAAGAGAAGCATCAAGTTAAATACATAATAATTCATGCTTCTACTAATGGTATACACAACATTATTGTTTGCAATTGATTAAAAAGGAGAGATACGAAATTAATTTTTTTCCCTATCTTTTCATCTTGCATAAACTACTTATCAACTAGGCTGGGAGTAGATTAATCCAAATTAATGGTTTTAATTTCTCTATAGGAGAATTAAGTTCAACACGGAGTTGTTTTACAAATTTTTGAGTTTCCCTTGTTAAATACCCTAAGACAACATACTATTTGCTTTTTTCAAACGGGTTTACAAGATGAAAGCCCGTAGAAAATAGGGAAAATTACTTATAAATCTCTCAAAGTTTACATTTTCCCCAAACAATCCCTCTGATATTGCAATGTACTGGATAGCCTTTATACTTTCAGTTATTTATCATTTCATCTTCAACGTTAACTTCATCAATGTGTTTTAAGTGTAATACCTGAATTGTCTTTGTCATGTGATGAACCCAAAAGGCTTCATTTTCGAGCCTTGTCACATCTTCTTTATGGTTTGGTGTACTGAAGAATCAAAACAAACCTTCTTTGCAGTTTTTTGTCGACATTCCTTTTGTATAATACAGTTGTTCCTGCATAGCTGCCCCATCCCTTCCATCTTCTCTTCTTCTTCTTCTTCTTCTTCTTCTTCTTCTTCTTCTTCACGAGGTTGTGAGAAGCACGTAGACCATCCATCTCATCATTGGGGAAGATGGTTCTTAAGTAGAGGTCTAATCGTCGAGAACCATAGAGTTGTGCGCATAGATGCCATGTTCTTGTGTGTTTCTCACGCCTTATGCTAGTTACCAACATCATGTAGCTGCTGCTAGACAATGGAAAGCTTATGTGCTGTGGCATCTTACAAAGAAGAAGGGCATGTGCTCCAACTCACCGTGCTGAGTTCTTGGGAGACCATTGTGGGTGAGATATGTGAGCGTTGGGCCTTGGATTCTTCATAGGTGATAGTAAAGTTCATCACACCAGACTCATACAAAATAATTTTCTCTAATGAGGCAAAGGTAGACTTTCAACACATATGCCATACATGCCACACATACAGCAAGAATGTCATTCACCTCATAGTGGATGAAGTAATTGGCAATGGACGCTCACACACACTCTTGCTTCCCATTGTAATATATCTATAACTGTTGGGCATTAGTGACTTGCTAGCCTTTTCGTGTATCACAAAGGCTTCCTACTTATTAGTAATTTTAATTGTGTATTCTAAGCTTTTTCCATTTTATAATCCAAGGTTACTGTGTACTATCAAATGTTTTCGTTTAAAAAATCTAGTTTCTATGTATTGGACTTTGTGAGTATCATAACTCATTCTTCTCTCCATGTTATTCATGATCACGGAGGGAGTCATTTTCAAAAAGTATGATTACCAAAATGGAGACATTCCTATCCCAACATCCTCCCTCTGGCGCCCTGTGAATTGCGAGGTGTTCCCAAACATCCATAGTATCCACCATCAAACTAGGTCAATGCTTTCAAAGTGTCAACAAATTCAAAGATTTTCTCTCTAGTGTTGCCATACGACAAAATTTCAATTTTATCTTCTCAAAAAATGATAAACAATGGGTGACTGTGAAGTGTGCGGCCCCAGAATGCTAGTGGCATGTGCACGCATCAAAAGAGGGCAATGTGGATACATTTTGAGTGAAGCCTATGCAACCCACACACAATTATAGTGGAGGCATCAGCATGATAACGCACCCGAAAGCTAATAAGAAATGGGTATGCTATCGTGTGTTACAAAAACTGAAAGAACGGCCTTTGTACAGAGCCATTGACATACAAAATTACATTTTGTTGGAGCATAGTGCCCATTTACCATATAAGTGAGTTTGGAGAGGGAAAGAGACTGCCAGGGTCACCATACATGGAAACAAGGTAAGCAATTATGATTTACTGCTATGATATGCCCGTAAGGTAGTCAAGACCAATTCGGGAGCATCGTTGCTATAGAGAATCACAATGAGAGGTTTAAGGGCACTTTCTTTTTTTTTGTGCCTATTTGTTGGGTCTCAAGCGGGCATGTAGGCCATGATTCCTTGCCACACTCGAGGACATGTTGTACACCCAAGATGACTATGATAAGATTATATTAGTTTCGTGTCGGACATGTCGAAGGGTCTCATCAAGGGACCATTGCACTAGTCTTCCCATCCTCTCTCATGGTTTTTGCTTGCGGCATCTCAAAGCAAGTTTCATGAAGAGTAACACCAAGCTCGGTAAGCCGTTGAGAGGAGTGTTGGGCCATAATCATTCAAATTGCGTACGCATTCACCACAAAAGAGTATGATGATGGTGATTTTGAACTAGCTAGAATCCACATCTGTGGTGGCGCATAATTGGTTGATGTCAACCATTGGTTCAACTACCTATTCAAGGGTCGCAGTGGTGTAAGATGTACTCCAATGTAGTGGAGTCCTTCAACGCTTGGATTAAAGAGGCGTGTTATCTTTCAATGACGAGCATGTTTGATTCAATCAGGTTACTCTTCATGTGTAATGTAGAGGCATTTATTTGTATTATTATTAGTTACAACGTAATATTTGTATTTTGTGTGCATGATTACTGTTTTATGTAATTTATGTGTCATCTTTGTGTGTTACAAGATCGTTCAAGTCACAAATTTTATTTCCTATTTAAGATTTAGCTTTTGTGTGTATTTTCTGAAATACCTGATTATTATACACTGAAATATAGGTTTAAACTTATGAATATGATTGCAGATAGATGTGAATAATCCACAAGGTGGGAAACTCACCTTTGTCCTAAGGTGTACCAGAAAGTTGAACAAATTGTAGAAGAAAGTTGCTTTCTAAGAGTGGGTCAATCTGACGTGGACAATTACAAAGTGGTGGATGATAACAATAACACAATCAACTTATGGCTGAGGAAGTGTTTTTGCCGGAAATGGGGAGTGCATGACCTCCTGTGTTAGCATGCATGCGTGGCAATCATGCAGATAGATGAAAATGCGCTTCGCTATGTAGACGAGTACTTCACTATTGGCTTGTTTGTCTTGCATATGAGGAACTCATATACCCTATTCCTGACCATGACAAGACAAATGATAACAACCACAATCTCAGCATGCGACCACCAGTAACAAAGAAAAGAGCTAGTCATCTGCAAAGGAGGAGGATCGAGTCATAGGTTCTCAATGTCCGTGAGCTACGATGCAATTGATGTAATGAAGTAGACCACCACCAACATTCATGTAACATCGCCATCGCCGACTAACACCTATTAGGTGGTATCATTTGTTGCTGTGAGACTACTCCATGTAATAATATGGTTTACCTATGTAGTCCGGCGATGATCTGTTTAATGTGTTATCTTTCTGTGCAATATGGGTGATTGAGGTGTTTATCTAACATCTGGCGGTGTAATATGATAGTTTTCACATTTTGCTTTGTCTCAAAAACATAATTGCACTATTTCATATCATTTTTACAATTTTATGAAAGCTTTGATGAGAAAATTACAACAATGCAACACAGTATAACATTCTATATTGGGGTCATTCTAATCGTCATCATCTTTCGCTATTCACGTGGCACCCGAGGGCCACAAGCCATCCACCAATATTTAGGCAACATAGTGGAACCGTAGGTATGGAATGTCCTTAAGTGGTATGTTTAGCTCCTCACCTCTTAAATTTTGCTCAATGTACCGCATCATAAAAACAGGGCAATCCATAGTGCATGGTCCCTGCTGTGAGCAGGGTCGATCATGTTCCAATGGAAGACCTTTTAGAATGTTGCATCCCATGTGGATTTCAATAATGCCTGTTCAAAAAGAACATGCCACAAAGCTATAATTCACAGTTAATGCAAAGTCAAAAAAATGATTAGCATTACGAACTTGCAAATTATGTGGCCGTTGTGTCAACGGCATATGTGGCCCACCAAGGGAAAAGTAGTGGATGTATTTTTGTTTGGGCTTGTCAAGGATGATAGTGGTCGTTAAGGATGATGGGCATGAGAATGAGATTAACATCTCCTAAGCAAATTGCACGAAGCAAAAAACACTGTAGTAAAAATAATAATAAAAATAAAAAATAAAAAAATGTTGTAGCAGTTTTACTATAGTAGTACTATAGTAAAATCACTATTCATAGTCGTGTGGCTATAATACACGGCCGTGTGGATAGCCGTGCAGAGCCCCAATTTTTGTTTATAAAAGCCGCATTGACATATTTTTTAGGGATCTTTTTGGTTACTTTCAAGAGGCAAGACGGCCAGGGTTTGGAGAGAGTTCTTTATGGCTTTGGAAAGGTTTCCTCACCAACTTGGATCGATTCCTCATCCATCATAGCGTCAAAGAGGCCACTGGTGACTTAGCTTTGGAATGGATTTAATCCAGACGTGGAAATCACCCATCAAGGCCATATCACGGATATAGGAGGGGTTATTTTTTATAGCTTTTACAGTTGTTTATCTTTACATTAATTGCTTTGTAACTTGCTCCATAGAGTGTTAAACCCCTAGTGGGTATTCGGACATGTAAACCCTAGGATTCTTATTCTTATTAGATTTACATTGTATTTCTATTTGATTTCAATTTATTGAGTTTTGCTCTTTTGTTCTTAATGCTTGTATGTGCTTTTGGTTTTAATATTGATTGCCTTGCATGTCTTATTCAATCTAGTGAAGAGAGAGATTATTGCTAGGTTTAGAATTACCAAGAGTGAAGAGTGTTGAAAGGGTGAGCCGTGAGATAGCGGAGTGTCCTCTTTCCCTTCCGATAGATATTTTCTATCTCCATATTCCTTAAGTTTTAAGCAACCATATGTGGTGTGTGACATCAAGAGAATTCTTCACCGGGACCTCGTAGGTGGTTAGGGATCCTTCACCTGGAGGCAGGGTTGGATCTACTTTTAGAAATTGGTTATATCTTTGGGATCTCTAAAGTGCTAAGCAATCATATGTAGTGTGAGGCGTCGAGAGATTCTCTGCCTAGACCTCGTAGGGGACTAGTCACTGGTTGTCTGGAGGCAGGGGCCGATATATCTTAGGATACCCACGACTCAATTAGTTCGTATAGAAACACTTGTAATCCAGCACCTAATACCTGAATCCTGTGGGGAACATTATCTTGTTACCCCGCCTTCATTAATTGAGAACTCACTCTTTTTAGTTCTTGCGCACTTGTTAGTGACCCTCTTATTTTTAGCCATTAGATCATCACAACACTACAGTTATTAGGCTAAACAACAGAGGAGCAACTACTAATACTTCTGTTCCCTGAGGTTCGATAACCCGACCATTGGGTCCACTTTATTACTTGACAACACGTGCATTTGCGGTGACGCAAGGGATTGATACATCACCTCGTGTTGTGTGCATCAGTAACATCGAAAGATATACAGGAACAACAAATTATACACACGAACTTAACTACACAAACATGATAACTTTATAATACATGGAAAGGACCATTGTTACACACAAGGGTCGAAGAATACTTAAGAAACTATATATTACACCAAAAGAAGATTCAACACATTAAAATACGTAATAATACACAGGAAGCATTTTGCCTGTCCACAAGATTATTAAGAAAGAGTTCTATAGCCGCTTGTTCTATTTCATCCAGTAGGGAAAAGCCATCTTCCCTGGGAGGAAATTCATTTCCACTTTCTCTTGTTCCTCTTGATATACATCAACATCGATTTGTCCCTACTATGGAACAAGTGCCATCATTGTTGGGTCAGGTCCACTACTTCAGTGGATGCCAGTGGAGCATTGGAAGAACCCTTTTTGCTACATTCCTTTATTGAGTTCTTCAAGTTGGCGAGAGAGTCAATAATGGCATTGACATTGGGTATATTTTGGTTCTAGTCCATTGATCATATGAGGGGGCATGCTTTTGTTTGCTTCTTTGCACCCCACAAGCCCTCTTCTATGGGAATTTTATTTGAATTATGTGGAAGGAGCTCTGGGCAATCATGGAGCGTGTTGTTTGTCTCATATGGGTCTGTGATATTCCATTCTCTGTGGTGGTTGTTCCAAACATCAGGATCAAGTCTTGGGTCTTCAAGAACATGTATCTCAATATCCATTTCGAGAACATTCACTTCCAAGACCGGTACTTTTAATGTAGGTACATCAACTTCTGGGGCCTGTATTTCAAATTGTAGCACCGATGTTTCCACGTCCCCTACAAGTATTTTATCATCTAGAGTAGTTTTTAAAATATCTAGGCTGCCATGGCCCTTCCATGACTTCACAACCCGCTTGGTGCACTTACCAAAAGAAGGAGGAGGAGAAAACTCCGAGGGTGCTTGACATTTACCTCTTTTGGTTGTGTCGGTAAGCGGGTCCTCTGTCCCCTTGCTTCCTCGGCATAATGCGCATCTATACATTCACATAGTTCATCGAACTCATGCGAAAACAATCATAATAGGCAATCCACTCCATCATTGCCCATGGGCCTCTAATCAAGACTGTCAACTGACGATCTATGGCGGGGAGCTTGCTTGGGACTGATGGAAAGAGATTATTTTCGACTTCGCTTCCTTGCTACCTTTCCCTTTACCTTTGTTCTAGGCTTGACATATGTCTTTTTCCTTGGGTGGTTGAGGGGAAAGGGGAGGGGGAGGAAAGCTCCTGATCCCTCTTCTTTGGCTTGGACGATCTCTCGGAGGTCAACCTCCTTGACTTCCTCATTCCAGATCCCACCAATGCAATATTTTCATCATTGCTGGGAACAAGTTCGAAGAACTGGAAGGAAACTAAAATCGGGGGGAAAAAGTAGAACATGTACACCACATAATAAACATGTAATCTATATACTACATAGGAAGCACAAAACATAAACAAGAAAGGCATATAATACGCACGAAACAATAATAATACACACAAAGAAAATAATACACATGTACAGATTTAGATACATGAGAATGAGTACAATTACTTCTTTCCCTCTCACAAATTTCAGTAGAGGCCTGACAAATGCTGCATTTATAAAATTGTTTTCATTGTAGCACATCATTCATGGTGTTCATCCTAGTTTTAGTTTTTTAACACTCCCAGTCACTTCATAGAACCAAATATTAAGGGTGCTTGTGCACCCTTTCAAGTAGTCGCTGTTATTAGCTTCCCTTTGCACCTAAGCTGCACAAGGGTAGCCGTTGATGAGACATCAGGCATCAGCCACCTGTGCTTGGCATGCGCTTAGGCGTAGCAACCTAGTGAGGCAAGGTTGTCGACATAGCTCTGCATACGTTGGCGCATTCAAAGGTGTATTTGGGAAAAAAAATTAACGTCATGACAAGTTTGAGGAAGTTTACTTTGATTGCATTTGATGTCGGTTTTTCATTTTATCAAGGTACATCTTTTCAAATTCGGAATGTTCTTTTTTGTATTTAAAAGAGACAACATTTTGTCACATCATAGGCCCATAATCATAGTGACATCCTCGGGCCTAAATGCTAGTGCGCTTTCACCTATTTTGAAGCGCTGCGTGCACTTGTCATACATTTGCATCAGCGCGTCTAAGACCTCCGCCTCCTGCAGCACAAGTTTGACATCCATTTGATGGATAAAGGATGTTCCACGGAGGATTTCCCAATGTCGTTGGCTCATGTGCCTCATCGACTCTGACACCATTGCGACTAAGGGAGACAAATAACACTGTGCATTTATTAGACTGGTGGCCATATTCTGTTCATACCCAAAAATGCAAACATAGTTAATGAGTGAAAGACAACAATCAATTTAAAAACACTAACACAATGTTCTATACAAGAAACAAACAATAAAAACCTTTGCTACGTTTGTTCTCATGTGTAGAAGTCGCAGATGGACCTTGATTCTGCATGGCAGCAAATGTTCGGATAACAGACAATGCCGACGAGAAGGATATTGGAAAAACTCTAGTGATTTTGGGTGAGAATATGAAGAAGATGAAGAAGGGTGATGGAAAACAAAATATCAGCGCACGAATCCCAACATCTCGGGCCTCAACCTCACACGCTTTGCTTCCTCGGGCATATTATCATGGGTCATTTTTGACTTTTTACCACTGTGGGAAAAACCAACTTTTAATAGAGGCATTATGGTAATTTTCTAGGGAGTTTAACAAGGTTACCAAGAAGTAAATTGTTATTTGCAG
This sequence comes from Dioscorea dumetorum, assembly GCA_902712375.1. Taxonomy (NCBI): domain Eukaryota; kingdom Viridiplantae; phylum Streptophyta; class Magnoliopsida; order Dioscoreales; family Dioscoreaceae; genus Dioscorea; species Dioscorea dumetorum. The sequence continues at coordinate 12,400,962 of CACTHL010000494.1, forward strand.
TGAAAAGTAAAATAAATGAACAAGAGGGGCTTTTGAGAGAGATGAAAACTGGGAGGGGTTATTTGGGGGTGGACAAATTGTATGGGGACTATCCTGTCATTATCTGTAAAAAAAGAAATATCAATTTTAAACCTTGATATATCAAAATTTTATTTTATTACCTTATAACGGATATTTTTCTGGTTACAAATAAACTCAATTTTTGTAAAATATTTAAATATTTATTGCCATAGTCCTATCTAAGATTTGCTCAACGTACTTCTCTTTCATCAATTGACCACAAAATTTATTAGGCATTTATTGGAAACCTTGACACATGAGATGTCACGCCACACTGCACAACAAAATAGTTGCCTCAGAGTCAGTGGAAGAATCTGATAAAAACTATTTTTTGAAAATCCCATGTTTTCTGAAAATCAAGAATTTTAGGCTGACAAACTTTAGAATTTTAATATTATTTTATGTAAAAAATAATTTATAAAAAAGCAAAAAGTAATGCTGATTTTGGTTCTTAAAATAAAAAAGAAAAATTAATAATAAATTTTATGAAAATATTTTTTTTATGGATGCAAATAATTGTGAAAACAGTGCTAATTGATTTTAACAATCATTTTTTTATTTCAATATAAGTGTGTGTTTGGTTGGCAGGGTCCCTCTTTGGAAGAGTCGTTGTTTATATATTTTCATACTTGGTTGGGTTTTTTGAGAGATAATCATTAGTTTGGGGTCACCATTAACCCCACAAGGTAATGAACTATTCTTCCCATATTGGGGGAATGAACATTTCCCCATTGAAAATGATTATTCTACCTTGTGAAACACAAAAAAAAAAAAATAGTTATTTGAAATTAATTTTTAATTAAACATTTACCACTAATAATAAAATAAATATTTATGTTTTCATTATTTTATGAATAATAATTATTTGAAATAAACATCATTTCTCATTAATTAAAAATTTTCAACTACGGAATGAAATTAATAGTTAATTAAAATTAATTTTAATTAAATATTAATCAATAATAATACAATAAATATTAATGTTTTCATTATATTATAAATAATAATTATTTGTAATAAATATCAATTTTTATGCAAGGGGTAAAAAGGTAATCTGAATACAACTCTATTTTTTTAAAGTTCTCATTCCCAATGAATTACCTCTCCAAGTGAACACTTTTTATATTACCATCCCCTACCATTTTTTTCTATCCCTCTTCATTACCTCATTCCCCTTAATTCCATTACGGTAATCCAAATGCTACATAAGAGAAATCAAAAACATAAATAATCTTAAAGTTAATATCCTAACATATTTATATTCTCATTTTACATGAATTTTGGGATTCAATATTAAATCATTCGATAAACAAACATTTTGCACAAAAGCCAGTGTTAATCGGTTAAAAAATTATTGACTAGTCTATATATTGTCACCATATATTTTATTATTTATTGTATTAGTATTTTATACTAATTTATATTAATTTTTAAATTTTAAAAAATACTGTGATTTCTTAAAAATATAGTAGTTTAAGAGTTTGTTTGGTAAACCAATCGTACGCAGTCATTTAGCATTTATAAAAGAGCAAATCAGATAGAATAGACAAAACAAATATTTTGTAAGATTCAAAAACAATATAGATACTTTTGTAAATTCATTAGTCTAATGAAAATCTATATCTTCATGGGTTAAAATAAGGGATAATCCCGTGTTTAGTTCCTCTAAATAAGTCAAATTATCTTTGTAGTGTATTCATTATAATTTAACTGTAAAAAGATATCTGTATTATTTAAATTGGGAAATATTAATCTACACAACAATGGGCCTTGGTTTGTTTCATCCATTACGGTTGTCATGGAATTTTAATTAATTAAAATATTATTAAAAAAAATATAAAAATAAAAATGGGCCACAACTGCTCTTCCTCAATGTCCTCACCTTTTTTTCCCAGGTGTTGCTCGGGTTGCCAAAGTAATATTGGAGTAACTGAAAAATAATATAAATAATCACATAATTGTAATTGTATAAAAATTTAACATACTAATATGTAATTATATTGGGTTGGATCTCCACACCCATTTTAGAAATGAGGACAAATTGGCTCCCATGTCCACCACAGAGAGGAAGACGGGAAATCCCCCAGCTTCGTTGGTTAGGTCTCAGTAGGGATAGAGTCCCATACCTTTAATTCAATTCAAAATTTTAAAAAAATATATTTGTCCTCAAGATAAAAATAAATTTTTTTTTTTTTTAAGTTATACTTGCGTGGGATCATTTGAACGGTTCGCATCAGGTTTTCTACTTAAGATATTCATGTCTCATCAGAAAAAGACGAGTTTGAATCTCAACTTACTCTGGATGAAAGTATATGCGTTGTTGAGCTTATAATTGTATTCTACACATATGCCTATCCCTAGCATGACTCGCCGATCTTCAAAAAAAAAGTGTAATTTTTTAAATAATTTTTTTATTTTTGCAAACTCAAGATTTTTAGTCTCCTTACTTTAAATTTAATTTTTTTAATCAATTTATTATTTTAATTCAGCTACATTAGTCTTTGAAAACCTTAAAATCTAAATCCTAAATTAAAAAAAAATACTGAAGTGGTTAAGTTAAAATAATAAATGGGTCTAATAAAATTTAAATTTAAAATAAATTGGGAAAAAAAAAGATAAATTTAAAAAAATTAAAGTACTATTCAGGAAATTAAAAAAGAAATACCACTTAATTTTAAGATTTTTTCCATTAAAAATAAAATCCAACATAAAGTTACTGTTCCGTAAAAGAACGACGCGGCTTTTTATTGCAGCGACCACGTGCTAAGGCAACATGGACTCTAATTATATTATTAAATTATAACTCATAACTAATAATAACAATAATAATAGTATAGGGGGAATCCCAAGGGCCAGTGCTCTCGTCCCCTACTCACACTCAAACACAGCGCTCTCTCTCTCTCTCTCGCGACACGCTCTGCTTCTTGCGCTTCCGCTCTCCTACCAAGAACTCTAGGCGGAGGAGGAGCAAGGGTTCGCCGGAATGGGAGGGGTGACATCCTCGGTGGCGGCACGGCTTGCCTTCTTCCCGCCTTCGCCGCCATCGTACGAGCTTGTCCGGGATGCGGCGGCGGGGCTGATCACGCTCAACCGTTTCCCTCACCGCGAGAACGTTGAGGTTATGACTCTGCCAACGCGCCGGGGGAATGAGATCGTTGCTGTATATATCCGCAATCCTATGGCGTCGTCCACTCTCCTTTATTCGCATGGTAACGCCGCTGATCTGGGCCAAATGTATGAGCTCTTCGTCGAGCTTGCCATTCACCTTCGTGTCAATCTTATGGGGTATTTTCCTCTCTATCACTCTGCGTGTTCTTCTTTTTGGATAACTTGAGTGATTTGTTATGTGTCTGTGTGATTTATTGTTCAAGAGGTGGTTTGGATGCATAGGTTTGTTTCTGGTTTTGATTTTTAGTGAAAGATGTGGGTTTTGGGTTAATTGGTGACCTTAATTTCTAGGTTGGCGATTCCAGGGTAAGTGGAATATTTTTTTTTTGGAGGTCATTTAAATTCTGATTTTAGCTTTTGATTGAAATGTTTGTTGCTTTCTTTGTTGTTTGGTGAGCTTTCATGTCATCTAGGTTTGTTGTGAGGTTGTAATTTGTAAAAGTTAAAAGGGTTGTTTTCCCTGTAGATTTGCAGTTTGGATCTGTTCTTGAAGTTCAATTCTAGAGAGGTTGTAGAAGGATTGTGTTATTTCACTAGACCAGCTGATGGATTTTTACTAGTTTATATTGTTTTTGGCTGGATATGTTCTTGGAATTATACTTTAGTCTTTATTCTCATGAAATTCTGGAGGTCAATGTGCATTTTCCGTGTTTCAGTAGCTGAAAGTGACAAATCTAGTGGGGTTACCGAATGGGATTGAAAGGGCTTGAAAGGACCACTAAAGAGTTTAATGTTTCTCATTTCTTCTATCCTCATTAACAACCGATTTTGGCTGATTCTCTTTTGGAACCATACCATATTAAAAACATTTACTTGAAACTATCTGTGGTATGATGTTTGTTGTCTTAAAACTCATGGAGAATTTCATCTGAGAAGAATGTTGATCAAAATGACTCTTGATCAGATAGAATGAAATATGGCATATTTGGTGCCTGAATGCTTTGTGAAAAGCTCATCTTTTAATAGAAGGTTATTCAAATGCATAACTAGCAGTTGACATATCCTCTCTTGAAAATAACTTCTTGTTTTAGTTTCTAGTCAAATTTTAAGGGCAATCACTGTGACCTTAAAAACATGCGTGTACAATTCTTTCATTTTAGGACTTCTACACTTTTCTTATTTTATGGCAAGAAGGATGGTATGCTTCCTGAATTTGTCCAAAAATAGTATAATCCTGTTTCTGTTGTGGCAGGACCAATGCAGTATCTTAGTGGCAAGGCAAAGAATCACGGCCAAAGCCAGAGGAAAAATTAAGTAGTTAATATGTCTGCATTCGACATAAAAGAAATTTAATTATACTTTTCACTGACTAAATTTTCAAGTTCACAAATACTTAATTTTTAAATTTATTTTTTTATACGCTTGTAGACAGCAGTGCCCTAAAACTTTTGTGTGACTCGCGTTCAACTCTAGCCCTTTCCCTCAGGCTCTTTGTTGAAAACATTGGTGGGGTGAACCTTTTCTAAGCAGAGGCTGTGTACACACCATGAATGTAATAGTTGTTTGAAATTGGAAGGAGAAGCTAAAGCTTGCCCTGTTGTATGTGCACAAGTATGACCACACGTTCAAGCTCGTGTTTCTTCAAAATTCTCTTCTTGCCAAAAGATTCCTGTTTTGGGGACTGACACCAATTTTATATGGCTGACATGAGGCTAACAATTGACTAAAAGTATCTCTCTCTTTTTTAGGCCTCCTTGCATGGCATAAATTATCAGGTGCTGGTTGGCCTTGGAGTACAAGGGTTAGCATAGCCCAAAATTTTCAACAAAAATCTCAGGCTCAATCTGGGCTGGGGTATTTGGTAGGGGTTTTGGATTGAGTCAAATCTGCTGTAGACTGGCCTATTTAAACTTTTATCGATATTCTTTTTGAACTTGATTAGGTTATTTTGATGTTAGTACCTGGGATGTATGCCCTTTCACCTATTTCTTACTTGTTTACATTGTTTGTTTGGGCGTGCAAGCCACAACTGAATATTTGGCACCTTAGATGAAAGACAAACCTGGTATATCCAAGTCCAATCAGAAAATTATGACCCAGGTATCAAGACAAATAAACCTGTGGTATACAAGACCGGCACACACAGACATTTCTTGTGTGAAGACTTGTGTTTGGATAAATATGGTAACATTTTTAACCTGCATCAAAATAATGTTATATTCATTCTGAATTGAAAAGTATGGAATTTATGTGTCGTAGTGTGAGTTTGAAGTTGCAAAAAATGATGGTTGCATGGAAAATTTGGAACTTTTTTTTTTGTTGTGCTGTAGTTTCATTTGGATGATTGACACTATGATGGATGCAGTTTGCTGAATGAGATACTGCATATAGATAGTTCCAACAATGTTGGTTAACATGATAGACCTATCTATATTGATGTAACCTTGTGATAGTCATCCTAACATGGTAAAGGCTTGAACATCCACCAACTGAATTATTGCAAAGATCCCTTTGCTTTTGGTCAAAGTGTGCAATGCATTCGCTTGTAGATTTCCATTGGCTAGACAAAGCATGATGTGTTTGGTAGGCAAAAGATGGCAGTTTTTCGTTTGTTGACCCAGTTGCAAAAGTGTGTATACTTCATTAATATGAACCTAGCCTCTGTTCTTTGAGTGATTGGACTTGATGAATGCCTTTTCTTAAAGATTTGAATAAACAAAAATGTTTGTATTATTAATAGCATCATCATTAAGGTTTTTTTTCGTCTATATACCCTTGGAAATACCCCTAATTGTCCATTTTATCTTCAGGATATTTTATTTGCCTTTATACTACCTAAAAACCTAAAAATTTGCTTTCATGTCATTTGAGTGGATCAATTTAATATGAAGTTCAGAAAATAATTATATTTTTTTAATAAAAGTGCTAAACAATATTAAAATTCTATTTTACCCTTTAAAAACTTAAAGCATGCTGTTTTCACTATGAATTTATGTTGAGGTTTTTCTGTGTAATTTTTATAATTTATTAATTTTATATTAAAATAAATAACTTATTGGATGGTATGAGTATAGAAGCAATTTTTTAAAGTTTTCAAGGTGTAAAGGTAGTTGCAGTATTTTTAGATGAAATATACAATTTGGGTATTTCCAGGAGTATAGAGACCAAAAACCCTTATTATTATCAAATAAAAATGACTGTATGAAAACAAAGTTTGGCCCTTCTAAAGCTGCAATAGCCTATTTGATGTCTTTCTGAAACAAAAAACAATCCTTTGGCGGTAGGGGTCCATTTCTTATTATTATTTTTTTTAAGTAATCAGTATCTGATATGTAGTGTAATTATTGGTAATGACTTGACAAGCTTTCGTTATGTAGGTATGATTATTCTGGATACGGTCAATCATCTGGAAAGGTTTGCTACAAAGTTTATTAATTTTTTGCCTGGTGACTGCTGTTGACTTGTGATATTTTGAATAGTCTGTAATTTTGTATGCATATTATTTCCTTTTTGTTTTCTCAGCCTAGCGAACAAAATACTTATGCTGATATTGAGGCTGCTTATAAATGCCTTGAAAAGAACTATGGTGCAAAGGAAGAAGATATTATTCTTTATGGACAGTCTGTTGGAAGTGGACCAACTTTGGAACTGGCAGCACGCCTCCCCCGGTTACGAGCTGTTGTCTTGCATAGCCCGATACTTTCAGGCGTCAGAGTTATGTATCCTGTGAAGCGTACATACTGGTTTGATATCTACAAGGTTTATGCATAACTTAAACTGCGTCCTATTTTATTGTGCTGCAAGTGAATAACATTTCTATCGTAAACACCTAACTGAGTTTTCATTGTTTTGTTTTCAGAATATTGACAAGATCCCATTTGTCAATTGCCCTGTTTTGGTAATTCATGTAAGTTTTCTGGCATCAGTCTTAGTCAATCTATAAGGGTACGAACCTGATAATTATATAACGAATAATTGCTTTAGTAGTTGTGTTATTCTGTTGGGATTGCCTTATGCAGAATTGGATCTTGAATTGGTTATTTTTACTAAACAATAAAGTAGCAGGTGGGGGCAAGACATTTAGTTGGATGAAGCATAAAGGGTATAATAGAAATGTTGTTCTGTGAAATCTATTGTCAACCATATGAATTTTAGACTTAAGCAAGAATAACTGTCGTACCTCTCACAAATGAATTTCTTATCTTTAATTACAAATAATGGTTTCTATTATGATCAAGTATGGCAATGCCCATTGTTCCCAAGAAGATAGTCCATTGTGGTACTTGCTTTTGTTTATGAAAATTTGAATTTGGTATATCATGAATTTAACCTTTCTGATGTTAAAATATAAATAAAAATAAACTTCATGAATTAAAGAAGAGAACTTTAATTCTTTTTATTGTGCAATCTATAAATATGTACATATGTAGATACTGAAAATAATAATCAACTAATAATCAAAGCAATCTAGGGTGAAATAATATCATACTAGAGAGGAAATCTCAACTACATACTAATAATATCCTAGAATAATATAAAGTATTTCTAAGACAACTCCTTGAGTGAATGCATGTGATGTCCAACTTGGCTAAGTGATAGAAATGTAATGAAACATTAACCTGTAGTCATGGGTGTGGTTGCACAATAAGATGGAGGTCCAAAGATGTGAGGACGTGAATGACTAAAGTGAAGAAGTGCGGGAACAAGTTGATGAGTAGACTAGAAGATGGTGGCATTTTGATGGTCTGCTGCCGATGATGCGGTTTTGGCCGCAGCTGTGATTCCCAATATCAAGAACCTTTCATTACTTTGACAAAATATTAAATAAGAGAAACTCCATCATAAATAAAAGAAAAAGAAAATTATTCAATTATTGACGTGATTCAATGTTCTTTGAGTACATTGGAGAGGTAGTAAGGCAAAGTTGAGGTATTTAGCACTTACAGAATGGCACAATCAGGTTAACTTTAGTTGTGACTGAAGTAGTCAATAGGTCACCCATGTCATGGTTCTTCTGAGAAGAATAGTTTAGCATAAGTATTGTATTACTAAAGTTTCACAATCAAGTTCATATAATCTCACAGCAACAAAGCCACTGAGGTGTTCAAAGGCTTTGCAGATAGTAAGTATAAGCTGAGCGTTAAAGCTAACCTTTCAAAAGCCCATTTAATCCAATCAGAATCCAAGGATGTGGGAGTTGAAAATGGGCTTGTTACCTAAGTTGCAATGTTAGGAATTAATGCAAGTGTATTGTCAACTTTTAGATCAGTAGTTTGGTTTATTGAGTTAACTTCGATTTTTTCTTTTTGGAGCCTATTGGTGTTTTTATCTTCAAACAGTTGAAAGGTGAATAAACTGTGTTAATTCAGGAATCTTTCATCCTTAGTGCTTTTTTGTGGCCTTTCCTGATTTTTCGTCTCCTATTCTGCGTATACATCAGACCAAAGTGCTCTGAGTAGTGTAAGAATTTGAAGATACATTCAAAGTCAAAAGCTTGCTAGTTTTTCTTAACTTGATAGGTCTAGATGCAGATTTGGTTTTGTCATTTAGGTCAATGGATTTCTTGGGTATACCGGTGTTCTTTAGAATGTGAATACAAGTTTTGTAAGAAAAGATGTTCCCATTCGTATCAGAGTCTCTCATGCAAGGTGTTCTTATGCATTAGAGTATGTTGCTGAGTGTTCACAAGATGTACAGAAACTATGACAACGGACTGTTGTTATATGTTTTGCTCCAATTAAGTCTATGTTGGTAATGGTTGTTGCAAAATGTGCAGGGTGTTTGAAACAAAATAAAAACGCTGCAAAGGTTGTGGAGTAACTAATGTTCTTCTTGCTTCTTTTATTCATGGAGTTTTTCTCATTTATATATTATCATGATACCATGATATTATATTAATAAAAATAAACACCATAAATAAAAGAAGACAACTCCAATATTGTTCCATTACTCCACCGTCTTCCACAGATTTAATATGGGATATATAAGATAAAATAAATAAAAATAATAATCAACTAACAAACTAAATCAATAGAAAATCTATGATAGGATAACATATTATAGCTAGAGATAATATCCCAACAACAATATAAGCAATTGTAACACTATAGATGCATATTATGGCCAGTTTAAGAAACTTACATGATTGAACGGAATGTTTGGGTTCAAGACATGCTTGGGATAAGTAATGAACTTGGACTCTGACCCTTATGTGAACAATGAAATTGATGAGAGCCTCCTGCTCTGTGTGCCTTAAGCTGATTGGCTCATAAGCATATGAAGCAATCATAATCTTGTCATCTGTAATTTGAGGATACAAAAAAGTTCACAAAGAAGAGATTGGTGGATTTGAAGTATTGAAATTTCCTTGTCATGGTATTATTTTTCATTCTAGTTCCCCAGGGCAAAATAGATCATGGATGAGAGGTACTCATTAGTTAAGTCAGGTGCATGCACAAGACACGCTACTATTGCCTAGGGCATAGACAGGTGGTCTGTAAATACACTTAAGGGCAAGGCTGAGATGCAGGAGCACTGGAGGCATTATGAGTGTTGGCCTTGGCGCTGGACCAGGCAACTTTCATCATTTAATGCATTGTGGTGGTGAAAGACAAAGAATGAGCAATGGCCTTGACCTTGGAGCTCCTCTGGATGGAGCTATAGAGGCATCTGTGCATCTGTGCAGTGAAAAATACATAGATGACAGTGACAACTTGTATGTGCATGCGCCACACGATGGTGCAAACATGTTGTAGAAAGTTGATCACGACAGGTGCGCAGCACTGGATGTTTGGTTTATGAGTGAGATGACTACTATGTGCCTTGTATGCTTTTTAACTAACCAAGGAGAAGGTTGGCATTGGGAAGAACCCTGGGACACCGCATGTGGCGAACTGAGTAAGGTGGATGCAGTTGTCAGTTTAGATATTCCGTGTAGGTGTTTAGAATTAGAATGACATTTTCAAATGATGATCCTGAAAAACTTCTGAAGTAGATAGTGCTGAGGTGGTGTTATGAATGTGTGTCGGAGGTGATGCTTCTATTGGCAGTGATGACAACTGGTAGGGCAGTTCCTAGGTCTGATTGGGAGCATGGTGTGATTATTGTTGATTTTTAGTACTGCTGTCTGTGTCAATGGTAGTTGAAACTTTTCTCAAGCACTAACTCTATGAATGAATAAACAGCATGTTCTGGCTGGGGGCCTCACTTCTTCCATTAAAGGTTGGTTCCTTCAGGAACTCAACAGATGCATCTGTTCTTGAATTTTTACATGATTTGTGTGGTTAGCTTTTCTAGAATGTCATTTTTAGCCAATGAATTCATATTGCCACCCTGTTCGGCAGATGATACACAATCCATTGAATGTTGATGATCATGAATCAAAGATAATTCATGTCATTCTTGGGTTGCATTCTTGAATAACTGCACATAACTAAATGCTGGGTGATAGTCTTTAGCCATGGCTGTGCTGAAAATTTATCTTTTTGATTAGAGCCCATTTAGGCTCATGAAAGATGAATTAAACTTAGACTAACTACTACTGTCTACGTTTATATTTTTCAGGGAACAGCAGATGAGGTTGTAGACTGCTCTCATGGTAAGCAACTTTGGGAACTCTGCAAGGAAAAATACGAACCACTATGGCTCAAAGGAGGAAATCATTGTAATTTGGAGCTCTTTCCTGAGTACATTCGACATCTCAAAAAATTCATCAATACCGTAGAGAAATCACCTTCACAACGGAACATTTGGAGGAAGAGCATGGATCAGTTCGAACCTTCCAGAAGGAGCACTGATTGTTTTGAACCATCACGAAGGAGCTTTGATCACAGAGAAAAACCAAGGTATGTTACAGAGAAGGGGAAAAACAATGACTATAGATCTGGCAATTTGGAGAAGGTGGAAAAGTTAAGGATCTCGTTTGACCGCATGGATAAGTCAAGGAGAAGTGTAGATTGTCTTGAGAAGTCAAGGAAGAACACTGATCCAATGGAGAGAGCCAGAAAAAGTGTTGACAGGTTGGATAGAATATGGGCCGGGTAAGCTGTCGTACTTTGTGCAATATGTACATCACTTGCTACAATTAGAAAATTCATTTGTGCATCTTATTTATGTTTTCCCATCACTTTGTTTGTTTGTGGAATTCACATAAATGCTGGTGGAAATGAAGAAGAAAGCCAAGTCACTGACACATTGTATGTTTCGCAAGGTACAGTAATGTTCACATACTCTATCTGTCTCTGAACATAGTTTTGCAATCACAAGTAATGCTGCCTTCTTCTTTTTGGTTATTTACTAGACAATAAAGTTGAACGTTTAAATTGATACTAGTACTTAGATCATCAAGAGAAACTGCGCATCTGAGGTGATTGACCCTGTTGTAACTTTATGAGTTTATAATACGTACCACCACTGCCTTTCCTTGTCAGTTCAGAATGTGATCCCTCTTCTATGACTTGCCCATTCTTTATGATTGCTATGGAATCTGATTTTTGAATGGTTGATAGCCTATGGGCCACAACAATGCATGTTCTCCCTACCATCATCTTGTCCAATGCTCCTTGAACTAAGTTTTCAGACATACTATCTAGTGCACTGGTGGCCTCATCCAAGAGCAGGATGGCGGGATTTTTCAGTATTGCTCTTGCTAATGCTATTCTTTGTTTTTGGCCTCCAGACAGCTGAACACCTCTTTCTCCACAGTATGCGTCATACCCTTCTTCCATGCCACTGCAAATTCATCCTTTATTTAACATGAAAGCTTTATTCAAGGCCTAATAGACATTATTTGATTGCATAGTGTGCCACTGTGAAGGCTATTATCTCCTATGTGTTCTCTTGACATGTTCCAATTTAGTCAAGTTTTTCACTAGTTCTGATATCAGGTTAAATGCACTTGTTTGTGCTTGAAAGCTATTACTACTGTCATCTCTAATATGCATGATGAAAAGAGAAAAATAAGATAACATACCTTATGAATTCATGGGCATTGGCAAGCTCCGCAGCTCTCACTAACTCAGTTTCACCAGCATCATCTTTACCATATGCAATGTTCTCCCGAATGGTACCTGCAAATAACGTTGGCTCCTGGCTCACTAGTGAAATTTGTGATCTTAGGAACCTCAAGTTGTATCCTTTGATGTTTTTCCCATCAATTTCAACTGAGCCTTTTACCGGATCATAGAACCTTTCTATCAATGAAATCACCGTAGATTTTCCAGAGCCACTCTGCCCTACTAATGCCACTGTTTTCCCAGCCTCTATTTCAAGACTAAAATTACTGAAGATCATCTGTTCTGGCCTTGAGGGGTAATAGAAATTCACATTCTTAAGCTTGACATAACCCTTGAGGCCTTTCTTTTTCTTAATCCCTTTGGGATCATCTGGATTGATCTTACTCTCTCTGTCAAGTATCTCCAGAACGGAGTTTACTGCATTGCCACCCTTTGCCAAGTCGGTTGTCATACTACCTGCTTCGGCTATGAGCTTGCCAGTGCTCATTAGGATGAAGAAAGCTTGAAACAAATGTGTAGAATTTATCTTATGGTGAATTATCAAAATCCCTCCATACCAGAATGCCAATGCCGTGGAACAAGTGACAACAAACTGGCAGATAAATAAGCACACTCCCGAGAACCAAGCCTGCTTAATGTTTTCTTTTTTTGGTCCATCTTGCGTTTTTTCAAAGAGTCTTAACATTGTATTCTGAGAAGAGAATGCAGTTATGGTTCTGTGATTGACCACTGTTTCACCTGCTAACTGACTCCCTTCAATCTGTGCTTTCTTGGCCTTCTTTGACATGTTCGTCAACAAGACCTTTCTCAGATAGAATGCACTTATGGTGAAAGGTTGAATAGCTATTATCACAATAGATAGCCTCCAAGTTATCACCAAACCTAGTGTGAAAGCTAGTGATGCTGTTATCAAGGTTTGTAGGAGCAGTGATAGACGGTCTCCAACAAGGGATCTAACTAAGTTTGCTTCGGTAGCTAAGCTTGCTGATACCGCTGCGCTAGAGTTTTGATCTTCATCGAACCACCCAATTTCAAAGGACAGGACTTTTTCCAGCATTGTCTCTCGTACTCTCTTGGTTAGGCGCTCACCCATGACTCCAAAGTTGTAATGCTGGAGGATGTTGGCGAGAATGGCAGCTAATGCTAATAGCATGAAGATTAAGCTATATAACCTTGTTTTCGATTTGATTTCTTCATTATTTTGGAGGAAATAGACCGTGAGAACCGAACCCATGCAGTATGCATAAATAGGATGAACTAGTCCATATGCAATTGCTCCAATGCAACCAAGTAATCCTCTTCTCCATTCAGGCTTGTTCATCTTCAGTAGGCGCTGTGGTGAAGGACTATTTGAAGGTTTCTTTAGTATTTTTTCTTGCCTTGCACTAGCTTCATGACCTTGGAATCCTTGGTCCGGTGTGTAATATATGCTTGAAATAGCCGAGTCAACCGGACTGTTAATTCTTTCTGTTAACGGAGACCCTCTTTGGCCTTCTGATTTCTGCAACTGCATCATCTTATAGTAGATACCACCTTCTCCTCCATTCAATTTTGTGAGCTCCTTGTGGCTTCCACATTCGACCACATTCCCTTCCTGAAGAACAGCAATCAAATCGGCAGACCGGAGTGTACTCAGTTGATGCGCAATGATAACTGTTGTTCTTCCTGTTGAGGCTCTGTCCAGAGCTTCCTGCACTGCTCTCTCAGATTGAGCATCTAGTGCACTTGTGGCTTCATCAAGCAGTAATATTTTAGGGTCTCTGATCAGTGCTCTTGCAATTGCTATTCTTTGCTTCTGTCCTCCTGACATCTGAAACCCGAAATGCCCAGCCTGCCGATACCAACCTCTAAATAAGTTGGCTTTAGACTAAAACTATGATTACAAACTAGTTTAATTTACTTACATGAGTGTCATATCCATTTGGCAGTTTAGCAATGAAATCATGAGCATTTGCTTCCTTTGCTGCTCTCACAACCTGTGACATTGTGGCCTCTTCATTTCCAAATAGTATGTTCTCCTTGATTGATGTCGCAAAAAGGACTGGCTCTTGACTCACCAGACCCATTTGAGACCTGTACCATTTCAGTTGTAAATTTCTGATATCATTCCCATCCAAGAGAATCACTCCCTCATCAGGTTGATAGAACCTTTGCAGCAGTGAAATCACTGTCGATTTCCCTGATCCACTGCCGCCAACTAGACCAATAGTTTGCCCTGCATTTACTTTAAGATCAAGGCCGGAAATGACCAGAGTGTCAGGTCTTGATGGATAACTGAATTTGACACTCTTGAACTCAATTTCTCCTCTTATTTTCTCTTTTGCTTCCCCTGTTCCATTGTTGTTCTTGACCTGAGAGAGCCGGTCAATCATCTCAAATATTCTCGAGGATGCTGTTAATGCCTCTGAGAAATATCTGACGTTTGGAAGTGCAGACATAATTGACCTGAAAATTCAAATTGCAATGTTTATTGGCCTAGATCATCATGCAAATAGAAATGCTAGAATAGTAGTACTACTCACAATCCTCCTAAAATGACACATATTTCACAGATGAAAACACTCCCTCCTGATTCCCCCATGTTTATAATCAAAATGCTGCCCACCCATGACTGGAAACTCCACACTGCATAGATCATTCCCATGCTCCCAGTCACCAACCCTTTTATAAATCCTTGTTTTATACCAAGCTCTGTGCTTCTCTCCAAAGCTTTCTTGTATTTATCTAGGCTTCTTTGTTCTCCAACATATGATACCACAGTCCTGATTGATGATATTGCTTGCTCCGCAATTCCTCCTGCAATTCCGTACTCTTTTCTTATCTCTGATCCCAACTTCATCAGCATCTTTCCATAAACAACACCAGGGACAGTGAAAAGCAGGGAGAAAGGTAGAACAGCCAATGCCAACCTCCATGAGAGTTGGAAAGCAACCACTATGAGGAATACGAATGCGGTCATGCTTGACAAAATGCTCGATATCTGCAGAATAACAGGCAGAAAAAAAGGCAGTGTTTATTTTACCTTTAATTTCTTTTTTTTTTGTGTTAATTAGATGAATATGGGAGCATGAAGAGTAGATATCGATCACTTTATCGCTTAGGAAATCTTGAACGGCATCTGCATCAGTTGAGATACTTGATACCACCTGAAATGTGGCTGACGTCGAAGAACTTGTATCAAAGTATCCCACTTCTTGTCTTAAGACGGCTTCTATGTACTTCCTCCTCATGCATGATACCTGCCTCTCTGCAGTTCTTGTCCAGCACCATCCCGCTGCATCCGTAAGAATGAGAACAATAAAATGTTTTTCTCACTTGTTAAGAGTTTGAGTCGAAGTGTTTGTTTACCGAGAAATGCTGCTGTTCCTACTGCTAGAGCCAGCGAAATTAGCTCGATTGCATACTGCAATACTCGCATATCTCATAGTTAATATTTATTTGGTAGGAATTCAATGCATATATTGAAGGATCAAATTCTGGTTACCTTGTTTACAGTTTCAGTTGTGAAAAATGTATTTTTCGATCCAAATGTGTTGATCATTCTACTTAGCAGAAACATTGTTATTGGCTGCATCAATCCATCTCCAATGCTGCCTATAACTCCAAAAGCTATCAGCAATTTATCAATCCCGTCAGCATATCGGAAAAGCTGGGAAATTGATGCCTTCTTCTCTTCTGTTCTGCTAGCCATGTATGAATCCTTTTTCACTTTGCCTTCAACTCTCAGTGTTCACTTATCTTATACCCTTTCGGCCTTCCATTTTTTTTTTGTCAAGAAGAACGAAACCCCTAATGGGCCTTCCATTTATGTATGGTGGCATATTCATATAACATACTACACATTTTCGACTCTACTGGCACATATTTTTTTCAACCTTTCAATGTAACATCTGCCGGCAGCTGGGATCTCAAAAGCATTTCATCACCAACATGGCAGAAGGGGTTTTTTTTTTTTTTTTAAAGCTGCTGGACAATTCTTTTTTGTTTTTGTTGTTTGAATTTTGTAGGATATGTTAACCCAAATATTTGGTCCTTTTGAAGCTTGTTCCCAGAGAATCTTCCTTCATCTTGTTTAGCTTGATGCTTTCTCAAGAATATGAATTGAATGTTGTGATAATATGCACTGGCTGCCTCCCCAATGAATCAAGTGGATTCCAGGCATCACATAATGTAAACTTAGCCAGGTGTTTCATTTGTATTTACTTACATTTTATTCAGATGTTTATAAAGCTTGATAATTTACATCGGTATATTTTTATCAGAACAGCAATGCTTTATTTAGATAATAGGCTTTCATAGCATCCACATTGCTCTTTCTCTCTTAGGTGTTGTTTGTTTAGCTGGATTTGCAAATACTTGGATTTGGAAATCCTTGGATTTCAAAAATCTTTTGTTTGTTTCAAAAGATTTCAGAAATCTTTGTATTTAATAAGGGATTTTATAATTCGGCCAAAATCCAAGAGTTTGAATCCCTCACATGAAATAATTAATAAATAATTAATATTATATTCATTATATTATATTCATTATTTTAATAAATAATTAATATATTATATTTTATTATAATAAATTAAGTATATATTAATTATATTAATTACTCGTAATATTTGAAATTTGAATTCATATTTACATAATATATATTAATTATTTATAATATTAGGGTGGGGTAATCTTAGCATGGGTGACTATAGCATGTAATCCAACCAATAATACATTCAACCAAACACTGGTTTTGACTCTCATGAATTTATAAATCCAAAGATTTCCAAATACAAATCCACTGTATTTTCAACTACATCCAACCAAACGCCCCCTTAAACCCAATCTTATAAGAGCCTAAACCTAAACCCTATAAAACTTTATAAATCTTAAATTCTGTAAAACTTTAAACCCTCAACCTAAACACTAGAAAACTTTACATCTCAAAACCTTGTTTTCAAGGGTTTTGTTGGATTTAACATGAAAAGAAAAACTATAATGTTTCTTCTTGATTTGTTTTAGAAAAAAAAAAAGATTAGAAGGAAAAAAATACCAACTTGACAACCGTACCATTCAAAAAAGTTATTTAAAAAATTTATTATGTAAATATAATAAATACCAACTTAACGAGAAGCAAGGGCCATGAGTAGGGTCTTCACACCTATGTTTCATTCATAGGAGCTTCCGTTGAGCAATGAAAACAGATTCTTTGTTTTTGGAGCCTATGACGCTTCTCTTACCTCGTTTCTTTGGTTGGATTCTGGATATTAATATCTAATTTAGTTGAAAGATCAGCATTCCAACTAGGAATTGATTAGGATATCTCAAGTATTCCAACAAGAACCTGATTAAAATACGTTATTCACTAAATTTAATTAGTTAAATTGAAAATTTTTTAATTAATATTTGGAATTTCCCATTCATTATTAAGCATAAATTCAAATAATATAATTTAAATTTGAAATAACAAATTATATATTTTACCATTATTTAGAAGACTAATAAAAATTAGTACTCTTATTAAATATTTTTTTTTTTTACAAAAGCAACAAGGATTGTTTTTTGTCAAGGGACAGAGAGATGCGTATATGTACCAATTTTATTATTATTTTTCTCTTGGTGTAAGCAACAAGTGTTATCTATTATTAGGGACAAACAAATACCGAGGTATATCGAGAGATAAATCTTCTTTACTAAGGGGCTGTTTGGTTAGCTGTAAGTAGCTGTAAGTAGTGTAAGTAGCTGTGATGTAAGTGGTTTTACATGTAAGTGACTGTTTGGTTTGATGTAAAAGTTCCACTTATATGTAAGTGGACTTACATCTCACCCACTTTTACAGCATTTCAACTTACATCCAAATTTGCTGTAAGTTGAAATACAGTAAAGTGGTATCTACTCACCACCATTTTATTTTAAAATTAATTATAAAAATATTAATAAATTAAATTATCTTTAAAATTAATTATAAAAATATTTTTAAGTAATCAAATTCAAAGAAATATTCAATTTAAAATATTTAATTTTTTTTAAAAATTATTATCATTAAAATACTTTAAATAATAAATTAAGTAATTAATTAATATGAAAAGTATTAAATAATTAGAACTAATATTAACATAATTAGTAGTATTAACATGATTACAAAAATAGTTATTTATGTTTTATTTAATATATTATTATATTTTAAAATACCAATTCTTATTTAATTTATATAGAAAAAAATATTTTTATAGCATATAATTGAATTACATTACATTTTTTAAATTTAATAAATCACCACTAAATTAATCAATTTTTTAAATTAGTATTAATCTTAAATAATGAGAGTTAATATAATTAATAGCTTTTAAGAATAAAATTTAAGCATAGTATATAATTAAAAGATTTTATAAATAATATTAAATAACTAGTATTAACAATATGTGATAGAGGTAATCTTACCATTTTATTTACATGGTAATCATACTCCTCAACTTACATCAAACCAAACAAAGAAAAAGCAAATGCAGCATTTCAAATTACAACAAACCAAACAGCTGTGATGTAAGTTAAAATACAGTATTTTCACTTACACTGTAATTTGACTTACATGTAAAATCATTTACAGACAACCAAACAGCCCCTAAATAACTCTTGAAGAGAGGGAAAGTGTTCCTCACATACAGACTTTGTGTATTATAAATTGAGATATTTGAAGTTGACACTTTTAACTATGTGATATAGGAAATTACCTTCTTATGCTAAGTTCTTTAAATTGCATTAATTTAGAATCAAGTTTTGTGATTTGGAACTACTCACTATTGTTTTCACTTGGGATTTTGGGTTAAAATTGTTTTGATAAAAAAATTTTGATGAAATTTTTATTTACATTCATTTAAATAATTATAACTTATGATAAAATTAGTTTAGGGTATGGTTAGAAAATGGGCAAGTGAGAAAATTGCTAGCACCTCTATAAATATAAATATGAAAGTTATAACTACTGACTTATTAATTTAAAATTAAAAAGTTATTGCAAAAATAGAAAACTGTTAGATAATAAATTCTTTTAGGTAAACCTCCCTAAAATCTTAGCATTTCCAAATATACTTCATTATTAGAAAATAACAATATTATTTAGATGGCACTTCCAATCACTTAATTTTATTAGAATATAAAATTAGTAGATTGTTATATATATTGTGTTTAACATTTGCTAATATTAACTTTGTGATATTTCTATATTAAGTGATATTTTTATTATTAAGGTAAATATTCTATATTTGGACCATCTCACAATATGAAAATTAGTATTTTATTCTTTTATTTTTTTTCCCCTAATAAAAAGTCGAGTTCAAATTAGGGATGCAAGTGGGGCGGGGCGGGGCGGGTGGGAATGAGATCCCCATCCCCATCCCCGCTTCCCACGGGGCGGGGATTCCCCGCCTGCAAATTCCCCGCGGGGGAGATGTTTGCCCCACTCACTCCCCCGCGGGGATCCCCACGGGGCCGGGGAATCCCCACCCCCGGCCAATTTTATTAATTTTTATAGGAAATAAATAAAATTAATTAAAATTTTAAAATATTTTTTCATATAATTATATTCATACATTACATATTTACATAGGAGTAACACTAGTTTTACTAAAAATCTAAAATATTTTTAATGCAAACCAAAACTATATATTTTTTTAAAACCTAAATATTTCGTCCTTATAATCTTATTATATATTCATATTGAATTTTAAAACAAATAAATAAATAATCATATGAGTCATTTTTAATATATATATATATATAAAATTAAAATTCTGGGAATCCCCGCGGGGAATAAGGCGGGGATTCCCCGCGGGGCGTAGGGCGGGGATCCCCACGGGGATTCCCCGTAGGGAGCAAGGGGATTCCCCATGGGGAGTGGGGCGGGGATCCCCACGGGGCGGGGAATGCCCTCCCCGCCCCCGCCCCGCCCCACGACGCAGGGAGGGATTTTCCCCCATTCCCCGCCCCGCTGGGGCGGGTCCCCGCGAGGAACGGGGATTCCCCGCCCCACTTGCATCTCTAGTTCAAATGGCATATTAGTCTTCTTTACTCTTAATTTACCAAGTCATGATCATAAAAAGCAAATATTATATAAATAGTACAATAGTTCAACAATTGTCCCATAAAAAGCAAATATTACATAATTAAAATCACTAAAGAATTCATTCATGATCCCCATCAAATAGGGGAAAGCATGTCATGCATAGATCCCAATACATTTTATATATTAAAAAATCAAATCACAGGCTAAAAGGCTGCCTAATTTTGACTATTTTCAAACCTCATATATATATATATATATATAATTATATATATTATAAATAATATATTATATATATTATTTATTTATTCAGGTCGGGCCGGGTCGAGTTAAAATTAATCTGACCCAAACCCAACCCGAAATTTAATCGGGCCAAAACATTTGACCCCAACCCAGCTCTTTGGGCCAACACTCTAAACTCACCTTGTATTTTTTGCGCCGGGCTCGGGCCAGCCCATGGGTTTCCCGGCTCATGTCCACCCCTATTTATGTTGCAAATGTCAAAAAATCAACATTGATAGTACTCGTGAAATGGGGCTATATTGCAATCTATCATTGTCTCCACTATTTTCATATGAAGAGAATAACAACAAAGGAGAAAAAGTTAATTAATTAATTCATAGTGATATACTTAAATTAACGTTTAAACACTCAGACTATTGTAAAATGGGATGAGACATTTTTTATATTTAATAATTCAGTTATTTTTATATTTAACAATCAACTTTTGTGATGTACATATTATTTTAGTATCAAAATGTTCAAATACTATGTCATACTTATAGAAGCATCCTTTTTTATTTTTAGTAGCTTCTCTCGTGAACTTTGGAAATTGATCTTCTACTGTATAGTTGATTATTTGTGTTGAATATATAGTTCAATGATTTTTATTTTGTTACATATTTGCTTTTTCATGTATAAAATAAAATAACAGGTTAATACTCTAAACAATTGAAGTTTTAGTTGGGCCAGTCACAAGTTGGTGAAGTAAGCCAATTCAAAAAGGCTTTAAATGAGTTGCTCAAAGAAGTTTAGGTTCAAGCTAATTTGGGGAGATTTATTCAAGGTGATGAAGATGTCTAATAAGGAGGGAAATTTTTCATTCAAATTTGTGATAACTGAAAAGAAAATTTAAAAAATGCAATATCAAAAACACAAATCAAAATTAAAGATTAGTTACCATTTTGGTTTTGTTAGAGAATCAACTTTTGCATATAATTGTTACTTTATTCTTTATTTAATTTGGGGATTGTCAGGATTGCAGGCCAAACAATCAGTATTTTCTCTATTTGGTTTGAATAATTTTGGAATTTTGGTATTAACTTAGAGATTTTGTTAATTACCAAAATTCATTGAGTCTTTATTTATGAAGCATTTTTAGCTAAATTAATCAAACTATATTTTACCAGAAAATTTGTGAGGGTTTTGAAAACTAAACTTATCGATCAATCATCCACTTATCGATCAGTCCTCGGTAGCTGGTGTCTTCGCATACAAAGATTTTTGCTTGACATAAGCAATAGGTCAAAGTTTCGTCCCAAGCTAGACTTAGCAAACCATTCGGATCAGTTGTTACACAGATTTCGTCATAAGTTGGTGGAGAATTCATATCAACAATAGTCTAAATACTCAAAATAATAAATTTCTCTAACTATCTAATAATTTAATTAAAAAATTAAGGAATTCAAAATTTGTGTTTAGTAATTAAATTTTCCATTCTTGTTTCCCTAAATGTAGAATAACATACCAAAGAGCATTGATTAACAAATCAAATTCATAGTGTAATGGTTCACATTCAGCTGTGATAATGCAATATAAGATACAAAGTGGCAAAAATAACCGTAATAAAAAAGATAACCAGTCCATATAATACATATTTTGGAAAGAAAATATTAGATAAAATCAAAATAAGATGTTTAAAATCATAAATGTCACAAATAGTCTTTGGGGAAAACGCACCTTGGATGACATTGCTTTGGTGCATGTTTTGTGATTTCTGTTAATTTTTGTATATCATGCATACGTTGCGAAGATGGCCACATCTTTGTTTTATTCTTAGAGGTACACAATCAGCATTTTTCTTGTAGCTGATTAGGTGAGAATATTTTCTCGTTTCTTCATGCATACATCTTTCACAAGATCTACAATATGCGTTGACTAATGATCACATATCACATAATGAGTTGGTAATGCATAATCATATATATTGAGCAACTAATAATTCACCGTTTTTCCTTATCCCGTTCTCCACCATTGTAGGTTCTTCCCTTCCAACATTAACAAGGGATGGGTTCTATCTAAGCTGCAATTCCTCTTGCCCTTGATTAATAATTCAATGAGAAAAGTGGAAGAATATTCTAACAAGTTCTGATCCTCTAAAATATAATTCTAACCAAGAATTCACACTTAAAATTTCGTAATAATTACAGATGATTGAAATATTCAATACATAGATAGATAGATAGATAGATAGATAGATAGATAGTTGCAAACCATAAAAAAAGTATTTGTATCAGTCTAGACTAAGGGAAAATTAGTAATTTAAACTAGGATAATAAAAAAAAAATTTAAAAATTTAAAAGTTCAAATTGAAAGCTGTGAGATCGTTAAGAGTTTTATTTTCACCACTTGTTGTTATGCACATTATTCACCTCCATTCACAAGAAACACAACCTCAATTTATGATATGGATAAACAAGTTATTTGAGCTTCCAAGGCCATATTATCTTTTGTGCTTCTCAACTTTATCAATATCCAAGCAATCCTTCCGAAAGCTACATATATATTCCTTCTTAGCAAATAAATTCTTAAAACTTTGTCTGAAACTTGCTAAATGTGATGTGATCTTGCTATTTGATTTTTTATAAGCGGTACTATAAGCTAATTAAGTGGTTCTTTCTTGCAAATTAATACAAAAATTAGATAAGCTAGATCTAGGAACCAAATCAATTTGACATTGTATATCCCTTGTGAAAAGTAAGTCACTGGGTAATTTTTTATGAACAACATCTTCGAATTCCTTCAACAAATTTTACCTCAATGGGAAATTTACTAATTCTAACTCTTCATTTATAGCAACTCTCCCCATAATCAATAAGTGTATCTTTCATGTGTTTTTAATATCAACTATAGATTTTGATGACATGTGCTGAATTATAAGATAAGCCCTTCCTCCAATGTAGAAGCTTTGATGGAGTCTTTCCCTAATTGGCTCAAAAATGCATTTAATTTCCCCTTTTTTGAATTGACAAGAGTTTGATGCAACTTTGTTAGAGTATGTCATAAATAACAATAAATTTACTAGAATGAGTTCAAAATCAAATTTGAAACCCAGAATCAAAATCCTAGATCCTCATATCTGAGTGATCTAATTAAGTATTCTCTCATGCTATGCAAAAGATGACATTCCATGATAAATGCTTAATTAGACATATTTTTTTATTGATATTTGAAGCATTTTTCTTATTCTTTTGATGAATTTCGTTGTTTTATACCCAGTATATTATATTTTGTATTCAGATCGTAATTTAGGTGTTCAGAGCATACGGTACAAATTTAGAGTAATTTGGAGTAATATTGATGAAGTATTGAAGCACTAGAGAGTTGCACTAGAAGATACACAACCATGTTCATGGCCATGTAGAGTATTGGTCCTCAAACTTGACTTATAGGTATTTCTTATGAACTGAAGGGTGCTTCCCTTATAAAAGGTTGCACAATCATCAATACACCCGTGTTGGAGGTCATGTCCATTGATACAAACCCTTGTTTTAGAGCCACATGTCTATGTTAATTGTTAAGGGTTTAATTCAAACATGGTTTATTTTGAGATCCATGGTTTAGTGCATGGTTGTGTTGGAGCTCATGTTCTACCTAGTTTCTATAGTTATAAGAGATAGAACTGTGAGAATTTTGTAGGAGAATAATCATGCATAATTTGGAGAGCTATTATTGGACTTATCTCAGGAGAGCCTTCTTGGACTTGATTTTGGAGTGGAAATGGAGATTAAAGCATAGATTGAAGGTCTAGGATTGAGCATTCCTCAAGAGGATTCTATCAAACCAAGAGGATCACAAAGATTCAACAAGGGGTTTGTCATGCTTTCATTAATTTCTTGTTTCTTCTATGGATATGTTGTTATTTCTTTGATAATGAAGAACTAAGCTTCCTTCAGTACTTGAATCTCATGAACCCTAGGATCAATGTTGTAATTTGACTTTGTTTGTACTAGTTTAATTCTCCTGGGCATTGTGATTTAATTATGTGTTCTTGATTTCCTTGAATTGAATATTGCTATTACATATATGGATTCAAGTTTGATTTCATGTGATTGAGACTGAGAAACCCCTTTGCATGAATAGATGTATTTTAATTGAAAAGAGTTGCATGCAATCCTATAAGTAGGATAGGATTAGGGTTAATCCTAATAGAGGGATTCACAAAATAATTAATACAATCTTAGGGAGAACTAATTTGAAAGATATTTAATTGATCAACCTAAGGTTAGTTGTTAATGATAAATATTCAAATGTGTGAGAAGGATTTGTGCAAAGAGATCAAAGTATAAATTAGAGACAAAGGGAACAAGAGAATAGAAATTGGGGTTTTTGCTATTGCAAAAGAGGAAAAGATAAAGATGAGTACAAAATAAAGAGTATATAAAAGCGAACTAAAACAAGGACATATAAAAGGACTATAATGCCCATATAAAATTAAGCAATTAATAAATTAACCTAATATTCTAACATCCCCCTCAAACTCATGATGCATTAACAGAAACAACGAGAGTTTGCTAACGAAAAATCCAAAGCGTAAAGTGGAATGCGCATTGGTGAACAAGTTGGCGATCTGCATGGAGGTAGAGACAAAAGGTAATGTGATGGTGCCACTATGATAATGATGACGAGTGAAATGACAATCTATCTTGATATGTTTGATGTGCTCATAAAAAACAGAGTTAGGTGTAATCTGAATAGCACTGGTATTGCCATAATACATGGGAGTTGGGGTCTGAGAGAATAACACCGATAAGTAACCAACACAACCAAACAATTTCATCAGTAGTGGATGCCATCACACGGTATTATGCTTCTGTAGATAAGTGAGAGACAACAGTTTATTTTTTGCTCTTCCAAGAGATAAGAGAATCACCATAAAATATGCAGAATGTCACGTCCTATCTTGCATGACCGGCACGCGACAACCACCGTGACAACCTGAGGAAGGACACCCTTGCCACTCAAACCTCAATACGCAGCAGGGCTAACCAATAATCTGGAAACAAGCATCTCTAAACATGGATTTGCAAACCAACATAACATACTGAAGTGAATACAAGAGTACACAGAGGAAGAAATCTAATCAAAGCCTGAATACAAGTTTGACATAAACACAACATAAGTTTCAAACTAACAGATAGGCAAACAAATCATGCATAAGAGTGTCAACACACTAGTGGATCCATGTCCTTATACAATGTATATGCTCAAGAAGAAACATACATTAAACAAGAAAGGAGATAGAAAACTGAAAAATGTCAACACTTCGGTCCGTCACACCACCACCACTAGCTAGAGCCTAAAAAGGGGGAAGATGATGAGCAACTAGAGTCACTCAGTGAATGGGTTAGCACAATTTAAGTAATATAAAATAATCTATAAAAGAATGGCACATGCTTTTGTAAAAATATATATATATATATATATATATATAGTTCACAACGTTTCAGTGTATATAAGTGTATATAAAACAACGTGTTCACAAGTATAGGGAAAACATGTATAGCTTACAAAACTACTTTACTCAAATAAGGTTTCAATAGACATAACTCATGAATAGCAAAATACAAGTTTTAAAAATCACAATACATGATGTACACCATCAAGACACTTTTCCAAAAATATGAGGTTTCCAACTCAAGCAATCGATAAGTGGTCTAGAAATCCCTTTAAACTTTAGCCGTGGCTATGGCTAAGTTCAGAGCCACCAAGGCACTCATGTTCTTGACGTTGACCCACCAGGGCCTTATGGTGACTCCGGACTACCGATGTTCGGCAAGTCAGGACTTTACTCGCCACTTGAAATGAACAGATCGGCCGGGTCCACCACGCCATCTCTAAAAGCTGGATCGTGGGGACTCTCCCACTGCAGCAGGCGGATTCCAACCCCATCACCAACAAAACATCACCAAGAATAACATCAGTGATAAACATTGAAGCATCAGTGATAAACATATCAGTGATAAACATTGCTATCATATAAACAAAGGTCAAGAGTATAATATGCAAATGGAGTTTCGCAACCCAATCCAATCCCTTAAATCAACATAGAAAAAATCATTTCACTTAGGATTAAGGATTTTACTTATAAATCAATTATATAAAACTTCCTTGGAAACCAGTGAAAGCATCAATTCAGTAGATATATATATATATATATATATATATATATATATATATATATATATATATATATATATATATATATATATATATATATATATATATATATATATATATATATATTTATATAGTGTTATACTAGAAATGTGCAATCATAACCCACTCACAGACTTAGGAGAACAACTACTCAAAGACGCTACTCCTTTGCAGGCTCCTTGTTTTTGGTCGAGCTCTCATCACCTACACCAACACAAGCCACAAGGACTCAAACAAAAAGAAAACACAAAAGAAAAAAAATCATGAACCTCTTCATGCTACAAACCATGAAACCCCAACAAGGCTTGGGTATGGCCTGAACTTACCCCTAAGGGTTCCAAAGAACTTCCAAAGAGATCAACTCTTTAAATAATTAATAATACAAGGGTTTAACAATGGAATTGTTTGTGCTGCAGTAACTCAGAATTCAAGAACAATAGAAACAAGTTTCATCAAAGTAGCAAGGGATAGATCTCTATGACCATCTCAATAAACAAGGAAGATTGGAGGAAAACAATCAAATTAATCAACAAAATCATTAATAACAAACCAAGATTTAAGATCTAAAACCTAGGGTTAGCATGCTCATCCAAACAAGATGAAACAAGGGAAAAGAGGAAGAAGAAGAGCTTACATTCATCTTCAACCTAAGGAGCAAGGAAGATCAAGCAATGGCATCTTTCTCTCATCCAAAGCCAAGGGAATAAAGGGAAGAAAAGGAAGAAGAAGAAAATTTGGAGAATTAGGGCTTAGTTCATGACTTATAAATACCCTTAGAAGTACACAGCTAAGTACACGGCTATGTAAATCCAACCTTGGTTGTGTATCTCTCTGAATGGAGTGAAAATCGCCATCCAGAGAGTTATATGAGTAAGTACACAGGCGTGTACTTCAGCCGCAGCTTGTGTAACCAACCAAAGGGTTGCACGGGCATGTACACGGGCGTGTACTTTAAGCTTTGCATGTGTACTTCCTTTGAACTCATCCAGAGAGTTACATGGGCAAGTACATAGGTGTGTATTTCAAGCTTTGCCCATGTACTTTCTCAAAACTCACATTTTGACTAATTTTCAGCCCAAAACAACCAAAAACGAGTCAAAACTCAAGGTACAACTATTCTAAGACAACTTAAACAACAACGCACGCACAGAAAAGTCAAAACACCACACAGAAACCTGTAGTAGACTTGCAATCGGAAGAATCTCCACCCTAATCTGCATCCGAGTAGGCGTGTAGTTCTAGAGTAGCTGTGGAAGGAAAAAGTAGACTTTGGAATTGTATTTCCTGAAGATATTGGAGAATATGAAGCACAGCCGCCTAATCAACCGTAGAAGGAGAAGCAACAAACTGGCTAACAATATGAACTGCGTGAGCAATATTAGGCCTAGTGATAGTGAAATACACTAAGCAACCAACTAAAGTACGGTATAGAGAAGGATCTCATAATGGAACACGATCTGAAGGAGAATACCAAACATTATGTTCAAGAGGCGTATCAACTATGCGAGTGTCAGAGAGGTGATCTTGTGCAAGAACGTCAGCAATGTACTTGAATTGAGAAAGAAAATAGCCACAAGGAGAGCAAGCTACTTCAATTCCTAAAAACTAATATAGGGAACCCAAATCTTTCATCTCAAAAGCACGGGCCAATTGCAGTTTTAACTCAGTGATTCCATCCACATCATCCCCAGTAATAATTATATCATCAACATATAAAGAGAGTAGAATGCGACCAAAAGAAGGACTCTTGACAAAAAAGATTAGAGTCGTGTGAATTGGAACGAAATCCAAGAGATATAATCACATGAGAGAAGTTTTCAAGCCAAGCTCAAGGAACTTGTTTAAGCCCATACAAAACCTTCTTTAGTTTGCAAACTTCAACAGGTTGATGAGCGACACTTGGTAAAGGTACCTAAGTAGACTTCTTCTTGAAGATTCCCATTCAAGAATGCATTTTTAACATCTATTTGAGAAATAGGCCATTGATGAACCAAAGCAACTACAATAAGATTACGAATGGTAACATGCTTAGGTACAAGAGCAAATGTCTCCTCGTAGTCCATACCATATTTTTGAGAAAATCCTTTAACAACTAAGCAAGATTTGTATCACTCAACTGACCCATCAGAGTTAGTTTTGATCTTATACACCCAACGAGAGCCAATCGCAGTCTTCCCCAAAGGAAGAGGAACGAAATCCCAAGTACCCATCTTATACTAAGCAAATAGCTCTTTAGTCATTATCTACTGCCACAAAGGATTAAGAGCATCTTCCTTATAGGAAGAGGGCTCTGAGAGTTTGTGAATAGAGGTCAAAAAAGAAGAAAATGAAGCTGAATAAGTATAGTAGACAAAATCAGGTAATTAAGTGCACTTACGAGTTCATTGAGGATAACAGGGGAAGGATCCACCACCATAGGAGCATCTTGGGAAGTAGTAGGAATAGAGGGAGCATTAACATGCTAAGAACCAATATCTGAAGAGTTGAAAGAATCAGCCCTGCAAGAATTGCCATTAGGAAGAGGAGTGCTTGAAACAAATAAGTCATGGATTACATGAGATAAATGATTTTAGAGTTGGTATAGAAAGGATCGATACAAGTGAGATCGGACTTTGAAACACTGGGAGAGTTGGAGGGAATATAATCGAATGGTATATGCTCAAGAAACACAACATGATGAGAAATGTAGAGTTTTTTACTTATAGAATTATAACGTGGGTATCCCTTTAGACCCTCACCATAACCAAGAAAAATGCAAATAGAAGAACAAGAAGAAAGTTTGCTATGTTCAACATGAGGTTGAAACAAGTAGAACCAAAGACCTTCAAGGCAGAGTAATCGAAAGCATGACCATATAACTATCTAAAGGGAGACAAACCTAAAGTGATGGAAGAGGGAATTATGTTGATTAAATGCACAACAATAAGGATAGCTTCGCCCCAAAATTGGCAAATAATAAGAGAGAGCATGTAGTTTCAATGATATTTCTATGTTTTCTTTTTGTAACACCGTTTTGTTCTATGGTATCAGTACAAGAGGTTTGATGAAAAGTCCCATTTGAATCAAGCAATTCATAAAATCTATTAGAGGTATATTCACCACCTAAGCCACATTGATAATAGCATTATGTTGGGTTTTGACAAAAGCATGGAATACATGGTAAACTCCAAAAAAGTCAGAACGATGTTTCATAAGATAAATTCAACGATAACAAGTATAATCATTAATGAAATAAACATAATATCGTGATCCTCCATTTGTAAAAACAGGTGTAGGTCCCCACACATCAGAATGAATTAAATCAACTGGTGCAAGAGAAACAGAAACACTTTTATTAAAAGGCAAAGCAGAAAATGTAGCTAATTTGGAACCACAATAGTCCGAAATATCATGAGTTTTCAATTTTCCCTAAAGCACCTTTAGAAGCAAAGTACTTTAAAAGGGAAGCAGAAATATACCCAAGACAAGAATGCCATAAGTAAAAACTAGAAGAAGAAGAACTTAAATGAAAGAAAGACAAATCAACAGTAGAAGCTGCAACATTAGGAACTCCCAGCTCATCTAAGATGTATAACCCCCTTGTCTACGGCCTATCCCAATTGGCTTCTTGGAAAGCGGATCCTGCACAGAGCAAGAAGAAGGAGTAGAGAAAATTGAGAAACCAGAATTATAAAATTGACCAACAAAGACAAGATTCAAAGAAAAGTTAGGGATATGATAAACATCTGAAAGAAATAAGTTAGGCTTGCAAACTGCACCAACACCTGCTAATGGGAAAGGAATACCATTAGCAGTTATGACAGACACACAGGGAAGGGAATTTACATATACAAAAGCATTTAAATTAGGTGACATATGATGTGAAGCTCCATAATCAAGGACCCATGTATGAGAAGATATACCTAATTTTCTAGTAGAAGGCAAACCTATATTAGAAGGTGCTGACAAAGCATGCGGATGGGAGGTAAGAAACTTCTGAAATTACTCAGTAAGGAGAGTGATGGCAGCATTGGGAGTTTGGGTGCTTCCTGAATCTATGGGTGGAACAACTGCTACCATATTGGGTGGCGGAGGTTTAAAAAAATCGTTGTTGTAACTGATTACCAGATTTATAAGAGTAGATTGGTGCGTTTGTTATGTTTTGTTCAGTAGCTTAGGACACTGTGCCTTCCAATGACCATTTTGCTTACAAAAACTACACTCATGGATTAGGAAAAAGAAGAGTTTCTTTTTCAACTCATAATTTCAAGTGGATCTCTTCAGTTTATAACTCATTTACCACAGAATCAACAGATGGAAGTGGATTGCGATGCAAAATATTGCCACAAAGGCCTTCAAAATCATCTCGAAGAGCCATTACGAACTAGACAAAATGTTGTTCTTCACAATGAGCAACATATGGTGTGAATTTTCCCAACTTGATGACTCTGTCAAAGTTAGTTGGTCCCAAAGATTAGATATTGTAGAATAAAACTCTTGAATATTCATGTTATTCTCTTAAAGAGTATGGATATCTATCTCCAATTGATATTGCTTCTCAAAATTAGACTGAATATACAATCTTTCTAAATTATCCCAAACCTCTTTGGTTGTCTCATACTTTGCAAGTTAAACACCTATTAATTGCAATACAGAATTGTTGATCAAAGTGATGATCTTTAAATTAAAAGTATCTCAAATATCTATTTGATCTGTATATTTCAAATCCCCAACATCTGAAGGTTTAACAAACGTTCCAGAAATATATCCCCATATATGTTTTCCTTTCAAAAACATTTCTCATCATATAACTCTAATATGAATAATTCTGCCTAATTTAATTGCACACTAATTAAATGAAGCGAATAATCCTTTTCACCAGCTATTACAACTGTATATCAAATATGCAAACTAATCAAGTAGAGATAGGAAATAAATTACCAATCGAACAAGATCAAAATGAAGATGAATTGATTGATGCGAAGGCAAAAACCAGACAGTGCAAACGCAAATCAAGTCGGTCTGGACCTCGCGAGACCGAATCGGGTACGGCGTAAAATTTTCAGAGCTTCGCCCCGAACCCAGGACAAGTGGGCACTGCCCTTGTGTAATCCCCACCAACTCACCGAGGAGTTGGATCAACAAAAGATGTAGAATGGATTAAAGACTCTGATACCATGATGAATATTCCAATGTGCAAGAAAGATTTATGCAAAAAGATCAAAGTATAAATTATAGACAAACGAAACAAGAGAATAGAAAGTAGGGTTTTTGCTATTGCAAAAAGGGAAGAGATAAAGATGAACACAAAATAAAGAGTATATAAATGCATACTAAGACAAGGAAACATTAAAGGACTATAATACCCATATAAAATTAGGCAATTAATAAGTAAACCTAATATGCTAACAGTTAATAGCCTTGAGAAATATATATTAACATAACCAAAGAATCTCCATAATTAAATAAATCGAAGATTAAATATGATATTTGAAGACTTGTATTATAAATCCTAAGGGCATTCATTACCCAAGTACAACCATTATCAATGATTGTTTCCCAGATTAACTCATTGTTCTCTTTAGTGTTTGCATTGATTTTGTTTTGTCTGATGTAATTCCTATATAAACATTGTTTTGCCCAAAGATAGTAGAAGAAAAATTATCATAAATATTTATATCCCTAGTGTGATAGATACTCTACTTGTGCACTTTATTACTTGAATGATTAGTGCACCTAGCCCACTGCTAGGTAATTAGAGTACTAATCCCATATCTAAGTGAAGTAACACATGTAAGTTAGCAGGACATTCCAATGAATGACTGAAGATCAAGATCAATTCAAATTCTAGAGTTATAGAAATTCAAGATTTAGGCTAATCCATAAAATCACCATCATATATTCATTAAAGGTTGAAATTAGTTTCATTAACTCATTTATTGATTCAGAAATGAAGATCTAATAAAACTATTAGCACAAAAGGGTTCAAATATGATCAGCAAGACAACGCTTTTTCCCATTGCTATCATTTTTGTTATTTATTTGATTGTGAGAAACATCTTTTAGAACCAACTGAAACGTGAGAAGCAAAAATAATACTCCAACAAGATCAAGTATTCCAAAATATAGTTTCAATCCAAGAACTCAAATTGAAAATTGAGTAATATGTTAACAATTGAAATATTCAATATTTTGATAGGTAGATAGATTGCAACCCCTAAAAAAAATATCTATATAGGTCTAGAATAAGGTAAGATAACAAATAAAATTAAAAAAAATAATAAATAATAAATAAAATAAAAACCTTTAAACTTTAAAAGCGCAACCATGACATGGTCGACTTTTTTCAGAGAAGAACTAAATAAACCCTTATAAATTTGAACATGACCAAATAAACCCTTGACTTATGGCATGTTCATTTGGGTTGAAGTGGGGGAAAGTAGAAAAGTGGGGGAAGTGACACTTCCCTGAAGTGAGTGGAAGTGATATCACTTCCGTTAGCTCAAATGTTCATTTGGGAGAAAGTGACACTTTTCTGAAGTGACCACTTCACCACTTACAGTGTTTATTTGAGGCAACGTGGGATCAGTTCAGGATTGACTTCCATATTATGTTTCTTTCCACGAAAGTGGGGAAGTAAATAAACATATTAAATATTTATGAAAAAACAAATATCATAGTTTATATGAATAATAATGCAATGTTTTAATAACCGGACCGGTTGTCAACCCAGTTAGGCAACCAGTTTACTGCCGGTTCAACCAGATTTAATATTTTTCACATGAATAAATTTTTAAAAATTTAAAAAATAAAAACATGAGTAAAAAATAATTTTAAAACATAAGAAAAATTAAAAAAAATACGAAAGTACATATTGCAAAGTTATATTGCCTTTATAAGTTCACAAAGTGTCGACTCTACATAAAAATTGAATTTTTCAAAATACAAATATATAAGGATACAACCATACAATAAATATTCAAAAATAGAGAATTAAGTAAAATATAAGTATACACTATACAACAACGTGTTTTTTTGTTTTTAAATAAAATAAAGAATTAAATAAAATTGAATTTTTTTGTTAGGTTTGTTTAATTTTAATCAATGGTTTTGGTTTTCAAACCGGGTTTAAATGTTTAATTTTAAAATAAATAAACCAGTCTTGTCCAACTGGTTCACCGGTTCACAAGTTGAACCGGTTGGTCCGATTACTTATTGTTTGGTGTGACTAACCGGACCGGTTTACCACCCAGTTCTTGGTTGAATCGGTTGAACGGGCCGGTCTGGCTCGGTTTTTAAATCATTGTAATAATGTCATCGTTATTTCTATTATTATTAATATTATAAATTTTTTTGCATCTTTAATTGTGAAACTATTGCCGGCATAGAGTTAATCGGATTCACATTATTGTCAAAAATTGAAAAAATTAACAAATGCAAAATGTGGTTCCAACTTCACATGTAAAAACTTACATACAAAAATTAATGTATAGAAGAAATTGCGACGTCATTATTCTGAAGACATTCATCCACCTACCATAATAACATATAAAACTTCTTGTAGAATTCACATTATTTTGGTGACATCCGTCAGTTTAACAAACTCACACGTAAAAAGTTCACATTTACGTCATCACGTAAGAATTTCCATTATTCTAGGGACATTCATCCACCTAACAAACTCACATGTAAAAATTCACATTATTATAGAGATAATGTTCCAGGTTCATTAGGGAAAACAAATTTAACACATTGCATAATGAAGAACAACACAGGGTTTTGCATTACAAAATCATAAGCTAAAGAAACAACAAGTTAGCAAAATTTTGTTTCTTTTATAAGATCAACTAGCGCCAGCAAATCCATAAAGTCCTTACAGCATGATCTCCAGTAAATACATACTCTCGTTTCCTGCAAAACAAGAAACTATGTTCAACTGAGCTTGTCATTTTATACATCTCCAACGTTAGATTCAATATTGTGAAGAAACGAATGTTAAACTAATTCATATGCAAAAGTTACCTTGATGCTAAATTCAGGAGTTGGAATTCTTTATAGATTCAATAAAGCTATCTAACCATCTTTTGCGAAGAGATGGCTTCCTCAAGTAAAATAATTCGACTTGCTTTTTGTCAGTCATTAATCTATCAAAGATCATTTTCATATCCCCATCATCATAGCATTCCATGTCCCATAAAGCATCTGATAGTTTTTCCTTTCATGTTTTCTTTCTTGCTCGATTAATTGACGCCGCCAACTCACCCAACCTATTCCCAACATTCTCCATAGCAGTGTTTTCACCCACAGTCCTTGTTGTGCGCCCAGTCCTAGCAGCAGTCTTGCTTGTAGATGATCTTGGCATTTCATGTCTTTGGCTAGTTGCCTCAAATGGTTCATAGTCCGTTGGTTCATTAGTGGGAAGCACACTATCGTCTTCAGGATTTGCACCACTAAATTGGTTAAAGATTGAATGGGCCTGATCACCGGTGGCATGATCATCCCCAACAACCAACCTTAACTCCTCAAAAAAAGGTATAGGCTTGTTAAGGTATTCTTTGGCTTTTGGTGGTCCCGATGAAACAAAAATGTTGATTTAATTGAATCAAACTCATTGGTCACATGTAAAAATTACCATTAAAAAATAA
The DNA here is from genome assembly GCA_902712375.1 of Dioscorea dumetorum. NCBI lineage: Eukaryota > Viridiplantae > Streptophyta > Magnoliopsida > Dioscoreales > Dioscoreaceae > Dioscorea > Dioscorea dumetorum. Next base: position 12,436,244 of record CACTHL010000494.1, read on the forward strand.
AACATAAAACTAATATTCATTCACATACCTCCATATATGCACGATCCGTCTCATCTTTAAGCACTAGCTTCTTTTCCGATTCATTCCATCCAACACCACTAAGATTCATAAGCTTCTTAATATCCTGGTATTTTTGCTTTAAGGTGTGCATGTGGTTTTCTACATTTTCCGCGTCCATGCAAGCTGTGGGAAACTTGCTATTAACAACATTCGCGGCTTCAATAAATGCTTGACGTTTGAATGACTTATCAACTTTCAAACAGCTCCTTGCCATATCTGCAAGCAAAGGTATCAACACATTGTTCATGTTTTTTGTCCATCTTTTGTTTGGTGTTCCTTTTCGCTTTTCACTAAGTGCCCCATAGACATTGTTACGAAAAGTTGACATCCTAGAGAATAGCAAGACCAAGATACAATAGCAAAAATTAAGCTTAGATAATTTCTTTGCACATATCATTAATAGCATCAACACATACTAATAGTATGACATCAAGAAATGAATAAAAAACAACACATTCTATTTTTCATAAGTCAACGTATGTATATTTATAAGTCAATCATCAAAGCATACATGCTAATGAAAACACTCAAAAAAGGCATACCACAATTAATTAATGGCATCCTATTGGATTAATACCATTACAAACATAATTCTTGTATTTCTTTGGTTCCCATAATATAAAACTACATTAAAAACAACCTAAAACCACCAACCTTAAACCAAAACTTAACATTTACAACACAAATACATTGGCATCCTAAGGCAAACCATAAGGCTTATAATTTTCATATGTTATTAAACCTGGAGGAATATGCAAAACATAAGGTGGTGGTCTTGACAATGCATCCTTTAGGCTTTGCTTGGATGGAAGTATTTGAGGGTTTTATAAGGTAAGGTAAAGTAAGGTAAAGGAAGGTAGAAGAATGTTTTGAACCATACTTTGCTTGGATAGAAGGTAATATAATTGGAGATTTTGAAATCTTATTGTGCTTGGTTGGGAGGTTAGTGGAGGTAAGGTTATATAGTATATTACCAAATTACCCTTGTGATTAATAAACAAGGAAAAACAATGTTATTATATTTCATTTTCAATAATAAAATTAATTAAATAATATCATTAATAGATTAAGTAATATTTCTCAATTTATAAAATTCTATATTTCTTTATCATCATCATCATGATTATTATTATTATTATTATTATTATAATTAAGCGAGAAAGAGATTAAACACTATCATTAATAATTAAGTAATATTTCCCAATTTTTTTATCATTATTTATTTTTTATTATTATTAAAAATTTTAATTATTTTTTTAAATTATAATTAAGTAATTATAATTAAGTAATATTTCCCTATTTTAAATTAATAATTAAGTAATATTTCCCTATTTTTAATAATAATAATTATTATTAATTATAATTAAGCGAGAAAGAGATTAAACACTAATTATTATTAGTAGAATGAAAGCTTTTCTCATTCTAATGAAAAATATAAATTTAATAAAGTGTGGAATTATGTGAAACCCATAAGGGCATTTTGGTCAAAACAAATACTAACTCTAAAACCTTCCCAACCCTCCAATTTGGAGGGTTGAGAAACTTGAGAAAAGTGGAGGTTTTAAAACCTCCACCAACCCCTCCCAACCTTTACCTCCCCCTAAAACCCCTTATCCAAGTATGGGTTTTTAAAAACCCTTACTTTACTTTACCTCCAAAAACCTTCATCAAAGTAATACCTTAGTACTAGATAGTCATTCGCTGAACCTTCCCAACCAGCGAGAACATATGTAAATTTCAAGTCAAAATCACATGCATCAAGCACATTTTGTGTGATGCCCTTGCGGCCCCGAAGTCTACTAATTAAACTTGAACTAACCCTTGCATCAATATGTGTTCCATCAATGAATCCTATACAATCCTGTTAACCTAAATTCAATTAGATTGTCTTCCAACTGTATGATAATTTATAACAAAATATGAAAAAAAAAAATTAAAAATACCTTGAAATAAGGAAAGTAATTTAGGTTGAATTCTACATCATGATGTATTGATGTGCCGGGTTGTTTGACAAATAAATCTCTAATGTGCAAATAGCTCGGAGCACATTATTAAAATACCGGCTCACTGTTGCACCAAATCGAACAAAATCAATTTTCATTACCCGATTTTTTGCATGATGGCCAACTATATACAAAAATACCGCCACTTGTTCCTCTACTGTGACATGGATAGTATCTTGCAAATGACCACATTCTCTTAATATGGCGCAGAGTCTAAGGAAAGTGTCCTTGGTCATTCGCAAGTACTCGACACAGTTATGAACTCCTCCATCTAATATACGAGTCATATGTGCACTTCGATGGATACTCCTAATCATATAAGGCTCTCAAAGTAGTGCCTGTCGTCGTTCTCGGTTAGACATCATGACTAAAATAACCACCATAGTTGCAAACATTGGTACGCCAATGTGAAGGAGATCATTTAAATTATCAGTAACCATTGTAGACCTATGTATGATTTAGAAAAAGAGTTATCAAACTGTAGAAACTCTAACGTAATGGATAAATGACAATAAAGATGTAAAGACAAACACAATGAGTGATATACATGGAGTCAAGAACTCTGGATTATAGATAAGCAAAGTGATAAATATTTATCTAAGAGGTAAGCATATGTTAATCATGACAAATTAGACAAAAATGGCTGAAGTGGACATACCTTAGTATGCAAGATTCAGGAATGCAAGTTGAAATGATCGAAAGCAGCGAACAAAATACCTAAACCTGCAGATTTTGACATGCCAAAAAGGTTTGTCAGACAACATTGTTTACTTTTTTCAGTGGAGACATGAACATGATTCAATTAAATAACTTGATCCAACATATGTTAAAAGTGAATGATTTAAATTAAATTCAAAGGCGTAGTTGTTGCAACAAATATAAATAAAAACCATCATTCAATACAAATAATGTACTTACAGGCCATTTGACTAAATCAAGATTTGCTAAGCATTATCCATATCATAAATTAATGTGAATACAAATGTGAATATGTTCTGAACAACCTTAGCCATATTATTTCATTAACCATATTTTCATGAGATAACAAGTTTGGTTTTCCAGATGTATTGGCCCAAACGTTAACCATATTTTCATGAGAATCCAGTAGGTTTTCTAGACAACAGAAGTTAAATGAACCAGAAACCATGGAGCTTTCAAAGTCACACAATTTATGCTAAATATGCATGTATGAGTAGCATAATTATAAGCATCTTAAGATCGTATTTCCTAAACAATAGAGGCAAAACACTTAGCATAATCATTACACATAGCATACAAGGATTGCAATGTGGCATTTGTCCGGAGGTGGTCAGTCACAAAATCATTACACATAGCATACAAGGAATGCAATAGACAATATTATTAACCTTCATAGGGAGACAAAAAATTTCTTAAATTGGGACTATGAGGACTGTCAAATGAAGACAAGAAATAAAAAATAATAATACCATCACTATCAAGGAAGGCTTTCCTTGGTTGCAGCATGCACAAGTAAGAAATAAACCTATAAGTTTACTGGCATCAAATCATAATTTGAAAGATATTGGTTTCACCTTCACACTATCAACATCACCAATAGTTTGCTTTATTGGAGCCAATACATGCTGTGGAACACCAATATGAACAAGTTGTTTGACACTAGATATCATAATACAGAAAGAATCTGTTGATGAAATCTATACAAATATGCAATGTGCCAATCTGTCACAACTTTCCTATATTTATCCAAATCACATGATTCTATTTTCTAATAGAACTATACACATTTGGTTGTATTATAAAAGCTCCTAATATCATGAACTCTATATAATTCAACACAACAATTTGAACCCTCAATTGGTTATTGAATTGATAATCTGCATATGCTCAGTAGCGTATGACTACATAGTTCAAAACACAATACACAATATGATTTTTATATTAAGGGTTTCAAGGGTTAGATACATAAAAGGTTTGTGATGAATTTAAAACTTTCATTTAGAAAAACAGATACAATCATGCTCCAGACAAGCACCTGAATAAATTGGCAAACAAACGTAATCTTCAGACAAATACTGAATTCAGTGTCACAGAGAGACAAACTTTATATGGGTGCACGGTGTATAGATCCATACTAGATTTAGATGCAACACAAGCAGAATCAAGCAGCTTGATCCAAATTCCATTGGGATTTTAATAAAGTAATATTTCACATGCCACCTAAAAATCCACACAAAAAGGATTCTTAGAGAAGCATTCACACAACTAACATAGTCTACTTGATTTGCAGATATTTTATGGGTCCCTTAAGTTACAAAGCACCTGTAACAGCCTCATTGTCTACATTTGTTTCAACATGCATGTAATTGAATCCTAGAACAAGGAGAGATTGTTTAAGATCTGAGAGTCCATCCAAGGGATTACAGCTTAATTCAGTTTGAAATACCAAAAATAATTTTGGCAGACCAATCCTTCAGAAGAATCTTCCATGACATGCAGTGCTTGTATGAATGGGAGTTTAAACGGAGAGGATTGTCTGCCATGGTTTCAAGGCATGAACTATGTAAAAGAATAAAATCGTTGAATAGACCATGAATCCTGTGTAAGTCCAAGGAATCCTGCAAGGTAACTGGCTTATCTAGATGAAGAACATCAACATGAGAAAAAATGGAAAGAAAATTGATATTAATAGACATACCTAAAACTGATTTGAAGTTTCCCCCACTTCAGCTCTCAAATGACCATGCCCTTAGTTATGAAAAACTTTACTAACTTAGATAATATTCATGCTTACAAATTGTCAAGTAGTGAATGTCTAAGAATACCAAAATAGTATTTAATTAGGATAACACTGGTAACAACCTTAATAATCCAATGTGCAATAAAGAGACAAATACTAAAAAATTGATCAAGACATTTCAATCAACACACTAAACATAATTCCAAGTTTCAAACTCAAAATTCGTTCATTATAGGATCAAACACTTGGTGGTCAAAAGGCTTGAACCAATGCTCAAATGCCATCCATTTATAATTTTTTTTAACAATTATATAAAAACTAGAGAATATCTTGAATGTTGAATGTCAAATACTAAAAATGAAACAATCCAAAACAAGTAGCAACAAGCAAGCAAACCGGAACAAACAACAAATAAAAAAACCCATATTGTTTTACCAAATCAATAAAGGAAACCAATTAGAAAATTTTCATCAAAGGAAACTTCTCTCTAGATGGCATCCATATTGGTTTCATTCTATAAGAATTCTGTGAAAAATAACATACAGATGTCCATCGTCACTCTCCAAAGAAAAATCAAAGTTTTCCTAATTCAACACTAAAGACAAACCCTAGATTTACATCTTGAGCCATCATTTCAAAAACCGGATAAGATGAGGCCCCAAATCTCAATGCAGAAGGTAGAAGAGACAGAGAGAGAGGAACAATGAGAGCGAGAGAGCGAGAAACAATACCTATTGCCCTTAACCCAAAACCAGGCCTCGGCACAATGATGGTGAGCGATCCCAAGCTCACCGCGGCACCCACGACCGATTTGTATCAACTCACGGCTCTCCTGCCGGCCGCCGATGCCGGAGAGGTTGGGGTTACCTTCTCTGTCTTAATATCATCGGCATCCATGTGAAAAGAAAATGGTCACCGTTGTCTCACTTCCAAGGAGTTCATTTGGGTGGGAAGTGGGAAGAAGTCAGCATTTATATGGAAGCCACTTACGCTACCTCAGCAACAAAAGCATTGAAGTGGATTTAGTTATGTTTTCACTTCGGTGGGAAGTGGGGGAAGTGGCACTTCCCGAACTTCATGATAAAAGAATATATGAAGTAGGGGGAAGTCAACCCACTTCCCCCCACTTCACCTAATGAACATGCCCTTAATCAAACTCCCTTATAACACTCTTTCAAAATTATCAATGAACTTTTGGGCCTTCACATTAATTATTATTTAATAAAATTACACTTTTACCTTTAAGATTTTTCTAATTTCACCATTACTATCTTTTTCATCTTTCTCACCCACTAATAAATATACGATTATACTATATTTTACATATTAATTTGTATACTTATCGAGTTAGTATTAGAGTAATTTAGTGGAATACAAGACTAAATCAAGTATAAATTATCTTCGCAGGCACCAAGTGTAGGTTAAAGTCAAACGAGAGCCAAAGGAGGTGATTTGGAATTCATCATCATCATCACCATCATCTATTAGGCTGGAGAAGGAAGAGAAGCTGCGAGATCAAGGCTATTAGATCCCCTCCAAGGATAGGGAGTTGCGTGGGTATTCATCATCATCATCTATTAGGGCACTAACGCGATCGATGGTCGCGTTTCTTTCAACGTCGAGGGGAATTCCTCACCAATTCTCGTTTTCTTGGTTTTAAGGGAGTTTATATCTGTCTTTTCATTATGAAGATGAACTTATGCTATATTTTGATCTCTTGTTATTACATAATGAGCTAAGCCCCTTTAGGGAGCTTGGACTCGAGAGCCTAGGGATTTTGTGAATTCTATTTGTATTTCTTGAGTTCAATTAATTCTGAAGTTTGATTGTGGAATGCATGTGTAATTAGATCTAATTCTTGTTGCATGATTGCGTGGTTGTTGATGAGCGGTGAAAACAAATTAACTGCCTAATCTAGCGTGTAGTGAAAACCCGTTAGATCTTGGTAAGTAGCGTGCGGTGAAAACCTATCATAATACCACATTCGTATTAGATTTCCATCCTGATTGTGTAAGGAGTGTTTATAGAATTCTGGGCTTTATTGTTTAAACCCTAGGGGAGTATTGTCCAAGTACTCCTGTTGATCTCGATCGTGTTGATCCCTTGTTTAAGTTTCTTTCCCTGGTTCACTCCTATTTAATTGCAGTCGTTAAGCTTTTCCCTTACTACCTTATTCAAGCTAGATTTCTTAAACTGAAGTTAGTACTAGTGACTTTGCTCCCTGAGGTTCGACAACCCGACCCTTCATTGAGTCCACTCTATTACTTGACGACTCGTACACTTGCGGTGACGCAAAGAGTCTGTTAAGTTTTTGGCGCCATTGCCGGGGAGCAACATTAGGAACACTTTGGTTTAGTTGTTCTAGCCATTTATTTTCCAATTTTCAGTTTTTGTTTTATTTTATTTTCATTTGGCAATTAGTGGTTGAAAGTGAAACCTTCGATGTTGCCCTTGTTTTCAAATGGTGTATGACTCTAGGGAATCCGTCAACTTTAGTTGAAGAAGATCCCGAAATCGAAAGAAGACTCCGAAAAAGACACCAAGAACACGGAAGTTGAATAGAGTTTGAGCAGGAACAACCCGCGGAAAGTGTTGAGGTTGAGGGTATAGAGAGAATGGCTTAACAGAACGAACAACAGCGTACCCTTTTAGATTTTTCTCGTCTAGCTACTCGGGGGACCCAATCCAGCATAGTTCATCCCAGAGTAGCTACAAATAACTTTGAGCTTAAGCCCGCTTTCATTCAAATGATCCAGTAGACAGCTCAGTTCAATGGCCTAACTGATGAAGACTCAAACGGCCATATTGAGAATTTCCTTGAGGTGTGCGACATGCTGAAGATCAATTGAGTGACAGATAATGCCATCTGACTCAGCACTTTTCCATTCTCTTTGAAGGGGAAGGCCAAACAGTGATTGCAGTTGTTTCCCCGAGCATCTATTACTACCTGGGACGAGATGGTGGAAGCGTTTCTTACCCGATATTTTCCCCCAGGAAAGCCAGCGAAGCTGAAGAATGAGATTTCTTCATTTGCACAATCAGATTCAGAATCATTCTTTGAGCCACGGGAAAGATTCAAGCAATTACTAAGAAAAGGCCCATAGCATGGATTCCCGGAGTGGATGATCATCCACACGTTCTACAATGGCATGAAGCAGAATTCGCGCCAAATTATAGATGCGACTGCGGGGGGTACACTAGGTAACAAGACCCCGGCCGATGCTAGACAGTTGATAGAGGATATGGAAATGAACAGTTGCCAATGGAGTAGTCGTGATAGCAAATGGCCCGTAGGAATTTATGAAGTGGATGCCATTATATCATTAGCCGCATTGGTGGAAAGGCTTAGCAAAAAGATGGATGTCCTGAGAGTTTCAAGAAATCTACCGGTAATGACTTGTGATGGATGTGGAGGAGGGCACATGCAGAACGATTGCCCTATATCAACTGGAGCCTCCTCATCAGCATCAGTAGAACAAGTTGATTTTGTTGGGAATGCGCCGATGCCAAACAACTCCTACAGCAATTCTTACAATCCTGGATGGAGGAATCACGCCAATTTCTCTTGGGGAGGCCAAGGACAGCGGAGACCGGCGCATCCCCCCAGATTCCAGCAGCAGCCACAACAGGATAGGGTCCCTGAGTTAGAAAAAGTCTTAGCAAAATACATCTAGACATTTGATGCAAGACAGACTAATATGGAGACTATGCTGCGAAACCAACAAGCTTCCATTTAAAACTTGGAGAACCAAGTTGGGTAGATTGCAAAGAGTCTAACTGAGAGGCCGATGGGTAACTTGCCAAGCAATACTAAAGCCAATCCGAGGGAACACGCTAAGGCAATCACTTTGAGTAGTGGTCGAGCACTTCAGGAAAAGGTTCCTAGCGAGAAGGTTGGATCTCCAACATCTGAGAAGGGCAAGGATAGGCTCCAAGATATGGGGAAAGAAGATGATGAAGTTCATATCCCCATGAGCCAAGAATTCCATATCCCTCTTCTTTGAAGAAAGATCAATTGGATGAACAGTATAAGAAGTTTCTGAATTTATTTAAGCAGTTGCACACTAATCTCCCTTTCTTTGAAGCACTGGCCCAAATGCTGCGTTACTCTAAATTCCTCAAAGTCCTGCTCATGAATAAGAGGAAATTGGAGGAAGACGCTGCAATGGTACTCGAAGCTAACTGCTCAGCTGTGTTGCAGAACAAGCTCCCTAGTAAGATGAAGGATCTAGGTAGCTTCATAATCCCTTGCTGCATTGGAGGGATGGGGACAGAAAGGGCACTAGTAGATTCTGGAGCTAGTATCAATGTGATGCCCTTTTCATTATTTCAGAAGCTTGGATTAGGTGAGCCTCGCCCCAGTTCAATGAAACTTCAAATGGTGGACAGATCGATTAGGCGTCCTCGAGGTATCATTGAAGATGTGTTGGTTAAGGTCGACAAGTATATCTTCCCGGTTGACTTTGTGGTATTAGATGTAGACGAGGATGCTGATGTTCCATTAATCCTGGGGAAACCTTTCCTCCGAACTTCAAAAGCTCTAATCGATATGGAAAGGGGAGAGATGACACTAAGGATAGGAGACGAAACCATGACATATGAACTAGCGGAAGCAATGAAAAAGTCGGTAAGTTATAATGATGAATGTTATTTCTGTGATGTTACTGATATTTGTGTTGAGGAATGCATGCAAGAATTAGTGCAATCACATCATTTTGAAGGTTGGCAGAATCAAATTTGGAAGGAATTGACGAATTCAGTATGCATAATAACTAAAGGGCCACTACCGTTGAAGAAAGTGTTTAGGCGGTGGACGCACTCGCGAAGTCGGAAACAGTTTCAGTTTGGACGGAATGGTGATGACACCCTCAACCCACTCAACACCAGCTTGGATCAGCAGTTAAGGAAGTTCCCTATAAGGGAGGAACTTCCGTGAGGTAAGAACTATTTTTATGTCAAGCTAGAGACTTTAAACAAGCTTCTTGGGAGGCAACCCAAGTTCTTTCTCGTATTTTGTTTCTTGTTTAGTTTTTTTTTTTTTTTTGTAATCCTTGTTTGGTTCTTTAGTTGTTTATTTTCCTGTCAATTTCGGGATTTAAGTTTTATGTTTGAGTATTGTGTTCATCATGGTTATTCATGTCTGAAGTTTTCAGTAAAAAATCATTTAATTTAGACATGTTTTCTAGAGAAGGGATGGCTCTGCCAAATTTTCAGGGAAGCTTACGGGCACATCCACATATGGAGGAGGAGAAGAGGTGGGAGGGTGGAGCCGATCTTGCAATGGATGACAAGTTTTAGAGGTTAACTTTTATAAGGGCCTAATAGTAAAGTAAAAAGATAAGGACTTACTAGTTACAAGCAAAACTGTAAGCCTTATTTTGGGTACTTTGGAATTATATAGGACGTTTTAAGTAATTTTTTATTTTTTATTTTTTATGTTTTTTTTTTTTGTCTTCCACCACTTAGCAACTGGAATGGTTAGAATGGTTGAGCTCGATGAGTGCCCAACCATTAAACCCTCTATTATGAGAGTTTAGTGGCCACTGAACTCCCAATGCCCACCAAACACTCAATCAATAGGATCCACTCTATGTTTTAATTTAAAAATATTTTTTTTAATATTCATATGTTAATGGGCATCACATGTTTTGAAAATTTAAGCGGTTGCATTTATGCAATAGTTAGTTTTTAAAATTTTATTTTAAACTTTTTTATCACTATAATTATAGCCATATTCTCAAAGAATACCTACATTCTTCCCCACTTCTTTATTTTTTAATTTTCTACTCTATTGAATGAAAATACTCCATCTTCCTAAACTCCAAATTTTCAAAAAAGTTTTAAAATTGTTCGTATTCTTTCTATCCACCAAATTTATTAAATTTTCAATATCCTCAAAATTCAAAAAACATTTCCTTTTTTTATCTAAATGTTCAAAATAAACCTAGTTTAATATAATTTTTAATAATGTATTTTACAAATATAATTTTTTAATATATTATCTAATTATTTCGTTAATATTGAAATATTCTTATTAAATAAATATATTTAGAATGAAATATATAATGTAAATAGTTAAAAAATGAAAGAAATGATTATATGTCTTATATTATGGTATAACTAGTATCATTGGCGGAACTAAAACTTAAAGTTCGGGTGGCTAAAACCAAAGTATAAAAAGACAAAATTATTTAACAAAATAATTATCTATGATAAGAAGCATCGTGATAATATAATAATAATTTCAATACACATCCAAAACAATTATATATGTATTTATCATAATTTAAACTATTACCATTGTCAATAACGAACATACTAGTAGAAAAAAGTATGTATATTTCACAAATTTGAACCATTTGAAATTCCTAAAATCATATTATATAAACAACTAAACTATTTATAACAACTGTAATGTAATTGATATGGTATATTTTAAACTAATTTTAATTTAATTACTAATTTTTTTTGTAAATTTAATAGCATCTTTTAAAATTTTTATTCAAAAAAATTTATATAATTTTTTATAATAAATTTAAGAAGTGCAAGAATCATATTTAGATAAACAACCAAATTATATAACGCATGCCACTAACCACTAGAACACATCATGTTTTACAATCAAAGTATATAAATAAAATATTATTATATCAATTAAATAAACAAGGACACATTGAATTTTTTATGGTTGTTTGAGAGCAGCCTCAATAACCTCTCCGGCTCTAAGGGGCTTGAGCCCCCTCACCCCCCTTGGTTCTGCCTAAACTATTATCAGAAATAGTCTAAGGGCAACTATAATGGCCAATTTGACTCCGCTCATTGAGCGGAGACAAATCCTGAGCCCCACTATAAGCGCTCAATGGTCACTAAGCGCTCAACCAGTGAGGCCCAGGAAATTTTCTCTATTTTTATCCAAATGTCAAAAATCAACCAAATTTTATAATATACCTATTATGGGAGATGGTTTAATGGGTAAGAGTTTAATGGATTGATTGTGGGTCTCATTTTATAGTAAAACTATTGTGGGAAATAGTTTAATGGGTTGATGAGGTGATATGAACATCAAACTCTAGGATAGTATAATGATTAAAGTTGCCGAAATAGGTAATAGTTTAATAGATTGATGAGGTAACATGTCATTCAACTCTTGGATAGTATAACCACTAAGATTGATGAGGTGGTATGGACATCAAACTCTCGGATAATATAACCAATAAAGATGCCCTCATGCTTCATCAATTAAAGCATTTAAATTCTTTGCATTATTGTTTGACCAATAGGCTTTAAGGGCAACTTTAATTGTTATACTATCCTAGAGTTTAATGTCCACGTCATCTTGTCAATCTATTAAAATCTTATCCATTAAATCATCTCCCATAATAGTTATACTATAAAATGGGACCCATAATCATTTCATTCATCTTTTTATCTTATATTATATATTTCATTAAAACATATTTATTTAATAAAGTATTAAATATTATTAATAAAATAATTAAATAATATATTTTAAAAATTATATCTCAAAATAAATATTTAAAATAATAAAAATATATGAATAATAATAAATTATTATATTATTTTGAAGAAAATTAATTAATTTGTAGATGATAAAAAATAAAGTATAATTTATCAAAATGATCAAGAAATAAAGAAACAACTTATATAAATCAAAAAATTCTAAAAATATTGCATAATTAAAGTCATTAATAAAAGATTTAAAAACACTAATTTTCGTCTTCGTTCACTCCGAAGTGGTGCCAAATATGCTCCTACCAAGTCTGATTGAAGTTGATGATGTGCTTCTTGATCACGTAATTCTACATTTCTTTTTAAGTATTGTTGAAAATCTTGAGTGCAGCCTCAACTAATAAGGAATGGGGATTCACTTTCTTCGTCATCCCAATCTTGGTGATCTTCATATTAGTCTTCACCCAGAACGATCATCTCAATCTCTGGTTGTGGAATAAGGGGAAAATTGAGAGTCCGAAAATGAATATGTTTCTATTGTATTCTATTGATTGGCACGAAAACTTTTATCGAACTTTTGAGGGTTATTTGAAGGAATCTGAAAGCCACTTATTTCTGCATTGGTTTGTTGACTTGCCATGCTTGGATTGAAAAAGCCAGGTTCAGAAAACATAGGATAACCATATGAAAATTTTAGTTGATTTTAGACATTTGGATAAAAATGAGAAAAATTATATGAGGTAGGATAATTTTGTGAATTTTGAGGATAATTTTGAAAATTTGCATATTTGGTGGAAAGAAAGAATATGAAAAATTTTAAAAATTATTTGAAAAACTCATAGCTTGGGAAGATGGAGGAGTGCTTTTACCAATAATATAGTCAAAAATTCGAAGATAAAGAAATGGAGAAGAATGTAAGTTTTGTTTGAAAATGTAGGTGTATTTATAGAGGTAAAATAAAAATTAAAAATTAAAAAATTTTAAACTAAGATTAGCCGTTAATGTAACATTTAGATTTTAAAAGATTTAAAAATTCATCATGGGCCCCATATTTTATTTGAATTAAAAAAATTTTTTTCTTAAAAATTTCTTGGTTGAGCGCTCATAGTGGACGCTCAAAGGCATCACAGTTGATTGAACGCATGTTTTTATGCCATTAGAGATACCTAATGTGAGTTTTTTTTTAATGAGGAGTACTATATGTGCACAATATATTTTCAATGAGAATATTTTAAGTATTATAAAACAAAGGTAGAATATCCTAGTTAGTCTCTGTATTTTACTTAATCTATCTTTTTAGTCCCTCATTGTATTTTGGCCGAAATTGGCCCCTCTATTGATGATTTGAGGCAAAATAGGTCCAGCCCGTGACGAACTTTCTCTTCTCCGGTTGATGTTGCTGATATGGCATTATGAAAGTTTTATAGAATACCCCTATTTAGTCCATGTATTTGACTCAATCTACCCCTTTTAATCCCTCTATTGATGATTTAAGGTAAATTAAGTCCAGTACATGACGGAGAAGAGAACATTCATCATGGACTGGATCTAACTTGCCTCAAATAATCAATAGATGGATCAATTATGGTTAAATTACAATAGGGAGACTAAAGGGGCAGATTGAGTCAAATACATGGACTAAATAGGGTATTGCATTTAAAACAAATCTTTTGTTAAATGTGGGGAAAATTTTGGTTTTCTTTTCTAAAAAAAGGGGGTTTTATGAAATTAGGGCAGCAATAAAACGCCTATCCATACTTATCTATTTTTAATTATTTTTAAATATTAAATATATATTTGAAAAAATTACATAATTCAAATCAAAATGGTAAGTAATTTCACTTATTATTATTTTTTTAAAAAGCAACCCATAAAAAGAAAAAATAAATCTTAAAAGAATTCCCAGCCCAACAAGTCTTTGGTCCATTATTCAATCAAACAACCAAAGATCCATCTATAAGTCGAGAGCGGGGCAAAGACGAGAGAGAGAGAGAGAGAGCATCGGAATTGCGGAAGAGACGAGATGGTGCGGGTGGCGACTTACTTCGCGATGACCTTGGGCGCCTTCCTATTCTGGCAATCCATGGATCATCTCCACGTCTGGATCGCGCTTCATCAGGATGAGAAGGTCTTGTTCTCCCTCTTTGTCTCTCTTTCTCATCTCTTTAGGGTTCCAATTAAGGCGCTTTCTAGATTGTGTTTGTTTTGAAATAAATCATGTCCATTGTCTGGTTGTTCGCTAGATTTCGAAAAACCTTCATCTTTGCATGTTCATGGACAGGTAGATTGAAATATGGTTGTTAACTGTAATGTTTCTTTGAGGTGAGAAGTGAAATAGGAATTGAGGTTTTAGTGTGAATAAAAGGAACGAGATTGATTGGATTATGGCAATGTGAACCATGTGTGCTTTGGCCTGATCTATTTTTAGCTTGGAATCTCATCAATTGATTGTTGGTCCTTTGCTAGTGTATACGAAATTCAACACTTTTAATGAATAAGCTTTTTGACTGATGTATTTTGAGAAATAGTGCCTGTTCTATGATGAAATAAGCTTGTATTTGTTAATTGCAAGAAGCTGCTGATTTATTTTGTAAGTGGTCTATTATGAATTAGCAAGTTTTTATTAAAGTCAATAAGCCTTTTACATGTGTTGTTTTCTCATCAATGTTTCAGTTTGATTTTTAACACATCATACCTTTGTTAACTATCGCTTGTAGATTTGGTACTCTTTATTTCTGTGTAGATTACATTTGATAATATAGATATAGGTAACAATTATTTCAAGCACCATTAAATACAGGTTTATTTATATAAAATTTATACTAGATAAGGGTTAAAGGTTAGCCATCTCCATTGTCAATTTCTTTAATGATTGGATCATCTCCCTTTTGTTCCTATTTGTACCATTGGAGCACTAGGATTTGTTTTCTCCCCTTCTTTTTATGTCCAGTAAATAAAATGTTTGTTTTCCTGTAGCTTGCATCTTTCACCTATGATCTCCACCTTTTGCTCCTATTTGTACCATTGGAGCACTAGGATTTGTTTATAACTGATGCATTTTCTATCATTTACTTGTGCATCTTATTTTCTGCCTCTAATCACACATGGAAGCAGCTTTCCTTCTTTTTCCCTTTTCCTCAATTTCCCTCCATTTATACACATCCTAGTTTCAGTCTCATGTCTGCAATTTTGTATGAAGAGGATACCATACGGAATCAAATGGGGATATGAGCATGTGCTTTTTTATGGCTTTCTGTTTCAAATCATTCTACTATTCAATAATTCTGTTGATACATCTTGCTACTCTCTACATTATCCATTCAAGTTCATTATTTTGATGTTCAAGTATTTTATTCCATTCAAATCTTCGATTAAATGTTTACATACTGTTTAGAGGTAAAATCTACTTATGACTAAAAGTTTCCTCCTTAAGCACTTTGTGGTGTCTTGACATTCGTAAGACACAATATGCCATTGCTTCTTGCTATGTTGGCAATATTTTGCTTGGAAAATTATATAATATGCTGATGAGCAAGTACTTGCGTATGCTAGTGTAAAGCATTTTATATATGGTTTGCATATGTTTAATTTAGTGGAACTTTATTTATGAATGTAGGGAATGAGTTGTAAACACAAAATTTGAGGATTGTCATAGATATATGCATCAAATCATGTTCAGGCTCATTGTGCTGTATGAATCTTGCCATTGTTTTTAATTGTTAAGGTTGAGATTCTTAGGAATGAAGGCTGTATTTGATTTTTTGAGTTTTATTTGATCTATGGCATTCTTCACCTTGAAGTTAAGATGTTCTGCTCGGGTCAATTAGCAGTGTATGTATCACTAAAGGTTCCATATCTGTCTCTGAGCTAGCACATTAGCTTGTTAGAAGATATAAATACCGCAGTGTGCCTTACTACCATTTAGGTGCCATTTAAGCCAATGTTTGCAGCCTTATTTTGTTATGTTGTTTCTGAAGGTCGCCTTAACTCACATTTGGCATTAAAATTCATCCTCACTATTCTGTTTGCTAGTGTTTGGTTCAATGCTCAAAACATAATAATGATGTTGATACCATTGCGAAAAGGATTAAGGAGAAATGTATCCTTTTGCATCCCCATGTGAAAGTTATTGTTATGTCGGGTGCACTTTTCCTAAGAGGTGCTGACTTTTTCCTATGTCTCATTCATTCATACAGTGAGAGTATTTTGCCTAGTTTTAAAAGTGATTGTTTTCTATCTTTTTTGGCCATAGTTCTTTCACGGTGCTCACCCCCAAGTTTGGTTGTTTTGATACTTAGGGCTTGTTTGGTTGGTTAGCTGGCCAAATGCTACAACCAAATAACCTTGAGTCATCCTATTCCTATTTTTAGATATATATTTAAAAATGAATTATTTTTATTTATTTATTTATTTATTAAAATATTAATATTAATGAATACTTTTTTAATTAAATAAGTAAAATTTAGGCTTAAAATATTTAATTTTGATTTGTTTTAAGTGGGTCAAAATGTGCTCATCTCATATAAAAGTTTCTTGCTAATGTAATTTTCGAAAGGAGATTCTTTAAGCACTCCAACTCACCAAGTAAAGCACAACATTAGTGATCTTAATGTTTAAAATTGTCAACTGATTTAATTTTATTATATGTATGAATTGCCCTTCATAGATATTACACTTTTGAGTAACTAAAGGGGTTGCATTTCATGGATATAGGGATGCCATTCTCATTAATGCACATTGGATATCAGCTCTATCTAAAACAATAGAACATTAATCATATTATGGCCTCCTTTAAGCAAGTGTATTTGATGCTATCCACCCTCTTGGAGTTGACTTCCAGCTTACTACACACAAGTCTAATAAGATTTCATTTAGACATGTAACAAATATGATGTTTCGGAAACTAGAATTTGTGATTATTCTAGTTCAAACTGTAATTTAGAAGTTTTGTTTTAGTGAATCAATCAAGCACACAGTATATTTTCTCCCCATAGGATGCAACACCTTTTTCGATTGCTTCTTTCCGTGTTTTTTCTTCCATCTGATTTAAATTTTGTTCTTCCAGAGAGAAAGAGAGGAAAAAGAAAGGGAGATAAAACGTAAGTCTAATAAGATTTCATTTAGACATGTAACAAATATGATGTTTCGGAAACTAGAATTTGTGATTATTCTAGTTCAAACTGTAATTTAGAAGTTTTGTTTTAGTGAATCAATCAAGCACACTGTATATTTTCTCCCCATAGGATGCAACACCTTTTTCGATTGCTTCTTTCCGTGTTTTTTCTTCCATCTGATTTAAATTTTGTTCTTCCAGAGAGAAAGAGAGGAAAAAGAAAGGGAGATAAAACGTATGAGAGAAGAACTACTAGCTAAAGCAAAGCGGGAAGACTCTCTTATGTAATTTTTTACATTATTTTATCATGACATTGAATATTTTATTTCCTTGTTTTCTTGAAATTTCCTTAAATGCCAATGCTGAGATGTTTCTGTAGCATTAACTAATGCGATTGTGTTCTACAATAAGGTTGTTGAGATGTTTCTGTTCCATCCTGCTTCTTTCCCTGTGCTTTATGAGGCATGTTTAATGCATGCTGATTCAGATGAATAAGAACTGGTGCAGATGTATTTTCTGAGATACATAAACTAAGAAAGGATGTCTTTAAATCTTGCATTTGAAGCAAGATGGTGAACTATGATTTTTATGGGATTAAAAAATAGTTGATATAGAAGTGTTTTGATGTCAGTAGCCAATGGAAAGAAGTATGCTCCTGCATATTTTTTTTTTCCATTCGTTTTATTTGGATATTATTTTTGTTTGCTTATTATTTTTAGTGAAAGGCTGATATCTTTTCTTCATAGATAATTGACAATTCTAAACATGATATATTTGTTGTCAACGGCCTTTGGGCCAATTGGCACTTGGATCCCCCATAAAGACGTCTCGTAAGTGGCGAGAGTTCGAATTCTTGGGGTGAGGGTGCATGTCTGAGAGCTGTGAGCATGAACTGTGGGTGGTCCCAGCGTCTACGTGTGCGCGGGCTCCACAGGCCGCAGTCGAGGCGTGTTGAATTTAATCTTTTCCATTTGACACCTAAATCTTTTGAATTTAACCAAAGGCGACGTTACTCCTTATTTCGTTTGGAGCTTGACAATAGAAAACATGCTTGTGACGGGCAATGTAATTATATTTTGGTAAACTTGGTGTCTTGCCTTTGTATTTTATATTGTGGAATCTGTATTGTGTTGAATGTGATGTTTATCTGTTGCTGTTGTTATTATTATTATTTTACTACCAACTTTCGATGTTTTAATATTTGGGCATTTGTGTTGCCTTTCAATGAAAGGTTGGGAAATGACATTTATAGCACCGTTTGGAATGCCTGAAATTTTATTTTATAATAGTGATTGATTGTCTTTGTTTAAAAATTTAAATTTTTATTGAAAATATGTTATAGTTATAATTACTATAGTCTTCTAAGCATGCCATTATGTATTGAAGTATAATTGTAAAGTACTTTAATTGACGCTCCATGGACCTTGACGCCTCTTTTATCTGTATTTTAAGTTTTGTTTTTCACGAAGAATGCATGCATTTGTTAATGATTTTTGTTTTTTTTAAATCTTTTGTTTTATCCAATTTTTATAGATTAAGATATTGTCATATAATCCATGGTTTTATTTGGAACCATATATTAAATCTCTTGTAGTTTATGTGCGATAACATTTCTAGTAGAGCATCATCTGAGATCGTACTTGGTTTTAACAAACCAATAAAATGTCCCTGGTTATAATATATAAAAAATAATAATAGTTGATTTAAAATATTTTTATATGATCATAACTTGATCGGTTCTAGTAGTAAATAATTTAACAGAATATTTTGATCATGAATAAATAATTTATGAAATATATAAGTATTAACAATCTATGAATCTCTTGATTATAAATATATCCTCGTCTGCCAGAGTACATGTTTTATATTGTTTACAGTTGCGCGTGAATGCTTCTTTTTTATTGTAATTGCAGTTTTGTCTCTCGTATTTAAAGCGAAATAATATCTATTTTGATGAAGAATTAGAACTGTCTTTAGTTTAAACATAAAAATAAATTCTTTTCACTGACCAAACTGAAGCTTTTTTGCTTTAAAGTACGAATTGACACTTATTCAAAGCAAAAATTGAAAATCCATTTTATTTTTAAGAAGCAACAAAAGTCCCCTAGTTTTACAAAGTGATACAAACAACTATTTTTTATTCACTAGATAACCACTATCTATGTTATTCAACTACTATTACACACAACAATTTAACTATTTATGTAATGATAAAAACTATATTTGATGGTTCCCCTCGCAGAAAGAATTTTTTACAAATATTTACTTGTGAAACTAGAACAAAAATTCATTTTTTTAAGATTTTGTTTTTAAATTAAACATTTTACACTGGAAAGTGCATGTATATCTCCTCCGGTATTCATGGTGCTGTAGATCATCAAAAGAACCAATTGGAAAATGAAGATCCATTGGCCCAAAATTAAGGAGTAAATGCAAAAGCTTGTAGAATGACCGAAGCTCTAGTGCTACTACCACTGAAATCTAAGTGCACTACCACTAAAATCTAAGTCAACGGTTTTTGGATCAATAGACACTTGAGCTCCCCATGAGAACATTTCGCAAGTGGCGAGAGTTCGAATCCATAGGGTGAGGGTGCACGTCTAAAACTTGTGAACATGAAATGTGGATGGTCCCAGCGTCTACATGTGCACAGGCCTCGTAACCCACAGTTGAGACGTGTGCACGCTCCTATGTTAGTTTAACGGGTCCATTAGAGGATTCGCTCCTCTTAACAAAAAAAAAAAGGCATTAAAATTTAAGAGCTACTTTCCACAAAAAAATGGCAAGAAAAGAAGAAAATTAGAGGAAAAATAAAAAATAAAAAATAAAAAAAAACAAAAACAAGTCAACACTTTCATAGTACCTACTATTAATTTGAAGAAACACAATTCTCAAGTTTGGTATTGTGCGGTATTCAAGAAAAATAAAATGAAATGAAATGGAATAAATTGACGTTAAAAGAAAGTACTTAAAGACATGAACAATTTGAAGTCAGTTCAAGAATACTATCTATTGCCAACTTTGATATTTATATAATTGTCATTTTCTCATATAATTCAATCATAAACCTGAGAAATTACCAGCCTGAAATGCCATGAAATTCCCGCATTTAGCCAAAATTTCTGCTTATCGTGAAACAGAGACCAAAAGAAAAATAGAAAAATATCAATTTCGGTACTAGATTTGTCAGTGTCTGATTGATCCAACTTGGTTTAGTGCAATTGGACAGCACCTTGCAGAAGATTGAGGTTTCGAGCATGCTCACTATATTCAACTATGGCAGTTGGAGGGAGGAGACCGATACTGATCTCATGCACTGTCGTGAAAAGTGGAAATAAGCTCTGCCATCCTCGGTTTCTCAAGACTTCGTAAACTTCTTTTGCAGTGGACACACCCTGTGACAACATCAGAAATGCTTGACCCTCAGAGACCGATCGGAATTTCAAACTATGAATCAATTAATTCATTTCTGGCATATTGATTTTGATCTAGTGTAAGTCTTAGGATGACACATCATTGTGGAGAAACTGAAGAATTGATTGTTGAATCAATCTTCTAAACAGTGTAACTACACATCCATGCTTCAATTATGACTAATTTAGTTCAAAATATTAATGATAATGTCATAGCTGCATGCTGCTCAGTTATTAGTGTTTAGATATTCACTGTGATATCAACGTATTGGATATTGTGAGCACAGCACAAGCAAAGCCATCATTTACCTGCAATTTCTGGCCTTGTAGTAGTTCGGCTTCCAATTCATCAAAGGATCTGTGAAGAGTTTCAGAATACCAAAAGAATTAAAGGTCTTTGAATCAAACAAATACACAAACATCACGAGCTTAAAGACTTGTCTATACCTTTCCCCGCCGCTCCTTGCAAATGCCTCGGCGACTCTCCTGTTTCTTCCCCCAACTGTCCCAACAAAAGGTTCATTAATAAAATCATATGAATCAAGGAGGTGTCAGTTTGGTTACATACGGCATGTTGTAATTAAATCGGCAACTCCACAGCTTTCAAAGAAGGTGCTGTCCTTGACTGAAGAAAACAGCAGCTTTGAAAAGGCCTTCATCTCTCTCAAACCGATCCTCATTATCGCCGCCTGATGTAGTAATTCATAAAGCAACCGTTAACAGCTTAGTACACATACTTTCAAGTAAAATGTTCTCTCCCGAGACATACAAACCTTTGTATTATTTCCCATGTCCAAACCATCAACCAGACCTAATCATTCATCCAAAACATCGTTATTAAAAACTAGTGCTGAAATTTGTTAACTTAAGGAACAACATTACAAGCAAATGGAAATTGCGTGACCTGCAGCTATGGCCACAACATTCTTCAATGTACCACATAGTTCTACTCCCTCCACATCTGGCACCTGCCCATTCCATCAGAATAAATAAGTATATAAATAACCAACAGAGCACGAGATCAAACAAAAATCACCATAAATATGTGTCAGTTAAGAAAAAAATGTCAGGGAAATAAAACTCACAGCAGAAACAAGGAAATATGGGGTACTGAACAATCTAGCCCATCTCTGTGCCACTTCCTTATCTTGTCGATATCCAATTGTCGCCTCACTAAATTTCTCAACAGCAATCTGCATTCAAATGCCGAATCTAGACATTCCTTTCTCATAATCTAAATGAATCAATGCATCAAGATGAACATCTAAATAAATGAAATCATGCCTCATTGGCAATATTGGCACCCATCAGAACACAACAGTTAACACTGAGCATTTCAGAAATGAGTTTCGAAATCATGCATGGTCCTTCAGTCTTGACTTCCATGCCCTTGATAAGCGATATGGCCTCCGCATCGGGTCTTATATTCCCCACAAGCCTCTTACATATACCCTCAACAAATTGATGAGGAGTCACAAATACAAGCATGTTTGCTTCTTTCACTGCAATTAAGCATATAACATTAACATCAAATTGGAAATAAGAGCATCAATTTAAGAACATTAAGCTAAGATCACGGCTCCATTTTGATCCCAATAATCTATTTACTGATAAAATCAAAGTTGTATATATAATATAGAGGCAAAACAAATGCTTCTGAAATCCAGAACAAATCAATACACATTTACCCGAATTCAATAAGTCAGGGTCTGCAACCACATTGGCTCCAAGCTTGATGCCAGGAAGATATTTGACATTCTCCTATTGAAATCCCAAAGACAAAACAATCACCGCATCAATCAAATACCAGATTAAAAACACAAAATTTAAAGAGGAAAAATCATATAAGACATCTCATTCCTCACATTTTCCTGGTTGATTGTTTCACTGAGTTTCCTCCCATTTGGTAAAGTTTCCTCATACACCCACATCCTCACCTCATCTGCAAAAGCCCCCAAATTTCATTCAATCAATCAATCACACAAACAGAAAAGGAAACAAAACATCAACCAACCAATTACCACACAAAAAAGAACAGAATCAAGTACCATGGAACATTGATTGCCTGACAGTGTTGGAAGCAATGAGTTTGGCCGCAACACTGCCCCAATTTCCACTACCAATTACAGCCACCCTAAACAATTCCTCAGCCTTAACCTCAGCATTGTCCATAGCACCAACTTCTGTGACTCCTCCCATGGAGAAAAAACCAGCAACCTTGAAGGAAAACTCTATAGAATAAAACAAAAAAAAAAAAACACGTTCAATAGCAACAGGAAAATTGGCAAAAAGAAATGAAGAGGGAGTAAAAGAAAACCAATGCATATATATACAATGGAAAGATGGCGGAGAGAACGCAGAAGATGGACGAAGGAAACAATGTGGATAGAGATAACAAGTGACGGATTGCACAAGGAAGAAGACATGCATTGATTTGTATGTTTAGGATTGGATAAACATGTTCATCATGTTCATACATACATATATACATACATAAATACATGCATGAATGCATGTATAGAAGACATACACGCGTCTTGGAAGAGTGGCGTGGGGTCGGGTTGGGGAGAGGGCGGTTAGTAGGTGATGGATGTCTATCATGGATGGCACAGCGAGCAGGAGGGGCTGAACTACACGTTGAACTCGGAAGTCTTGTGTGAATGGCGGAGAGGACGAGATTGATGCTTTCAGGACCACATGGATGCTGAACTTTTTTTTTTTTTTTTTTTTTTTTTTTTTTTTTGAGTGGTGGTGGTGTTCTTCAAACCACACACAGATCTTGTCTTTGACCTTCTTGTTTGGTTTAGTATTAATGTTTGGTTTTTGGATTTTGTATGGTTATGTAAGAATGCTATTGGCATGATCAGGCTCTTCTAATATTTCAGCAATTGATTAATTGTTATTTACCGTTATTTATTAAAACTTTGATGGGAAACCATAAATAAACAACTTTGGACTTTGGATCAATTTAATCAATAATAAAATTAAATTAAAATAATAAAGAACAAATATAAAATTTAGATATATATTTTCCATTCCAGCCACCAAGGAAATGCTGATGGATCAGGCTACGTAGAGAATGGCCATGATATGATTTTTCTTTTTTTAACAACCCATAAAAATTTAATTACAAAAATCATTAATTTAAATAGTTAAGTATAATAGTTAAAATAAATAACGAAATTTAACATATTTTATAATATTTATCATTAAGAATAATTCATTATTTTATACATGAATATTATTTATTTGCGTTAAATATATAAAGATAATTTTAACATATTTGTCCGTTCTATTTTTTGCATTCTCAATGAAATATCTTTCTGATCAACACATTTTTTATTCTTAATCCTATCCTTTCATTTTTATTCTTATTTTATTTGCATTTACCAAACCAAATAGCTTTAAACCATAACTCAACCCCCATGAAGGATGAAGTAGAGGAATGAATAAATGCAACCTAGAGTCATTATCACCAACAACAATGAAGATAACCCCAAACTCATTGACAAGTAGAAGCACAACTTAGAACATGATTTTTGATGCATAAGAAAAGAAAGGTTTAAATCAAACTTGATATCATGCTCTCAAATTTTCTTGATGATGCCTAAACTGAGAAGCTGGAGAATATTCTCCTCTCTTTTCTTCTAATTAATATGCAGTCGTTCTAGTGAACAACCCATAAAATCATCGTCAAAATGGAATGATCGAGAAGGCGAAGTTTCTTGCATGACTACTAAATTTATAAAAAGAAGGTTGTGATTGATTCCTCCGAAATGACTTCTTTGGGAGATGACGCCCAAGACTGGGTAGAAGACAATCTCAAATCTCTCACTGGAGATGACACTGATAACATCCTCCTTATTGATCACGGGTTAAGGGATCAACCTTGTATCAACCTCGATAGATAGCACACAGGTGAAGATGATTTGGTGGCCCTAAAAGAGGAGAACACTAGCAAACAAACTGACAAACATAAACACAAAAGTTGCAGACAATTCAATTAGATATGAATTTTCACCTGATTTGATGAATGAACTATAAGTTTATTGAATGACAGCCACATGCAAAAGTCTTTTCTCCAATGAAAAGCACCACCCGTTGGCATGTTTGTTTGCTATCGGTTGCCCTTGCCACTGGCCTAGCATGCTTCCTGAGAAGCCATTGACACAATGAAATGCAATGGATGGATTTCTCGCCCATGCACCCCAATCCTCCAAAAAAACAAAAAGGAGAAAAGAACCCCTTAGGAAGTTATTATTTTTAAATAGCTACTAACTCAACTTGGACTAATGTTCATGCAAAAAAGATAATTATAAGAAGGCATGAGGAATTGATACTATCAGTTCCTTCTAACAAAAGATAGACTATATAAGTTCTTGTGATGTCTTCAACATAAAAGGGCTACCCATGATATAAACAACATGGAGAGCTTGTCTAGATCCGCAATCTTGATATCTTTTCAAATTTCATAAAAGTCATATGATGAAATGTCAAATGGTTGGGTAGACCAACCAAGCTTTTTTTTTTTGTCATGGATTTCCTCATTAACTCTTGAGCAAACATTTATTGTCTCTAGGACTATAATTATTATCTGATATTCACTAGTAACAAACTTGACTCTTTCTTCTTTATTAATTACAAACAATTAATTAGGTCTAAGTTTAGATCTTATTGTCCATATAAATTGTAATACCCAGTATTTTCTACCATTGGATTTAGTATTATTGTAGTTTCAGTTCAACCCATTACTATTCACTCTAGCTGGTACTATAGAAAGGTAATTTGGTAAATTAAAGTTTACTATAGCAGTTATTGCATGCAATAACAGATGGTAAACCCTTTTATCTCTTCTCGTCCCCTTCATTCTCTCATTTTCATCTATCTTTTTGGATGTAAAGAAGCTCTTTGGATGCCCATCTTGTCGTTTGGATTTGAGGGCTTCACTCTTTATTTTTTTCTTTCTTCTTTGGATTTGACAAGGTGGGTAACTCTCCTCCTCCTCACCTTCTTCTTTTTATTTTTATCCTTCAATACTAGATCTATGGTTTTGATTGTTGAGCATGGTGAACCTTGTTTATTGCTCCATTTTCGATTGTTTTGATGATGGTAGTTTATAGAAGTTGTATCCTTGCATTTGTCTTCTAATCTTGGCAAAACCATGGAGCTCTCTTGACATGAAATTGTGATACTGGTGTTACTGTAGCACCGAAAAGTTTATTTCAATTCCATTGTCTTCCTAGCCTTGAGTGGAGTTAACCTCGACAAGAACCCTATGATATCCTTTGGGTTCAAGGTTGAGTTCTTCCTAAGCCTCTATTAGATTGCATAGCATATAGCCTTAGGGTTTTCGATCATGCATTGCTTCTTGCATTCTTGCTTGTGGTTGAGCTTCTTGTGATTTATTATTTGACTTTAGCTGATAGGGCTACAATTAGAGATAAGGGACTGGCAGGGAGTAGCTTTGTCGGGGAAATCTTGGTTCTCCGAGTTTGTAAGTGGGTTATGTGTCACGCCCCAACTCTACTCGAGCATGTGACAATCGCCGTGACAACTAATGGACACACCACTCCACACCTGAGTTATCGCAAGGCTTAACAAAACCAGATAAATATGTCACAACAAAATAAATAACAACTCAAGATAGAAAAACAAACTCAGTCACAGACATACATTTGTGTTCCCATCCACTTGGGCATAGGAATACAAGTACTTCAAAATATAACCGCAAATACAAGAGGGTAAGCTAGTGGATCCACTGGTCCTACATATGCCAAATAAAACAGAACAATGAAACAATCCAAAATCTGAAATAGGAGGAAGACCTAGACGGGAGACTACCCAACACAGTTAGCACTAACATCGCACACTGAGAGGGGAAAGAGGGAGTGGTGAGTAACATACATACATGTAACTCAGCGAGGGTTAGTAACACAGCCTTAACCCGAGTAATGTAATAAATATATGCATAAACAAAATACATGAGGGAAAATACTTTAGTTATCAAGATTTATCTTTAACAATAGAATAATGAATCAAATGTAATATTTGTAAATCAATAAGTTCTTAAAGAATTAAGCATATAATAATTTAAATACACTTTCATAAAAGAAAGGAAAATTCACATATACAAACCTAAAATTATTTCTGACCTAGTCATGGTCACGACCAAATACAGGACCACCAAGTAGTTTTCAAAACCCAAGAAATCCAAGAAAGTCTAAGAGTAGAATCAAAACACTGAATTTCATTGGCGTTAGCCATTAAGATCCCCGTGTGGTGACCCCAGCTCTCTTAATATGAAAATAAGGATAATCTCCCCTAAACCTTGTCAATCGCCCCACACACCCCTTGACTAGGGTAAACACAAGGTCAGGCACGCCACCTCTCACCAGATCGGCCTGTGGAGACACCATACTGTAGTATCGGACTAAAGTCTGTAATCACTATCAAAGCCAAATACAGAAATACACATTTTAGGGTTGACCATGCCTCCTCCCACCAGGTCATATAGTGGGACCCTCACTGCAAAGTTGGATTAAAGTTCGGGGTCGGGCTGTGGCCCGTAGTCACCATCAACATCAAAAGTATAAACATAAATGTTTACATTCTTCAACTCTCGATAAGTCCAACATACACGGCAAATCTAATAGATATTTACAAAACCATATGCATTTAAAATGTGGCACACGGACCAGAAAACAAGCCTCATTTCAGTCCAAAACACATGAACATTCTAGGTTATTACAATATATAAAGAACCTTCAAGTATATATATATATATATGCTTCCAAACAATTCCTATAAAGTTCAGTTTTGATAGACAAGCATGAAATACAATTCAATACTCGCAATTAGGGCATAAAACAAATATCAAGAAAGAGTAAATTTTCAAGAAAAAGTAAAGTTTCTCTGGTGCTACAGTAACCTCGGAATTGCTACAATACCCATGGCTTTTTCTCAAAGATTTACAAAGGAATCAGGCGACGCAACTGAAGAAGATGGCCGAAGACGGGATCACCCCGCCTGGGATGGCTCTAGCCGGCATCGCTTTTCAAGGTAACAAGCACAAGAGTCCTTACTGCAGGTGCAACGAAGGATTCTCGATCTACAGATGCTCCATCAACCTTTCAAGATGGAGAGATACGGAAATTGAGGGAGTTCCATTCTCCTTCAAAACACTCTTCCGATATGGGCTTATCTCCCGTGTCATTATTACAGAAGTACGGCAGATTGATGCGTTTGAAGAACACTTCCAGTTTGCAGCAGTTCTCCACAAACTGTGTAGAAAAACAAATAAGCATACCAATATATTCACAAAAGCAAGGGTTTCATCTCAAACCCAAATTACTCAATATTTCCAAAGGATTTACAAAATTTCATCATAGGGTTTTAAACAAGGAAAAACAAGAAAAGTCATGGAAAATATTCGAAATAAATTCATCAAGATAGCATAACTTACTCTAGGACAAGATTAGAGAAGATTTTGGTGATGAAGGTTCATAATCTGCTGCTTGAAAAATTTTGGAAGAAAGAAGGTTTTGGTGGAGAATGGAAGAAGAAGGAAGAAGAAAGAAAGAAGAAGGAGAAGGGTTTTTTTTTATCTTTCTTTTTATTTATTTTTTTAGAGTAGAAAATTACCAAATGGTTCCTCTACTAAACAAATATCAAGAAAGGATCCAATTAGCCGATTTGCTCTTTGTTTTGGTTAGTTTTCATGCAAAAGCCACCATGCGAATATGCCAAAATATCACTAATGGTGAAAAAAAGAGTAATTAACCCAGAATGCATGGACAAAAGCCGAAGGACACCTGAGTCCACCCTTGGACCGGGTATAACACTCTATCTCTCTTAAAGAAAATTTTGTCCTTGAAATTTTCATCTTGAGGAACAAGAAAACAACTATGAGGAAGGCTACACTGACTAGTTCTACAAGAACAATGGTCATCCTTATCGCTTACCTTTGTTAAAAAACACTAACTGTGCGCAAGCACGGTATCACTAGCAGTGATACCACAAGCCAAACGACATGCACACAAAATAAGACAAACAATTAACTACATAGCAATAGATTATAACACATACATAAAGATACACAGTTCCAAGCAGCAAGGCGGCAACTGGTTTGGATAGGAGACTAACAAGTAAAGGGATAACAACTGAAAGAAACACACCAAACCAACACAAGTTACTGCACTACAACAGCAGGGTCAAGGCATGATAGCTATTGACACAACTCAAACATCTACTCAACTTAATGTCTTCAGCATCACCTACTGTGGTTCCTTTGCTTTATCACCTCGATATGCTGAAGAATTGCATGGGAATCTTCATATGAGGTGCCTTTGTCTACTGATACTCCATACCCTCGCCGCAGTGTAATAAGGTCCCCTGGTTCGATGCGGTTGTGCTCCATGTAGATATTTCGCAGCTCATATGAGATGATTGTGCTAAAGTCTCTAGGATTCATGCTCGCCACTAGGTGAGTGTGCGACACTAAAACATGTACTTGAACTTGCTCCTGCCTAACAGGTTCCTGGGTTCATCTATGGGTGCAAGGCTCGAGACCCCTTGCAATACTTCCTGAGCTAAACCTTGCTTATTTGCAGTAGGGGTAGCAGCTACTGCTTTTTCCTCTCGTAGTTGCTTTTCAAAGAAATAGTATGCTACTCATTCGTTGTATCTTACATAATGTAGTTCTTATTCTCGTCTAGATGTCATGATTCTCACAATAACCTGAAGAAGTGGCAGGCTCTCTAAGTGATTGGTGAAGATAAAACACGTCTTCGGTCCTGCCTCAATTTAAAAGCGAGCCTAAACAGGAAAGATCATGTAGTCCACAGCTCCCTTCTACAAAAAAGATGGTCAAAACGTCTACCAGGTCACGTCACATTAATGTGTTTCCATGCCAGGAACAGCATCTAAGGACTCTTATCATCAACGCACACATTCCAAAGCTGGTGTTGATGCAATGAAAGATCTCTTGATCATTCCTCTAGTGTTCAACTCCACGCCTCCCAAACGCACGTTAATCAAGGCTAGATGTTGTCACACCAAACTCACAAATCATTGTATCACACATCACCCCTTAGCGCTAAACACTCAGGGCTAGCATCACTAGATTCTAGGGGCTCAAGAATCTAGCTTAGACTCGCCTTTTAGATGCGCTAAAACAGCAAGCTAGACTCTAACTGGATCCTCTTGCTACCAAAGAAGAAAATTCAAAGTCTAAAAGGGAAGCCACCCTATCGGCATGACATGCAAAAGCAGTACAGACAAAGCAGATGCGCGTTATGTTAAAAGATGGATACAGTACCTGCAAACACGTTGGGTCTGTCCTTTGCCTCCTTGTTGGTCATGGCAAAAACTCTGGTCTCAGAATGGGTCTGGGGCCGTTGTGTTCCTACTTAAGGAGCGTTACTAGTAGCAAGAGATCTGGCCGGTGTGGTAGGTGTAGAAAAAGTAGGCGGTACACTCCTAGATTGACATTGTCATCCCACAGGAGAAGGTACTTATCCCGGTGCTCCACGGCTTAACTTTGGACATGCTGACTTAAGGTGACTTGTCTACTACACTGATAGCATCTGCGTGGCTCATAGCATGGACTAGGATGAAATATGTTGCAATTTGGGTATATGGGAATATTTTCAGTTAACTTTCCTTAAAAAATGTCACTCGCAGAGGTAATACCCTTTTAACTATCAACTTGCCATAACGGCGGCCTGACTGAGCTAGATCCTGAAAAACCTGAAGAAGTGTCCTTACTCTTACTACGCTTGGATGCTCTTGCAAGATATGGATTTCTTCTCTTCGCTAGATTCTCACGAAGGCGTTTACCTTCAATGACTAACTTCTCAGCCCTCAAAGCCAACTGAACCACTTCCTTGAAACTTTGATTTCCAATAATTGCCATCTTCTCTCGAATACTGAGATTCAATCATGCCTCAAACTTGGAACATAGGGCTTCTTCACCACCAATAATTTTCGGTACAAAATTAGCCAGGTCCTTTAACTCTGCTTCATATTCAGCCACTGCCTTATTTCCTTGGACCAAGCTCATGTACTCTTGTCGCTTTTGGTCACGGTGAAATCGCATGTAGTATTCTTCATCAAACTAGTATAGAAAATCTAACCAAGTCAATGGTACGTCTGAACGGCTCTTGAGGGTTTCCCACCAAATCCTTGCTTTGTTCTCCACAAGTTTGACTACAACCTTCAGTTTTAGCTCATCTTCTATCCCCATGTCCTCAAAAGTAGCAAGTAACCTCTTCAACCATTCTTTGGTAGCAATGGCGTCACTCGAGCCATCAAAGGAACTACATCCCAACTGCCTGGCTTCTTTCAATAACTTGGACAAAATTAGACTATGACTGTATTTGTGATGCTCTGGTAGGGCCTACTGGACGGAGGGGACTGGAGCAGGTGCAGGTCTAGACACTGGCTCACCAGAAAGCTGTCCCCCAAACAGGCTCCAATATCCAAGGAAGTCTCGGTACTCCTAGTTGGTTGGTTGACGGCTTTGTGCAACCCAATAAGCCTGAAAGGCTTGGGAGCCTCAGGCGGTGGTGCTAATACTGGAGTCGGAGGGTGGGGTACAGGCTCCGATGATCTAGGAGCATGAACAGATGCTACCACAATAGGCTCATGCCTGGAAGTGGTCTCCTGTCTAGGTGGTGAAGGGGAGTGGGCATGGCTAGGTCTCTCAGTAGGAGCATCTGTTCCACGGCGCGAACATGGGTGTTGTGCTAGCATGGTTAACTGAAAAGGGCACAAGAAAAAAAAATTTCAAACTTAACTCCTATATCCACTAATGCTAAATGCAACTCACTAATTGGATCCACTAGTCTTTAGAGAAAACAACAAGTTTAGGATTTGGACTAAGATCTAAACCTCTAGCTTTGCTACCACTAATATATATATATATATATATGCTTCCAAACCATTCCTATTCATTTTTGATAGACAAGCATCAAATATAATTCAATACTCTTAATTAGGGTATAAAACGTAATAAATAAATATTAAGATACTGTTATTAAGACTATACTCAAACTTCAACCACACACAAATATATCGCCTAGGTCTTGTGCATGATCACCCCTCGACGATCTCTTTTCCCTTGGAGGAGGTTTCACCACCTAATTAAAAGAATGAAAACATGAATAAAATATGAAAATGAAAGGATGAAAGCCTAGAATGCATGAATGCATTCTCTAATACACCGTCCATAAACCATAGGGATAATGGCACCAATTTTGGACCCAAATCACTTCAAAAATAGTAACAAATAATACCAAGGAAGTTCATGCATCAAGATTTATATTTTGGAACAAGATTTTCAAGAAAAAGTAAATTTTCTCTCGGTACTACAGTAACCACAAAAATTGCTACACTAACTCCAGGGTGAAACAATGTCTTTTCTCAAAGTTTTACAAAGGATTTCTCACAAATAAGCATACCAAGGATTTTGGTGATGAAGGTTCAGAATTGGCCGCTGAAAATATTTTGGAAGAAAGAAGGTTTCATTGGAGAATGGAAGAAAAAGGAAGAAGAAAGAAAGAAGAAGGAGAAGGGTTTTTCTTTTCTCTTTCTTTTTGTTTTAATTAGAGAAGAAAATTACCAAATGGTCCCTCTACTAAACAAATATTAAGAAAGGATCTAATTAGCCAATTTGCCCCCTGCTTTGGTTAGCTTTCACGCAAAAACCGCCATGCGAACATGCAAAAATGTCACTTATGCTAAAAAAAGATGAATTAACCCAGAATGCATGCACGAAAGCCGAAGGACACTCGGGTCTACCCTTGGACCAGGTACAATATTATGTTTGGTGCATAATTCTATTAGAGCCTTAAATGCTTAAATCAATTGATTAAATTCGTCTTATTAATTTAGCATATTTGAATCAATGTTTTATGGAGTTAGAATGGCTTGGTATGCTTTAAATTTCTATATGAGATTCATATACTTATGTATGATTATAGCCTTGATTTATATATGGAGTTAGAATGGCTTTATTTATATATTCATAAACTTGGATGACTTGTGAAATCTACCTGAGTGTATAACCATGTTTGGAATACCCTATGCCAAGGTAAGGTGATTGATTTGCGAAATAGGGTTTTATTTATGACTGTGGTCCTTATGAAATGCCTAACCTTGACTTGAATTATGTGGACATCAAATCATATTTGAATGCATACACAATGGCGTTTGGGCTATGATCTTGATATGCTCCATTTGGTTTGGATTGTGAAGGGGGTCTGAGGCTCGCCTACTACAGTAAAAAGTCCCCATAGTCTAGCCAATAGAGGTAGCATGGCGGACATGGTTGATGTGTTCATTTAGGTGGCCCGGAGGAGAGCTGAATGGGGTGCATTAAGAAGGGGTTGTCATCACACGGGATCTCGATGGCCCAATGTCAAGGGTATGAAGACCTTAACGGTTCCAGACTTAGCCCCAGTTACTGCTAAAGTTGGAGAGGTTTTCCTGGCCAATGCAAATTCAAGACTCATGTTGTATTTATATTTTGCAAAAACTATGCCTCCGTGATATAAAACTTAAGTTGTGAAGCCATTGTCATTGTTAAATGTTCTCATGAAAACAAGGTTTATGGATAGTTCTTGTTTGAATCTAACTATGATTTCATTTGGATTTGATGTCATGCTAAAGGCACTTTCATTGTAAGTGTTGGAATTTTTGTTACATTTTTAAGATGTTAAGATGAGCATTAACTTGTTTGGAAATCTTATATATATATATATACACACACACACACACCTCTTATTATGTTTGTAAAAATGCATCTACTTGGTTTTGGTAGTGTGTTTTCATGTCCTTTTAAAATTATACTAATCCACTCACTAAGTAATTTTGGTCGCTCGTCCATCACAGTCTCTCTGAGCTAAGGAGTTTAGGGGCAGCACTATAAGGAGATGTTTGAAAATCTCTTGTTCTTCTCTTACTTCCCAGTGTTGATGTATGTTAGCCCTTGATTATATTTGCGTTGTATAGGGATTGGATCTACTACTATCTTCGATTCAACACTCCTGTATTTTGTATTTAACCTTTAATTTGAAAACCCTACTCGAGCCTTGTGGCTTGTATTTCTCCTTGAATCTTGTTATTGCATTTTATGGAGATTTGCACTTCTTATGCTTTTACCTTGTTTCATGTGTTAGTTGATGTTTCTTTAGTTTGTTATTATTGTGTTTAATGCTTAGGAAATCCGAATGCTTTGTGGCAATTTAAGGGTTGGATGGTGTTCTTCTTTCTTTGATTGCCGTGGCGGTTATGAGAAACTGGTCGATATGACATAAACACTTTGTAAATGATTATAGGAGATAATGGTGAAATATTTATTTTTCAATTTAGAGCAAGGTTCCTCACCACCGGTGTCATCCTTTTTAACATTATTATTAAATGATTCATACCAAATGTATGATGATGATAATAATAATTCTCATACACAAGTTTAAAATTATATGGAATATATTAAATAATTTAGAAAATTTCTTCAAGTTTTTAAACTTATTAACTTCTCATTTTCTATGTCATGGACTATAATTGTTTTAAATGTAAAAATTATTTTTTTATAAAAATAATAAAATAAATAACACTTAAGCCCTTTTACTATTGATTAATATAAAAACAGAAATTTATGTCAAATTTGTTAAAAAATATAAATTTACAAAGATATATAAGAGGAGCAACATGTATCATTTCATGGTTTTCTTTTAAAATATTGTAAATTTTTTATTTAATTACATATTTATGCATTTCATGCGTTATTTACCAAAATGCCAAATAAACATAAAACCTATAAAATTAATACTGGTTTTATTTCATTTAATGAAAAACAGTAAATTCTTTAACATTTGTTTCACTTTTTTGGTTCCGGTTCTTTTTTATAAAAAAAATTTATCACAAATTTTTATATTTTATCCCTTAAAAATTTTCTAATTCAAATTTTTTTTTCACAACTCTCTTATTAGACCTAAAACAGTACAATTATCAGTAAATATGACAATCAAATATGTAATTTTCAAATTTATGATGATCAAATCTGCACTGTTAGAAATTATGATGATCAAATTTGCAATAGTGAAAAACACAACGATTAAATATGCAATAGTTGGATATTATGATAGTATAAGCTCTAACAATCATAATTCTGAGAGGTGAAACTTGTAACCATAAAAAATTATGATAGTCAAATCTGCAGCTATTAGTAATTATGGCAGTCAAATCCATAACTGTCAAATTTACGAAGGTCAAACTTGTAATGGTCAGAAATTATAAGATCAAACCGGCAGCAGTAATAAAACTCAACAGTAAAATATGCAACCATTAGTAATTATGCTGGTACAATCTATAATGGTTAAAAAATATGGCTATGAAACCTGCAACCGTATAAAATTATGACAGTTAAATTTATAACTATTAGAAATTATAAGAGTCAAATTTGCAATTGTAAGATTTATGACGGTCAAACTTGCAACTGTAAAAAATTATGACTGTGAAATCTACACCTGTCAACAATTATGACAGTCATAATTTTTAATCCGTAACTATTAGAAATTATGACGGTCAAACTTGCAATTGTGAGATCTACGATGGTCAAATCCGTAACTATTAAAAATTATGATGTTCAAATCTGCAACTGTGAGAAATCATGACAGTTAAATCCACAACTATAAGTTATTATGACAATTAAATCTGTAATGATCAATAATTATAACAGTTAAGTTTATAATTTTCAGATTTATGACTGTCAAACCTGCAACCATCCATGGTTAAGAGTCAAATGAACAAAGATTGATAAGGGTTGAATTATAATGATTAACATTTCAACTTAAAAAAAAAATATTCTCATTGAAATGCCTGAAATCCTTCCCTATATAAATCTTGGTATTATATTTTGATTCTTACTCTATTTACACTTTTCGTGTTACTTTTTTTATATTACATTCCTCTTAGGCATTCTATCATAATCTACTATATAATGATGCAACATAATATAATAACGACTAATTTATGAATTATTAAATTAATTAAATAAAATGTTCACAAACAAGAATAGCTATACACTACCCCATCAATATAATATAATAACATTACAAAGAATATAAATTTATCTAAAATAATTACATTAAATATTTATTAAACAAATACTTTTTAAAATAAAATAGATGAAATGTGCTTATTTTAATATCTTAATACTGTCATTTAGAGTTGAATGATACACTAAGAGGGAAAAAAAGAATAGAGGAAGAGAAAAGAGATGAAAAGAATAAGAGAGGAAGATGTAGTAAGTGTAAGTGTGATAAGGGGGTAATTTAAATAGAGTTTTGAAAAAGAATTTGACTTAAAAAATTTTAAAAGACTAAAATGTAAAAATTTATAATAAAAATAAAAAAAAAAAGCCGGTTATAGAAAGGACAAAGTAATGAAAACAGTAGATTCTTCATGCGTTTCACAGAGAAACAGTAAAAAAACTACCATTTTTCATTGAATGAAATGAAACTAGCACTAATTTTATCGATTTTGTGTTCATTTGCACTCGTGGAATGCGTAAATCTATAATTAAATAAAAAATTTATAAATTAAAAAAACCTCATTTCACACATCCTTTGTAATCAATTTGATTATGGCAAAAAATGGATAATATGTTACATTTTTCTATAAACATTAACAAAAAAGATATGAAATCATAGTTAATAGGACGTGGGTACGTTCTTCTTCTTCTTCTTCCATCGACCTGCAATTCAGAATTTGTGATTGGGATACCAAAACTTTTATATCTATTCATTTTAATTTCTTAGATATTTCATTTGAAATTAGACAACCCACCAACTGTACTTCAGAATCCGTGTTAGAAACATAAAACACCATCTTCTCTGCAGAACTTTTTCTCTCTGGAACAAACAAGAAGTCATCAAAGAAGGAAATAATGAGGTTTGTTATGTTATGTAGCAACCTTTTTCTTTTCTGGTTCAAAAAGAAGACAAGTTCAGTTATACAAAAAGAGACCCACTTGAATGAAGATTACTACCATTTTGGATTTCCCTTCAGAACGTGTTTCGCGTGCAGATGCAAACTAAAATAGTTGCAGATATCCTGCTTAAAAGCTTCACCTTTCCTTTTTTTTTTTTTTTTTCTCTTTCTACTACTCCCCTTGTTCCTATCTTTCAAACACTTATCTTATTTATCAATATATATATATATAAGTAAGTATGGCCTTACATCATTGCCAAGCTCTGAACATCAATCATAGAAACAGTTTACTTGCAGGTGAGACACCATTTCTTTGCTTCGCTTGGTTTGGTTCCATGTTTGTGTCCCACAAGAAACACTAAACTCTAACTTTGCTTCACACTCTTGGGCTCTTCTTTTATAGAGTTCAAGCTCATTTGCATTTGTTAATTGCTTTGTGTTCATCGGAAGATCAAAATGGAAAAGGCTCTTCTGGTCGGGGTGGTTTTCGCGCTCTTGTTTGGAATTGGAATGAGCATTCCGTTCGATGAAAAGGATCTTGAGTCGGAGGAGAGTTTGTGGGATTTGTATGAGAGGTGGAGGAGCCATCACACCGTGACGAGGGCCATCGCCGAGAAGCATAGGAAGTTCAATGTGTTCAAAGCAAATGTTCGGTACATTCATGAGTTCAATAAGAAGGATGCGCCTTACAAGTTAAGGCTCAACAAGTTCGGAGACTTGACTAAAGAAGAATTTCGGGAGACATATGCTAGTTCTAGAATATATCATCACATAATGCTTCGAGGAGAACGGCATGGCACTAGTAACTTCACTCATGCTAAGACCAAAGATCTCCCTGTATCCATTGACTGGAGGCAGAAGGGGGCCGTTACTGGTGTCAAAGATCAAGGGCATTGCGGTAAGGTTTTACTCGAAGGACTCAAAATACATCAGTACTTTGTGAAAATAATCAATATTGATTATAATGATGATTCTGTAGGGAGTTGTTGGGCATTCTCGACCGTCGTTGCTGTTGAAGGAATAAACCAAATCAAGACGAACAAGTTATTATCTTTGTCCGAACAAGAGCTAATTGACTGCGACAAGGGTGAAAATCAAGGTTGTAATGGAGGACTCATGGACCTAGCATTTGACTTCATCAAGAAAATTGGTGGGCTGACAACTGAGGCTCACTACCCTTATGAAGCAGAAGAAGGAACTTGTGATACATCAAAGGTGAACCAAAATTTGATTTAATATTATTCATTTATGAATGTCGGCACAGCTGATATTCTTTTGATAATCAATTAAATGTAGGAAAACTCACCTCTAGTGGCAATTGATGGGCATGTCAATGTCCCTCAAAACGACGAAGATGCTCTAATGAAAGCAGCGGCCAATCAACCTGTTTCCGTTGCTATTGAAGCAAGTGGCACTGATTTTCAATTCTACTCTGAGGTACATTATCTTTGCACTTTACTATCAATGAGAAATGCTCTAACGTTTCAGTACTAAAATCTTTTTGAATTTCAAATGCAGGGAGTGTTCGCCGGAGATTGTGGTACAGACCTAGACCATGGCGTTGCGATTGTTGGATATGGAATCACTCAAGATGGGACCAAATACTGGACCCTAAAGAATTCATGGGGACCTGAGTGGGGTGAGAAAGGATACATTAGGATGCAGCGAGGCACTTCAAGAGAAGGAGGACTATGTGGTATTGCAATGGAGGCATCGTATCCTATCAAAACATCATCTAATCCTAGTGAAAAGAAGACTAAAACTCCTAATGATGAACTCTAAAGGTTTTTCAGCTTCTTCAAACATATGTAATAACCGAAAGTCTACGAACTTATCTCCAGTCTGGAAATCCAAACTTCGGTGTTATTAATAATAAATCAAATAAACTTTGTAGGAAAATTTGAGAGTACATTTGATTGCATATGACAAAATTAAAATTTACTGTAGCATACAAAATACATGTTATCTTCACCTTTCTCTTTCGTAAATAACGGGCAAATGTTTATTTTGACCCTTGAACCGCATAATCAACTGAAAGTTTGGACAATATTGTCCATTTGAATTAAAGTCCAATGACACAAAATCAACTCAAAGTTAAACTTTGTTGAACTCGATGAATACCAATTAACTGATAACTGAGGGCTGAGAGGGGCAACTAGTTGTGTGTGTTTATTATCTTGAATACTAGGAGAACCTCTTACCCTCCAATTGGAACGAATAAGACCACTTATTCTGAAAAATTCCGAATATAATAGGTTCTTCCTTTCACCTTTACTCTACGGCCTTTTGGTAGTCTATTCATAGAATAAGGGCTTATTTTGACTCTAATTCATCTGGCCAAATACGGTCTATATTACACCTACATACTTAGATTTTAAAGAATAAAGCCTTTCACAAATTCTTCTTTAACATAATAAAAATTTCTGATGATTTTAATATCTCATAAATTAAGCCTTCATTTTCTAAATTTATGTTTCTAATAATTGCTAATGACCCAAACGAAGAGCTCAGTAAGCACAATGTCAGAACTAGGCAAGCCATGACGAAGTAGGTTTGAGAAGCTCATATTTCTGAGAAAATCAAACTCTAAGGTAAGTTTGACCTCAGATGAATCACTAAAGCCAATATTCACAAGGGTTAAAAGGTCCTAGATATGTCATAGTAATATAAAATATTAAACAGAAAACCAATCAAAATTAATCAAACTAACTTAAATAACTAAAATAATAAAGATTCATAACTCATATTAACATTAAAAGATAAAGATAAAGATTAATTAAATATCAAATTTTAACATTGAAATTTTTAAGTCATTTCCAATATTTAACTCAGTGAAACTAAGGAAAATCATAAACTAATAATTAAAGAAAAATGTTCAAATAATCAAAAAAATAAACTAAACTGAATCACATTCTGACAGAGATTTACAAAATAACAAACAAACATAGAACCAGGCTTTAAGTACAATCTATGTTGTATAAATTACAGTACACAAGAACAAACAATAATGTTAACAAATAACTTAGGGTTATGACGAAACAAAATAAAATAAAATAAGGAATCAGGTAGGCTTCCATTAAAGGATTGGCATCATTAAGGTAACCTTTAAGCCGGCTTGCCTCTGGTTCTCATTAGTCTAACCTTCATTGTCAGAAATAAATATGAAAGGCCAAGAGAAGTTTGCTAGTGCTGTTAGAACCACATGTGACGCTATCTAGAAAAGAACCTTGTATTAATGTATCACAGATAATCTACAATTTGGAAGCATCAATATATAATCAGAACAAAAAAAGGGGTAAAACGAAACAGAGTATTTAATTTAATGTAATTCTAAAACCATAGCAGAGCGTAGATAGTTGCATATGGATATGCTATGATATTTGCAACAGACGCCAAATTTGCCTTGAGTTTATCCTATATAATCATCCTGTTGTATTTGCAAACATGAAACCAAAATATGAACTATAGAAACTACAATACCATCTGAAGTTTGTGCTAGCTTTCTACCTGCAGTCACTTAAGGCAAGAAAATCCTTTCATGTTGAAACTTGGAACAACTAATTCTCAATCTGATTGATCACCATTCTCAATTCTATTAATGGCACACAAGTTTAGTTTTCAAATAGTAAGTCATAAAGAATTTTAACTACGACAATCATGGGGAATATCTGAACTTTTTACAATCAGTGTTAGCTTCAGAAACTAACTAAAGGGATAGGAATACAGATATTAATACTGTTTTAACACAAGGAAGAGAAGTAGACATTATGATTTGCTATATATGTCTCAGAGGAGCACAGACAACTTTATTACTTACACCTACAAACATCAAATAACCTCAGATCCTTGACCACCTTGATATGAATAGGAAATGTTTGTTTCTGTCTGAAGGTATAAATCCAACAAATAATACACACTTAAGCCATGCAATGTGCAGCCAAATAGCCACACATTTAACAAATATCAGTTAAATATTATTCAATGAATACTCTTATACTGGTGTATGCCTAGATATATGTTTCAAAAAGTCAAAGGAAAGAAAAGAAAAATAACTGAAGGAAACCATATGAAAGATCTGCCAAATAACTTATCAAACCAAATGGAGCAAGTTATAGTAATACATCAAGTAGGCACTGGTTTTGTGAAACCTATATTCTGCAAAACCTATAATCAGCAAATTGAATATAAGACTTTTAGCATACAAACTGAATGAAAGTATGGTCATTGTGTTCAACATTCCTTTATTTAATTTGTAAGGTTTTCACCTTATACAGTGACTAAAAGACCAGAATTTTCAAAGCAAGAGTACAAGAAGAAAACATGCATGATAATCTAGTCTAATAACCCTTTATTGCATTCACATCTGATATCCTATGCTTCATTATAAAGATCTAATCCCATAGATGAACATCGAAGCAGAGTTACCAATCCAGAGGTCAACCATAGCACCTTATCGGATCCTTACATCCTTTAGCAGCAGACTGCATTAGTCCACTACCTCCCCCTTTCTCCAAGTACTGTTGGTGGTACTCCTCCGCCCTGTAAAATTTCTTTGCTGGAAGGATCTCTGTGACAATCTTCTTGTTGCCAAATTCCACTTGCTTTGATTCCAGTGACTCTCTTGCTAGCTGAGCCTGATCCACATTGTAGTAGTAAATCCCCGACCGATACTGAGTACCGACATCATTACCCTATGAAAACATCTCACAAATTAATCAATCCTGGCTACATTTTAACAGTCAGTGCCTGAGAAATAACAATCAATGATGACTATAACTGCAAACAACATCAGCGCCTAAACATGATGTTCAGAAATGGCAAAATCATAAAACTTTCAGGAATTATCAAACAGGAACCTTCAAATTGATAATAAATCATAGAGTACATGCTAAACAGTTCTAAAGTTCAAGACTGATCAGTCTTAGTTCTTACAAGATTGTCACTTTTCCTCCAATCGACCACACCAATGTTAACACAAAACCAAGAATGAAAAAGAAAAACACAAAAATGATAACGGATAGAGTGCAGAGAGGGATGAACCTGGCGATTGAGAGTGGTGGGATCATGGCGAGACCAAAAGAGGGCAAGAAGAGTGCTGTAAGGGCAGAGAGAAGGATCGAAGTGGACGCGGACGACCTCAGCGTGCCCAGTGTCACCTCTGCAGACGTCCTTGTAGGTCGGCATGTCGAGGGAGCCCTGGGAGTAGCCGACCTCCGTCTTGACAACGCCCTCGACGCGCTGGAAAGCCAGCTCCACGCCCCAGAAGCAACCGGCGGCAAACTGCGCCAGTTCTAGCGCCGGATTCTCCGGCGCGTCCACGTCCGGGCAGTTGGCCGGGCTGGTGGCGCTGGTTGACATTCTCTCTCAGGTGATCCGATGATGGGATTGAATGGAGGGCAGGGATTGACCTTGTAGTGGGGAAGTGGCGTAAGCTCACTGTCCGTGAGAATTAGGGGCTGTTTGGTACGGAAGTGATTGTCTGAAGTTGTGAGTTCCTAGAAGTGTATAATTCAGTTGGAAGTGTGCACTTCTGTGTGTTTGGTTGTTACTAGAAGTGTCATGTCAGTAACCACTTCCAGTGTTTGGTTGGTTGAAGTGAAATCTGGAAGTGGCCACTTCAGCCACTTCATGGTGTTTGGTAAGAGGTGAAGTGGGTGTATGATCACCACTTCGGGAGGGGGGTATGGTTACCTCCCTTGTAACATTTATGATTAAAATTTTTAATTATTTAATTAGTGTATATTTATTTATTATATTAATATGATGTAAATTTCGTCCTATTTGTTTATTGAATTTGTAACTTTGTGAATAATATGTAAATATTCGATAAATGGTTAGTCCGCGCCTTTAATTTATTAAATATATATTTAAAATATTTAATAAAATAATTTATTTCTTTGAGAGATTATTAAATTGTGTTATGTTTTAGATTTATTATTGTGTTTAAAATTTTTATTATTAATTAGTTTAACTTCATTGTGATATATATATATATATATATATATATATATATATATATATATATAATTTCAAAGTATGACTTTATTAAAAAATTACATGAAATAAAAATGAAATACATAAGTGAATGTATCCTTTTTAATTACATTAAAAAATTGATTAATTATTATTTTAATATATATGGCAATTTTTATTAATTATTTTTTTAAAATATATTATAAATAATTTAAAACCTTAAATTAAAAAAATGGTTAATTAATTTTATTATTTTCTTTGTGTGATTTACTGTAAGTTTAAAACCTTATATGTAAAATATATTTTGAAATATGACCTTTGTATTATGTTTTGTGTATTAATAAATATCTTTTAGTTTAGTTTGGTTTATTAAAAAAATATAATTAACACATACACTCTTTCCACTCCCTCTCCCCTCTGGATATAGATAACATATTTTCCACTCCCTCTACAATGGGTGGGTGTTTATTAATATGATTTTCTTATCGTTATCGAAATTTAACTCAACTTTTTTTATTAAATTTTTAATTTCGTGATTAAGTTTTAATTATTTAATAATGAGTGCTTGTTTAATATTATTTTTAATATAAATTTCATTCAAGATCG
The DNA here is from genome assembly GCA_902712375.1 of Dioscorea dumetorum. NCBI lineage: Eukaryota > Viridiplantae > Streptophyta > Magnoliopsida > Dioscoreales > Dioscoreaceae > Dioscorea > Dioscorea dumetorum. Next base: position 12,479,594 of record CACTHL010000494.1, read on the forward strand.
TTTATTAAATTTATAATTTTGTGGTGCAAGTTTTAATAATTCTATAATGGGTGTTTATTAATATGATTTTCTTATCGTTATCGAAATTTAACTCACCTTTTTTTTATTAAATTTGTAATTTCGTGATTAAGTTTTAATTTTTCGAATATAATCCCTATTGTACCGATCTTTATTGTCGTATTTTTTCATGATGGCATGGATGAAATGAAGATTATGGCCGTCTTGATTGCTGGGACTTTGTTTATTATTACAAAAGAACCAATCAAAACATAGCAAAAAAAGATGCAAGGGAGAAATTGAGATATGGTTAACTAAGATTAACAGTTTGCATATATTTTTTCTATAATGAAAAAAACTATAAGGTGATTCCATAAGCTTCCTATCATGGCTAGCTCATGCTTTTCACCTGAACTCTCTCATTCTTTCCACTAACCCACCCTCTCGGCAATAGATAACAAAATATTTTTTAGGTAATTGCTGGAAATTTGAAGCCTATCAAAGTGATGCATTATGAAAAATTGATTAATTATACCATAATTAACTTTCTGATTTGGGCTTAATTCATATCATTAGCGATAAGAATAGTGATATACACCATTTCATAAGAGAAATACAACAAGTGAGGATTTTTACATGAGAATGAAAAAATAAGAAACATATTTCTGGTATTGCATCCTCTAATCCAATGCCTTCTTCATCTCTGACAGTGCTTCCATTCCACTTGTATCTACTGCAAATTCAACTCAAACTCTAACATCTCTTGCGAATCTTTCATTCCACCAACATTGCCTCCTGTGATGCTTCATCCACCTGTGAAACTGAAACCATTACAACCCAAATGACAATAATTTATTGAACTATAGATATAATCATAATGGAATTTAGGACAATAATTCTTAAATTCTGGTTGGCCATCATCACAAACAATGCGGGAGCCGATGACTTATCCAACTCCAACTTTGTCTCTAATTTTGAACCTCTCGCACATTACACCCCGGCCTCGGCAAAAACCCAAACAATTACATGTCTCGCAAAGAAAGGTATACGAGAAAATCATTAACCATTAAGATGCATATTTCAATGAGCAAGGGTGAAACAATTTCTCTACAGATTACAAAGATGACAATAGTGACTGCAAAGCATGAAGGCAACAACAACAATCTCAAAAATAATAAAAAAATGCTGCTATGGAACAGGATAATACACTTGACCTTTCAAAATTTTATGATATAGAGCATAAAACAGACGCATACAAATGAATATCTCAAGTAAAGAAACAATTCGGTACATTGCATTCCAATACCATTTGCTACATTACAATATCATTCCAAAAAAAAATCAGTTTAATTTCCATACCATTAATAAACCTGGTACATTGCATTCCCAAAAGATGATTCCAAGGTCTGCATGTTGAATTTCCAGCATACAATTCCTTCACGGTGACATCTTCATTTCCATGGCTCAGGAAAAACGTATATGGTGAATGCACAATCATTGGCATTTGTTGGTCCTCTCTTCCCAAACCAAAGCTGTCATGCCATACGGAGTGGGCTGCAATGGTGGCATTGTATGCCTCCTCATTGCCCCGCCACACTAGTACCACATTATCCAAAAATAAAAAAAGCCGAGATTGACACACCATGTACGCAACTAGTGATAGCTGTTCAGCATTTAAAGACTGACCCAGAAAAAAACATGGCTAAAACAACTACAACGAAAAACAAGTGGTAAACATGGCTAAAACATCTCATCAAAAATCAAAGAATATACGATTCAAATAAATACCACCATTGAAGAAACAGACCAGCTAGCTGCAAATCAAGGAACCGTGTCCCTTTCATTACCTCGCTAGCACGTCCATTTTTTGAGGACCAAGCCTATGTGCATTCCTTTCACAATAAAATTTCTCATCATTGCCATTACACCAACGCCTACAACAAGAACAAAAACAAACACGTCAATCAGTCAGATTCAGATATACGACACCCTTAAATATAAGAAACATACCTATAAAATTGTAAACCAATCTACGCAACCCAAACCAAAGACATGCAAATATTTAGACATGAAAATAACTAAACACTCCTGATTGACATGAAAACTAGCAAACATACAACAAATATAACACTCCCCCACTTAAGAAACAGCAGGAGAATGACCAATGCAATAAATACCACACACGGTATCGCCCAGTCATAGATGCAGCTACCAAAGCCAGAATGCAAATGCAAAATAAAGTACGTTATCTCAAAAAAAAAAAGGACTAATGCATGGTGCATGGATGAAAGTAAAAACAGCATGAAATATTAGAGGAGGAAAGTCCTGTCTCCAGCATCACTCTCCATACGGTGGGAGCACCAAACCATGAAGTTAATACCATCCGTGATAAGAACCTCTCAACCCAAATGCGCCTAAGTTCCATATCCTTCACGATGAACCCCTGACCTTCCTTCTCGTGCATCTGCAAATAATCAAATACTTCGGCAAGATCAGTTTTCCCGAAACCATCGACTTCCATCACCTTGCGGAACAGGACCTCAGACCAATTTGTTGGGGTTTTAATTGCATCCGCTATTTGCCCGACAACGGTAATGAGTTCATCCATCTTTGCGGATTTTTTAGACACCTTGGTTGCGCGTGGGGTCCTTTGTGTTGATGACGTCGCCGAAGTATTACCAACTGGCGGGGTAGGATTGTCGGCATCGTCGTCATCACTCAGATTCAACGCTTGAGCTGACTCGAGATTGTCGATGCTGATATCGTCATTTTCACATCTTTCCCCAAAATCTGAAAAAAGTGACGTTGCATATGACCCCGTCGCCCTGTCCTCTCCGCATATGATCTTCAGTCCCTCGTAGTTCTCTATTGGCTTATTAATGAAAGGTCTTGCACCTGGGTGTGCCTGCGTTACGAAATGTTGTATAACAAGTCACGTATCTATCAAGTAATGACAAGTTAACGACGATTTCAGTGTTACCTCAATGTACGTTACCGCCACAACGGGATCTAGCACGATCGTCTTCGATGCATCGTCCCATCCAGCGCCACTGAGTTCTTTTGCCTTCTTAATTTCGGCATAGCGTACCTTGAAGGTTCTGTAGTGATTTTCTACATTATCGGGGCTGAACTCCGTATTGAATTTGGCGTTGACAGCGACCGATGCAAAAGAAAACGCGGTGCGTTTAAAAGACTTATCGCACTTGAGGCCTTTCCTTGCTTGTTCTACAAGCAACGGTATCAGGAAATTATCATGTTCCGGCCTCCATCGCTTGTTTGGGGTGCCACGCTTGTTGCTCGCACTCTTGGAATAACCAGCGTCGTTCATACGATCATGCCCCTCCATTTTGCTTAACAATTCCAATGAGTGGGTAAGTTCCACAGTTCAATAGAAATAAAACATAAAAGGCAATAGTGAAAGTCATTAGGCATACGAAACCATCATACGGTCGAAAAGGATAAACATATAGCTTAAAAAAAAAACACATCCGAGGGAGAACCGAAAAGAAAGAAACAATGTTTTGCATGATTTACACTAAAGTATCATAAGCAGCCCACATATCATTCGCTATTGCGTCCCGTAGTTCAGCCCATTGTCTGTTCTCCTCACGTTGTTCCCTCTGTGAACGTCCTTGCGTCAATACCAATTGTTCTGCCTCTGCGTCTCCTCCGTTCAATATCGTATCGGTTGGGTCGACACCAGCAATGTAGTTATGGAGTATGCAACAGGCAAGCACTAACCTTACCTGTGTTTTGAATGGGAAAAAAGGATGCGATGTTAGGACTTTGAACCTATTCTTCAACACGGCAAATGCGCGCTCGACCTTCGAACGCAACATTGAATGCCTAAGATTGAATAATTCTTTTGGGTTAGTCGGGGCCCTTCCCGTGTGTTCCTTCAAGTGGTATCTAACGCCTCGATACGGTGCTATGAAACCATTCATAGTCGTAAAGCCGGCATCTACCAAGTAATATTTCCCTACAATAAACAACAATGTTTAATTATGCTTCTTAGAACATGAAAACAGTGCATTAAGTTTTTAATCCCACCTTCGATTATTTTTAGACCTTCGGGCTGTGGACGTGAGATTGCATCTCTTAAGACTGTAAAATCGTTTGCTGATCCCTCCCAACCCCCTAGAACGTACGTGAACTTTAGATCGGGGTTCACAACTGCAAGTACATTTTGGGTCGGACCTTTTCGGCCACGGAACCGGGGCAATTCATGCTGAGGGACAGAGGCATCGATGTGTGTCCCATCAAGAAGCCCTACACAATCCTACTTGATAGAAAAATTGGAAGATATTATTAATTATTTTAAGAAATTCGTCAGAACCCATGTATTGAGTTATATGTTAGCTTACTTTGAAATAAGGGTACCAATTTGTTTTGGTCTCAATTTCCGGATGGCAAGCGTTGGTGGGAGGATGCACAAAGTCGTCACGAATTGCACATATCGCCCGAAGGACGTTGTTAAAGTGACGGCTGATAGTTTCCCCAGACCGAAGGAACTCAATGCGCACAGTGCGGTTCTTCGTGTTATGACCCATTATGTGCAAGAATATTGCTAGTTGTTCTTCTATGGCCGTATCTTTGGTATCTACAAGTAGATGCTTGTCTCGCAATATTGATGCGAGATGGAGAAATGGGCCTACGTCCATTCGAAGGTAGCTGACACAATAGTCGCGACCACTCCTCAGAATACGCTCCATATGTTTCTTCCTAGTTAGGTCTCGGAACAAGGAGGGCTCCCTATGCCTTGCACACCTTGTTAAGTGACTTTCCTCGATTAAATAGGCGACTATGACAACGACAGTTGTGAAGGCTGCTATCAAGGTTCTCACGCGAGTATTAACTGCCCAGTTGTCCATCTACATGATCAATAATTAGGTTATGGTCGTATAGGACGGGGCAAAATACGAAACACAACAGACACCTATCCACTTGTTGTAATGGTAGCTAGTCTACGGAGAATACTATCATAACGGCCTGTAACTTGATTAAATATAATATCATGCAGATCGGGTGACATCAGGAAGCCTTAAACAGATATACAACAAAAGATAATTTATATACAATATGAGGACCAAATAATCACTGCAGAAAGTCATTTGGAGAAATCTTAATAAAACAGACTTGTGCAGGCATATGCAAAATACAACAAAAGCATGGCTTGAAGTTGGGCAACATCAAATATGATTGCATAGTTGGTTAAAAATCATAGGATGAAGATGGGGTTACAGCAGCAATGCCTCAATATGTAATAAAAAAAAAAAAAAAAACAAAGCAAAGCCAAGATCAGAACCCATTTAAAAAAAGAGCAAACAAAAATTAAAGAGTGGTGCACTATAACAAAGATAACAAAGATAACACGGTAAAAAATAGCTTGCTTATGTCAAAATGCATACCAACATAGAATTGTTCTACAAACACACTTTCACAGTTACAGAAGCCATTGTCATCAATAAATTCACAGTCTCATCCTATAGGCAATTGTTATTTTATATGCCAAGTTCACATGATCAGTAGAGCAAGTTAATACACAAAACAACAGATATACAATGCAGATCAGGTGACATCAGGAAGCCTTAAACAGATATACAACAAAAGATAATTTATATACAATATGAGGACCAAATAATCACTGCAGAAAGTCATTTGGAGAAATCTTAATAAAACAGACTTGTGCAGTCATATGCAAAATACAACAAAAGCATGGCTTGAAGTTGGGCAACATCAAATATGATTGCATAGTTGGTTAAAAATCATAGGATGAAGATGGGGTTACAGCAGCAATGCCTCAATATGTAATAAAAAAAAAAACAAAGCAAAGCCAAGATCAGAACCCATTTAAAAAAAGAGCAAACAAAAATTAAAGAGTGGTGCACTATAACAAAGATAACAAAGATAACACAGTTAACATGCCTAGCTGTGGTTAATCTCATGATTGAAAAAGGCAGCAGTTGCTTATGTCAAAATGCATACCAACATACAATTGTTCTACAAACACACTTTCACAGTTACAGAAGCCATTGTCATCAATAAATTCACAGTCTCATCCTATAGGCAATTGTTATTTTATATGCCAAGTTCACATGACCAGTAGAGCAAGTTAATACACAAAACAACAGATATACAATGCAGATCGGGTGACATCAGGAAACCTTAAACAGATATACAACAAAAGATAATTTATATACAATATGAGGACCAAATAATCACTGCAGAAAGTCATTTGGAGAAATCTTAATAAAACAGACTTGTGCAGTCATATGCAAAATACAACAAAAGCATGGCTTGAAGTTGGGCAACATCAAATATGATTGCATAGTTGGTTAAAAATCATAGGATGAAGATGGGGTTACAGCAGCAATGCCTCAATATGTAATAAAAAAAAAACAAAGCAAAGCCAAGATCATAACCCATTTAAAAAAAGAGCAAACAAAAATTAAAGAGTGGTGCACTATAACAAAGATAACAAAGATAACACAGTTAACATGCCTAGCTGTGGTTAATCTCATGATTGAAAAAGGCAGCAGTTGCTTATGTCAAAATGCATACCAACATACAATTGTTCTACAAACACACTTTCACAGTTACAGAAGCCATTGTCATCAATAAATTCACAGTCTCATCCTATAGGCAATTGTTATTTTATATGCCAAGTTCACATGATCAGTAGAGCAAGTTAATACACAAAACAACAGATATACAATGCAGATCGGGTGACATCAGGAAGCCTTAAACAGATATACAACAAAAGATAATTTATATACAATATGAGGACCAAATAATCACTGCAGAAAGTCATTTGGAGAAATCTTAATAAAACAGACTTGTGCAGGCATATGCAAAATACAACAAAAGCATGGCTTGAAGTTGGGCAACATCAAATATGATTGCATAGTTGGTTAAAAATCATAGGATGAAGATGGGGTTACAGCAGCAATGCCTCAATATGTAATAAAAAAAAAAAAAAACAAAGCAAAGCCAAGATCAGAACCCATTTAAAAAAAGAGCAAACAAAAATTAAAGAGTGGTGCACTATAACAAAGATAACAAAGATAACACAGTTAACATGCCTAGCTGTGGTTAATCTCATGATTGAAAAAGGCAGCAGTTGCTTATGTCAAAATGCATACCAACATAGAATTGTTCTACAAACACACTTTCACAGTTACAGAAGCCATTGTCATCAATAAATTCACAGTCTCATCCTATAGGCAATTGTTATTTTATATGCCAAGTTCACATGATCAGTAGAGCAAGTTAATACACAAAACAACAGATATACAATGCAGATCAGGTGACATCAGGAAGCCTTAAACAGATATACAACAAAAGATAATTTATATACAATATGAGGACCAAATAATCACTGCAGAAAGTCATTTGGAGAAATCTTAATAAAACAGACTTGTGCGGCTCATATGCAAAATACAACAAAAGCATGGCTTGAAGTTGGGCAACATCAAATATGATTGCATAGTTGGTTAAAAATCATAGGATGAAGATGGGGTTACAAAGCAGCAATGCCTCAATATGTAATAAAAAAAAAAAACAAAGCAAAGCCAAGATCGGAACCCATTTAAAAAAAGAGCAAACAAAAATTAAAGAGTGGTGCACTATAACAAAGATAACAAAGATAACACGGTTAACATGCCTAGGCGTGGTTAATTTCATTATTTAAAAAAGGCAAAGCTTGCTTATGTCAAAATGCATACCAACATACAATTGTTCTACAAACACACTTTCACGATTCTGAAGCCATTGTCATCAATAAATTCACAGTCTCATCCTATAGGCAATTGTTATTTTATATGCCAAGTTCACATGACCAGTAGAGCAAGTTAATACACAAAACAACAGATATACAATGCAGATCGGGTGACATCAGGAAACCTTAAACAGATATACAACAAAAGATAATTTATATACAATATGAGGACCAAATAATCACTGCAGAAAGTCATTTGGAGAAATCTTAATAAAACAGACTTGTGCAGTCATATGCAAAATACAACAAAAGCATGGCTTGAAGTTGGGCAACATCAAATATGATTGCATAGTTGGTTAAAAATCATAGGATGAAGATGGGGTTACAGCAGCAATGCCTCAATATGTAATAAAAAAAAAACAAAGCAAAGCCAAGATCATAACCCATTTAAAAAAAGAGCAAACAAAAATTAAAGAGTGGTGCACTATAACAAAGATAACAAAGATAACACAAGCTTAATAAAGGCATTTGCTTATGTCAAAATGCATACCAACATACAATTGTTCTACAAACACACTTTCACAGTTACAGAAGCCATTGTCATCAATAAATTCACAGTCTCATCCTATAGGCAATTGTTATTTTATATGCCAAGTTCACATGATCAGTAGAGCAAGTTAATACACAAAACAACAGATATACAATGCAGATCGGGTGACATCAGGAAGCCTTAAACAGATATACAACAAAAGATAATTTATATACAATATGAGGACCAAATAATCACTGCAGAAAGTCATTTGGAGAAATCTTAATAAAACAGACTTGTGCAGTCATATGCAAAATACAACAAAAGCATGGCTTGAAGTTGGGCAACATCAAATATGATTGCATAGTTGGTTAAAAATCATAGGATGAAGATGGGGTTACAGCAGCAATGCCTTAATATGTAATAAAAAAAAAAAAACAAAGCAAAGCCAAGATCAGAACCCATTTAAAAAAAGAGCAAACAAAAATTAAAGAGTGGTGCACTATAACAAAGATAACAAAGATAACACAGTTAACATGCCTAGCTGTAGTTAATCTCATGATTGAAAAAAGGCAGCAGTTGCTTATGTCAAAATGCATACCAACATACAATTGTTCTACAAACACACTTTCACAGTTACAGAAGCCATTGTCATCAATAAATTCACAGTCTCATCCTATAGGCAATTGTTATTTTATATGCCAAGTTCACATGATCAGTAGATCAAGTTAATACACAAAACAACAGAAACATGCAGTCATACATGGAAATCAGAAAATTTTATATAAAAAAAAGTTTCGGCTCCATGGTACGTATCCTCCAGGAAGATGTGCAATAGGATCCCTTTAGGCGAATAAAGAAGTATCCGGACCAGGCCGGGCCTCCTTATTAGCCTTGTAATCCTTGGCTTCCTTGTTGCAGACAATATACCAATGGAGGCATCTTATATTACATACTACAATGATCAATAGTGACATTGTTTACCATATTTATCACTAGTGATACATGTCAGTGTCTATTGGGTTTTATTTAAAAGAGCTGCAAATGTGGCAAAAGACTTTATAATTGGTCTCGAAGACAATATACTAGAACTATATAAGATCATCATATTTACTAAAGTTCTCAAGTGAACATGAATGTCATGGATCATCACTGACATGTTGATATTATTAACACTAAGAGAAAACAACAGTTGCAAAACATGGTCAAAATCCTAAAAAATAAACAGAAATCAATCAAAAAACGAAAGTTCACTCCAACAATTAAATGAGGAATTGAAGACATCAAGAACTGAATTTTGTAATATAAATTGGAAGCCATTACTGACCTATTTGTTTCCACCTCTTCCCAGTGTGCTGTATGACAGCTCTAATCAACTGTTAATCCTGATAAAATTGAAAGGAAAAGAAAACAATGTAGGCATTAGGCATCATATTGAACGAATTATATAATTAAAGAGATTATCAATGTATATTGAGAATAAGAAAAATAGGTAACCTTTCCTCTTTGTCCAACCCCCTTTCGATGATTTTCGGGTCCTGCCAACAGTTCTCTTGATAAAAGCAAACAGAAATAAACCGATAAAATCATATGCATCACCATATCTAAAACAAAGGTAACCAACCAAGAATCACAAAAAAGCATACTGCAGATACACTACATACTTCTAGAAGAAGATTACACTTAGAAAACTATCAAATAAAAGGAATACATCTTGCAAGTACAGTAAGAAGATACTAAAGCAAATTAGTCATGATGAGAAAAAGAAGGAAAAGCATACTATCAAGAAGAACCAGGATCAATGATTAAAACACAAAACTAAAACTTGAAACAACAAAATAGGCCAATCTAAACCGATCCCACTTCTGCTCCTTTTCATAAACTTCAGTCCACTGTCAAAGATCAACAAAAAACAACTATTAATAACAAAAAAAAAAACAAATAGAACTCACCAGAGAATTGACTCCATAATCACAAAAGGAAAACACAAATGAAAAGATTGATTTTAAGAGGGAACCTTAAACAAGATGGATTAGGCCACTGTGGTGCTTCCTCTCTTTCTATAAAGAGCCGCTGGAGACCCGGAATCGAGGAAAGGAACGGTCGGCCTGTGGAGACGACGAGGTGGAGGAACCAAGCTGGAGTCCGGAGAGGGCTGAAGAAATTAGGGGGCAGTTCTTGCCATCACGGGGAGAAGGGGTCTTCACAACACCCTCACGTGGCCGGCGGAGACACAGGAGTGAAGGAGAGGAACGATCGGCATGTGGAGACGGCGGGGTAAAGGAACCACAATGGCGGCCGTGAACCCTAGAAGATGTGAGGAAATGAAGAAAGGGCGAAGTCACGGGTTGCTTTTGGGGCCACGAGGGGGGAAGGGGGGTGTTTCCATCACCCACGTGATGATGCTTTATTTGAAGTGGTAACTTCAGCCAAATCATCAAAAAGCACTGAAGTCCCCACTTCGCCCAAATTTCCACTGAAGTGAAAAACTGGAAATCAGCACTATTTGAAGTGTCACATCAACACTTCAGCAGCTCAGTTCACCAAACCAAACAAGCAGAAGTCACCCGGAAGTCAGCACTTCCGTTACTTAGGCCTCAAAAATGGCGAACCAAACACGCCCTTAGCGTGCGTTTGACCTCGCTTTTGCATCGAAAAGATGAAAATAGTTTTATTAAATGTATAATAAATTTTTCTATAAAAATTTTTTTTTATATAATTCGTAGATTATTTTTGTATAATTTATTATAAAAAACATTTTACAGTATTTGGATACGTACATAAAACTGTTTTTATAAAAATTTAATTTAAAAATAAAATTAGTTATTAAAAATTTAAAAAAAAATAGCTGTTTGAGTTTTGAAAAACTAGCTGTTAACAATTTCTCTTTATTTAAAGCCAACACTCTTTATACAAGGGTAATTTTTTTGGGTGGGTACTTAACTTTGCCCTTATTTCATTTTGAGCACCAAATTTTGATTTGTATCAAAATGAGCACTCAACTTCGATTTTCTTTCGACGGGGGGGTACCAGCAATATTCCGGTAAGAGAAAGCTGATGTGGACGCCGGATTTCTGACTTGGACTTTGACTCACCACGTCAGATGGACGTGTGAAGTTCCACGTGGACAACTTAACGACGTGGCTAAGTTCCTTTTCCACGTGGGATGCCACGTCAAGGGCTTCAAAGCTCCTTCTTCCCCCCCTCTCTCCTCTCTCCCAACCCATTCCCTGCACCGGCGACCCATTCCCGCACTTATCTCGGCCCGGCTAACCGCTGACCGTCGGTGGCCGACCTCGATCATCCCCGCGACTGCTTCTGTCAGCAAGTAGCCAAGGAGGGCTGCGGGAGATTGGAGGAAGCTTGCAGATAAAGCCCTAGAGGAGGCCGGCGGAGATACGAGCATCCCTAATGGAGGTTGATTGGGTGATAAGACCATCAGATGCTGGAGAAGCAGTTTATTGTAAGTGATTACATAAATTTCTATGATGAATTTTGAAGTGTTTAACGAATTAGGTTTACTGTGGTTGTGGGTTGTAGTTTCAAATGTAACCTTGACATTGTACATACACACATCTACTGAGAATATATTTATTTATTGTGCAAAGGATTGTATTGATTTGAAGTTTCTTTTGAAATTGTGTTTGTGGTATGAACTGTGGGAATTTCGCAATTTTGAATTTGCTTTTGTGGGACTTGCAGTGTTTATCAAGAGTAGGTTTTTTTTTCGTAGCTCAGTTTGACAATGAGATCGTGTGAATTGTGAACTTTGTGACTATATAGGATCAGTAGGCTGAAAATGCATAAGTTTACTAAGATATATGAAATGCTGAGATTTTGAGAGGAAGTGGCAGGCTTGCTTTGTCAATGAGATGCTGTGGAGTGGAGTATAAGGTTATAAAACCATGGTTGTCATAGGCTTTGAAGGTGTTGAAGATCTATCTATGCGATGATAGTTGAATAGAGATAAGGGAGAAAATAATTTGACAGACACCAAAGTAATTTTTTCACGCGAATTTCTCTCATCTGAACATTTATACAATTCAGGTGTATTTGTATGGAAACTAATGTGTGTGTGCCATTGCCTGGAATTGCATACAATCTTCTGTAATTGTTGTAGAATCTTGTGGTGATAATCCTGGCAGTATGCATATTAATTTAAGTTTTTCATGAAATCTGGCAGGTTTCAATTGCGTAAGATATGGTATTTATTTATAATGTCAATTAGACAAAATTAATTTGAGATGTGAGCTTAGGTCAATGTATGAAGCATGGATAACATTTGTGCATGATTTATCTTGATCTGAATTCAGATCTAGTGCATGGAGGAGTGTACATAAGTTCAAATGTATTGGATAAAATCTTTTGGCCTTGGGGTGCATTTTTTAATAAAAGGATCTAATACATTTTATAAATGAGTACAGATAGCAACACTTATTGGCATTTTTTTAGCAATGAAAGTCCTTAGGAGAGTACAAGTTTGATATTCTTACAAGTTCAATGGTTGGTAGTTGCTTAGGAGTGTACAATTATGATATTTTTAGCAATGAACTTCCTTATGAGTGTACACATTTTCACATGCACTCTTACACAGCAAAACTTGTGCTCACACTGATTGATAGTTACTTATTTTCATGTCAGCACCCAATAGTGACTATTTCATAATAAGACTATATTACACATCTAATGAAGTGCAAAAATGGGAAGGCAGATCACTTGCTGGTTTTGTTGATTACTGCTGCCTTGATAAGATGTCTAGATTAGAACTTGTAAGTATGGCTAAGGAGTTCAAATTGCAAGTAGAAGGTATATCATTTTGGTGGCTACATGGGGCAGCAGGTAATTTAGGACTGAGGGAGGTAAAAAATGATTCGGATGCTTTGGATTTGGCTGCAACTGTTAACAAATCCAGGATTGTGAACATATATGCCAAGCTCTCCAATTTAGTTTCAATTGACAGTGTGGTAAGGCCAGAAGCAAATGCAGGTGAAGTCTCACATGCCATTGAACAAGGGGATTGTGCTGATATGGGGGGAAGTGTGCAAAACGAAGTCATAGAAGACAATGAAGACATGCGAGTGGATTCCCCTAAACAACAGGAAGATAAAGATGAGGACAGTGAATTGCATGATTCAGACTATAGTTTCAGTAATGAGGAAGATGGAGACATTGAAAATAATGATGATGCCACAAACCCTGGTTTAGAGAAACAGCCAGGACATAACAAACTTTTGGATGAGGAGGGTGGGAGAAAAGGTATCAATGCTGAGGAACCTGAATCTGAGTATGGTGGATCAGAGGAGCTACAATCATGCTCAGAGACAGATGAGGAAGGAGATGGCCAAACTAAGCCAAGATATGCAGATTTTCATGAGGAATTTGACATGAAGGACCCACATTTTGAAATTGGGATGAAGTTTAGTAGCTTCCAACAATTCAGAGAGGCTGTGAGGAATTAAGGAATCAAGAACAGATATGTCATGAATTTCAGACCTAGTAATAAAAAAAGGTGCAAGGCAATTTGTAAGAAAGGTTGTCCTTTTTATCTATGGGGACCCCCATGATTAAAGACAAGAATACAATTCAAATCAAATCTGGGAAACTCAAACATGAGTGCACTAGGGAGCACAATGTGAGGCATGTGAGTTCAAAATGGATTGCTCAAAATTATCTGGACCAGTTCAGGGCAGACCCTGCATGGTCTGTGGCAGGCATCATTCAAGCTGTCAAAAGCAACCAAGAGGTACAGATCAGCAGGGTCAAGGCTTGGAGAGCAAAATGCATTGCTAAAAGGTGAGTGACTATATTTACTCTTTATTGTTGGCCCATTGTGTTCATTTATTTATAACACAATGGTTTTTTTCTTTCACACAAACAACATATTAGATGGAGATGAGCATGAGCAAATGAGGAGTTTATATGACTACAGACTAGAACTCCTGAGGACACATCCAGGATCAACTGTTATGTTTAAGTGCAGTGAAGGTACATTCCAAGGTATGTATGTTTGCTTGGCTCCATTGAAAATAGGGTTCCTGGCAAGATGCAGACCAATCATTTCATTAGATGGATGCTGGTTGAAGGGTATATTTGGAGGGTAACTCCTTTCAGCTGTGGGAATAGATGCAAATGATTGCATCTACCCTATAGCATGGGCTGTAGTTGAGAAGGAGAACCTCATCAACTGGAAGTGGTTCTTGGAGTTGTTGGCTGTGGATCTAGAGATCAACAACAGCCACTATTGGGCTTTCATGAGTGACAGACAAAAGGTAAGTGTTGAACAAATTGCACTTATATTTCAATTTATTAATTCAATCAGTCTAATTACTGATGTAGTGATAGCTGATTATTTTTTTTTTGTTTTTTCTTTTGTGATTGGGTGTATGGTTTCCCTATCAACTGAACTTGTGTCCCAAAATAAATATATGACTAGGGTCTAATACCTGCATTAGAGGAACTATTTCCTAACAGTGAGCATAGATATTGTGTTAGGCATATCCACACCAACTTCAGAAGTAATTACAAGGGGAAGGCCTTGAAAGACCAATTATGGAGATGTGCTAGGGCCAGTTACATCCCTAAATTCAACAAGGAAATGGACACCTTAAATTCCATGTCACCTGATGCTTGTGAGTTTCTAAAAAAGATAGCCCCTCAACATTGGACCAGGTCACATTTCAAGGCTGAATTCAAGTGTGATATGCTACTGAATAATCTCTGTGAATGTTTTAATAGTCTAATACTTGGTGCTAGGACCAAAGGTATAGTCACACTGAATGAAACCATTAGGACAAAGTTGATGTGCAGAATTCAGAAAAAAAGAGATTCAATGGAAAAATGTGAGACCATGTACTGTCCTAAAATAATTAAAATCTAGAAAAGGCAAAGAGTCTGATTTTCTCTCATAGCACTAGTTGGTGAGGAGGTGGGCAATACTAGGTTATTGGCAATGATGGGCAATTTGTGGTTGATAAGACAGGGAAGACATGCACTTGTAGAAGGTGGCAGTTGACTGGATTGCCCTGCCCTCATGCTATTTTTGCCATATATTACAACCAGGATAAGCCAGAAAATTATGTAGATGATTGTTACAAGGTGTCTACATTTTTTAAGTACATATAGCCACATCCTATACCCTACACAGGACAAGACTTGCTGGCCTAAAAGTGATCAAAGCCCTATGACCCCACCTCAACCTATCAACAGAAAAAGAGGGAGAAAAACTCTACTAAGAAGGAGAGATGCAACTGAGGAGCCTGGATTCACCAAAGGAAAAGTGAGCAGGAAGGGATCAAGAATCACCTGCAGTATATGTGGTGGTACAGGCCATAACAAAAGATTGCATGGAATACAGGTACTTGCATTTTAGGGCCACAACAGGCAATTCATTGTATGTGCTTATTTTTCAGCTTGGTTTTTTCTCTGATTGCTATTATGGTCAGTTCTAATTTTTTAAACCATCTATGCATGACAAGGCTTATAGCAAGGATGGCATAGCACAAGAAGTTATGGAAGGAACTCATGCAGGGACTGAAGGATATGGATCGAGATCTGAGCCTTCTGCACCAACTACTGCCAATGAGGTGAGTGATTTATGTTGTAAATTTCAGTGAAATGTAAATTAGGGCTGAGCTAATTCTATCACTTTCACAGATAAGTGGCAATGCCTCTATGGAAGGAATTGATCCTCAAGTTCTGGAAGACCATTTGCAACTGGTATAAATGTGTTGTGATTAATTTCTATTCCAAATTCTCAAACTAAAAGCCTACATTGTTAATTAGATTGATACCTTAGTTGAAGCACGAGTGAGTGAAGGATATGCATCAACTCAGTATGTTCAGGTGGAGCTTATAGCACAGGTAATGTTGTTCATATGTAATACCAATGCATTTATTTGGCCAAAGATGTTAATGAGTTGTGTGCTTCAATGTTACAGATTATTGACACACATGGGCAAGTTGTCCCTAATTCAATTGTAGCTAATGATATGAGGATAAGGAAACCAAAAATTCAAACAAGAGGTGGAAAAGGCATGTGCACAGTTGGAGCTGCCCCTGAAGTAACTGTTACAGATAAAGGGATGGAGCAACTGCACAGAGAGATGGCACAACCTCAACAGAAAGAAAAAGAACCAAGTAACATGCATCCAACAACGTCAGGAGGTCCTGTGTTGAGGTCCAAAACAAAGGAGAAGCATTTGGAAGATAAGAAGAGAGATAGACTTCCAACCAAGAGAAAGAAAGGCTGGATTCCACCAGGTGTTGGTGGTGCCTCTGTTGCTGCAAAGGGCACTAGAATTTAAATTTTAGTCTTGATATGTAATTTTGTTTCATTTTTGGATGTTTTCAGAGCTTGGTGACATGTTGCAAGTCTGACATTGTCCCAAAACATACTCAATGAAAATGAGAAATTTGTTTCCCAAATTTGTATTCCAAATTGAGTGAAATTGTTTCCATAGGTTTCTCAATAAACAGAGGCTGATGACAATGTGCAAAAATGTAGTACATGTGCATTGAAAATACACCGTTAACTAACATTTGAAAGATGTATTGAAAGTACATGAGCACAAACTTAGTAGAAATTCATTCAAAAAATTGTAATGGTTACAAGTACACTGTTAATTAACATAAACAATGGTTACAAGAACACGTTTCTCCTTCAACCACCAGCTCGGTTTCTTTTCCTAGCTCAGTATCAGGGATGCTCGTATCTCCGCCGGCCTCCTCTAGGGTTTTATCTGCAGGCTTCCTCCAATCTCCCGCAACCCTCGTTGGCTACTTTCTGACAGAAGTAGTTGCGGGGATGATCGAGGTCGGCCGCCGACGGTCAGCGGTTAGCCGGGCCGAGATAGGTGCGGGAATGGGTCGCCGGTGCAGGGAATGGGTCGGGAGAGAGGAGAGAGGGGGGGAAGAAGGAGCTTTGAAGCCCTTGACGTGGCATCCCACGTGGAAAAGGAACTTAGCCACGTCGTTAAGTTGTCCAAGTCCATCTGACGTGGTGAGTCAAAGTCCAAGTCAGAAATCCGGCGTCCACATCAGCTTTCTCTTACCGGAATAGTGCTGGTACCCCCCCCCCGTCGAAAGGAAATCGAAGTTGAGTGCTCATTTTGATACAAATCAAAATTTGGTGCTCAAAATGAAATAAGGGCAAAGTTAAGTACCCACCCAAAAAAATTACCCCTTTATACAATATGTAAACTTACGTCTCTTCAACTCTAAATTTTTTGCGTCTCTAAGCCTTTTATTTTAATATGCATTTTAATCAGTGGGAAAAGATTAATAAAGATGATGACGAATTCTTGCTCACTATTTTACCAAGCTTATTTTTTGTAAGTTTAGAAAGTACACATTGTCATACGTCAATTTTAATATGTGCTGCATATATACAAGAAATTTTTGAAGGTCATGAGGCACGCTGTAAGAAAGAATTTTGTATGTTCGGTAGAGGTGGCTGTTGAGCTGTTCCTCAAGCATGTGGTGAAGCACTTTGTGGTACCGGAAGACATCATAAGAGATCGAGATACTCGCTTTACTTTACGGCGTTGTTCGGGTTATTGGGCACATAGTTGAAGTTTTCAACGGCGTATCATCCTCAGACGGATATGGATGAGCAGACGGAGAGGATCAATGCTCTGTTGAAAGAGTTTCTCTGGCACTATGTTTCTGCTTCGCCCAAGAATTGGCTAAGTCTGCTTGATGTGGCGCAGTTTAGCTACAATATTCATCGGTCTTCATCGACAGAGAAGAGTCCGTTTGAGTTTGCATATGGATACCAATCTATTACTCCTTCAGAGGTGGCTAAGAGGAGGACATGAGGGAAATGTCCTACCGCATATCACTTTGCTATTGATCACCAAGAGATGATGGCGAGTGCTCGAGATAGCCTCGCCAGGGCGGCTCATTGAATGAAGAAGTATGCAGATCAAGGGAGATTTCTTTTGGAGTTCCAAGTAGGGGACAAGGTTTAGTTGAAGCTCACTCCACAAGTGTGGAAGAAGTTATATCGGAAGGATGTACACAAAGGCTTTATCGCAAGGTATGATGGGCCTTTCACTATTGTCCAGCAGATGGGCAACGTGGCATATCGTTTGGATCTCCCCGATCGGCTGAAACTCCATACAACTTTTCATGTGAGTTTCTTGAAGCATGCCACGAGGAGCCCACGGATTCATCGAGGGCAAAGAAGAGTCGGCGGAAGCATGGCCGAGCCAGGGGCTAGGATGGCACGCAGTATTACTGCGTGTGACTGGTACTGCTACACGCTGTGACCAAGGGTGGTTGGTTAAAGCTACAGTAACGTTGGAGGATACTGGAAGCTAAGTGAAAGTCCGGGACTTCACGCCAGACCTGTATTGGGCATGGGGCTCAATTAACCTTAGGGAATTTTGGTAGCTCTTGTATTAGGGTCTATTGTGTCTTTGGGAGGAGACAATGCCTCTTGGTGTTGGTTTTTTGCCATAGTTATAGAATTTTCTCAATCTAAGAGAGTTTATGTTTTTCTCTCTCTAAAATGGGTCTCTTGTGTCGTGTTTCGCGTACAGTGAATGTTTTTCGGTTTTGCTCGCTTCCTTTATATGCTGTGCTTGTGATGTAAACAAGAGTTGACTACTGTTGTTCTTGCAAGGAAGGCTGACATGTCGCTTGGTGCATCTCAGATGCCACAAGGCCGAAGATGATCGGTTGAGGCCGTGACAGGTAGCATGGTGGACCCGTCTGATCTGTCCACTTCAAGTGGTGCGTAGAGCCCTGACTTGATGAACATCCAGAGTCCAGAGTCACTACACGACCCGGTGGGTCAACGTCAAGGATATGAGTGCCTTGGCGGCTCTGAACTTAGCCGCGGCCACGGCTAGAGTTTAGAGAGATTTCTAGACAACTTATTGATTGCTCGAGTTGGAAACTTGTATTTTGGTGAAATAAGTCTTTATGCATGGAAAAATTGTTATTATGATTTCAAAACTCATATCTTGCTATTCATGAGTTATGTATATTAAAACTTTATTTGAGCAAGTAGTTTTGCTATGCTACCTCTGTTTTCCTTATACTTGTGTATATGTTGCTATATATATGCATATATACACTAAAACATTTTGGGCTATTTATATTACTACAAAAGCTAGTATTATCGTTTTATATATTATTTTCCTTTCAGTATTCACAGATACAAATTCCAAACAAGTTTGTACAGAGATGAGCAGCCACAAAAGAGAAAGGGTGTGCGTGAATTACTTCAAAAGAAAGAAACAAAGGATACCCACATCTGGGCTGTTTGTTTGACTGGATTTGAGGGGATTTGGATTTTCAAATCCCTGGAATTTAAAAATCCCATGTTTGTTTGGAGGGCTTTGAACATCCTTGGTATTTAAAAATCCTATACTCATGGGATTTTGGAATTCGGCTATTTTGGCCGAATTCCAAAATCCCACTTGTGAAATCCCTCACTAAAATATATAATTAATATAATGTTTAAGTTTTAAGTTTAATGTTATAGTTCATCAAATTATTAATTCATAATTAAATTAATAAAATATTTGCATCTTATAGAAAATTTCTTTAAATACAAATATTAATTTATAGTTGCTATATTATATTATATTATAATAATTATTTTACTTAATAATTAACGTATTATATTTTATTATAATAATTATTTTGAGTTCATGTAGTTCATGTTTACATAAAATAAAATGTATATTTTATAATATATATTAATTATTTATAATATCAGATGGGGTAACCTTACCATGGGTGACCATAACATGTAATCTAGGTAAAAATACATCAAACTAAACACATGTTTTCCAAATCCAGATTTACAAATCTCTCAAACCAAACAGAAATTTCTGTACTCCAGTATTACAAATACATCCAGCCAAACACTGGATTTGACTTTCCTGAATTTTCAAATCCAAAGATTTGTAAATACAAATCCACTGGATTTTCAACTACATCTAACCAAACAGCCCCATCGTTTATTCTGAAATCCACACTTTTGCAATGAACATAGGCTCAACGTGCTTAAAAAAATAATGATAAATGAAATGATAAGATTTGACAGGGAGGCAGGCCTGACTCAGCCAACCTGTAAAGCAACTTCACTTGGAGAACAATATTTCTCACCACCGACACTTGCAGAAAAAGGACAAAATATCGCCATAAATATTCATGGACGGTCACAAAAGCGCCTTCTGTGTGACGTACCAGTTGTCTAGTGCTCCTTGTTGGAATCCATCGTTAATGTGCCTATCAAAGCCAGCCATATACATATGCACCGTGAACCCAGCTTCTGTCATCTATTTTGGCCTTTAATTTCTTTTGTTTAGATATTTTACAATTAATTAACTACAGCCTTTATTTATTTATTTATTTTGTTTTATAGAGAGAAATTCATGTGATTTAAGATGTAGATAATTTACAAAAGAAGCAGCCCCTGTGAGTTATTCGAGTTATCAATGAAACATGATCACTTTTTGCCTTGGGAGTTTCGTCTCTAATTTTTTTTTTTATTGATTCATTTTTAGTGGACCATTCTATGTTTGTGTTTTGATCTTTTAGTAGCTCAAAGTGATTCTTTTTTTTTAATATCTCTTGTCCTCTCTTTTATATTCTCTATTTTTAAAATAAATTATTATTTATTTATCTTTTAAAAAAATTTAAAAAATAAGGTTTTTCTTTATAAATGTGAACTTACCACAGACAATTCAAATAAAAAACAAGATTCAAATCTTTGATTTTTGAGTAAAGAAATAAATGAAATATCATTATTCTACACTAAAAATGATATTATTTTTAAGAGAAACTATACATATACGAAAGAGCTCAAGATAATTTCTCAACTAAAAGATGTTTAGTCTAGTGGTATAGCCCCATTATGAAAGGTGCTTATGAAGATTTTTATTGCCCAAGGTTTGATGTGTGTCGAAAGCGGTGGTGCCAAAAATAAAAAATCTCCTGATGTAGGAACAGGCTTGCAGTCCAACCTCGCATTTGCCGGATGAGTACACACAAGCCAAACCATTAATTTCCAATGGTGCATATATATATATATATATATATATATATGCCCTTAGCACATGACTTGTTCACTTTGTGTAAATACTGAATAAAGAAAATTGAAAATGAGTTTGTCATAATCATTGCATTAAGTATCCAAAGAAAATTTTGATTAAAGTTGAAGACTTCAAGCTTCTTGAGGTTAGAACAATATATGAATCTTCAATGACCCTCACTTATTGCCTCACACTCATTACAGTAAAATAAAAGTCTTCTCCAGTTTCTTGGTATTGGTAAAATAGTTGTGAAAGATTTTGTTCAACCTATCAAAAGAAGTTATAAAACCTGGTGGAAGGACGAAGAACTATGAGCGAATAGCTTTTCAAAGTATACGTGATAGTGCCATGGACATTATTGCATTTGGCCCTCTGTAAAGGATCATCATTAGATTATTGGTTTCAAGATAATCAACTAAATCTTATGTGGAGTAATATACCTTGTTTGGAGGCATCTTGAACCATTCCAAAAGTAAAGCATCATGATTTTTTTTTTTTTTTTTTTTTTTTTTTGACAAAGGTAACAAGCATAGGGATGGCAATGGGGCTGGGGCAGGGGCAGAGCGGGGCAAGGCACACCCTGCCCCGTTTTTACTAAAGTTACTATAAGATAAAATTTCACTATTTTTTATTCATTTACATTAATAATTACAAAATAGCGAATACTACATTAAATAAAAATGGTACAATTTATATAACAACACAATAACATTATCATTCACCTCAAATTTTAAAAAATATTAAAGATCATATAAAAATATTAAAATCCTAGTCCAAGTCCAACATTCCATAACTTACTAATAAAAATATAAAAACATAACCATACAAAAGCAACTTTTATTCAAAGTTCAAAGGTGCTTCTTATATAATAACATTACATGGTCCAACATTACATTACATGCTAATAAAAGTAATTAAGTCAAATGAAACCTACCATTACTAATAAAAAACCTGAAGAACATAACCATACAAAAACAACTTATTTTAAAATTCAAACATGTCAACTTTCTAGAGTAATTAAGTTAAATAAAAACATAGTCAAAGTTACATTACTTATGAAATAACATTAAAACATCTTGAACTTGTCTAATTTTTATCAATGCTATAAAAAAGGTGAACAAAAAAGAGAAAAGTATGTTAATAAGAATTCTATAAAGATATATAAATATAAAAAAAAATATACTTATGTACAACATAATTTACTAAGTCAAAAGCCATGAAATTGATATCATCTTCTTCCATACAAGTTGAAGAAGTTTGTGATAAATTTGTATTTTGATCTAGTAAAAAAAAAAAAGATACAAATCAAAATTGTAATAAAAGGTGAGATAAAAAAAATACTAATTAAGTTACCTTCTAATTGATTCACTAACCAATTTTGAGCACAAGTTAAAGCTTCCACCATAGTTGGATGAAATTTACTACGAGATACACTCAACAATCTATCACACATACTAAATATGGATTTTGAAGCCACTGTTGAGACAGTGATAGCATATAAATCTTTAGCAATCCTTTGCATCATCGGATACATGACACCGGTAGTCTTCCACCATTGCAATATGTCAAAATTATGAGCACTTGTACTCTTTCTCCTACTAAGAAATTCATCATATCCATCTACAACAAATTTTTTTTCTTAGCCAAGGTAGAAGATAATGGAGTGTTTTTTCCAACACCAATGTCTGAATGTTTTGTTTGATATTCATAAAGCAAATTACAACAAACACAATCAGTTCTATCAATTTCAACATCACAAACATTTCCATATATTTTGGAAAAGTGATATTCCAACATGTATGTCTTGTACCTTGAATCAAACACCATAGCTATTCCCATGAAGCCATGAACTACACTCCAATATTTATCAAATTTTCTAATATCATTGTACCTATTAATGCAACAACCTCATTAGAATCATAAAGCCATTCAGTTAACTCAAATTTGATCTCACAAATCTTTGGAAAATAAATTTTTACTGTTGGATATTTTGTACCTGAAAACATCTCAGTTACTTCATAAAAGAGTCACAATTTTTCAGTAATTGTCCTTGTCATATCCCAATCTGCCTCTATTGGTGAAATCTTGCACATTGACACTCTTTGTCTTGCACGGTTAAACACATCTCAATAGAAGAGGGATGCATCAATCATTAAATATGTTGAATTCCATCTTGTTTTGCAATCAAGGCACAATTTTTTTGAAGTCGGGGTACGTAAGTATTGAGCACATTTTTTGAACTTATCTATTCGTTTTGAAGTAGCTGTCCGAAAAAGAACCCTTTCAAGAATTAGATCAACATCATCTCCAATCACATCCAACTCATCCTTGACAATCAAGTTCAAAATATGCGCACAACATCACATATGGAAGAATTCACCACAGAGTAAAAGTGTTCCCAGTTGAAGCCGATCAAGTAATAGATTGATAAAATTATCATTGACTGAATAATTATCTAAAGTGATTGTAGATAATTTTTCATCAATTCCCCAATCAAATAGTGTTTTCATTAATTCCTTAGTAATTACTTCTTTTGTGTGTGGGGCAGGGACATAACAAACCCTAAACATATATCATGCCAATATTCATATAAATAACTTAAAATAATTAAAAGCATACTAGAGAAATAAAAAATAAAATTCTAAATTATAACATAAAAATTATCAATTTATAAATAAAATCATATCTTAGGATCCGTTTTTGAAAAACCCAAGAGTCATCAATGAAGTGAGCGGTAAGGGCTATGTATCGTTTCTTTTGGTGATCAGCTGTCCACATATCCATTGTAATGGCAACTCTACTATCATTCATTTCAACCATTCTCATTGTTTTCAACTTCTCTTCTTTGTAATTTTTAAAATTATCATTTCTTATTGTGTTTCTATAAAGAATATTAAATGGTTGGAGAAGAGAAGAATATCTCCTAAACCCCACATGATCAACCATTGATAAAGGGTATTCATGCCAAAGCTTGGTTAAAGGCATAATTGCTGAGTGTTGTTGCTCCATCCACCTTATTTTGCTTTGATAATAGAAATTGTTGCTTAAGGTCTTTATGTGTTCGTTTCGGGCATCTTATCTTCTAAGGTGACCATGCAAATGAGTAGTTTCATTTTTAGACTTCACACCAAACATTCTCTTGCAATAATTACATATTGCTTTTCACTCTCCACGCATTTCTTGTTTTGTGAAGTGTTCCCACACCTCTGATTTTAATCTTTTCGAATTGTAAGTGGTATCATCATCACCATCATCATTCATTGAAGAGGTTGAACAAATTTGAGCAGCGTTTGATGTTGGAGTTGAGATAAAAAATTTATGATTTCTATCCACCGATGATGGAATAGGAGTTGACCTTGTATACTCATCTTGAAATATAGGTGTTGATGATTTATGTTCATTTTCCATGGGATTGGTCACATGTTGGCTATCCATAACAAATTTGATGTAAAAAACCTGCACAAAAACAAATTAATGTGGCCAAATTAAATCTTTAAGAAAATTGAAAACCAATCAAACTACAATTCAAAATAGAACAAAGAAAACATCATAGCTTAAACAATACATCAAAATTAAAATATAAGATGGTCATGCTTAATTAGCAAAACAAAATTATAAGAGCTTAAAAAAAATACAACAGATTTAAATTATAAGATGGTCATGTTTAGCAAAACAACATTATAAGAGCATAATATATACAACAGAATTGACTACACCTGCATGGTCGTATGGACCAGAATGGACTACACATGCATGAGAATATTTATTGATCATAACCCACCATCTAATAAGATAATATGCAATAATACAAAAGTTTCCCATTTTTATATATTTACACAACTCAGACAGATTCTCTAACCCTTTGTTTTAAATATGGTGCTTGTTTTTGTAACACTGAGCATCTCCAAATTTTAATAAGAAGTCTCAATGTATCATTTACATCTTTCTTCTAAGTTCATATATCCTTTCAAATAATTATACCCTCCTTCTCTTCTCCCTCTATTCTTAATCATGACTTATTCTTCTCACATGCGAGCTTGAGTTGCATCATTTCAAATTTCTTGTATAAATTAATTATTTTTACTGCCATGAATTAATCACACTAGCTACACCATTAAAAAATAAATATAAAAAAAGGGTCCATTGAATGCAAAAGTCATTGATTCTCCACTATAGTTCCAATGATCAAGGATGAAGAGAATGTGGTGTTTCGACGATGAGGTGGTGGAGATGAGGAAAAGGGTAGCGGAGCTGCCAGGGATAGCAATGGCGGAGATGGCAGTTATGGGATCTTAGCCGTTAGATTTAGGCCTGTTAAGGTTGAGAGGAAAATAGTAGAGATTATAAAATCGATGGTGGGGATAATTTTGTAAAAGATCTTATGGCTGAGAGGGTGTAGTTTAAGTTGTAGTTTTAATTGAGGGATTTTTTTATTAAACCCCTTATAATATATGTTATTTATTAATAAGTTAAAGTTATAGTAAATGATTTTTCTAAACTACGGTATTTTCATAATTAAATCATTAATACATAAGCTTAATCAAAATACACAACTATCATAATTAAGTGAATATAATCTTATTTATTTTGATTTATAAATTAAAAATATTTAAAATTATATGTATATATTAATATATAGGGGTATATATGCAAATTTTTAACAGGGCGGGGCGGGGCGGGCCGGGGCAAGATAAAACTAAAACCGCCCTCTCCGACCCCCTCACCAAAAATCCCCACCCCGCCCCGTTCCCCGATCTCCAAAAACAAAACCACCCCATTCGGTGTGGATCGAGTCAGAAACTACAAATCAGGCCTATTTTGCCATCTCTAAATAAGCACATGTTAATATCTCTATCATACGTGGGTTATTTGCATTGAACGAGTTTTTTTTATCTAGCGGCATGCGGACGTAACTTATTGCTTTAAACGCGCCCTCATCTTGTCAATTATTGTGAGTGGAGGGGTGCAACATCACATGTGAGTTTTTTCTTCTAACGAAGATTTAACTCTCATCACCCTTATGCCATATGAGAGACCTATTGTAGTGCATAATGATTTTTTATATAAAAAGCAAAATAGTGGAATGGAGTTGCTTTAAATATTAATAGGAAACTTTCAAATCAAGACCAAGACACGCTAATCAAAACACTTAATACTTGATACTATAAAGTGCTCAAAGGAGGATTTTGATCCTCTCCTTTCTAACTTAATACCTTTCTTCCACTCTTCTTCGGTCCGGAGAGGGGATGAACATGCTGGTCATGCTTAGCTCTTAGTTATGCTGCATTCAAGGGCATGCTCTTTTGGTAAGAAGAATTAAAGCTCTGCTTGCTCTTGTCAAAAGACTTACAACTTCTCAATAGTATTATAGATTGCATCAAATTATTGATGTAAAAAATTTGTCATTCTTTTTGTCTCTCGAAATGAGTACACATCTTGATCAATAAGTTAAGGGGAGAATATTGATATATGATTTTTTTTCTCTCTTAACGCTCTACACAAGGTTCCTTTATAAGGGTCCTCAAGATTCCCACAATCAATATATTAAATATTAAGCTTGCTTCAAACCAATGGCTCAAGAAGGATGATTCAATACCTAAGTCAAATGGCAATTGATAGAGATGAAGAATCTAGGAGAAACAAAAGGAGCTAGAGTTTTTGGGTCTGTAACAATGAAGTTTCTAGTGAGTTTCTCTCTCCCTCAAATGAGTCATAGCAATTCTTTTTTTACAGTCCTCGGACTTCATTGACCTAGTTTTTTGTATATAGTAATTCAAGTTTCCCATTAAATTACCGGGTTGATTTACCAACCTCGTGAAGAGTTCATTATTAAGAAAGATTTTAATGAAGCTGATCAATTCATTGATGTCATTCTTAATTATGAGAATAATTCAAAGGAGTGTATGAAGACTCAAATCATCTCAAAATAGTAAGTTGGAATAAGATCATTTATCTCCTTCATTCAAGATAAGTGACGGACAAAAATAATGGCAAGTGACAACCCAAGATAGGAATTGATTGATTCCAATTTTATGATTGATATAAACTTCCTATTGTCCTTGAATTCCTTGTATTATCTTTTATTGTAGCAAAGTCTATAAATATAATAAGAGTTGAACTCTCTTCTCACTTTGAAAAGAGAATTCATTGTTTACAAAAAAACCTTGTTCATTTTCAATTTTTCTATATGGTACCAAAGCCAATTGTGAGATAAGAGAGTTCTATTCTACAAAACAATGGCTTCCACAATTTCCTTGAATGTTGCCAACTTTGTTACACTCAAACTTACCCCAGAAAACTATCCCTTATGGCGTGAACAACTACTTGCTCTTGCAGAAAGTCAAAATATGGTTGGGCTTCTCACAGGCGAAAGAGATAAACGATCCATGTACAACAATAGCACAACAGATGAAACTTCAACCAATGAAGAAAAAAAGGATCTCAGAAGAATACCTCAAATGGCGAAAAGAAGATCGTCTCCTACGTGGGTGGATTATCGGGACACTCACCGAAGAAGCTTTAGGTCTCGTCATTGGCCTAGAATCATCACTATCAGTTTGGCATGCCTTGAAGGAAGCATATGCTCAAGATTCCCAAGAACGAGAATTTACTCTTCGACAACAACTTACATATCTCAGAAAAGATCTAAATCAGCCTTTAGCAGAATACTTGAGGAAGTTTAAGAGTATTTGTGACAATCTTGCAGCTATCGGAAATCCAGTACCTGACAAGGCAAAAGTCTATTCCTTACTTGCTAATTTAGGTCCAAAATATGAGTCTTTTACAACGGCGATGCTCAAACCTCCCATGCCATCTTATTCTGAAATTGTGTCACTCCTACAAGATTATGAACAACAAAACACATGGTTGGAAGCCTCTAATTCACCAGCATATGCATTTTATGGACAACGCAACCAAACCCAACAACAAACTTACAACAACCACAATCATCACAACAAGCAATTCACATCAAAATGTAAAGGTTTTCAGGCTACTAACAATAATTTTCAGCATTCGAATTTTATAGGAAATAACTCACAACAGCCACAAAGATTTAACAATCACACTCCACGACCACCACCTCCTGGCAAATGACGAATGACAAGCACAGAAAGAGAATTATATAAGAATGAGCACTATCAGCTTTGTGGACGGCTTAGACATATTGTAAAAATATGTTAGAGCCTACCAGAACAATCGGTGAATAATGAGGACCTTCCTCAAGCTCTTGCTGCTCTCACCATGGATACTTCAGTTGCAGATGTCGAATGGACAACAGACACTGGAGCTTCAAATCATATGACTGCACATTCAGGTATATTACAAAATCTTAAAAAATATGTTGGCCATCATTCAGTCTTCATTGATGATGGTTTTCATTTAAAGATAGATGCAACTGAAGATACTTTAGTTTCTGATGGTACGAATGAATTATTTCTGCATGATGTCTTACATGTACCTCAATTAACCCAAAATATACTTTCTATTAGTCAATTAACGACGCAATATCCTTTAAATTGTGAATTTACTGACAAATTATTTTGTATTAAGGAACGAGCAACAGGTCGAACATTGCTAATGGGTCAACGTAAAGTAGATCTTTATGTTTTGTCTAAACCAAAGGAAGCACACTTTTCAAATAGACAAAACTCAGGGACTGAAGAATTGTGGCATCAACGTCTTGGACATCCACAAAGATCAACTGTTCAATTTTTATGTACCAAGAATTTAATTCATGTTAATTCGAATAAAAACATGGAAACTATTTGTGGAAGTTGTCAATTAGGCAAACTTAGCAAGTTACCATTTAGTTTCTCTCATTCCTCTAGTAATGATGTTTTTGAAAAAATTCATTGTGATATTTGGGGGTGGGCTCCTATTTTATCTCTTGGCAAATTTCGATATTATACTTGTTTTGTAGATGACTATTCTCATTATATTTGGTTAATTCCACTTTGTGCTAAATCTGATTTTATTGATGTTTACTTAGCCTTTGAAAGTTATGTGCATCGCCAATTTGGTAAAAAAATTAAGATTTTTCACTCTGATGGTGGAGGTGAGTTTGTTAATAAAAAACTTGTTTCACACTTTCAGCAACAGGGAATTGTTCATCAGCTTTATTGTCCTCATACACCTGAGCAAACAGGCATCGTTGAACGCCATCATAGCACTATCAGAGAACTTGGGATGACGATGATCTTTCATAGTGGAGCACCTAATTTTCTATCGGTTGAGGCCTTTACTGCAGCAGCATTTTTAATCAATCGTTTGCCTTCTTCCTCTATTAATTTTACTTCTCCTTATTTCCGTTTATATGGTGCTGATCCTAATTACTCTATTTTACGTGTGTTTGGCACTAGATGTTACCCATGTACATGAGATTCTAAGAAGAATAAGTTTGATCCTAAAACAATTCCTTGTGTTTTTCTAGGTTACAGTGACAAGCATAAAGGATACCGATGTTTCCATCCAAAAACTAGCAAGATGTTTGTCTCTAGACATGTCATGTTTGATGAGAATATGTTTCCTTATAAAACAAAGGAGTCGTTTTCACCTTCTAATACCCACATACAAGATTTTTTCAATCCCTCGCTTCCTGCTTCAATGTCTCAGATTGTTCCATCAACTACTAAGGATCTAACATCTATTTCACTACCATCCAATGTTTCAACTATGCCATTAATTGTACCAGAACACACCAACTCAGATGTGTCACTTGAGTCCCCTTTAAATCATGATAGTGATCACACTGTGCACCCTGGTGCCCTCAATGTTTCATCCCAAGATCATGACATGACTCTTGTGACCTCTGCTACCATAGTGAACAATGATTCGATGAGTCAAAATTTGATGAGTGAAAACTCTAACACTTATGATCCCTCTGAACAGGTTCAGCCAACATCTCATCCTATGGTTACAAGAGCGAAACACGACATTTACAAGCCTAATCCACCATATGCATTAACTCTTGCATGTGGTGATATACCAAGCGAGCCACGATATATCAAAACAACACTTTAACATGACTGGTGGAGGAAGGCCATGCTCGATGAACTTGACGCTTTGCATCAAAGTCAAACATGGACCTTAGTTCCTAGAGAATCTGATATGAATGTTGTAGAATCAAAATGGGTGTTTAAAACCAAATTAAAAGCTAATGGCACTCTTGATAGGTTGAAAGCTCAGCTGGTTGCAAAAGGCTATCATCAAGTTGACGGTATCGATTATATTGAAACTTTTTCTCCCGTTATCAAACCAGGTACTATTCGATTAGTTCTTATTTTTGCTTTGGTTCAACAATGGGATATCAGGCAACTTGATGTCAAAAATGCTTTTCTCCATGGTCACATAAATGAAGATATTTACATAGAACAACCACCAGGTATGCATGATCCTATGTTTCCCTCTCATGTATGTAAACTTCAAAAAGCTCTTTATGGCCTTAAACAGGCCCCTCGAGCATGGTTTGATTGTTTTAGTTCCTTTTTTTATTACGCATGGGTTCTTTTGTAGTTTGGCTGATCCATCTTTGTTTATTCTACACTCATCACATGGCACATTGGTCTTACTTCTTTATGTTGATGATATGCTATTAACAGGTTCTGATTCAAAGTTACTTGCTGACTTTATTACACTTTTGCATTGTAAATTTGCTATGAAAGATCTTTGACCAGTGCATCATTTTCTTGGCATAGAAGTTCAACGATCTACTAACACTTTGCATCTTTCTCAAACTCACTATGCTCAAACTATTCTTGACAAAGCTCAAATGCTAGATTGCAAACCCATGACTACACCAATGGAATCTAAAACCAAGGGTCTTCATGATGATACTCCACTCTCTGATCCTACTTTTTATCGTAGCCTTGTTGGTGCTTTACAATATCTAACACTTACAAGACCTGATCTCTCTTTTAGTGTTAATTATGTTTCTCAATTTATGCAGTTACCAACTATTGCTAGTATGAAAATGGTTCGGCGTATTTTAAGATATGTTAAAGGGTCTATTACTTTAGGTTTGCATCTAACTGGAGATACTACACTTGATCTTTTTGCCTTTTTTGATGCAGATTGGGCAGGTTGTCCTACTACAAGAAGGTCCACCACTGGTTATTGCACTTTTTTGGGGCGAAACATTATTTCTTGGTGTGCTAAGAAACAATCAACAATCTCACGCTCAAGTACTGAGGCAGAATATCGTGCCATGGCCAACACAGCAGCAGAATTAACTTGGCTCACGTTTCTTTTGCGTGACCTTCGAGTTCCACAACCTTGTCCACCCATTCTATTTTGTGATAACTTGAGTGCATTGCACATGATTATCAATCCCGTCTTTCATGCTCGTAGAAAACACATTGAATTAGATTACCATTTTGTTCGTGAAAGAGTTCCAATGGGTCTCCTGATTACTCGTCATGTCTCCTCTACTTCTCAGTTCGCAAATATTTTCACAAAACCACTATGCAAGGCCGCTCTATGTTATTTCCGTGGTAAACTATGCCTCCAACCTCGGCATAATTTGAGAGAGGGTATTAAGAAAGATTATAAGGAAGCTGATCAATTCATAGATGTCATTCCTAATTATGAGAATAATTCAAGGGATTGTATGGAGACTCAAATCATCTCAAAATAGTAAGTTGGAATAAGATCATTTATCTCCTTCATTCAAGACAAGTGACGAATAAAAATAATGGCAAGTGACAACCCAAGATAGGAATTGATTGATTTAAATTTTATGATTGATATGAACTTCCTATTTTTCTTGAATTCCTTATATTATCTTTTATTGTAACAAAATCTATAAATATAATAAGAGTTCAACTCTCTCTTTTCACATTGAAAAGAGAATTCATTGTTTACAAAAAAAACCTTGTTAATTTTTAATTTTTCTACATTCATCTCCTCCGTTCAATGGCCAAGCAACTCCTGCTGTTGGAGATTTGTTCTTCTTTATTATATAGTCAAATAGCCTCAAGTGGTTCAGTCCCACCTTGTTGGATGGGTTGGCACTCAAATCTAACCGCACAAGCCTAGATTATAAGCCATGTACTTATCATTCCACTTTTCTAAATGTTTTTTTCCCCTTTGTATCACTTAAGCAAATCTTTAACTGTCATTTTTTTTCCTTAAAAAAAAAAAAAAGCTTCTAAGCTTTTATGCTTTGGAAAAGCCAATATAATAGTAATAGCAGCCCCGCCAGCACGACAAAGAAAAAGTAAGGAAACCCACAATTTTTCTTAAGATAAAATTACTTTGTATAAATGTAAAAATAAATAAAAAAAAAGAACCGACATTCCAGAAGATGGTTGGTGATTTATGAAATCCTCAAACACTACAAGATCTAAATTGGAAACTATGATTATATATCCCTTGCATGCCCCACCTTTTTTTAATCATATATATGTTTCTCTCCTAAAGCTATTTTTTTTATAATAAAATTGAGAAATATATTTATGTTTTTAAATAATTAATAATTGGCTTAACTATTATTAAATATATACTTTTTATAATGGTGTTTCATCATAGTAATCTCTCCAAGATATATAATTTGCTTAATTTGACAAGAAAGTTTATATAACAAATTGATTTTATTTTAAATATCCACAATACCCTCAATTGTTGTAAGAAATTATAAATTATGGCAAATTAGAATGAAAAATATTATTTACTCCGCCATACCATATTATAAAATCTAAAAATTAAAACTAGTTAATAATAAAAATAAGGAAATATTTATAAAAAATACTATTAATAAAACATCATTCAAACATTAATAAATAAATAAATATTGTTGTTCCAATTTTCTGTTTTCCATTAAAAAATTAATTTCCATTAAAAAAGGAAAGGAGGATCTTTCCAACTTGCAAAGACCAATCAACACCGATGCAACATCCAAGAAAGTTCTTAAATAACACGCGGGGTTGATCTAAAATTATTAACGTGTTCCTCATTTATGACAAGTTACATGCTATGCCCAAGCAAGCAAAAGAAAAAATCATGATGTTCCTAATTTATTAGCTACCCATAATAATCATATATATAAATTTCAATTATTAACAAAAAGTTAAGTCAATTGATTTCAATTAAATCTAACAAAAAATAGTATCAGACTTTTAAAAAAATGATTGCTTTTTTCTTTGAACAATAGTAAGACAGAAGATTTTTGTCCAATTATTACACTTTATCTGTATCCGTTCAATTATTTTAATCTATATTAAATAGTTTTCTTTAAAAGGAAAATGCATAGATAAGCATAAATAAATATTGATTTTCTTTTTCTATTATGTAAATATTTTGTGCAAATTTTTCACATACAAACAAATTAATAAATTAAAAAAAGGGTTTAAATTAGAAGTTTAGCCAACAAGACCAAGAGAAGCCGGTGATCCTGAGCTGGTGCTGACAAAGCTCTCTTATCCCCCTTAATACCTTATCACCACTAATTCCAAGCATAGCAAATCAAACTTCTTATTTTAGTCCTCATTGTCTTGCAGACTCTTATAAATATTCCTTTCCCTCTTCTTCTCCATCTCTCTCTATCTTTCCCATCATCATCACCACCATCTCCTTCACCCTATCTTTTGTCACCTTCTCACCAAACCATCCTCAAATAAAACATTAACGCTTTTCTTCTTCTTCTTCCCAACATGAATGCCCCAACAAATCCAAAAGCCTTCAAACAATGGCAACAAAATGCCATAATTGTCACAGATGTTGAAATCCTGACATCCTCTGGCCATGCCATCTATGCCCATGCCAACATCCTTGTATGTTCACACCCCCTACCATTTCATGATCATTTCCATCAAGTAGGATTGGATTCAGAAATGGGCCATTTGATCTGATCTCTTTATGTCTTTCTTATTTCAGGCCTTGGCTTCACCAGTGCTGGAGAGGATGTTGGAACGTGCAAGAAGATGTTCATCTAATTCAAAACGAAAAATCAAAGTTCTTGGAGTTCCTTTCGACGCAGTCCTTTCATTCATTCGCCTTCTTTACTCCTCCAGATGGAAATCATCCGACCCAGACGAAGTCAAAGAGATGGAGAAACACGGCATGCATTTGCTTGCATTGTCTCATACATACCGAGTGCAGTGGCTCAAGCGCGCATGCGAGGCCGGTCTCGGTCTCGTCGTGCGCGCAGATAATAACGTGATCGACGCTCTTAAACTTGCAAAATGGTGCGACGCGCGGCGGCTTTACATCAAGTGCATGGCAGTGCTATCTCAGGACTTGGCCGGTGTTCAATCCACCGAGTCCTGGAGATTCATTCAAACCCATGATCCGCAACTGGAACTGGAGATCCTGCAATTCACCCAGGAAAAGGATTTGGTACGCATTCAACAACACGTGGTTCTTGATTTTCTTGAATTACATAACCCAAGTCGTGCTTAATTATTTCTTTCTTTACGAATAGAGAATGAAGAGGATGAGAAGAAGGAAAGAGGAACAAGGTGTGTACATGCAGTTGGTGGAAGTGTTGGAATGCTTGGATCATATCTGCACAGAAGGATGCACTAATGTTGGTCCTTTGGATGTTGATTTGGCAAGCAAGAGCAGAGGCCCTTGTCGCACTTTCTCTAATTGTGAAGGATTGCAGCAGCTCATCCTTCACTTGCCATTGTGCGCGAAGAAGCTTGTTCCCGCTAAATGCACACATTGTAAACGGATGTGGCAACTTTTTCGCCTCCATTCCTCTCTTTGTGCCCGCTCTGATGAATTTTGCAAAGTCCCCCTCTGCAAGTGAGTATAGTATATATATATATATATATATATATATATATATATATATAAGCTTGGGTTTCTCATTCTATTATTATTACCTTGAGATTAAATTATATCGTGTTGTATTGAATCTTGTGTTTTCTTTTCCTTTTTTGGTTGGTATTTAGGCAGTTTAGAATGAGGAAGGAGATGGAAGGAAAGGGAGATGATGAGATGTGGAGGCTTTTGGTGAAGAAGGTGGCATTTGCAAGATTCATGTCCTGTTTGGACAAGAGAAAGATAACAGAGGAAGCATGGAGAAAGGCTGGGAAGTGTGAGGACAGGAATTGTAGTAGATCTGTAAATTCATCTCAAGTATGAATATGACTTTTACAAGTTACCAAATTTTCTTTGTAAAAAGGGTTTATTTATACATTAAATTCATTTGATTGAGATTCATGGCTTTTTGGTAGGTTGATACAAAAGTAGATTCATTTAGTTATACAGCTGCCCGCTTAAATAATATGAATATGGTCATGTGAGATAGTAAATTATAATTATAAACTCAACTGGAAAATAAGAATACAGTTTTTTTTATTACATTAATTAGGCTTCAGTTTAAGGAGTCGCTTTGGGATTGACGACCAACCCATGAGAAATCTGACCTGTGTCCAGCCTCAAAAAGTCACTGGCTCTGTGGCTTTTCTTGTTTATTTTTTAATTGGTTGGTTATTCAAGTATAGATTTTGGCATGAAAAATAATGACATTATTTGCCACCCCATAATATTTTTGAAATATTATTTGTCATACCTTTTAAGCTTTATTTTACTGCATATTTTGCAACAACTTTTTAGTTGATGCTTGGTTGAATGTAATTCTAAATGCAGTGGATTTCTAATTACTGTGTAACTGAAAATACTTGAATTTTAAAATTCAGTGAAGTCAAATTTAGTGTGTTGGTTGGATGTATATGAAAATATTGTATTATAATATTTAATATTATTTTAATAATTTTAAGTGCATATCAGTTACTTTAACTATTAAATTTAAATTTATTAGTAAATTTATTAAAATTTTATTATATTTTAAAATTTTGAATTTAAATTATTAACCACACAAAAAATGCATTCCTAAGATTTTCATCTAATTTTAACAAGTTATTTGATATTTTAATTATTAAATTTATTATTAAAATTTATAAGTTTTTTTTTAGTTGGTCACATATAAATCACATGTGAGTGAGCAAAAAGATAAGAGATTTGGTTTTACGGAACTGGCCGTAAAACCAAATCCCTTATTGGATGTAATTCAAGTTACAGAAATTTTTAAAATTTTGTGAAACAAACCAATGATTTTCAAAAACCCAGTAACTCAAGTTACATGTAATTCCAAAACCCTCCAAACAAACACTACCTTAGTTAAATTATTTTGAGTATTAATATTTAAAATAATTATTATCATTAAATATTTAATTTACAATAATTCAAATGTATCATTCTTCATTTTAATAATTATTCTCTTTGATTATAATAATTAAATATTTTAATTAAATGATTCACTTTAATTATTATAATTTAATATTTGAATTAATTAATCCATATTAATTATTATTTAATTTAATTATCATAATTAATTATTAAATTTAATAAGTTTTAAAGTTGAAGGTTAAGTAATTAATTTTCTTCTCATTCCACTCAAAATTGAAGTGTAGGGATTCTCCCTTGATTCCCTCTTTAAACCCATTCTCATTCCTTTGATAGTATATCCAAACCTGGGTCTCTTAAGCCATTAGTGGTGTTAAATGGGTCGGCAATGCATGGGCCCACTGCAGCATGGGCATGCTTGACTAAACCTTATGTTCAGTCAGCACAATCCACCTACCACCAAGGTAGGCCCAACAACGTGGCCCAACCCGATAATATTTTATATATGTTTTTTTATTTGTTATAAACCACAACAATATAAAAAGACTCAAATTTTGCCAAAAGTTTTTTTCGGAAAAAAAACAAAATCTAAAAACGTGAAAGTGAAACACTTGTTAATTAAAATTTGAAAATATACAAAAACTTATTAAGTAAGACAAACCTATGGCGCAACACGGCTATTTCCCTCCTAATCCGGAATCCAAACGGGCTCTTAGTGGCATTGGTTGGAATTATTCGAAAAACATACTTGTGTAGGAAAATGAGACATATTATGCAAATGAAGATGTATATGAGTTATATTTATTTATTAGTTGTTCAATGAATTGTATTGGTATTTTATAATGAGAAAATTAAAAAAAAAAAAAAAAAAATACCATGTGGGTTCACATATTTGTACAATAGGAATGGAGAATTTTGTTTTCTCAAAGACACATGGTTTCTTTAGCTAACAAAAAAAGAATAAACTGTCAGGTGTTAACTCTTATTTATTTGGTAAGGGCAAAATCTTAGATTCACTTAAAAATTTGCTATATGTCATAATACCATGTTTTTTAGCATGATTTTATTTGATTTTTGATATTTTAGTTTTATTTTTAGTGAAATTTTGAGAGAGATTAATTTTAAAAAATGATTTTATGCTATATGGGCTGGCTTTTGAGTGAATTGATGATTTTGTTTTGAAAAAAAAAAAACTTAACAGCATTAACGGTTTTCCTTTTTTATTAGCTGGAGAAGCTACGTATGTTATAAACGAATAAAATTTCTCTGTTCTTATTTTGCAAATTTGTCAAGTCACAAGGTTTTTTCTAAAATTTTTTCTTTTTATAATTTAACATACATTTTTTCCATACATTATATTTTTCTAGGGGCAACCAAAACCCAAGACTTGGATTGGCTTTTAAAAAAGTGTTTTTTTTTAAGTTTTTGGGAAGCACTTTTAAAAAAAGTGTTTTTCGAGTAAGTTAAGTGTTTTTTTTATTTTTAATGTTTGGATAGGTTAATGCAAAAGTGCTTTTATATGTGTGAATTTGTTTGGATGTGGATTTGTAAAAGCACTTTTGAAGGTGGCAAATAACTAAAATGGGCATTCATTGACTTTCTATTCAATTACCATTATATATTCATATTAATAATAAAAATGACTAATGTTATGATAATAATAATAATGATTATAATTATAATTACATTTATAATATAATTATAATATTAATATGAATTATATAATAATTATTATTATTATTATAGTAATTACGTAAAAATTGTTATTATCGTTGTCATTAAGTTATTAATATTTAGAAATATAATTATAATTATAATTATAATATTAATATTAATTATATAATAATAACTATTATTATACTAATTATAATAGTAATCACATAATAATTATTATTATTATTGTCATTAAGTTATTAATGTTTACAAATATAATTACAATTATAATTATCATTATAATATCAATATTAATTATATAATAATAATAATAATAATAATAATTATTATTATTATAATAGAAATCACGTAACAATTATTATTATCGTTGTCATTAAGTTATTAATATTTACAAATATAATTACAATTATAATTATAATATTAATATTAATTATAAAATAATAATTGTTATTATAATAATTATAATAGTAATTATGTAATAATTATTATTATCCTTGTCATTAAATTATTAATGTTTACAAATATAATTAAAATAATAATAATTATTATTATTATTATTAATTACGTAATAATTGTTATTATCATTGTCATTAAGTTATTAATGTTTACAAATAATTATAATATTAATTATATAATAATGAGGGGAATGTAATGAAGGAAATGTATTATTTGTGAATGTTATTTGGGTAATTTGGCAATCTCAAAACAGCTTTTCAGAAGTGCTTTCTGAGAAGCACCTATGGGGCAACTTCTGAAAAAGCTGAATTTTAACTTTTTTCATAGCTTCTACTTCTGCCTAAAAACTCAAACAAACATGTTTTTTAAAACCCAGAAGTGCTTAACTTATAAAAAAGCACTTCTGGGCTAAAAATAAGCCCATCCAAACACCCATATGCCTTTCTTTGATAAGCTACGCTTGGTTGTTAGGAATGATCATGCCACATGTAATTAAACACACAATCTATCATGAATTCCACTGTATGAATATAGAATATGAAGATTCTTACATAAAAAAGGCTACTTCTAAGTCTCATAAAGGTATCACTACTTTTTTTGTGAGCATTGCATTATGATTAAGGGGCATCAACTGCAGTTCAACACATTTGATTCTAGAAGCAATCCAACTATTTCTAGAAGCAAAGCAATTCTAGAATTGGCACACTTTGATATATGGCGAGCACTAGTCATGTCTCTGGGATAAACAAATTGTTTTTTGACATTTATTAATGACTATCAAGAGGAAGGTATGTGTTTCCAATCTTTAAATTTGTTAAAGCGCAGGTAAAACTTGAATCTAGTAAAAAGATTAAGTATTTGAGGGTAAATAATGGAGGAGAATAAACTAGCAAAGAATTTGACGAATTTTACATGCAAGAAGATGTCAAAAGGCAGTTCACTATAGCATACACGCACCTCAACCATATACAGTGGTAGAGTTGATGAACAGGACTCTATTGGAAAGAACAAGAGCGATGATTGGATGTTGCAAGACTAGACAAGAAATTCTTGAAAGAAGTAGTCTAAACCACCTGTTATGTGGTAAATCATGCTCCATCGACTGCAATCAAATTGAAATATTGATGAAGATGTGGACTGTAAGCCACTAGACTAGCCAAACCTTCATATATTTGGAAGTCATATGTATATGATGTAAAATGCCCAAGAAATTATAAAGCTGGATCCAAAATCTAGAAAATGTATAATCAGCATGCATGTTATCTTGATGGATGACAAAGAATGAGAGAAAGTAAAGGTGATAGCACTTAAAAAAAAAAAAAAAACAAAAACCACAACAACACAAGTGGAAAAGAAAGTTGCTGTACTAGAGCACAAAGTATAAAAGCCAGCTGATTATGAAGTCTCAAAAGTTTGACAGTTAACTCATACAAGGAAGACACCAAGTTAACATTCAGATTGTATTAGGAAGGTAATTTCACATGCTACTTTTTAACTGAGGATGGAGGGCCATCAACTTTTCAAGAAGCAATGAGCAGGTGAAGTGCATCTCAATGGATGGTAGTAATGCAAGAAGAAATTGAAGCCTTTCATAAAAATAGGACACGCGAACATGTGTCACTAGTTAAGTGCAAAAGCCCATTAGCAACAAATGGGTCTACAATATTAAGTGTGATACTGATGATCAAGTAGATTGTTATCGTGCAAAATTAGTGGTGATATATGCTCAGAAAGAGGGGATTGTCTTTAATAAAACATTTTCACCAATAGTTTGATCCATGATAGTTCTAATAGTCCTGACGATGTGTGCTACATTCAACTTCCAACTTGAATAGTTGGATGTAGAACTACATTTCTTCATGGAAACCTTACAAAAGAGAATTACATGCTCCAACCAATAGAATTTGAAGTAAAGAAAAAGAGAACCTTGTTTGCAAATTGAACAAATCTATGTACAGTCTAAACCAAGCTCCAAGATATTGATATAAGAAATTTGATTATTTTCACATGAGCCTTGGATTCAGCAAACTTATTGTAGACCATTATGCATATGTCAAGAGGTTTTGGGAATATTTTGTCTTCTTGGTTGTTATATGTTGACGACATGTTAGTAGCAAGTCCAATAAAGATAATATCAAGGAGTTGAAGGCACAATTGGCTAGGGAATTTGAAATGAAAGATTTACTACTAGCAAACAAGATTTTAAGGATACAAATTCACTAAGACATAAATAATATGAAGAATTGGCTTTCTCAAAAGAATTATCTAGAGAAGATTTTGTCACGCTTCAACATGCAAGACTGTAAGCCAATTTTCACCCCACTTTATGTTAATTTCAAGTTATCCTCAAGTATGTGCCCTAGCAGTGAAGAAGAGAGGTTGTATCAAGTACCGTGTGCATCAGTATTGGAAAGCCCAATATTCACTGTGACATGTAGAAAATCAGACATTGAACATACAATGGGAATGATTAGTCAGCACATGGGAATCTGATTAGTTCGTTTCATATAGATATATTTCCCATCTTTTACCCATTATTCACAAATACATTGTTGTGAATTCTCCCATTTCCATGCTATTTGAGGTATTTCTAGTTTTCTATACAGATGTCGAAGCCCCAAAGCAAAAAGAAGCAATTCCGAGCGATTTTAGTAGCTAAGGGACTTAGAGGAAACCTCATCAAGTTAAGCACGGCCTCAATACGCCCGTGCTCCTAAGGCGTGCAATTCACAGGAGAATTCGGCCAGAGTAAGCACGGGCCGGGGTCGTTGAGCACGGTCGTGCAACTCTCAACACGGCTAGAGGACGCCCGTGTTGGACCCCGTGCAGTTTACAGGCAGATTATTTCCCAGAGTTTTTAGTTGGTCGTAAACTGCACAGCTTCAGCACGGCCGTGTTTACATCAGTAGAAGCTTAAAAACCCCCGAAAACTAGGGTTTACGTGACTTTTTGGCCAAGGAAAAAGGACAGGAGCTGAGGGAAGCATTAGGAAGGATCTGAAGATCATTGGCGAGGGGACTACGCGTGAACTGTAGGCCAAAGGAGAGGATAAGATTCATCGGCATCAAAACGTTGGGCAACATCAAGGATGGAAGCAAATAGGGAGTCATGGAACTCTTTTGTATTTGTGTCTTTTGTGTTGTTTTCGTTATTTGAATCCATGAGAGGCTAAACCCTTCGGGGAAGCCCCGGGTTGGAACCTTGTTATGCACCTTTGGATTTAAACTCTTTTATCAAGCATTTATGATTGCCTTTGTACATGTATTAGATCTTTGGTTGTTGGCTTATTTATGGTGATTGAATGTTTATGGTTCTCTTGGATTTCAACTATAACTTAGCTTGCATGTTTCCGCAATGGATGTAAGAAGTTAGGGTTCTTCTTAAACTATCACCTACATAGCATAATCTACCATATAACACAACAAGATTTGGAATTAGAGGTTTCTGAAGGGCATTCCAGATAAATGCTGGTTGAGTTTAAATTAGGTAGCATCAAGGGAACAACCTGGGGCCCCCATCTTCTCTCTTGAGCACTCTTAATTCTCCCTCTCGCTAAACTTCCCTTTTTCCTAGCTGACTCTTTTCTTGGTTCAAGTAATTCACTCTTTTTTAATTGACTAGATATTAAGTAGGACGATAGTATTAAAAAATATACCCGGTTCTGTGGAATTGACTACCCGACCTTAGGGTACACTTACTACTTGTACGACCCGTGCACTTGCGGATACGCAAGGGGCGTATCAGAATCCTTGTCAAAAGCATTGAAATACTTGTTAGGTAGGCTATTGAATATGTTGAGGGAACCTCATATATCACATTATATTATGAGGGAATTAGACTTTATTCTCGGTGGAAATGTTGATGCAGATTATGCAGATGATCTTAACAAAAGTAGTGTGGTTAAGGATAGTGTTGGAGGAACTTGAGCACAAACAGAAGAATGTTTCTTTGTCTTATAATGAATAAAAAATTTCATTGTAAGATAAAACAATCAGGGTTCAATACCACTTTGTTTGTGAGAAGTAGAAGAAGGAACGGTAGATATGCAAAATATTCATACCAATAACAACCTAACAAACTTCATAATGAAAGAAATCAATGCTGTTATGTTTGTGTGGTGTTGATCACCCTGTGGGTTGACGAAGATGTAAGCAACATTAAATGGCAAGATAAAAAAAATAGTGTGAAAATCTGATTGACTTCCAATAAAATCTTCAGGTGGAAGAATTGTTGGTCAAAGAGGTCGTACTCCATCCCTCACGTACCCGGCTAATGCATGAGAAGTTCTCTTGTTAAAGTATTACAACACCTACCCTTAAAAGGGTAGGAGATGGAAGCTTTTCATTACATGCACACACACACACATACACACACACACACACCAAGAGTGAGAATAAAAGGAAAGAGAAGGGTTGAATGGAAGAAAAAATTTTGATGGCTTCGTTATAAGAGAATTGTTTTCTCCTTATAAATAAAGAGTTTGTAACTCCAATAAGGGCAGCTACTACTATCACTAATCAAATCATAAATACCTTTGTTATTGGTGCAACAGGACTGAAATTTTATGATGTTGAGTTTTTATATTTTCACTTAAAGCACAACATCAACTGCTACACTAATACGTACCTTCCTCTATTTGCTCTCCTAGCTCTTCATTGTCAGCTCTACATGAATATATTTCTTGCTAATCATCATCCCAATCATCCTTGAGCATCTTCACGACTTATTATTTTAACTACTTTCATTCAAGGGTAATCATTGGACCTATGCTACGCACTTAAAGCAATTTCTCAGAATAAATCTCACACAAAGGTTAGCCACTTAAACTTTATCCCTACTCGTTTTAGTTTTCCATAGGCTTATCTCCATTCTTTGTTTCATTTGTTGGAACCTTCATTTACGATTGAATGCATCAACTTTATGAGCATCACCACACTGGCATTTACTTAAAGCATTCTTTGCTTTGAGACCCATAATTCTTCCTTTTGAACCCCAATCTTATCTCTAATGGTTGGCTTGTAAACTCATCAATGTACCTTAATGTCTATAAACCTTCGGTTGTATTCAAGTAATTCCTCTCTACTAACCTAAAACATCAGCCATACAGTCATAAATAGAACCTTCTGAAATCTACGAAGTATTTAATTATAACTAAGAGGCAACATTTGTTTCATTTCTCCCTAATTAATGGGTCTCAATGGGTCTTCTACCATCCTTTCCTTATTTCTTTTAATTGATTCCACCCAAGATGAAGCTTCTTCCTTTAACTTGAAGGCTATAATTTCCACCATTTGATCATTTAGAACCCTAATATATATTCCTTTATTTTGAACAACTCATGAGCACTATGACTACCTTCTCAATAATCCCTCAATCCTTGTCTTCCCAATCTTCATCTTCATATCCACTTCAATGAATCCTCATTTTAGGGGTTGTAAGTTAGATTGTGAACTACATATCATGTAGGGATCTAAGGATTTATATGTATTAAGTCATGTAGACATGCACGAATAACATTAATAAGTATGTATATATATCATATTTCATTTAAAGAACTTAGTTGTAGTAATCTAAATGAAGTATGGATGGGTCTTAATTATTTAAATTAGATGTGTGGATTTATATAATAATGTGTATAAATTCTAGAGGTAAAATTGTCAAGTCTATGATAGACAAGCTTGAACGTAGACCCATAAATTTTCTTATATAAAAGATGTGGTCGCTGATTGATGTATATTGATAATTTGTATTTAAAATTAGGGTTTCTTTGAATTAGGGTTCTCATATATTTTTTATGTATGATCAATTAGAAAATTTACAAAATTCGATTATCTGTGTTAATGGATTCAACTTCAGGTATTACTCCCCCCATGGATTGTTTTAGATCTATCATAATCAGAATTTATTTATTATGTTGACTTTTACATAATGGGAAACCAAGGTCAAACCCTAATCATTAAAGTTGGGGAAACATGAGTTTCAATCTTGTTTGTTTATGATCACAATTCCAAAATTTTGTTTATTTAAGTTATAAAAATAAAATCAAATATTGCTCATAAATGTTGGTTAGTGCGTGTGTTCGCCCTTTATGATGTGGCGACCATTTAAAACCCTTTGCTGTTTTTTTTAATTTATTTGAAACCATTGTTAACACATTAATG
Organism: Dioscorea dumetorum; assembly: GCA_902712375.1. Taxonomy (NCBI): domain Eukaryota; kingdom Viridiplantae; phylum Streptophyta; class Magnoliopsida; order Dioscoreales; family Dioscoreaceae; genus Dioscorea; species Dioscorea dumetorum. The sequence goes on from CACTHL010000494.1 coordinate 12,524,306, forward strand.
TATACTATTTCCGTGCATAAGATGAATTCCTCTACGGATCATGCTCACGGATTTCGAGCATCTTTGGTTATTATATATATATATATATATATATATATATATATATATATATATATATATATATATATATAATTCTTAATATAATTTTATGTTAACTAAGGATTAAATTGCACAAATTAATGATTTACATTGTGGTTTGGATGAATATTGGAATTTATATTTAATTTGACAATTAGAATTTTAATTAGAAGCTGTTTGGTTACCAGTAAATAGGTATGATGTAACTTGATTTACAAGTAAAATAGCAACATGCGTTATTTGGTTACACGTAAAAAAGATAGTTGCTGTAAATCAAATTATTGATTTCTATAGATTTGCTGCATTTTGAATTACGGACAATTTGACCGTAATTCAAAATGCAACAATGTAAAATACTATAAGGGTTGCTACTCAAGTAATTGTCCACCGCCACCGGCCAGACTCCGGCCACCGCCGTCGACCGGTCTACTGGCCACAGCCCGGAGGCCGGATGGACTCCGGCCACCGCCACCGGCCTGCACGAGTCTGACTGTTGGCCAGCTAGATTCCAGCCTCCGCCCTGGCGGCCGGCCGGACTCCGGCGACAGCTGCCGACCGGCCTGCTGGTGGTACTGTATTCATTGCTTAAATTTAAATTTGACTTTTTTCTTCTAGTACGTTAAACAATTATGATAATAATTAAAATAGTATAATATATATAATTATAAGCAGTTTAAAATAAATTTGTGAAGTCCCAACTGATTAAACCCTTTGTAATTAAAAAATAATTTTTTTATTATGCCGAAATTGTAGAGATTTTTATCTAATTGTTATTTAAAATTTTTTATTTGTGAAAAATTTTATTTACATCGTTATATGTTTAAATGGTGTTATTTGAAAATTTTGAGTTAATTTAAATCCCTAAGTGAAATATATTTTAAATAAATAAAATAGATTTGAGATGAATATTAAAGAAAGTTATAAAATATAAAAAATTATAAAAAAAAGTAATCTCACCACTTACTTTATATGGTGATTTTAACCAACAACTTTACATCAAACCAAACACTTGAAAGTAAATCTGTTATTTTTATTTACAGGCAACCAAACAAGCATGATGTAAATTAAAATACATTTTAAATAAATAAAATAGATTTGAGATGAATATTAAAGAAAGTTATAAAATATAAAAAATTATAAAAAAAAGTAATCTCACCACTTACTTTATATGGTGATTTTAACCAACAACTTTACATCAAACCAAACACTTGAAAGTAAATCTGTTATTTTTATTTACAGGCAACCAAACAAGCATGATGTAAATTAAAATACAGTAATTTTATTTACACTGTAATTTGATTTATTCTGTAATTTGAAATACTAGTAACCAAACAACCCTTAGGGGCCGTTTAGTTCGCGGTAATGTGAAAATATTACCGGGAATCTGGCGGTAATATGAAAACATTACCATGTTTGGTTACTGTAGCAATGGTAATGTGAGATTACCAATAGTGAAATTTTACCACCAATCTGGTAATCTGGATTACCACCAAAATAGGTGGTAATCCAGATTACCAAATTGGTGGTAATCTGGAAATTTTGTTTTTTCCAATTATACCCCCACTTATTTAATCTAATTTCATATTATACTTATTATCAAAACCCTAGTTTTGTTCCATTTTTATTAAAATATTTATAACAATATATATATATATATATTATAATTTAATTATTTATGTATCTAAATAATTTAAATTAAAAGTTTTAACATTTTATATGTAGAGGTATTTGAGTAAATTTATTTAATATATAATGTAATTATATATATAATTTAATTGTTTATTTATTTAAATACTTTAAATTAAAATTTTCAAAATTTTATATATAGGGGTTTTAGGTAAATTTATTTAATATATAATTAAATAATTATATATAATTAAATAATTATATATTAAATAAATTTACCTAAACACCCCTATATATAAAATTTTGAAAATTTTAATTTAAATTAGTTAGATAAATAAATAATAAAATATATATATTATTTAATTATATATATAAATAAATATATATATATATATATATATAATTATATATTATAATATAATTTTATATTTATCTAAATATTTTAAATTAAAATTTTTAAAATTTTATATGTAGGGGTATTTGGGTAAATTTGACATATTACTGAGGTGATTTCCATGACTAACCAAACATGGTAATGAAAGATTACTAGTAATATAAGTTCTCAACCAAACACAGTAATCTCCCATTACCACAACATTCCCGGGCATATAACATTCCTGACCCCATTACCGTGGTAATCTCATTACTGTGGTAATATATCATTACTGCGAACCAAACGCCCCCTTAGTGTCCATGAATTTGGTTTTGGAACTTAATGGCATTATTGTCGATACTTTTTATGTTGTCATGATTATGGGTTGATTACATGATTATAAGGTTACTTTTTCTCATAATCATTAGAAAAAATAACAATTGGAAGTTGCTTGTCATAGGCTTTCTTGGTTTTTACAATGATGGGTAGAAGCAAAATCATCATCAAAGTGGTCTTTATTTTGGATGTTTGAAACTATTGCAAAATTATACAAAATATTTAAAGGTATGCGGGAGTTAAACAAATTTTTATATTTTAGTCCTTAAACATTTTCTAATTCAAATCTTTTTCACAACTTCCGTTATTAGATCTACATTAGTACAATTATTACTAATTATGACAATCAAATCTACAATTATCAGATTTATGAGAGGCAATGACAATGATAAAAAATCACAACGGTCAAATATACAACCGTCAGAAATTATGACGGTCAAATCTGCAACAGTTAGTAATTATAAGAGTGAAATCTGCAATTATAAGATTTAGGACAGTCAAACTTGCAACCGTCAGAAATTATGACATCGAATAATACAACTATTAGCAAAATGACAGTCAAATCCGCAACTCTCAGATTTGTGATAGTCAAATCTGCAACTGCTAGTAATTATAAGAGTCAAACCTGTAATTGTAAGATTTAAGACTGTCAAAATTACAACCATCAGAATTTATGATAGCGAAATATACAACTGTCAGCAATTATGATACTCAAATATGCAACTCTCAAATTTATGACGGTCAAATATGCAACTACTGGTAATTATAAGAGTTAAACCTGCCCTTGCAAGATTTAGAATAGTCAAACCTACAACTGTCAGCAATTGTGACAGTCAAATCTGTAACTCTCAGATTTATGACAGTCAAATCTGCAAATTGTTAATAATTATAAAAGTCAAATCTACAATTGTAAGATTTAGGAAGGCCAAACGTGCGACTGTCAGAAATTATGACAACGAAATATATAACTGTCAGCAATTATAGCAATCAATTCTGCAAGTCTCAGATTTATGACGATCAAATCTGCAATTAGAAATAATTATAAAAGTCCGACCTACAATTGTAAGATTTTGGATTATTAAACATGCAACCATAAAAAATTATGACAAAGTAATTATGCAAATATCAGTAATTATGACAGTCAAATATGCAACTCTCATATATGATAACTCCTAACTAGCTGGCTGGATTGGAACTAGCAATAGAAATGGGGATTCAATGTATACACATATATGGTGACTCCCAACTTATCATAAATCAAGTTGAAGGTTGTTTCAAAACCTATAAGTTGGAACTTCTTCAGTATCATCACAGATTTATGAAGCTACTGAAACAAATTCCTGTTGTTAAGTTGGAAAGAGTTTCAAGATCAGCCAATAAAAAGCAATTAGCTTAGCCAAATTTGCAAAGAAGTTAGCTGATCCGAATCAAGAGAAGTTTCAAGTCACAATTCAGAGTAGAAGACTCTTGAGCTCGTGCCTTGATGAAGAGACAGAGAACACACACCCTAGCTTGTTGAGGGTGATTGGAGGGAGCCTTTTATCAAATACTTGCTGTATGGTAAGCTTCCAAAAGAGAAATCCTTAGCAATACAGTTAAAGAAAAGGCAATGAGGTTCACCCATGTTAATGATATCCTCTACAGAAGATCATATGACCAATTATTGTTGTGATGCCTTTCGAAGGATTAATATGAAGAAGTTATGAATGAAATTCATTCTGGTATCTGTGGTGCTCACCAATCTGGACCAAAGATGTGATTGAAAATTAAGCGAGTTGGGTACTATTGGCTATGCATGATTAGGGATTGTATGGAGTATATGAAACAATGCATGTTGTGCCAAGCTCATGGGATTTCATCCACCAACACCCTAACCCTTTACACTTGATAAGTACTTGTTTATACTTGTTTTATCACATCATTTTACATATATAGAGGATTACTTTTAAAAAGTTTTATCACTCATGAAGGGTATTTTATATTCTTTGGTGCAAACAGGGCTATAAAGGTGTGAAGTGAGGGAAAGAAGCAAAGATAAGGTGTGATGTCACTTTTCAAGACCTATTTCTGCAAAGCAAGGATCAAGACAGGAGCTGTGTTCATATACATGGATGTGTGTGCCAACTTCTTGAGATTTTCAAGGAGATACATGAGCTGGAAGGGTACGAAAGCAGTTACATATCTATATCCTAGCTTGCATGCAAAATTCAAGAGGAATTTTGATGATTTTAGCGGACAAAAAGCCACACACCCTATCATGTGGACTCGAAGAAGGATTTCAACATCGTGTACTGTGGCAATACAGTAGCAAATTTTCACACGACCATGTGACTACTGTACATGGCAGTGTGGGAGCCCGTGTGAACCCCGAATTTTAGTTTATAATGCCGCCTTACCATATTTTTTTTAGTCATCTTTTGGGCCTTTCCTTCTTTCCCTACTCTTTTCCGATCCGTATTCTAATGAGTTTTGCTTATTGGATGCTTTTTAAATGAGATGCCATGTGTAGGGACCGAACAAGGGACTCTTGGGGCCATTTTGGGACCTTAGAAGGCCCGTTTGGTCATCCCAAGGGGTCACATGGCCTACCGTGAGGGTGCCAGCTTGTATTGTGGCCGCATGGCCCATCCAGAGACCCTTGCGGGCAACGTCGAGCCAGTAAGAGAGCCCGCAAGGAATTTCCAGAAGGCCTTGCAGCCATCCTTGCGGCGGCAAGGATGGCCGCAAGGGCCCCCGACGTTAGCCCTATAAAAAGCGGTCTTTTTAGGGTTTTTCACCTCCTTTTGCACCCTTTCACAACCTCTTTTCCTCCTCTGAAATCCCTTTCCAAATTCTTTCAATTTTCTTTCCCAAAACCTCAATTTTTTCCCCAAGATCAAAAGAAAGCATGGAGAGTTTGGATCATCTCTTTCTTCCTTCTTGTGAAAGCTACATCTTGATTGTTAAGGTTGAAGGTAAGTTTGTGCCTTTTCTTCTTTCCTTCCTTTTTGGATGATTTCTTTGTGTTTGTTTGATGTTATTTTGGTATCAAATCATGTTTTGAGTTGAGGCTTGTGATCCATTGTATTTTCTTGGTAAGATTGGTGGGGATTAGAGCTCCTTCTTTTGTTGAAATCTAGGGTTACCGTAGCACCAAGTTCTTGGAATTCTTTTGCCAATTTCTTTGGTTTTGGATGATTGAGAACCTTTGTAGAATCCTTAGTTTGTGATTAGAAAACCCTAAGGGCATGATCTCCTACTGTAGGAGGTTTACCCTTTGTTACTTTGAAGTTTCTTGAGTTTGATCATTGCTTGTTTGATTTCTTTAGGAGGTGAGGCTTCAACTAAAGGGAAAGAACATGTGGAACTTTAATGTCGGGATAGCGAGGCTCGTCAAATTTGTGAGTGAGATTAACACGTTCATGCATACATAATCATACATGAATCATTCTATATGTGACCTTTGGTTTGCTTAAATGCTTATTATCTTAATATTGGTTTCAAAAATATCTTTATCATGATGTTTGAAACCCTCATGTTTGATCTTAAAAGACTTGATTTAATTGTTAAGAAAGAATGTGGCTTGAGTTTGAAAGACTACATTTTCACATGATGAACAATGTATTTATGATTTTCTTGTAGCTCAAGCCATTACAAAAATAATTACATGAGTATCTACCTTTTTCATATGATGATGTTCTATGTTTGTTCACTCTCAGAGTGGAGGAATTGTTTGAATTGAATTATGAGATTTTGTTGAGATTTATGGCATCTTATATTGTTGAATACAATGTTTTGGGCCTTCAGGCAATATTGATATTTACAAAAAGGAAAAAAATATTTTTGACGATGACATTCGGGATGGTGCACTTTCTTATTGCAGTAAGGGAGTTGTCCACGGTCCGACTTAGTTGGGATGGCGTTGATAGCTTGTTATAGTGCCTTTCAAGAGGTGAGGAGAAACCCTGAAAGTGTATACGACTGGAGCCTTGAGTCACCACCAGGGTGATATGGTGCTAACGCTAAGAAACGAGTGTCTTGGCAGCTCCCGACCTAACCATGGCCATGGTTAGGAAAAGGAGAGTTTTGAGACTACCTTACACATATGGTTTTGATTCAAGTTATATGATGTTTTGAAATCCTCGAATTGGTTGAAAAATGATGTATTTTGAGAAAAGATCTTCATTGTTGAGACTATATTTTTATAAACATTGATGTTATTTGTGTTACCCCATTTATTTATGATTTCTATTTTCAATTGTGAATTTCCCCGTATCATGTTGCTCAAGTATCTTTATAAATCTAAAAATATGTATAATATATATATATACTCTTGCATAGTGATGATTGTATAACTAGAATGGCATGCTAACCCCTCACCCCTCTCTCTCTCTCTCTCTCTCTCTATCTCTTCCCTAGGTGATAATGTAGTGTAGCAGTGCAGCGCATCGTGCTGGCGGAGTTCTTTTCCTTTGGTGCATCTTCCGTATTGTTTTAAATAGGTTATTTCATAAATCCAGCATTGTAGTGCATGGGATCGATTAGTGTATTTTCTCTGGAGACTTGTTGTAGTCCAAACTTCTCTCTTGGAAACTTTGTACTTGATATTTTTTTTCTTTTGGGTTGGTTACAGAAGAACCTATATCCAAGGCTTGTTTGACTTTGTGTGCATATTGTTTTCTTGAGATCTGTTGATGTGTGTTGTTATTCAACTCCAGTTGTTTAATTTTGGTTAAAAAAAAATAGGTTAGTCTTACGATGACATAGGATGAGGCGATGTCTACTCTTTTTTAGGTTGTTGCGGCGGTATGTCCATGCCGGGCCTGCAGGTCAGGGCGTGACAGCTAGCGCTCGAGAAGAAACTACCCATCAAAGCCATCATCGCGAATGTAGATGGGTTAATTTCTATAGCTTTTACATGCATTTATGTTTTGATTATTTGCTTTGTATCTTGCTCCATGGAGAGCAAAACCCCTTGGTGGTTATTTGGACATGTGAACCCTAGAATTCTTATTTTAATTTAATTTACTTTGTGTTTGTATTTGATTTTATTGTATTAAGTTTCACTCTTATATTCTTAATGCTTGCATATTCTTTTAATTTCAGTATCAATTGTTTTGCATGTTTTATTCAATCTAGAGACGAGAGAGATCATTGCTAGGTTTAGAATTACAAAAAATGAAGAGAGTTGAGAGGGTGAGCCTTGAGATAGCAGAGTATTCTCTTTCCCTTCGGATAGATATTCTATATTTTTGTATTCCCTAAGCTTTAAGCAATTATATACGGTGTGAAGCGTCGAGAAAATTCTTCCCCGGACCTCGTAGGGCATTAGGGATCCTTCACCTTAGGTCAGGGTTAGATATACTTTTAGGAATCGGTTATATTTTTGGGATTCCTATAGTGCTAAGCAGTCATATGTGGTGTAAGGCATTGAGATAATTCTCCTTCGAGACCTCGTAGGGCACTAATTACCGGTGGCCTGAGATCAGGAGCTAGTGTATGTTAGGATACCCTGTTTATAATGGAAACCAAATCAAGATTTAATTTCAATTCTAATATATATATTTAGAATTAAAATTTAAATATCCTAATCTTAATCATAATCTTAATTGATTATCTGGTTATCTTGGACTATAATGCAAATTCCCTTTGAGAACATATATCGAGGCACAAATGCAAAATTTACAAGATTACCCTTGAGAACACATATCTTGAGGCAATCTCAAATCTTAGGAAAGCCAAACACAAATCCCGAGGCAATCCTAAATTTTATATAGCCTGAGAACATAGCTCGAGGCAACATGAGAAAATGCAAATCCTGAAGCATTTAAATACATATCCCAAGGCAAATCGATTTTTTTTAATTTAATGAAATTAAAATTCAAAATTTTAATTAAAAAATTTCTAAATTTTGAATTTTGTGTTCTCAACTCGGTTGTAATTTGACGGAGAAGTTGGGTGGAAAAGATAATTTAAAATTTTTTATTTTTAATTTTGAATTTTTGGTTTTATCCTCATTTCGACTTAGTTGTGATTTGACGGAGAGGTGGGGCGAAAAAAAATCCAATGTTGTTTTAAAAACGGGAGGAGAGGAAGCTAAAAAAAAAAAAGAGGGAAAAAAAATTAAAAAAAAAAAAAGGAAAGAAGACGAAGGAGAAGATGTATATTCTCCCTCTCACTGTATATAGATATATAATAAAAAAAACTTCGTTGCTCGTCACCGTTGCGTTGCCTGTCTCATCGCCACTGCCGTTGCCGCCACTCGTCGCCGTTGGTGCTTGTTCACCGCCGCGGCATGCTTGAGTGGTTGAGATAATGCCGCCAAGCATGCCTCCGCCACCGCTTGTCGTCGGCGCTGCTCGTTCACCGCTGTAGCATGTTTGAGTGGCTGAGATAATGCCGACAAGCATGCCACAAGACTATCTCGTGTTGTTCCCTTTGACAACAACATCAACTTTCACAAGACTGTAGCTGCAACAATTGTTGTTGGAGTGATTGTTCATGTTGGTAACCATTTGATTTGTGATTTCGTACACCTGACAAATACCTCAGATGCAAAGTATGCACAACTGAAGGATAGTTTTGGGCCTAAAAAAAGCAGATTATGGGGCAGTGCTTCCGTGCGACTATGCCACGCCCTCCTTCTAGGGTTTCTATCTTTGTTTTGATTTACCACAAAAAAACAAATCCTTGAAAATATCACAAAAAACAAATCCCAAAAAATTCATCAAAAAGCTATCCGATCCTTGAGCTCTGTACCCTTTTTGGCAGATTTATCTAGTCTTTGTTCTTGATCTCTGATTTTTAAGGCATATTCAAAGAAAAAAAAAGGTTAGGGAAAGGTTGGGGATGCTTACTCAAGATATTCAAAGGAGCCCTTGGGATCAGTCTCTGTGCTTTTCATTCTGTAATTCGCAATGACGGCATGGGTGTGGGTTTTCATTGAGTATATATTCAGCTACCCAAATACTTAAAATTGGAACACCTGCAGACTTTGGCATTTGTGAAGGCAAAATATGTATCATCATGGCCTCGTGAGTTCAAGTCGGCCTGCTAAACTTCTGTCACTATACTGAAGCAGGTTATCAGAAGTGCCCAACCTGCACAAAATTCATCAAAGGAAGAATGAAGAATCAGCCTTGCATGACTTGAATTTCAAAAAAATTGAGTGTACCATAAAATAACAGGAATATGCCATGGTATCCACAAGATCCAAGTTCATATGGATCCAAGAAACAAATATAAAAATGAACCCGAGAACATTAATCTACTCACAATTTACAGCTCTAATCTAAGAAAATTTGCCCTGAACTCCCTTTGTAAATACACATGATCTGTTTCTTTTATAGTGATGTAAAGCTATTTTAAGCAAAACATATATTATACGTCTTACATCGAGGTTGGCCAATAAAACATGCGGGGTGAATCATGACAATTGTAAAGACAATAATGAAACAATAACAAACATCTCAACAACTCCAAAGAATATTAATGCAAGACCTGGAAGCATGTAATATATTATCTATCACAAAAGTAGACTTATCAAAATCAAAGAAACACACCAGTTGGCTAGTGTATCTATCATATTGCTGAGCTGTCCAGGCCTAAGATCTCTTCCAGCCACAAATTGGACCTAAATGATGGTTTATAATAAGATAGGCAGTGAATAAGAAAAACATCTGCGCAATTGATCCAGTTTTCCTTTAACTATACCCTACATGAAACATAGTTGTTAGTCACTCACATTTAATGTGATGAAAATGAAATGATCATGATTGAGAAATTCAGAAGCAGCTTCTCACTGACAACTAATCCTAGTCTAGTGCAGAGCAGTCGATGCTTTAGAGAGCGGTAAAACCCAAACCAATAAATACTTACCGCATACATGCATTCATTTATGAGAAAGTCCTCGAGTTCTCTTACATTTGCAACATCTATCTCCTGGATAAGTTGATCATACGATAATACCCGAAAACCATGGAAATAGTTTGTTAGTTCTTTGAGAATGTAGTTGAGGTAATAAAGACCATAGAGCGGTGAGACAACAGTGAGCCTAGTAGGCTAAACTCTAAAATTTAGCCCTTGATGGAAACTCCCCATTGGTTGTAGGTCAACCAAAAAAGAAAGGGTTTAAAAGAAAGCCCTGTGAACTTAGAAAAAAGTTATGAAGGTTTCAAAAGTGAAAAAAAAAACCATAGGATATTACATTGAGACAGTACAAGGAACAGGAGATGAAAGCAAAGACATCAGCCTCCGAAAACATAAGATCCACATATGACGAATCATTGAGTAGTACCCCCTACAAGTTCTCCAGAAGCAACATGCTCAAAAGCAGTGACAATGTGGCTCCAAGAAACAAAATTGGAAAATTAATTCCAAAGCCATTTGAGACTAGCTTCTCTACATCATATGTGACTTTAGGATGTTTAGTTCACAAGATTGGTGGGCAATGGTGCAAGTGGCGAATGGTCACATCTCCATCAAAAAATTATTTTTACTTGGAAGTGTGACCTTGTTCTCATGCATAAGAATCATGCACGTTGCATGGTTTAAAAAAAATAAAAAAATAAAAAAAATTAATAAAATTATAAAATAATAAAATAATAAAATGAGAAGAAGAGCAGATATCTGTATCTATTTAACAAAAAATAAATATTCATCTCGACGGCAATAACGAATATTTATCTTGAAGCAATGATAAATATTCACTTCAAATTTTAAGACGATAATGAGATATACATCTCGACGGCAATGAGCCATGCAACGCGGTGACAAGGCACAGGCAGCGGCAACAATATATATATATATATGGTCATATATATTGACATATATATGATGTATTGAATATATATGATAAAATAACAAAATTTATAATGCGCAAATTCTCTTGTCCCTTTACTTGCTTTTGCCATTAATCGGAGGTTCCTAAGATTTCTAGTCTGGAGTAATTAATAATAGTGGCTTGCCCCTATTAGGAATGAAAGAACCCATGAAAAAATATGATATTTGTGCTTCGATGTGCTGTCTGGTGTCTTTTTCATGATGTCAGACGCGTATTTTCGATCCCACATACACACGACTCAATTATTACATCTAGAAACACTTGTAAATCTAGTACCTAATACATGAATCCTAGGGGGGAACATTGTCCAGAAACCCTACCTTTATCGATTGCGACCTCCCTCTATTTGATTCATGCGCTCTTGTAAGTGACACTCTTTAGTTTTTCCACCAGATCATCACAACACTACATCCATTAGGCTAAATAACGAAAAAAAGAGCAATTAATAATACTTCTATTCTTTGTGATTCGACAACCTGACTCGTTGGGTTTATTGTATTATTTGACAACCCGTACACTTACTGTAATGTAAAGGGTTAACACATCACCCCGTGTTTTGTGTGCATCAAGTTTTTGGCACCATTGCCGGCGAACAAGATATTAGGAATGCTAGGACTTTGTTACTATAGCATTCATTTATTTAAAATTGTTTCTTTTATTTTATTCTTCTTTTCTTACATTTTATACTTTAATTATTTTTTTCTTTCTTTTTGTGATACTAAATCTTGTTTTATTAATTTCAATGCTATGTTTAACGAGGAGGAAATACTTGACAAACTAATAGTGATAATGGCGACAAATGAAAAGAAGATGGAGCAATTAGCTACAAATTTCAATTTGGGTAAGCTCTCGGAGAGATGGGATCTCATGTTAATGAAGCAAGAGGATATGCACAAGGTGTGCAAGAGCCCATATCAAGGTGCATATTTGGCAAGCTTATTAGACCAATTTGAAAAGTCTTCAATCATCTCCTTCAGTTAGGAACCTGAATTCAACCTGAAAGAGACTCTTGCACAGTTTGATATATCAATAGTGGATGAGTGTCTCGAGTCGGAAAATGGTTCAGACAAGGATGATGAATCTACCGAAGAAGTGGATCAAATGCTAGGAGTAAAGATTTGTAGTATAAATTTCCAAGAGGGTTGTAGAGGATCTAGATATTTTGATAACGGCCCAACCAGAACAGGAGGCATCTAAGGAAGACGTGGAAAGTGAACCCAAGGGTTTTGAAGAAATTGAACAAAAACAAGAGAGTCGACTATGACCTTCAGTGGAAGAACCTCCAGACTTATAATTGAAGACATTACTTGAACACCTGGAGTATGCTTTCCTAGCAGTGGGATCAAAGTTGGCGGTTATTATTACTTCAAACCTTTTTGCAGTCCAAAAAGAACAATTGGTAGCTATGCTGAAAGCACATAAAACTGCCATTAGATGGAAGATTTCAAATATAAAAGGGATTAGTCCATTGGTTTGTACTCATAAGATTTTGATGGAAGAGAATTACAAGATGGTGATTCAACCTCAGTGAAGACTTAATCTAAATATGGAGATGGTAAAAGCAGAGGTAGTGAAACTCCTCGATGCAGGTATTAATGAGTGCATTTTATATACATATTTTATATACCTTTTACACTTGTTTGGCTTGTCTTTTAGCATTTGCTTTCTATATTTTAGTGCTACTTTGGATATCTTTGCCTTCTGGTGCTAATCAGCAGGTCTTGGCGTATAGAAGAAATATTGGAGCAAAATCAGCATCAAAAGAGCTAAGATTGCAAATAGCCAGGATAAGCACGGCACAAAGCATGGGCGTGCTCTTTAGCCATGCAAATTAGAGGAATTCAAGGGAGATTGAAGAAATATAAAGCATGGTCACGGTCCCCAGAGTACGGGCTTATTTAAGGAAGCATGACCCAAGCATGGGCTTGTTGGGGACCTAGCACTTCATTGTCTGGCGAGAATTATCCCGATGTCGAACCTAAGAGCTGGCCCCAAAGAGCACCGTCAAGAAGCACGGCCCAAGCATACCCTTGCTTGGGTCGAAAATACTTTTTAACCCCAAAGTTAGGTCAGAATGGGACTTCAGCTAGGCTTCGGCAAGGAGACTTGGAGATGATTTGCGGAGCGACATTCACCACAATCTCGAAAGGGTTTAGAGGAACCTTTTAAAGGAACGGTTAGGAGTGGAGCTTCATCATCAGCAAGGTCCTCGGAGCACAATCATCGATTCAAAAGCATAAGGAGTCCATGGATTATTACTTAATTGTTTATGTATTTATTTCTATGTTCTATGAACCCATGAGGGGCTAACCATCCTCCGGTGTCCCCGATTCATGAACTCAAATGTTTGATTTGTAGTAGCTACACTCTCTTGCAATGCTTATAGAGTTTTATTGATTTCTATGTTAAATCATGTGTTACATAACTTGATGTGCATGATTAGCTTAGTTGTGATTGTAAATTTTGAAGTGTGTTGATTGCCATAGTCGTGATTGCCGTAGGGTAGTTGCAAAATTTGATATGCATGATTCCCGTAGTAATCTTCACAAAACCTGACGTTATTAATTGCCATAGATGTGACAAGACTTTGAGAGCACACATAGATTTCATAGAATGTACTTGATAAATATTGTGAGAAAGTCGCTACAAGTTTCTCTAAGGCATTGATCTGGGGCGCTAATCCTTATTAGTGTCATTTGCTAAAATATTCTGTTACCTTTCCATCCTCCACTTTCTCTTTCTCTACCCGAACTATAGACTAGAACCTTTCTCAATCTTGACTAGACTAGATGCTAGAAGATAAATTAGTATTGAAAGATACACCAGTCCCTCTGGATTCGACTATTCGATCCTTTATTGAGTACACTTTACTATTTGTATAACCTGTGCACTTGTGGATACGCAAAAGGCATACCATGTATTATCTATCCTATATTAGATAATACTTGGGTAATCCCAATCCAAGTCATGCCGAAGAAAGGAGGTATGACCGTGATTAAGAATGAGTAGAACGAGCTAATTCCCATAAGAATGGTGACAGGATAGTGTATGTGCATTGACTTTCGAAGATTGAATGGTGCCATGAGAAAGGATCATTTTCCGTTGCCCTTCATTAACCAAATGTTAGAGTGTCTTGCTTGGTCACAAGTTCAACTATTTTCTGGATGGTATGTCCGGGTATTTTCATATCCCAATTACCCTTGAAGATCAGAATAAAATAACTTTCACATGCCCCTATGGTGCCTTCACATACGGGGAGAATGCCGTTTGGACTATGCAATGCAACATCAACATTTGAGGGGTGTATGACAGCCATTTTTGATGATTTACTAGAAGATGTAATGGAAATCTTCATGGATGATTTTACAGCGTTCAGCAACTTTTTTGACGGATGCTTGAAGAATTTATAAAGGGTGCTCATGCGATGTGAGGAGACAAATCTTGTTCTGAATTAGGAGAAATGCCTCTTCATGGTTCATGAAGGAATAGTTCTTGATCACAAAATTTCTCGCTAGGGAATTAAGGTGGACAAGGCAAAGATTGAGACCATAGAAAAGCTGCCGGCCCCAACAAATGTGAAAGCAATTTAAAGCTTTTTGGGGCATTCAAGATTTCATCACTGTTTCATCAAAGATTTCTCAAAAACCACTCGACCATTGACCAAGCTGTTGGAAAAGATGCCCCTTTTGAATTCAATGAAGATTGCTCACTTGCTTTTAGTTCATTAAAAGAAAAACTCACTCAATCACCCATTCACATCAAGCTAGATTGGAACCTACCATTTGAGCTAATATGTGATACCAGTGAACATTGAGTAGGAGCTGTTTTGGGCCAAAGAAAAGATAAGCATTTTCAGCCAATTTTTTACGCTAGTAAGACATTAACAGCCACCCAAGAGAATTACACGATTATTGAGAAAGAACTGCTAGTTGTAGTTTCTGCATTCGATAAATTCAGGCCGTATCTAATCTTATCGCGAGTGATCATCTTCACAGATAACTCGGATCGCCTCTATGTGATGAATAAAGTCAATGCTAAACTGATAAGTATATATTTATACTATATTTTATATGTCAATTTGTATAATTATCGAGTCAATACTAGAGTGATTATGTGGAAAACGAGACTAAATTAGATGTGAATTGTGCTCGCAGGCACTAGGTGGAACTTAAAGATAAAGGAGAGCCAAAAAGGGCAATTAGGAATCAAAATGCAAAAGATAGCGCTCTTCCAACATAGGTACCTGGGAGACAGAACCACTTACGGGCTGCTTACGCCCTAGGTTACGGCCGTAAGTCCTATTCAGAAGACCTTACGGGTATTCTTGTGCCCGTAAAAGAGCTAATTGTCAAACGGAAGCACTTACGGTCAACCTTACGGCCGTAAGTTGGACTGTAAGGGATAGCCAAAGAAGTTTACGGAAAACACTTATGCCCGTAAGGAGAAGGGTAAAGTTAACAGGACAAGGTTTATGGGCTCCCGCTTACGGCCGTAAAAGGAACTGTAATCCAAAGACAGACAACCTTACTGAAAAAACTTATGGCCGCAAGCGGGGTCTTAAGGCACGAGACTAGATGAAACCCCGACGCTTACGGGGGAGACTTACACCCGTAAGCGACCCGTAAACTTACGAGTATAAGAGGTTTCTCTGAAGTCTAATGAAAGAGTTCTTTAAGAACCATTACTCTGTCAACTTCGAGGGGAAATTTGTGTTGATTCATTCATTCCTGATGTTTGAGGGAGTGTTGTTAAATCTCATATTATGACTATGATTGTGCTGATTTGTTCAATTGTTTTGTACTTCATTATAAGCTAAAGTCCCATTGGGAGCTTGGACTTGAAACCTTAGGGATTTGTAATGTTTAAGAAAACCCAAGCTCAAGATCTATTTGCAAAATCAAGTATAGAAAAAGAGGTGATCATGAAATCGTCCCCAAACAACCATTGAGATAAGGAATGGCACCGCCAAGGTTAGCTCACCTTGACATTGGCACTTGAGATCACTACTAAGGTGACCCACAATGTCTCAAAATCAGTGGGGGACCCACCCACTCTCAATTCAGACTCTCTCCATACTCTCTAAATGGGTAACTCATTTCAGCCAATCGACCACTTGTGTTTCTTACTAGATCAGTCCATGGAGACTGCATTGCTACTACAATAGTTGAATCACAGACTAGCAGCCACCAATATCTAAAAACTACCACACACATCAATACATAATTATGATCAACTATGACAAACAATTTTATTTTCCAATACATCACATAAAATATTTATCATTTCCTATCTCATTCTCAAATCATGTTTGCAAACCCATTGAAACATTTATGATAAAAAGACATCATAAAATCAATTTTAAATTCCCATAGCTCATTGTAACAATATAAAAAGGTTTATTTAAAAATGAGCTCAATATGAAGTAAAGTTCTTTGCATCAAATAATAAATCCATTTTAAAACGCGATTAAGAAAGGGTATCCACTCACAATACTTAGACTTACGATCTTAAACAGGGTACTCCTAAGCAAGCTCGTTGCTCTTAGTCGAGTGTTCCCCACCTTGATATTTCAACCAAAGGAGAGAGAAGAGAAGAAAATTGCTCGAAGATTGCCTTAAAATGGATTAGAAAAGAAAAAGGGACTAATTGGAGAAGATAAGGCTAAGATAGAGAGATTTAGGGTTTTATATAACTACAAAAAAATCCCAAAACACCCCACTCTCTCATAATATCAACACAACTCACAAAATTGCCCTCATACCCTAATACAAGACATAATTGAAAGCCAAGTATTACATTTTGAAACTCTTCTTTTAAAACTTTTAACTCACAAAATACATTCAAACTATAAATATCAAAAGATGTCTCTTATTTTACATAACTTTAAAGATTAATATAATATAATACAATATATTTTTTATTGTTTATCATGTAAAAAAATTTAAATTTTCTAAATCATATTGAAAACCAAAAGTATTTTCATATATTTTTGATTTGTTCAAATCCACTCTCAAAATAAAAAATAGCTTCATTAACCAATAAACCCAAACTATCAAATAAGAAGATAAGTCTATTTTTGGAAAACTTTCAAGATTAATCAATATATTTTTGATCGTCTATCATCTAAAAATTTAACTTTTCTATATGATGTGGAAAAGCAAAAATATTTTCATATATTTGAATTGTTCAAATCTACACTTAAACGAAGAAATAGCTTCAAATCAACCAAGTTATCAAATAGCATATCGTATGGTGTATCAATTTCTCACTTTTTATATAGCATAACATAGCGTATCTTTTTTGTATAAGATATCTACATCTATATTTATATCTATATCTAAATATGTATGTATTTATATATGTACTTGTATATATATAATATACATATTTCACATTTTCCTTGTAACTAAATTAGGCATCATTAAAAAATTATTTTACCATTGATAATCCTTTTAATTAATTGTAATATAAATAAATAAATTCTAAAATAATAAAAATAATGGTATGTTTGGCAAATATTATAAAACCATAAATTCAATCAAAATAGATAAGTATAAAAGTTTTCAAAAAGTCATCATCAATGTCCCAATTTGTTACATCATTGTCTCCATCTCCCGTTAGATTTAAGTCTTCATTCAAATCTACCTCAATGTCATTTTCAGCATCTTGAATTTCTTCTTATATGTCGATCTTTTTCTCTTTCTTATTTGCTTGCATTTGTAAGTTCGTGGGACCCAAAAAATAAAAGTAGTGAGTTTTATCATATTTAACAATTATAATATTACAACTATTAATTTATAAAATATTATATAATTAGCATATATAATCATACAATTAATAACTAATAAACTGACCTTTTTTTTTCTTTTTCTTAAGGTAGACAAGAGCCTCCATTTTATGTTATCCATTCATCAGCTGATTTCATTTCTGATTATAAGACAGAGTCATATATATACGTATCACCATTTTCTTGTCTCCTTTCATGTCTCAATTGCAAATTGATATTGTAGTTAATGAAAACAAGAACATTCAAATACCGTTGCTTCAAATGATTTCTTTTCTTGAGTCCACATGTTCAAAGGTATTTAAATTTCTTTCACATCCGCACACACTATGGGGACTGTTTGATTGGCAATAAATGAACTTACAGTGTAAGTGAATTTACAGTGTAAATAAAAATACTGTGTTTCAACTTACATATTATTGTTGTTTAGCTTGTTGCAACTAAAATGTTGTATTTTCTTTTTGTTTGTTTGGTTTGATGTAAAACAAAAGGTATACTTACCATGCAAGTGTGATGGTGGGATTACTCCCATATATATTACTATTACTTCTAATTATTTAATACTTTTTGTAATAATTAATTAATTAATTAATTATTTAAAATATTTTAATGATAAAAATCTATTTTTAGAATTATTTAATATTTTAAATTTAATGTTTTTTTAAATTTTATTACTTAAAAATATTTTTATGATAAATTTTAAAGATAATTTATTTTATTAAATTTTATAATGATATTTAAAATAATATAGTGGTGAGTAGATGTTACGTATTTTACAGTATTTCAACTTACAATAAATTTTAATGTAAATTAAATATTGTAAAAGTGGGTGAGATGTAAGTCCACTTACACGTAATCAAACTAAACAATCAATTACATGTAAAATTACTTATATTATTACTATTTACAACTACTTACAGTACATGTGAGGCTTAATCCTCTAATGGCAAGAGTTTGAAGTTCTTTACATATAGGGCATGTTTGGCTTGTGGAATGGGAGGAATGAGAATAAGAAGATGAGAATTTGGAGTAATGGGAATGAAAATTGTGATGAGTTGAAGGAGTAATTGATTGGAACCGAAAAAAAATAAAATATTAAATTATTGGGAATGAAAAAAATAAAAGGAGAGAACAGTGGTTAAATTATGTTTTATGCTTTTAATATAAAGAAATGATATTCATTTATAAAAAAAAGTGTGAGTTATAGATAACGATAAATATTTTTTATTTATAAAATATTTTGTATTATTCATGCTTATTATTATAATTAAATATTTAAATTAAATTTATTAATTTAATCATTATTCGAATTATTTAACATAATTAAATAAACTAAATTAACATGCCACTTAGACGCGAGATGTATAGCGGGTGAGTTTTAATTTTTTTAATCCAGAACAAGAGCTAAACCTATACAGTGTAACAGTGTATATTATGGGTTGATTTTTAAATGAGTCTTAATGTTTTTTAATTTTTTAAGTAATTCATTCTTTATTTATTATGGGTTTAACCCATAATATCTTCATAATTTTGTTATAATGTGCCATTGGTAATTGAGAATAAATCTATATATTGTAACAGGAATTTGGCAATCGTGTTAAACAAAATGTTAGAAAAACATTAAGTAAGCTCGTTATGCAATTTAAATACTATAATACATTTAAACTCACTCCACTATATGAAAATCAAGAACAACATGCTTGATCAGATGAAGAACAAATAAAGGAAAAAATAATTTGATTACTAAACCTTTTTGAAAAAAAGATCAAAAGGAATGATCCCTTGGAAGATTGTATAATGCTCACATACAAGAACATACAAGATTGTGTTTAATAAATGCTTGAAAGTAGAAAAGTTGTCAACACTTCTCCAAAGTTTAAATTCTACATTTTACCAAACTAGATAGACAACTATATATAGGTAGAACAAGAGTCATGAAGATAATGTGGCCATATTTATAAATTTAATTCAACAATCAAACGATATAAAAAACTTAAATAGAATAAATTTTCCATCACCAACTAAAATCATAAATCATGATGTTTTTTTGAATTACTTATGATTAGCAACTGAGTCTTAATTTTTAGTCATAAACAGGACATCATATGCTATCAATGGAATGCATAATGGTTTGATATTTAGCTCCTTGAAACCATGACGGCATAAATTGGGTGAAAAAATTGTGGTTCTTTTCAGCAAATGGAAATTAATCAAGAGAGGAAAGAAACTTACAAACAGCATGAGAAGTACATGGAACATTACAACCATAATAGGAATGGAAACGGAATGGGCTTGAAAAGGTAATAGAAATGAAGGAAAAAGAATAGAAATAGGAATAGGAAAAACCTGCCTTTACTTGGAAGGATATTCATTGACAATGAAATGAGAAATATAACAAAATTACCTTTATACCCTCAGTGAAAGATAAATGGCATTCATGTACAAATTTGTGATTTATGTTTAATGATTAATAGGTTTTTTATTTTTTACAATAATTTGAATACTACTATTGTCTTCCATTACCTTAATTAATTATTAAAATTAACAATTTCTAAATAAACAAATAACTTCAATCCCATGATTCCCTTTAGTAATTATAATTAAATATTGAAATTGAACAATTATTGTTAATTATTATTCATTTAATTCTTATAACTAATTATTTGAATTAATGATTTTTATTTGATTAAATCTCTGGCAGGGCAAAAGTGTTATTACACCTTAAATATTATAGTTAAAAATTTTAATTAAACAATGAATGTTAATTATTATTTACTTTAGTTATTATAATTAATTATTTAATTATAACTATTTTTTATTTAATTTGATCTCCATTTGGGGGCAAAACCGTTATTTCACTTTAGTTATTATAATATTCAATATTTAAATTAAGTAATTCACATTAACTATTATTTAATTTAATTATCATATTTTTATTTAAATTAATAGATCATATAATTATCTATTCATTTGGGGTAAAAGGGTAATTTTCTAGCCATATATGCATCTACATACGGAAGGGGGAACCATAACCTCCATCCAAATGCCCCATAAGCAAATAACTCAAGCATCTAAACACAAGACCATAGAATATAAGCACTTGAATTGAAATAACTATACATTTACATAGAAACTTCAATGGTAGATATATAAATCTAAGAGAATTGCTTGAACAACTAAACACTAAGGGGGTATTTGGATGACAACAATGATTATCTTAGCTGGGGTAATCATTGCTTATGCATTCTCATTATTAAGTTTGGTTGATATTTTGTAGTGGTAATGATTTCATCATGGTGGAAATCATTATCTTCATCAGAGTAATGGATCATTCCCCTCAAATTTGGGTAAATAACCCATTCTCCTCTACATAATTACAATTTTACCCTTGTTAATTTAACAAATGACTTGTATTATACATCAATTTTGTGGTATTTTAGTTATGGAATGAAATAGTAATGCATGTTGTTTATGTGGGTATTTTTTTATTTTTGTTTTATGTTATTTGGTTAGTTATTGTAATTATATATATTCTTTGCTATGTTAGCGTATTTTAATTAAAATGGAACATCTACTCATAATAATATAACAACTACTTATAACAATACGAACTATATTAATCAAAAAATTCATTTAATTAACCTATAATTAACCAATGAACCATATAATTGCAACGGTATTTAAATAATTTAAATAACTAAGTATAATAATGAAACGAAGATTGACATTTTAAAATGAAAAAGTAATTTAATTGAAGTATTAATCAAATTTAAAATATTTAATTAATTTAATTAATTTGTAATGAGGATATTAATAATTGAAAACATTAAACAAATATAAATTTTTTTTTTGTTACATACATCTTTCTTACTTATTTTTTACAATTCCAGTGTCCAAGCCTTTCAACCAAACACAGTTTTCATTACTATTCCTCTTCTCATTACCTCCATTCACATTACTTTTTCCATTACCCCAATTCCTATTCCTCCAACCAAATGTACACTAAGGGCCTGTTTGGATACATAATAAATTTTTCCATAGGAAATTTATTCCATAGGATTCGAAGATGATTTCTATGGAATATACTATAGGAACAATTACTACAGAATGGTATTTGGATGTTCACATAAAGTTTTCCTCTAGGAATTTTATTTAAAAAGAGAATTAGCAGGTAGAGCTTTTTAAAAAAAATAGCCATTGGAGTTTTTGAAAAACTAGCCGTTAACTTAATGACACGATAATAATAATAATTATTACGTAATTACTATTATAAATATAATAATTATTATTATATATTTAATATTAATATTATAATTATAATTGTAATTATATTTTTAAACATTAATAACTTAATGACAATGACAATAACAATTATTACGCAATTACTATTATAAATATAATAATAATTATTATTATATAATTAATATTAATATTATAATTATAATTTTAATTATAATTGTAATTATATTTTTAAACATCAATAACTTAATGACAATGATAATAACAATTATTACGTAATTACTATTATAAATATGATAATAATAATTATTATATAATTAATATTAATATTATAATTATAATTATAATTGTAATTATATTTTTAAACATTAATAATTTAATGACAACGATAATAACAACTATTACGTAATTACTATTATAACTATAATAATAATAGTTATTATATAATTAATATTAATATTGTAATTATAATTGTAATTATATTTGTAAACATTGATAACTTAATGTTAACGATAATAACAATTATTAGGTAATTACTATTATTATTATATAATTAATATTAATATGATAATTATAATTATAATTGTAATTATATTTATAAATATTAATAACTTAATGACAACCATAATAACAATTATTACGTAATTACTACTAATAATAATGATATTATTATATAATTACTATTAATATAATAATTATAATTATAATTATAATTATAATTATATTTTCTAAATATTGACGAAGTTTGGGAAAAGTAGGGAAAAAAAAAATTTAATAGTTAAGTGCCCAAAAAACATAGGAAAAAAATATTTTGGTACCTACTTTTTTAAAAAATTCCTATGGAATCCATAGATTCCATAGTAATTTTTTACTGTATTTGATATACCAAAACACCTATTATTACAAGTTCCTATGTAATGTTAAATTCTATGGAATTTGAGAGTACCCAAACAGGCCCTAAGTTGTATAATGCAACACTAGTATTTAAAGAACTAAATACTAGGTAGAAACTGTAAGCAATTAGATATAGAAATCTAAGGAAATAACTTAAGCAACCAAGCACTAGTATGTATAGTACTACACATTATCGTGGAACGTATAACTAGCAAGCTATAGAAACCTAGGCAAATGCCTTAATCGTCTAAGAGCTCGGGTAATGTGAATGCAAACAACATGATCTAAAAGATAAATACCTAAGATATAGAAAGTCCAAGCACTTGGATATATATAGAAATTTAAGCAAGTGGCTTGAGTAAGTGAACTTTAAGCTATAGAATGTAAATACCTGTACGGTATAGAAAACTTCGAATAGCCAACTATAGAAATCTAAAGAAAATAGCTTAAGCAACCAAATCCTAGGTTGTAGAATGTAAATACTAGGATGTATAAAAGCTGAATGTTTGGGTAGAAACTCCAAAAGTTAGTTATAAAATCTAAGCAAGTGGCTTAATCAACTATAAATCAGACTATAAATGTAAATCCTAAGTTGTAAAAAAGAGATTTGGTTAGAAATCCAAAGTAGTTATTCAAATTTTATCCAAATTATTTGAGCAACTAAACATTAGGCTATAAAATTTAAATTCCAATTTGTGAAAAGCAAAGTATTTAGGTAGAAGCTAGAAGCAACTGGTTATAGAAATTTTGGCAAATAACTCGTGCAACTAAGCACTAGAAAGTAAAATATGAACAATATAATATAAACTTCGAACACTAAAGTATTGTAATATGAATATTTGCTTCTAAAAAAAAAAATATATGTACAAACAAATTTAGTTTTTATTTAGAATATAAAAAATAAAAGATAAAACAAAAAATGATTCTCGAACGCTGCAAAAAACGAGAAAAATGAAAGGTTAGACAAAAAAAAAGAGTGGCAAATCCAACTAATGAACTAAAGAAAAAAAGCCGAAATAAACAAAATTTAGTACATTAAAGATTGTATTTCATCGGTCCCTGCAACTTCAAAATATCTAAAATATGAAGCTACCTAAAGGAAAGCATGAGAATCTTATTTCAAAATAAGCACCGGAATTTAACAAAAATTAATATAACAATAAATTAGGAAATGAGCCATTCTCATCATCTCTTTGATACATAAATACACAGTAAAAGGGCAGTATTTCAAATAAAAAACAGCATTAGAAAAGAGGAAGAAATTATTTATCCCGTATTTCCTTCCAACAGAAAACAGAGAAAATAAATACATAAATAAATAAATAAAAGTCAGAGCAATTCCGTTGAATCTTTTCTTAGTCTTTCCAAACCAAAACACAGAAAACCTTCTTTCTTTCTCACGCTTTTCTTCTCCATCTGCTTCTCCATCTCTATCATCGATACACCCGAATCCCTCTAGATCTCTCTTTCTCTCTTGGATTTCTTCGATCCAGAGGCCATGGATCCCATGTCGGAGGAGCAATTGGACTACGGAGAGGAAGACTATGGCGGATCTCAGAAGTATCCATTCGCTGGCGGCGGCGGAGGAGGAGGAGCAGGAGGAACTGGCGGTGCGATCCCGGCGCTCGCTGATGAGGAGTTGATGGGCGAGGACGACGAGTATGACGATCTCTATAACGATGTCAACGTCGGCGATGGATTCATGCAGACGATCCAGCAGAAGCAGGCGCCGCCAGCGCGGTCTGAACCGGCGCCGGCTGTGGCCTTTGGGAATGCGAACCAGAATCCGGAGAACCACGGCAGTGGTGGTGTTGAGGTAAAGGATTCGAAACCCGAGCAAAAGCCTGTACAGATGGGAGCCGTAGGGTTTCAAGCAGGCTCTTTGGGCCCAATCCCTCCGAAGATTGGCATGGATCCCAGCTTTGGCAGCGGCGGACCTCCATCGGTGCCGGCTGTTGCTGCTCCTCCTCCTCCGATTCCTCCTTCTATGCCTCTTAATCCTGTGGGTTCTGGCGTGGTGGGGAGCCGACCTGCGATGGTGAATGATAACGTGAGGCAGGTGATACCTGCTGTGGATAACAGTGGTCCGACGATGCTGTTCGTTGGGGAACTCCATTGGTGGACTACTGATGCGGAATTGGAGAGTGTGATGTCTCAGTATGGGAGGGTGAAGGAGATCAAGTTCTTTGATGAGAGGGCGAGTGGGAAGTCGAAGGGGTATTGTCAGGCGGAGTTCTTCGAGGCTGCCGCCGCGGCAGCCTGTAAGGAAGGGATGAATGGGTATTTGTTCAATGGGAGGCCTTGTGTGGTGACCTTTGCATCACCACAAACGTTGAAGCAGATGGCGAGTGGGTATGTGAATAAGAACCATGGGCAACAACAGTCACAGATGCAGGGGAGAAGGGGGATGAATGATGGGATGGGTAGAGGGAGTGGGATGGGATTTCAGGGTGGTGACGGGGGTAGGAACTTTGGAAGGGGTGGATGGGGAGGTAGAGGTGGGCAGGGAATGCTTAATAGAGGGCAAGGTGGTGGTGGGCAGATGAGGGGGAGAGGTGTTATGGGTGCTAAAGGTATGGTTGGGGCTGCTGGTATGGTTGGAGGTGCGGCTGGAGGTCCTTATGGGCAAGGTATTGCGGGGCCTGGTTTAGCAGGCCCTGCTGGGGGGCTGATGCACCCACAAGGCATGATGGGTGCAGGGTTTGATCCGACGTTCATGGGACGGGGAGGTCCTTACGCTGGTTTCACTGCTCCTGCTTTCCCAGGGATGATGCCTTCATTCCAAGCTGTTAATGCTGTTGGACTTCCTGGAGTGGCACCTCATGTTAATCCGGCCTTCTTTGGCCGTGGAATGTCTGCCAATGGAATGGGGATGATGGGAGGCGGAACTGGGATGGATGTCCAATCTGTGGGGATGTGGGGTGATGCTAGTATGGGTGGGTGGACTGGAGAGGAGCATGGGAGGAGAACAAGGGAATCTAGTTATGATGGTGATGATGTGGGATCTGATTATGGTTATGGGGAGGTGAATCATGAAAGAGGTGGGAGATCCAACACATCTCGGGAGAAGGAGAGGGGCTCAGAGCGTGATTGGTCAGGGAACTCAGAAAGGAGGAACCGTGATGAGAGGGAGCAGGATTGGGACAGATCTGATAGAGATCGCTACAAAGAAGAAAAAGATGGGTATAGAGATCATAGGCATCGGGATCGTGACAGGGATAATGATGATGATTGGGATAGAGGGCAGTCTTCTTCAAGGTCTCGAAGCAAGTCACGGATGATGCAGGAAGAAGACTACAGGTCTCGCTCTCGTGATGCAGATTATGGTAAGAGACGACGCGGGTCAGAGTGACTGGCCATTGTGATGGCGGCTGCAGAATTCGTATAACGTGGTCAACTCTCATCAGGCCTTCGGTGCTGCTGGCCATAATTGTTCATGGGTTCCTCAACACTCCATGCAGGTGAGTATGTTGGATGAGATCCTTGAGTTGATGGTGGATGGTAGACAAGAGGAGACTCTAATTTCGTGTTTGCTTCCTTCAGAACATCCTTCACACCAAGATTGACATTTGTGTGCTTTAAACTATCAGTACTTTCTTAGCATCTGGAAACCCTCTCATACAATTATTATTCCTCACATAATCCTTTTTCTGTGAGATAATAGGCTGCATGATGACTTAGATGCATTTAAATGTTCTCTTGATTTTTGCAATTATGAGTGTGTTATTAGTACTTCTGCGACTTGTTATTTCATCTCTAGATGTTAGGCCAAAGCTTTATAACTCTCTTAGATTCCAAGTTGTATTTATACTCAAACATAGTGACGTGTAGTCTGCTTTCCAACTTCAAGTTGGTTCTTGTCATTGGCGGCTCACAAGGGATTGCTGTTTTTTTAGATGCATCACTAATGTCATGGAATGCTGTTTTTGGCATTATTGAAGATTTGTTTTATAGTAGATTGTTCCTAACATGTTTGTGACAAAATTTTGTTATTTGCGTTATGTTAACTTTGTTATGCATTTATTTGTGGATTTTTTTCCTTTTAAGTAGTCTGACGTATATGCCTTTCTTCATGTTTGGTTGATTGGTTCATTAATTTTGTCATGTTTTCATGATTTTTAGAACAACATTCCACCTCCCCTGTGCCTAAATGCATTCTCCTACTGATTGATTAAATGACACTAACCCAATTGTCCTGTATATATGTAAATATGCACACAAGCTTCTGGTTCGTGCCTACACTGCTATAAGGATCTTTGCTCTTGAATTCTCTATTTAGCCACTGTTTAAAGTAGGTTAGCTTGTGTCATTATCTTTTCAGTTATCCTTGATCCCTAGATGGCCTTTCTGCCTAAAGGTCCTATCATTATTTATTTGGAGCTTGAGGTCAATGTTAGGGTCCATTCTGCAATAATCGCTATTTTTTTATTTTTGGTGGATTGCAAGGCAACATAACACTGATGCCTTTTTTGCTGGCGACCAGGATTTTCTTGTTAGATTCTGTAGTTTAGGAGCAAAACTTTGATACCCTGTTAAACATTTTTGACTTTTATAGCACTTATTGGATCTTTTTAGATGATTATTAGATTTATTTTTTAGTTTAATACCCGCCTTTTTTGTCCATTTGAAAGCAAGTTCTCATTAGTGCATGGAGTTGTATGAATTGTGAGCTGAAACTTCACAATCATGCCTTCCGGGAGCTCTTCACCCCACCCCCCCCCCCCAACCCTTTCTTTTTAACATGCAATTCATTTATAAGAAGGCAAGATAGTAATATGATTTATTTCTTTGCATATATTTGCACATCACATTAGATAATAAGCATTTAGGAATGTTCATGTTTTCGTAGCCTTGAAGAAATTTCATTTAGAGGTCACTTCAATCATCATGTGCAGCATTGATCAAAATTTTACAACTAGCATTTAAGTAAGGAATTTTGACATGGTCATTAGTTATTGGTCTAACTACACATGTTGCATGCCCAAGGTTCATGTAGTTGATCAACAAACCTAGTTGCGTTTAGAATGATGAAGTGACAATAAGGACTTATTTGATTGGTAATAGAAAGAGTTTCTGTACTTTATTGGCATTTGAGGCTTGTAGTTAAGGTTTACATTTTCATACTTTATTGGGGTTTCTAACAGTGCCAATTCCATATAAAAAACCAATTCCTACAGAAGGAATCTATTGCATAATATTTCTGGAATACCTGGATTGAATTGCCCTGTGTCCATCCCATACTAGAATCAATGTGAACAGAGCATCAGACAAAATTGCTTTTCTTGGCATATGGAGAACATGCTTGGGGTGTGATGTAACAAATGCATACTAGTGAAATGGTGATGAAACATTTATAATGATATAGTATAGAGCATGTCCTATTGTTTGGTGCCAAATCTATTCTTTGGGACCTTATCTGCAATTGCAATTTAAGATGAGAGCTACCAATTAATGATTGGGTGTGCAAGTTTAATTTCTGTACATTTGGGGATGTAAGAAGAATAATCAACCATCCTTTGATAATAGCTTGTCTGATTCATTTGAAGTCTTATTGTCTTTGCTAGAGGGGCTTAGAATGTTGTTGTGGATAGACTCTGATGATCTTATCAGATATATTTAGATTATCCCAATGGATTAAACAAAATGCATGATCCCAGCAGTTGCCATCCTTATGGGCCCATTGTAGCTTTTGAGGCAATAATCAGTGTTCTTGATGTCTGTTTCCATCCTTATGTTCCCATTGTAGCTTCTAAGTCAATAATCAGTGTTCCCACGTTAGTTATCAAACCCTGCATGATCAAGAGGCATATCACTTTTAGCTGTTAATTTTTTCCCCCCAGTGTAGAGTTGATATTTTTCTTTCCTACAAGGGTGTTAGGAAATGTCCCTTGATAAAAAACTTGATAATTATGTTATTTAAACTATAAAATCCTGTCATGTAAATGCTGGCTGTACATACCTGGGTTTTAGAAGGTTTTATGTTTGGTGACAAAGCCAAACATACTCCTCTCTTGAATTTACGGTTCTCAAGATCTTTTGATTAGGGATGACTTATTGATGTTACCTGTAGGATTTGTGGGCCTTGGTGTATTGACCTAGCATTTCTCCTTTGTGTTGTTAGACTACTGATCATATGTGATCTCTCAAGTACCAATACATTTTATATCGTGTATGATAACTTTTGTTGAAAGAAAGACCAGACTTAGTTTGAAACTCGAAACTATTGAGAAATTAAAGATAAAACTTTAGATAGATGTATAGTCTTTGGTTTGAAGATTTTCTTCATACTTCAATATTTTCTTATATTGAACCGCAATGATTATGTTTGTGTGAATTAGTTCTTCTTGGTGCCCATTTCTGTATTGCTTCCTACTTTGAACACATTTGGCCTTGAAAACTGCATTCTTGATCGGTGAAGTTGGTGTACTCATTTCGTTCTAGAAAATTTCTATTCATTATATTTAACAAAGTGTTCATTGTTGCATCATGTTTGAACGTTTGACCTTGTGAGAAATATTGCAATGACTTCACATCCTCAAATTTCTATTTATGAAAGTCATGTTCTATTGTATCTATTAACAAGTTTTCACTTGACAATGCTTTTAGCAAGGAGTTATCATGTTTGGGATTCCCTATCATTTTTATTGTTATTCTGCTATTTTTATTTCAGCTGTTTCTTCATTGTCTGGTCTCAAATTGATAGAAATATAATATACTGTTAGTAATCATTTGTTGAAGCAACATATTAACAGATGCAAGACCAATTGTTCTTAGGTTGGAATGTCATTCACAAGTGGTCATGCATTAGTTCTTAGTTTGGCGCGCTAGAACTTGTTGACATAAAGCAATAATAGTCTCTGAAAAGTTGTTGGATTTCGTTTGTGCACAAGATATAAATTGTGAGTTTTAAATTCTTAACTATGAAAATATTTACATTTTGAAATTTCTGAGGTTCAGGAATGCCTTAGAATGATGTTCAGTTAGCTGCATAAGTGGATTTGATTTCTCAACTCCTTCCCATGACTCAAATACAGGGAGGTCTGCACTTTGTCCTCTATTTGTGACATGGTAATCCTGCTCGAGAATCCTTTCTTGTTAGAGGCTATAGATAGCTTGTGTCTCCAAGAATCTGTCAAATAAAGACCAGACTTAGTTTGAAACTCGAAACTATTGAGAAATTAAAGATAAAACTTTAGATAGATGTATAGTCTTTGGTTTGAAGATTTTCTTCATACTTCAATATTTTCTTATATTGAACCGCAATGATTATGTTTGTGTGAATTAGTTCTTCTTGGTGCCCATTTCTGTATTGCTTCCTACTTTGAACACATTTGGCCTTGAAAACTGCATTCTTGATCGGTGAAGTTGGTGTACTCATTTCGTTCTAGAAAATTTCTATTCATTATATTTAACAAAGTGTTCATTGTTGCATCATGTTTGAACGTTTGACCTTGTGAGAAATATTGCAATGACTTCACATCCTCAAATTTCTATTTATGAAAGTCATGTTCTATTGTATCTATTAACAAGTTTTCACTTGACAATGCTTTTAGCAAGGAGTTATCATGTTTGGGATTCCCTATCATTTTTATTGTTATTCTGCTATTTTTATTTCAGCTGTTTCTTCATTGTCTGGTCTCAAATTGATAGAAATATAATATACTGTTAGTAATCATTTGTTGAAGCAACATATTAACAGATGCAAGACCAATTGTTCTTAGGTTGGAATGTCATTCACAAGTGGTCATGCATTAGTTCTTAGTTTGGCGCGCTAGAACTTGTTGACATAAAGCAATAATAGTCTCTGAAAAGTTGTTGGATTTCGTTTGTGCACAAGATATAAATTGTGAGTTTTAAATTCTTAACTATGAAAATATTTACATTTTGAAATTTCTGAGGTTCAGGAATGCCTTAGAATGATGTTCAGTTAGCTGCATAAGTGGATTTGATTTCTCAACTCCTTCCCATGACTCAAATACAGGGAGGTCTGCACTTTGTCCTCTATTTGTGACATGGTAATCCTGCTCGAGAATCCTTTCTTGTTAGAGGCTATAGATAGCTTGTGTCTCCAAGAATCTGTCAAATAACCTAATTTGGAAGTATCTATTCATGCAGTAAAATCTGAAAGTTGAGGCTTCATTTCGGTTGGGAATAAGGTTTATTCCACTTAATTATTCAAATGCCAAGTTATAGCCGCATGAATAGAGGGAATTTAATTTAGATGATGCCTATCTATTCTAGGAATTATAATCATAGCGATCAGTTGACTGGAATAGAAAGAATACAAACCGAACATCATGTAGAATTGATCCTGGTTATCCGAATTCCTTAATAGAATAATGACTCTTATTCTCCCTCTCCATTTTTTAGTACCTCCATCAAATTGGTCCTTGAGAAATTAAACCTTGCAATACAATGTTTTAACTTTTAATTTAATGTCTTACCAAAAGGATGGCATATGCTATTAGGATATTTATGGAACTACGTATTTATAAAATGTCGGAGTATTTGCATGTGCCAGGAACTCAAGCTTATGGTGATTCTTAGCCAGGTCTATAATTATAGAGATTAAAATGATATGATTTTAACTGATTGAATACCAAATTCATGGAGAGACTGAACACATGACTAGAAGCCTTTTCGGATATGAAATTGTAGTCAACTTCATCTCAAACTTCTTCCTCCAATCCAAGTTGTAACAATCAAATTCCAAACCCAACTTTTCCCAACTTTTACCATTCCCAACCAAAGGCCATCTTTGGTTTATAGTTTTCTTCCACTTTTATAGAGCAGAATTTCTTTATTTAAATGTTTGCAAATACACCAGTAAGACTGCTTGTTCATAACTAGATGCTAGGTTTGAGGAAACAGCTTCTCTGCATATGTGGGTTAAGGCTGTTGTTGTAATACTTTGCAGACCTCAGCCTAGGAGTCTCTTGCAATAGTTTATGCTTTCTTTTTACTGGAAAATAACTAGAAAGCATGAACAAAGATCCTTGTGTAGAAGATCTTTAATGTGAGAAAGGAGTTAGGAAATTGATGGAACAAAGGAGGACCAAAACAAAAAAAAAAGTCTGATAAAGATATCAACATGTTAATTAGCCACCCCTAAAGCTAAAGCCTGACTATCACATAGCTAGAAGCAATAGTTATTAAAACTAAAAGGCGTATCAAGTTGCAAGGGGTTCAAATCGCTTCAGTGCGCGCCTTTCTGAAGCAAGGCCCAAAAAGATTTAAGGGAATTAAAAACATTTATAAAATTCATTATACATACTAAAATTTCATAAATTAAGAAAATCAAAGTTTAAAGTTCTAACTTGGATAAAGCATTATAGAGTGAAATAGCATATTATCAATGTAGCAAGAAAATCACTACATTACTACTAAGAAATATTTTTGCGCTAGGAAATGCTAATCACTATCAAATTCAATAGCTTCATCATTTTCTTCATCATTAGTCTCCCGCTGTTTCTCATATTCATCTCATACTTTTGGTAAGATATTAAAATCTCATTATCTCATTCTTCTCATATTCATCCCTTACGGTGAGGCGCAGCTTTAATAATAATGCTAGAAGATTAGTTCTAATCATGCGTCCTTCAATGATTCAGTCAGCCTGTTAAATAGAAGAGTAATACAACAGTGTGAAAGTAATGATCTCTGCCCTTTCTCCTTGCTAAAAACTCGAATTAAATTATGAGTCCTTCAATGATTCAGTTGTCAATTTTTGTGCTTAAGCCATGTAGTTTTGGGTGCAACTCCAACATTGTTAAGTCAATTAGCTCAATGAGTACCCTGAGCTTGGCTCAAGTTAAAATGGGCCAAGATTGAGCCAGCTCCTCAAGTTTGAAATGATATTCAAGCAAGCTTGAGCCTGCTGCGGCTCTGTCAAGCTTGACTCAGCGCCTGGCACATATTCTTAATTCAATGCTATGTGCCAGCCATGTGTTGATGTAGCTCAACCTCAACAATATAATAAGTTTTTTAACAAATATGGCTAAGAGAGGTTTGCTAACATCTCTAAGTGTGATATTACATATGCCTTTGTTCCTTAGTGTTCGAACATGAGATGCTTGGGGGAATTGGGTTTAAGGATTCACAAGTCAGTTGTTAGTGTTATAAAATATATTTAGATGATGTCTAAGCATGTTTCTTTATTAGTAATTAGCAATTAGGGTTAAGATAGAGAATTATTGTCAGTCCTTTTCCATTGTTACAATATGCCTAGTCTCTTGAATCATTGGCCACCGTTGTTCCTTTCTCTGCTCTTTTTTAGTGAACTGGGAACTGGCTTAACAATATTGCGTGAAGAGGGAGGAAGCTGATAGGTGGGTGAACTTCTGATATCTTTTGGTTCTTTAACCATGATCGCATGTTAACACTCCTTTTCTAGATATATATGTCAAACTTGATACGATTATTTAAAGCATGTTGGAGATTAGAACTTTGGGAACCCATTTCTAGCACCTGATGGTAGTGCAAAGCTTCTTTGGTTCCTTGGGGATCATTAACAATAATTTTAGTTTTAATAGTTCTCCAGTCAGGTGCTTTTTATGAAATTGAGTGCTATCTCTCAAGATGTTTTAGTCTGGCTATTCCATCCACCTGATCTTGTTTAAAAGCTGAAAGTCATTGAACCATTGTTATTGATTGTAGTTGCTTCTTATCTCAAACTAATTACCCAAATCTTTGTAGGCTAAATAATGGTCAGATTTTCTAGCAAAATAAAAGAAGGGCGTCTTTTCTCTCTTTTTAGGATGTTTGTATTCCTAGGCGGATTGCACAAATGCGTAACATTCATCTATAAAACTAGAAACAGAGGCAATGCATATGGCTTTCCTTTGTGTATTTATTTTTCATGATCATATGGTTTATTTTCCTCATAAGCTCTTCTTTTCTTTTCTATGCACCAAGTTTGCCAATTCATTGACTTCCAACCATTTAATAATCTGGCCAGAACAACATGTCTTTATTTGCATGTTTGATGGTAATCTAATCTTAACATGACAGCAACTTTCCTTGTCATAGGGTTTCTTATGGTTGCATTTTTTCCCCCAATTTTATTCCTTTAAGCATTTAACAAAGTTGTTGTGATTTTGTACATTGTGCTGTCATATGGAGCACACCTTACTGCTGTTAGAGAGGGGCTACTGGATCTTGACCGGAAACAGCTACTACTTTGTTTTCCTTGAAGAATGTCATCTAGTAAGGCATGCTGAACATGGATTAATATCAGTTTTCAGGATAATTCATGTATTTTTCTCTTTTTTGATAAGCCATAGTCCTTCATGACTTTTTTTAATTTTTTTATTTTATTTTTATTTTTTGGTGTTCGGTGGGCTCTTTGTATCCGTTCTTTCTGTTAGTTTGTATGTTGATGTTTAAAGGTTTGGAGACCCTGGGATTGTAATAGGATTGTTTCTATATGTGAGGCTAGGGAGATGTTATATTAGCTTTCTCCTTTTTACTTTTGTACAAATATGTGAGCCCTCAACATGCAAGGCTCTATTGCGAAGTTCTCTGGAACAAGCTGATTGGTTGTCAGCGCACATGCAGCCATGGAAGTCTGCATTTTAAGGCGAATGCACCATTCCAGCATTTTATCAGTTGCAATTACAAAGTACTTCAAGAAACTGTTTTGTTTGTATTCTTTTTACTCTGGAGATCATGATTAACATTTTGTATTCTTCATAATGTTCTTTAGATCTGCAAAATTCAAGGGATTGGCTTTCAGAATCTTCTGAGGTTCTGAAACTACAATTGAATCGGTTATAGATGTGCTGGTAGTGTTGGTGTATTTGTATTAGGGAATGGGCCTAGTTGTTTGATTTAAGTTGCTGTTTTGGCATTGATGTTGTAGAATGACTTTTATACACCGAGTTCTTTTGTCTTAGTTCAACCTATTTGTTCAGGGTGTATTTTTCAATGAATGTACTGGTAGTGTGTATGTAACATTTTCTAGCATCGAACTATATCATGTAATTACTCTGTGATGTACTCGTGATACTGATGAGTGAACTTATGTACTAACCAAGTTGTTCACGCACTTGTTTGCTATAATGTCACGTTCGTTAGCCGTGTTGCTTCGCATGATTCCATGTGTGTTTTATTTACCATATCTATTCTTATGTTTTTGATTCATATTGATGTGCTTCTGTGTGTGTTATCTTGCCAGCAACAGCCCATTGATCCGCTTTTAATTGTGAATTACTGTTGTATTAAGATGCAATGTTTTTCCTGCATTCATTTTAATTAGGTTGACCTTGAATGTTGTACTTCAAAAAGGTTGCAGAAAAAAAAATTTTGCTTGATTGTTTTCTGCAGAGTTAAAATGTTGCATTCTTACAACTTGTTGCAGAACGAGAAACCTTTGAACTAGTGCATCAATTTGCAACAGTTGGAACTAGGAACGTCAGAAGTGCAAATTATTTGGTCTTCCAGAATAAATCAGATTACACAAGTAGTGGTAGTAGTACCAATGCAAACAAGGACTGGTGCGATGACTGGACCTTTGCTTGTCTCGAAGTCTTTTATTTGTTAACAATATACTTAGGGCCATAGAAAATACTGCTGCTTTTTGGGGATTGAAATTGGTTAAATCCGAGCTTGAGTTTGGATAAGTTGAGAATTAAATTAGGGATGTTTGCTCAAGCAAGCTTGGAGCTTTTGGGCCACATCTGCCTAGCATGTGCGATTTGCGATGCTGTCGACTGGGCTGACTTGTCCCCACTTTGGAGGTGTCGACGTGACAATGCCGGCGGCGGGCGGTTCTTGGCATGGTCCAGTGCTATAGTCATAGATAGGCCTATGCCAGGCATGGCATGAACCAAAGGCCAGGATGGGCCATAATGGGCCAGGCCTCACGACCCACGCCAGACCGTGACTTTAGTGCGATACAGACCACAATGATTGCTTGGTGGGCTAGGTCGCCTTGTCAGCATCGTTTGACTAGCGAAATCTTAGTCATGAGGAAATATATTTTTTTATACTCATTTTTTAATTTTTTAATATTTTTTTACATATAAATCACATGCGTCGATTGAGAAGTGTTCGGCTGAAATTACTCATGTAATTAGGTATTCTAGTAAAATTTTTATATTTTAAATAAAATTCATCTCCCCAAGCAAAACGTTGGGGTCTCTAAGCATAACATTAGGGTCCCAGTAATCCGTTATTATATGTTAAAAGAAGGATTTTTTTTTTCGAATTTATTGCTTATTTTTTTGTTAGTAAACTAAATTCAATCTCATCTTTACTTTTTTTTGAAGTACACACCATACATATTATTTGTTTTCATATTGTGGTAAATAATTTTTTAAAAATTATTATTGCTAAAAAAACCTCTTTTCAACAAACATTAGAGAAAATACAACAATCATCTGGATCTTGATTGTTATGAATTGACGTGTTCATTACATTTTGAATAATCTCTTCATGTATAAGTAATTCCATCATTTTTAGTAAGATATTTTAAAATTTTCTCAACATTTATTACATGTCCATAGTATAGACTAAAAATAACATATAATATATTATTTATTTTCAGTTCACCAACTTGCTCAAAAGACATCCTTTCTACTAAGTGAATTTTTACAATATTGAAAACAATTTGTATGGATTACATATATCTTTATGTTTTTTTTTTTTGTCCTTGTTTTCCCAAATGTGTAAAATATAAAAGCTTTTTCAAAATTAATAAAATTTTATTTTTCAATGAATAAATAACCTCATAATGTAATAATTTTATATAATCCTAAGAGTATTATCTTATAGAAGTTTTATCGTATATATCATATGTTAGGCCACATCAATAAGATAAAAAAAATTTTTTTTTTATATTTTATGAGCTAAATAAACAACAAACTAAAATTTTCGGTGTCAACAGTGATTTTAACCTTCTAATTTCTAAAAAAGCTTTGGATACAAGTATAAAGATGACTGAATGAGTGAATGAAAATGGAGCGAATCAATCTATTGTCTCTTTTCAAACCTCTCTATTCCAAGTGCATGTGGACCTTCAATCTGATCAGAAGGCATCTTTCCAAGTTAATCTGAATAGCATGCATGTAGACACACTTGGCATCACCCAACCGAAGTCATAGTCCTCTGTTTAACTTTCAAGTTGTTCAGCACTCACAATTGCACAATTGCACATGGTGGTAGGGTTCTGTGTTTTGTGGCTAATGTTTTTGAGCAACAAGTCATTCACAATTAATGAATTCTCCTGCTTTTGCTTTGTTCCTCAACTATCAACCACCTTTCAAGTTTCTGCTATTCAAACCATATATATAATAAAGACTTTCAGTTTAATATATGAACAATTCACTCTTGTTTGTACCAGTACAATAATTTTTACATGCCTGCATACAATTTCATGTTTTACAGGGGATATATGTATATAAAAAAGGTATCACTCTCTCTCTCTCTCTCTTTCTTGAGTTTTACTTTGTTCACTGGAAACAGAATATTAAATTAATTTTCCCAAACTAAAGAAGTTCAGATCACTTACCATCACCCATTCAAGATACCAATATATAAAATATATATAGTTATAGGTATCTTGATGAAAAGAAATAACCTGTTTATTTGGAAGGACAGCATTGATATAGCTAGGGATATATCTTTGATGATGAGAAACAATCTATTTTCTTTGGAAGGACACCATTAATTGAGGAAAAAAGCAGATGGAGTGAGACACATCATGAATGCAAGGCGGACTAGGGAACACCAGATTGAGCGGAGAGAAACTTGAGGTTGCAATCCATCTACTTCCAAAAGTCAAGCTCCATTAAACACTGCCTCACATGCCACTCACCACCACCCTACCTTAGCTAGAGATGGACATGGGCATATAGTCATAAAGAGTATATTAAATTGCATGCACGAAAATGAACTTAATTAATATAAATGTCAAACTTCAAAGTCACAACACTTCCTGACTTGCTTCCTCTAGAACATCATCATTAAGGAAACAATTGCCTTGAGGTTGAAATTGGCAAATACATAGAGGGAAAAACATGGCAATCATTCGCAAATATATGTATATATATATATATGTATATATATTTATGTGTCGTAGAAGTTTGACTAACGAGGCTAGCAAACTGAACCCTTCTTGCATGAAAGAACACCTGAAGACATGGTTATAGAGCCCACAAGAGAAGAAGGTCTGGCTCCTAGACTTGATGCCTTCGCATAACTAGACGATGCACCGACACCGGACGGTGTAAAGAAAGCTCCATTTAGCATCATGTCTCCTTCGGATCTCCAGTTCCAGTTCTTCCATTCATCCTCTGTCGCATCCTCTCGTTTAGTCACCTGTAATATTAATAATAATAAGAAAAAAGAATTGTTATTATTATTATTATTGTGTAAAATAATGTTTATATAGTTATTTATTTTTTGGTCACCATTTTAGCTTGTTCACTATCTAATCACAGTACTACTAAAGGGCAAAAAGGAACAGGAAAAAAGGTTATCTTTAAGTCACTTCAGCGAGTTAAAGGTATTATCATGGAGTGGCCCCAAGACTAAAAGAGAAAGTTATCTATATTAATCTAACAAACTAACAAAACTCTAAAACATCACAGCCTTCGATCAGTAGAACTTGTAACTTCTCTCGGTAAAGAATCTTTTCAGCATTTTTCAGGGGAACCCACATCTTTCACCTTTGACCAAATCTTTAAAGCCTTCACACTCATTATAAAAAAATAATAATAATAAAAAAAAATAAGAAGATGCCACTTTAAGAAGAAAGAGCATGCATACCTCCTTAGAAAATCTATCATCCGGAGCAAGAAATCTATTCCCTTGACTATTAATTGTGGGGTCAGCACTCCCTCCAATTGCATACATCTCCCAGTGTGTGTAGTCATTATTCACCACATGAAAATACCCATGCCTACACCTGCATCATATCAACCACCATTAACAAACAAACTGCATATATATATCAGTGAAATATATAAAATTAACCAACAGAACTCACACCTTGGCATTCTCTGAATAAGTCCTTCACCAAAATGATTAAAAGCTATAGTGACCTGCATGGCCTTATCTGAAAGCAATGCATCACTGTGACCAAGCAACATGACCTTATCATGGTGAGTCATATAGTTATTAGAAATTGTAATACTTGTAGAGCCATGAATGGCATCAATGAGTCCATCGTTGCAGTTAGACAATGAGCAATGATCCACCCAAACATGACTGGCTCCAAAGATCGAAACCCCGTCTCCGTCGGACACCGTGCGCCACCCATAATGTTCTGGTGAGTCCCTCACGTAAGCATTCCCTCCAGGCTTGCAGTCATGCACGTGAATCCCATGCACGATCACATTGGACACGTACTGAATTGTAATGCATGGCCCTCCGGCGATGTGCACGCTGGCGCCGCGGCCATCAATAGTCTTGTAGGAGTTCATAATGAGCTCTTCTTTTAGCTTGATCACCATGTCACCCTGGAATATGATCCAGAGTGGCTCCTTTTGGATGACGGCGTATCGAAGAGTGCCTGGTTTAGGGTTTACAGGATCATCATCACCGGCATCGGTGACAGTATAGATTTTGCCGTCTCGGCCACCCATTGCGTTCTTGCCGAAGCCGATCGCACAGTCGGCAAGTCTCTGCCGGTTTTTCTCCCAGTTTGGGTCACACCTCCAGCAGTCGTCTACCGGGTTTCCTGTGCCACATGATAAGTAACCAAGTTTCCTTCTGGTGCTGTTGTTGATGTTCCTGTACAAAATATATTAAATATTAATATATATATATATATATATACACACACACACACACACACACACACAATTATATATGTGCAATGCTTGTATTTATGTATATATAATTAATTACCTTTGAACTTCTTGCACTACTAGTTCAGGGTCTTGAGTTGGTGGTGTGAGGGAGGAATATAATTGGGTGGATTCATGAAGTGAGAGCAGTGAGAACAAGAGAAGAGGAAGAATGTGAAAAGCCATTGGTGTTAAAGCGAATGGTATGTTTGAAAGCGGAGGGAGAGGTGGGAATTTAAAGGGAGAGATTAAAGGAAGTAGCATGTGAGGGGGGCCACTTCAAAAGAATTTTAAATTTAAGTGGTGGCCAGAGAGTGATATCCGGTTCCAATTTGGTTTGTTTGAGTATTTTATGTTAGTAATGAAAGAAAAATTTTATACATATGCATGAGTTGAATATATAAACCTAGGAAGCTATATGTTAAATCGGTGATAATTTCTACTTTAAAAGAGGAATAATTGATTGCTTCAACTGTGTTTAGTTTTGCTAGTTTTGTTGCAGGGGTGACAAGCTACCTAACATTTCTATAGTATATAATGAGACAAAATGGAATTTTAATTGTCCTCTGCCTGTGCTTGATTTAATAAGGATAAATTAAGAGATCATATTTAATTTGATTGTTATTTGATTGTTGATGGAATTAGTCCCAAGATATATATTTTAGTTTACCGTCATGCAATTAAGTTGTCATTTAATGGATTATTTGAGTTATAAAATGTACTGGTTAATTTCCATTGGCTTGAAAAATTGGTGCTTGTAGAAATGTCATGTCATGTATGTAGGACAATGGTGATTACAAAACATAATAAATATTTCTCAAATAGTTTAAAGAAGCCAATTTATGATGAT
This sequence comes from Dioscorea dumetorum, assembly GCA_902712375.1. Lineage (NCBI taxonomy): Eukaryota > Viridiplantae > Streptophyta > Magnoliopsida > Dioscoreales > Dioscoreaceae > Dioscorea > Dioscorea dumetorum. Next base: position 12,565,097 of record CACTHL010000494.1, read on the forward strand.
GACAAAGTTAAATTAAAAGCATTAAACAAAACTGTATTCCAGTTGATCAGAGAGGAAAAAGAAATGATAATGAGACTTTAACTCATTTTTTGGATCTATTAGATTTTTTTTCTTCTTTCTATACATGATAACTTTTGTCCGCAACCAAAGACTTATTAACTTTTCTTATTAATAATATTATGTGGGTTACATCCACCAAAAAACATCTTGTGAACAATGTTTAAAAATTCTAATTGGGACTTGATCAAATTGTAATTTTGAATTCATACATGAATGGAGCTTCAATAACTCCAATCTAAGAATTGCATTCATTTCATTAATAAAAACATAAACTAAGCAAGAAGTTATTAGATAAATTAATGAAATAATTAATTCATAAATATTCATATTCCAACTGAAGCCAGTGATTTTAGGACAAATTCTACTTGTGTCATTACCCATATACAATCTTGTGCATAACCACTTCAAGTTAAAAGATTCTATATATATTCCCTTGTTATCCATTATACAACAAACAAGTTCACCACAAAGTGATCGAGAGTGTGGACCCTCTCCTGGTCCCAAAATTTTACCTTATATTTATGATCAAAAATAAGATCTTAAGGTGTATTTTGAGATAAGACAATAAATTGTTGAAACTGAAATTATTTTTATCATATCAAAATATTTTAACTAACCACTTAATATTTGATCTAGTGATAGGTTAATTATTGGTTATATATTGAGTTCATATTTCAAGCATTTTTTTAAAAAAAATTGATTTCATCTTATGCATTTTGAAAGAGCCTGATAAAAAAAAGTATTAACAGGTTTGTTGTATATATATATATATATATATATATATATATATATATATTTGAAAGAAAGAAAGAAAAGAGACATTTGGTCCAAACAAAAGGTGAAATGGCATGCAAGGGCACATTGATATCATGCATGATGTTGTCTTGAGAATAAGTAAGCAAGGGGACAGAAGCAAGAAAGCTTTGAAGATTGAAGATGTAGTGTGCTCTCAATCTTATGATGATAATGGTATTCCTATTGAAGCCAAACAGCACACAACCACAAAAGAGCCCCAAAAATGAAGGCCATTAAACTTAAATCCCTAAAAGCAATAGCATGCATGCATCATTAATTAACCCTGTTGCTTCACTTCAGCTGTACTCACATGGATCTTATTCTACTGTTGGAAATGGAAAGAAACCTCTCAACCAGCATCCAAGCTTTGTTTTCAAAAAATAAAATAAATAAAATAAAATTTAAAGCTCTGTCTTGCTTTGAGTATTTATTTTGTTGGCCATTATTAGAATAATATTGTTTTCATTAATATATGGAGATCTTGTAAGACTTTTATCCTGCACAAATGGCACATATTTTTAAGTGTGTTTTGAAATTTGCTTATATCATTAATTTGCTTATCAATATCATCACATATGCTCTATCTAACTTACTGTGGGTTTCATTGAAATTATATACTCCAAACAAAAAGGGGTCTTCCTTTGATGGTGGATAATATTGTTGATGATCTAACAAACAAGTAAATCTGAGTAATGATGAAAATGAAAAATCAAAGTAATCACGCAAGATTTTTACTTGATTCTACAAAATTGTTTGCATCTTATAAGAGAATGTAATAACTCATTTAAGGTGACTTCTTATATTTTTCTCTTTCATCTTGAGATAGCGAAGTAAGTCTTTATCACATATATATAATTTAATAATTTGTGGTGTAAATAAATTATCATGATTATTATTTTAAATTGTTTTAATAATTTCTTGTGTACTTCTCGATGCATTAGCCATATATATATATATATCTGTGTGTGTGTGTGTGTGTGTGTGTGTGTGTGTGTGTGAGAGAGAGAGAGATTCATAAGCAATGCATATAGATATATTAAAATGAATTGGTTTTCAAAATTTAGGTGGGTAAAAAGTACATTAAATTCTTGTGGTTGTGGGACAGTGGATATTATAGGACCACATTGAAGCAAGATCAAAGACATGAATCACATCATATTTAATTAATCAAGTTATAAATACTTTTTCTTCAAATTTTGGTTAAATTCCTCAATTATTTCCCAAGTAGTGTCGGTGATGGTTGCTGATCAGCATCAAGCCGTGTGTTTGTGTTTCATCATGTATGTAGTTAGCGTTAATTCTTGTGCTTTTCTATTATTATTTCAGAAAATTCCTGCATGCTCGCGTGGCAGAATGAGACATCTTTATTTTGTTGAAAACCTTGCATTAAAAATTTTGTTGGAAATTTGTGAGAATACTCACTAAAAAAAGTCCCCAGAATCTTGTTATTGGAAATTATTTGGGAACAAAAAAAATAGTGGGAGTGACCTGCACTTAAATCCATCTATAGATGATCAAGCTTTGTAGATCTTCTCACAAAAAGAAGATGGCCACCCTAATTCTGAATATCAAATTGTCCGCATCCATCAGTTAGGGACCATGCTCTATTAATAAGAAAATTTATGGGCTAATTACAAGTTTGCTCATCATAAACTTAACAATTCTGCTCCAAAAATTTTATAGATTATTATATAAATCCACACATTTAATATAAATACTTAAAATCATATCCAAATTTTATTTAGATCACTGTTAAGTTCTATATATATATATATATATAGTTCACAACCCAACAATCTCCCACTTGGACTACATAATCATACCTTCAGGAATTCAAAATTGTGAATAAGTTATTATTAATAATCAAAGTGTGCACACAACTTAAAAATTATCTAAATCAATTTTGTCCATCAGCCTTGTCTATACATGAAATAAAGTGGCAGTTAGTATAATGCAACTAAACCCACAATATTCACATTCATCAACTCAACTAGCGCCATAGATCAAATATGAATGTGAGCATGGAAATTGCAAGGCAATGTGATCTATACCTGTATATTTCCAACTTATCAAACTTAAAAATAACTTATGAGAATATAATTCAGAGTAAAATAATAAATAAACTATAAATTTCAAAAAAATTATTTAAAAATGTCATGACATCAACTAAATATCAAGCTTAAGTAAAACTAAATATAAACTCCCACTAACTACAAGCATCTCTACTAACAAAGCTCATACAAGCAACATGCTTACGAAAAACTTTAGGTGCCAATGTGAGTGGATCTGCAACTTTGGAGTTTGTCCCTATAAGCTCAATACTCACCAAATCACTCGGAACTATTTCTCTTGTTCTTGTTCTGAGAGCTTGAAAAGGAAGATGCCAAAGTAGTGCTCCATCCTTTACACTGTTTCATCCGGTCTTCCTTCTGTACTAGATGTAAAATGAGCTCATTCAATGCCCATTTTTCTCTTTGACAATTATAGCTCACTTCAAAACTGACTAAATTGAGAAGGGAGGGAAATCAACACCAAATTAATGTAGTAGAACATCTTATGGCAACTCAATTTTCAAACCTTTTAATTTTTTTTAACTAGATATAACATATCGAAAACGTATTCACATATGTTCCCATCACCCTTATACCTCATAGAGACTAATTTCCTTATACTATCGCTAGTGTCTACCTTATCACTTCTTACAAAGTGTTCTTCCAAGGTGTCGAAGAATTGCTTAGTATCCTTTTCCTCAAACATAGTGTCTGGAAAAGACTCTGGGACTGTCTTCTTTATGATTATTAGACCTATACAATTAGACCGTTCCTATCTCTCAAAGACTCTTTTATCATGAATAGAGCTTTGATATGTTAGAAGTGCAGAGGCACGATCTTAATGTATAGTCTAAATCCATACATCCCAAAACAAATGTCACTTTAATTTTCCAACTCTTGAAATTTGTACTATTTAGCATGGGAGTGCATTTCAGTGTAGCAGACACATTACCAACACTCATGATGTTAATTGTACAAAGAGAAATAATCACTAATTAGCTCACAGTTAAACAACCAGAAGTATAATAATCAAATATTCAAATAACAACAACACATCTTCAAGTTAATCAATTGACATCAAACCTAGTCTTTGGACAAAGATTCAACTCAGCAGTGATCAATTTGCTGTAGTAATCAAGTTTCATAGCAAGGTCTAGTTAAGTACAAAGTCTTCCTTTGGGTCAACTAAATACTCACAATAGACACCTTAAAGCTATCAAAACTTTTTACCACATATGCAATCAAATCACTGTCTGACAACAGCTTTCCTTTGGGCCGATGTGTTGCCTGCATGAGAATAAGTATGCATCAACACCATGGTTATTCACTAACAAAAGGTTTTCACAACAGAGGTTACTTTGGTGATGATGCTGCTTCTACCAATCAAGTAAATAACTAGGCATGCTTAAGCAACTCTAAGGGCCTGTTTGGGTACCACTAAATTCCATAGGAATGGTGATAATTCCTATAAAATTTAATATTACGTAGGAATTATTAATATGACTGTTTTGGACATTATTTTTACCATATAAAATTATTATGGAATCATATGATTCCATAGTAATTTTATAAAGAAGTGGGGACCAATTTTTTCATTTGTTTTTCGGGCTGGATGTTTGGGGCGATCGAAGAAGGGAAATAGCACTACGATCGGAATAAATTACACATATTTGGTAGTAATTTCATGTGCATATCCAAACACCATTCTGTAGAAATTTTTTCTATAGTAAATTCCATATAAATCACCTTCGAATCCTATAAAATAAATTTCCTATGGAAAAATTTATTATGCATCCAAACAGACCCTAAGCTGTTGTTTTTCCTAATGATTATTGAAACACAACTTTATAGTCATGGGCAATAACCACATCCATTATAATACCAAAATTATGAATATTAATTAAATAATACCAAGTTTTTAAATTATACATAAATCTAAAAATTATTCTGGCAAAATAAACTATGGGAAAACCAAGCAGTAGAAAATAAATTCTAAATTATGCAATTTAACCGTTAGTTAATATAAAATTATATTATATATATATATATATATATATATTAACCAAAGATGCTCGAAATCCTTGAGCATGATATCCAGAGGAATTTAATTCATCTTAAGCATAGATACACTAAGCATTACATATATAATAAAGATCAATGAACTATACTTGAAATTCGTGAAAAAGACTTCATATATGTTAGTGAAGCAATCGGCTTAAGTGGGTAACTATAATTAAACGGCAATAAAAACTCTTGATGTGAGTAAGAGCTCCCACATACCTATCTTGGCCTCCCCGCGAGAACAAAAGTACCCACTACCCAACCCGAAACCATACAAAACAAAGTCACGTGTATATATAAATATATACCAATAAACTCAAGCAATTATGTTTTAATGTAACGAATGAAAGATCTGACTAAGATAAATCCCAAACAATTTCAAAGCAAGATTGCTATGATACCATTTGTTGAAATTTTATGGGAATAATTTCTAAAAAACCCCATGATGTTTTTTTTTTTTTTAAAACTATTTGGGAACAAATAAAAGAATATATATAGCGGAGGTGTACCTACACTTAAATTCATCTACACGGATGGTCGGGTTTTGTGGATCTTCACATTGATCTCACCTAAAAAAGAAAATAAGAACCTAATTCACATAAAACATTAATTCTGAATATCAATTGTTCCCATGCATCAGTCAATCATGGATCACACTCTATTTATAAGTAAACTTATGAGTTAATTACAAGTATGTCTATCATAGACTTAACTGTTTTGACCAAAGAATTTTACACATTATTATATAAATTTACTCATTTAATTTTGATAATTAGGTACTTATCCAAATTTTATTTGGATCACTATAATTAAATCCTTTAAATTAAATATGAAAATATATACACAATTATTAATGTTATTTGTGTGCATCTGCATAACTTCATGGACATATATATATAGATCCTACATTACTACAACCCAACAAATTTTCTTAAAATAGAAAATATTAACATTTTTTAAACCTTCTATCTACTATGTAAATCAACGGTTTGATGAGTTAAATTGGAAAAATAAAGTTCGTCATACACTTTTTTATATATTGCACTATATTCTTTGCGTGAGATGTTAATATATTTATCAAAAATTCAAATCTTAACGGATATGGGTTGAAGGTATAAGTAAGCTGAAATATTAATTATTTCTCATATATATATATATATATATATATATATATATATATACTTCTCACATGATTTGCCTATTTTGTAACAATAAAAATGCGATGCTAATTTATATCACTCAGATCCACACTTAAAAACAGATAAACGGATGATCTTTGAGCTCTTCCAACATATCATTCCTCTTCTGATATCTTTTTTTTCTAAGATTGTATATGCCAAGTTGGATAATATATGTCCATATTATAAAACAAAAAGTTACCATTTTATATTTTGAGTCAAAAAGGCAAGGGTTAGAAAATTATTAGATTGAAAAGTAATACAAATCATGTCACCGAAAACACGTTATACAAGTTTACACGCACACTCACAATGTGCAGAAGAAGAAAAGATTTCTCTCATGTCACGGGTGTGTGTATAGATATATATAAATATACATTTAAACACGTCATTTAAGGGAAGTATGATAGATATGTATTTAGTGGAAGTAATTGTCCACAAATGTAGGGGCATAAGCATAAGTTTTCCATGATCACGCCGTCATTAACCGCTCACATGGTTTAACAGTGAAACAGCAAAAACCCGCGGAAAATCACATTCATGCGGGCCCCACTGTAAAAGGTCGTGATCTGCTGACGTGGTGGGCCCACACCACATGTTCTTCATGGGACCACCACCACCATGCTCGTTCCTTGTCTTGCTTCTCTTATCCATGTGTGAGTGATTTATTAGCCGTTCGTTTGGAACAAGGGATGATCTACACCGTTGGTTTTTTTTATACAAAAGAGGATTTGCATGTATAATTGTGTGTAGGATGTCAATGAACTCCGACCCAGGAACCCGAGTCTCCGTCCCGTCTAGGGGTGGTAAAAATCTAGGTCTAGACAAAATCAGGTCCGGACAACTACTCTAATAAGTAACTAATTTAATGCATGAGGTCGGCCCAGTTTTAAATCCGGACAAGTGTGGCTTGTTCAGACCCGGTTTCTTTCAAAACCGGGTTGTCCAAATGTCCGAATTTCATTTGAATCCTATAATATACATTTAAAGTTAATTCAAATACTAAACTATAAAAATAATTTAATTCATATCAAATGCAAAAAAGCAATGTCCAATAATCCAAATTAATTCATACAATAATTCAAGTTTTAATAAGTATTACATAAAATTACATGTCTTGATAATACAAAATTAAATAATAAGTCAAAAATAATACCCAAGAACCGATGTCATCGGAGATGGAATTCGTGAACAATATGAAAATGGAGTCGTGTTGCAGCCTTCAGCTTTAAATCATGAAAGAAAAAAAAGCTCACTCAAGAAAGAAAAGCAAGAAGGCTCACTGCACACATGTGACACAAATGCACTAATCACGATGGAGGTATAAATTTTTAAATCACAATCAATGATTCAATCATTCAATGTTCTCATTATATTTTATATAAATATTTAAATATTTAATTAATAACTAAAAAAGGATTTGGGCCTAGGTAATTTGGCTTTATATCAAAATGTTTAAAGTACAAAGGCCCGGTTGTCTGGATTTAAATCCAGACAACTAGACTATGTCCGGACCCGGCCCGTATTAACAAAACTTTTGTCCAAACCCGGTTTATTCAGGGTCAAACAAAACCGGGCCGGTGGGCACGGACAGATTATTGCCACCCCTAGTCCCGTCAAGGCCGGGGATTTTTTTCGGAGTCTGGGCTAGGGAAAAAAAATTCTCCGTCTAGGTCAGGGCCAGGGCAAAGAAATATCCTTCCTTGTCTCACCCTGGCCCCGAAATATTAAATATTGAATTTAAGTATTATAAATATTATATTTTAGGGAAAATTATTTATAAATCCCTCAAGAGTTTCCCTTTTCCTCTGCAGTCCCTCTGACTTGCACTTCCTCTGCAGTCCCTGCTTTTCACGCGTAATACCTTTTAGTCCCTACCGTGACAACCGTGAGTGTATTTTTTTGAAAATGGCAAAAGTGCCCTTGCTTTTCATTCCCGCCCAATCACATCAAGAATTTTCCCGAGGCTCCTCTCCATCATATTCACTATACTTCATCTTCATCTCCATCTTCATTCTATTTCTCCTCTTGTTCTTCTCGGTTCTCTCGCAGTGATCTTGTCGTCGTCCTCACAGATTAATCCACAGGTAAGCACTGTCTGCATTTGGGCTCCATCATGTTGTATTTTTTTTGGTTTTTTTACACAAAAACCGACGTCTACGCAGGTGTTAGCCACGATGGAGACATTTTGTACCGTTGCTCGCTTCAAAGGCGAAGGACGGCTACTACAATTCACGGTCCTGACAGCCTGGGAGGTTGTTGTCGCAGAGATCTGCGAGCGATGGCCTTTGGATCCATCTCGAGTCGTTGTGAAGTTTGTCACGCCCAACGCGTACAGCACGGTTTGCCCAATTGAGTCAGATGTGGATTTCCAACGCATGTGCCAAATACATCATACCTTCAAGAAGAATGTGGTGGACATCATCGTTGACGAAGTCAGTGGGGCAGCGGAAACATCCAATAACATCTCCTTACCAGCCACGTAATCCAGCAACAAAGATAGCTCTTACTATGTTCGTGTGTATTGTGTATTACTGCTGATTTCCCGCGAGAATACGTTTCCTGTGTAACCTATTGATTTTCTGTGTAATCTAGAGTATTTTATGAATTTACTGTGTATTAAATTGATTATCTGTGTAACTTACATCTTTTCTGTGTAGTATATATCTTTTGTGCTTAACATATGTACTTTCTGTGTAATATATAGCTTTCCTGTGTAAGATACTGCTTTCTTATGTATTCCACTGCTTTTGTGTGTATTATACCGCCCTGTGAAATATTCGTAATATACCTAACGCGTCGCCATCCGCAGGGAGTCAATATCAGAAAGCATGAATGCGGACAATGAGACGTTCTCGTCCCAATATCGTCCCGCAGGTGCGCTCAGTATTACTCCATGTTCACAAACATCTGATGGCTCCACATTGCAAGTAGGGCACCGGTTCGATGGTGTTGATAACTTCAAGGATGCCTTGCGCAGCCATGCAATAAGGAACAATTTCGACTTTACATTCATAAAGAACGACAGACTTCGCACGACTGTGAGGTGTGCTTCCCCGGATTGCCAGTGGCGTGTCCACGCATCCAAAGAGAAGAACGAAGAATCTTTCCGAGTGAAGATAATGCAAGGGACGCACACTTGCGGGGGGGGGGCATCGGAACGACAGTCCACCCGAAAGCTAGCAAGAAGTGGGTCAGGGACCGTATTATGCGGAGACTAAAAGAACGGCCATTGTATCGCGCCATCGACATACAGAAGGACATCTTCCGTGAGCACGGTGTGCGATTACCATACTAACGTGCATGGATGGGTAAGGAGGTCGCTCGGTCCGCCATTCATGGCAGTGAGGTGAGCAGCTACGACTTGTTGTTGTGGTACGCAGACAAAGTGGCTGCGACGAATCCCGGTAGCGTTGTCACGGTTGACAAGGACGGAGAGCGATTTAGACGTGCCTTCTTCTCTTTTTGGGCTTCTTTAGTCGGTTTCAAAAAGGCGTGCAAACCATTGTTATTTGTTGACGGAACGCACTTGCTCGGCAAGTACGGCGGGATACTACTGGGGGCAACCGGCAAAGATGGGAATGAAGGCTTCTTCCATGTGGCCATAACCGTCGCTCGTGTAACGCGGTCAAAGCGGACAGAGTTGCTGAAGACTTGCGTTTTTGTTGTCGAAAGTTTTGTTAAAACGTTGTTCCACCGCAGCGTAATTATGAAAGCAACGGATGGATAAAACTATTGTTTAGATTGTGCTACTTGCTGTTTATTGCACTTACGTAATTGTGTTAACCTCGTACCTGGTACATTCCTGTGTAGTAAACATTAGTATTTGTGTAACATATAGCTTGTCTGTGTGCGACGCACCTTATCTGTGTAATATACGTTTTATCTGTGTACTACACTGTACTTTCTGTGTAATATACATTTTATCTGTGTAATATAAGATACTTTCTGTGTAATGTACATTTTATCTGTGTAATATACTGTACTTTCTGTGTAATATACGTTTGATCTGTGTAATATACATCATTATACGCAGGGATTCGATGCACGCATATGTGAAGGCTGATGATATTAAGTGCATTACCACATAACTACCCAGTCATTATATTACACGTATTGTTTGACATGAATTGATAAATTTTTCAGTTTGGGGGGTTACATCGTCCTGTGTGCCTTGTACTTGTTCACTACCGGGGGTGACGGCCGCTTGCGACCTTGTGGGTTCGTTGTCGACGCCAGCCTGCCCGTCCTCGTGTGTGCCTTGTAGTTGTTCACTTCCGGGGGCGACGGCCGCTTGCGACCTTGTGGGTTCGTTGTCGACGCCAGCCTGCCCGTCCTCGTCTGTGCGTTGTCCTTGTGCCGCTTGTTCCTTGTCAGTTGTACTAGCCTTCTGGTGAACACCGTCAAGCAATATCCGCGCGACGTATTGAAGATGTAGGAATGGGACGTCCGGCGGGGGGATGTCGAGCGTTTCGTTATCAACTATCTGCTCCATGTAACGAGTCAAGAAGACCGAGCAATCCACACTACCAGATTCTTGTTACTGGCAAGACCGGACATGCATCATTGGTAGTGCCTTGAAGGGATTCCCGCCAGTGTTTACCTCGATGACGAACTCGAATAGCTCCCGCTAGAAACCGAGAAAGATTAGTGCGTCAGTGTATTGTCCGTGTATAACTAACCTTTGTTGTACAGATTTAACTTACCATTTCTATAGCGTCGTCATCATACGTCTTAGATTGAAGGGAAGAGTAATGCATATAAGTCTGCCCCGCAATGTCGAGGACGAGGAGATGGTAATAGCCATGGAGGATGATAGGCATAAGAATCAATTCCGCGGTCTTATGACCGTAGATGATGTCCTCCATCATGCATAATGACTGGTCGGCTGCGTATTCCGACTTCCGCATCGCAAGGGCCAGAGGTAACGTTATAATCGCTCGCCGCTTATGCGCGAGAGGATTTGTCAACAACTCCTCACGCAACATTAGCACGAGCACGGTGACCACGTCGTCGGGCACTTCTTCCTTCCCTTCAAGCAAGATAAAGAGGTTGTGACGGGTTGTGTACCCATAGTCATCCCTCCAGACGACCGAACTGCAACATAAACAGATAGAATATTAACTTACACAGGAATTACTATTATTACACAGGAACCCGCTATATTACACAAACAATAGATAATACACCAAAACACTAAATAATACACAGAAAAAATAAATATTACACATAGTTTCTATATATTACACTGAAAATGCAAACATTACACATTACATGTAACATTACCTGTCGACGCGTGTGTTCAAGAACAGATCAATGTCATCCTGTTCGAGTTGGTTGAGCCTTGCGAAGCCAGGGTATGTCTTCTTCGTCGGCATGAAATCACGCCTAGGCGGGATTTGCATCTCGGTATAAGGCCGAGTTGTCGGGTTGGGATCGTACGGTACGATCGCAAGATGTGCTTCTCCGTCCTTGGTAGCTCTCTTCCTCTTCCCAGCGGAAAGTGTTTCAAGAAGAATGTCGACGGCCTGCATCGCCGCCGGGAATAAGTCGTCCAATGAATCGGATGACTGCGCCAATGGGGATGGATGCTTTCTCCCGCGGGTCGTCGGCGTCTGCCCTCTGGCCATTTTCCTTGTCAGCGGCACTGCCTGGGTGTCATCCGACTCGTCGGACAACTGTATGCGTGTGGGCGCCTGCTTTTGGGACCGACCTCTCCTTAGGGGTATCTCCCTTGGCGGGGGCTTCGCTCGTGGTGCCCTTTTGGGAGGGGCCCTCTTTGCTGGGGCCTTCTTCGGTGTAGCCCTCTTCTGGGGATGCCGATCGGGTCCCTCATCAATCGATCGTTCTTCAGCGAGGCCCTCATCACTTGGCCCTTCCTTGGTGAACCGTTCCGGCAGGGGTGCCTCTTCAGCTGCATCTTTTATGTCCCCGGCAGCCGTAGACGTGTCTACTTCTAAAGCGGCTGTCGGCGCATCCAACTGGGCTTCTGCTGGACCAATGGGCGGCACCTCAGGCTCCTGAGTTTCTATACTGGCCTCTGTTGGCGCCGGAGATATTGCCACGGCGGTGTCACCATGGGTAACTTTCCGGGCAACCCGTTTGAATGGCGTACCTGACCGAGGATGGGTAGCTGAAGAACGAGGAAGGACGACGTCTTCATTCCGGTTGACGTCTGCCTCTTCCACCGTCGACGGCCGCTCATGTGACACATCTCGCCGAGCATCTCTTGCGTCGCGCTCGTCCATACGAGCCCGCAGCACATTGAACTCGGCAAGAAGGCGGTGGAGTAAAACTCGGACATCATCATCGCCGCGGGGGGCGTCGTCCGGCCTGTCAGTCGTCTCCGCCGCCGACTGACGGCGAGACCTTTTTCGGACATTGGCTTTGGCGGAGTGGTCCCCAGCCCGTCTCCCGACACTTCGTCGGCTGCTCTGCTTTCGCAGGTCTTCTTCTTCTCCTTCGGCCTTTTGGCCTCTTTCTTTCTTTGTTGACGCCCTCCTCGCCGGTGAAGGCCGTCGGGCTCTCTTTGTTGAATCGGGGGATTGAGCCCCCTGTACAGTTGCACTAACAAGTGTCGTTTCTTCAGCGTTGGAAGGAACGAGATCAATAAGCTGCGAAGGATTCAAAAATAAGATGTCAGCCTAAGAATCGTAGATTACACAGAACAAGACTATGTTACATGGGAAGGTCCAATATTACACCGAACCGTAACATATTACACAGGACGGTTATATATTACACAAAACATACGCATTATACACAGAAACTAAGCATATTACACTTAAAAGTAGGATATTACCGAAAACATACGTATGATACACAGAAACAAAGAATATTACACAGAACGGTAAGATCTTACACAGAAACATGCAGTAGTATACCGAAAAGGACAATATTACACATAAAACAATAATATCAACCAGAAACAACAACCAATTAGGCATTCAAAAGATTAGAAGAGAACTCGCCTCTTTCTCTTCCAGTGATTTCAAGAGCGGATCAATTGAGGACGACTTTGTGAATATGCTGTCCCCGTAACACAGTATACGGTGTGTCCGACCAACGCGTTGTTTCTTCACGCTGCCGGACACCTCGTAGAACCATACAATGAGGGCGACCGAGCACCCTTTCAGGTATCCGGCGCTCTTGATCTTCCCTTGGCAGCGCAGCTGCACCCGTGCGGCAGTCTTGGGAAGATCATCCATCACCCATCTGTGGATGGCATGCGCCCAGGCGTAGTCACCGATAATGTCTAATTTGTCGGCGTACCTGGCTAAGAAGGTGGGCGCATTCAGAGAGGTGTTGGGGAAGAAGATGGTGCTCATCAAGAATACCAGGAGGAGCTTCACGAAAGTCTCCTCCGTTCCAGCCTTCCCGCTGACAAGTTTGAACAAGTTCTCTTTGATAGCATCGCGATGCCGCTTGTGTAACTTATTCAGATGGGAAAGTTCAAACTCAGAGGCTTCCTCCTCCCCCTCAGGCTTTAATGAGACAGTCTCGCCCACGCTGGGGACCCCCATTACAAGGGCGACGTCCTCGGGCCTGAACTGCAGCATGAACTCCCCGATCTTGAACCTTCCGGTTCGTGTATCGTATACACGGAGCAGTGCGTCCAGAACCCCCCTTTCTTGGACCACGGCCGGCAGGTCCATCAGGTGCGCGAAAGGGGTCTGCCGGAGTAACTTCCAGTGGGTGTTGTTCATTACGTTTTTCAATCCCTGTATGGTATCCACGACAGGGGCCAAATAACACCTACCGTTAACCAGAGTTTCGGCCATTTCTGTATTCAATTCAGATTACACAAAACGATCAGATGTTACACTCAAAATGGTTATATTACACAGGAAGACAGTAAACTACACAGAAAGTCCAAAAACCCTAAAGTAATACACTGAAACGTCGGTCGACTTCTCCTTACCCAACTTCTTCTTACCTTTCTCGCTTGTTTTTTTTGTTCCACGAACTCTCGCAGTGTTTGCAAAAGGCCGACAGTGCGAAGGCGGACGTGTGGCAAGTCAGTCGTCGCCGCAAAAGGGAAAAACACCGTCTTCGAACACCGAACAAGGAGAAGAGAGTCGTAGGCGCAAGATGGAGAAGAAGCAAAAGAGCCGCTTGAACGGTTTCCCCGGTGGGTTATCTCAACCGTTCGACGGTTCCCGAAGGCTTGAGGGTATTCTCGACATTTCCACGCTTTTTTTTGAAACCTTCGCAAAGGGCAAAAAAGACATTTCCACTCCACGTTGGCTTCATCATAACGGCCGTTTCACTGTTTGGGATTTGAATGGAAATAGATTGAAAAGGAAGGACTAAACAGGAAAGTGAAACATGTCAGGGACCATCCGGGAAACTGCAAACTTGTGGGGGATTTATAAGTAATTACCGCTATATTTTATGTTATAAATATCTAAATAAAAATAGAATAAAGACCCATTTATTTATTTAATTAAAAAATTATTAATAATTAAATAACATTAGTATAAAAATTAAATATTATTTAATTTAATAATCGGTGCCAGGAATCCCTGAACCCGAAAAATCCCAGCGGAGGCGGGAAAAAACAATTCCCCGCATTCAGTTTCAGGGCCGGGGTCAAGAATGAGAGTAGAAATTCAGGGTTGGGGCTAGAGCCGGGATTGTATCTTCGGTGAATCCTCACCCGATTGATATCCCTGATTATGTGTACTATATATATTTCTTCTTGTTAATGGAGAATTCATAATTATATATATATATATATATACAAATTTTTTTTTAAAAAGTCATTATCGTTGAACATGCTCACTGCTTTCTTCCGGTCTCCTTTCTCTTTTCATTGGGTCCCTTCTTTTATTATTACTATTATATGTTTAACTCATTTTAGATTTTTAATGCAGAAGAAATTTAAATAAAAAATGGTCACTTTTTAATATATGATATTTTTTCCTAATTATTTATGCTTGAATGACGAAATAAAAAGAAAATGAAGCTAAGTTGAGAGATTATAGATGTGCTAGAAAATAAAGATAAATAGAAAAGAAGTTAATAATAACAAAAGGAAGACATAAAGGAATGAAAGCAAAGATATTTGTTTCCTTTAATAAATATAATTATTTGTGATAAATGAGTTTATTTAATTATTAGCTTTCTCTTTATGAAAGTTTTTATCTTGTTCCTTGATTCCATCTCTTCCGCTGTCTTCATTCTTTCTCATTTGGCCTTTCTTATTTTCTCTTGCTAACTTTCTCTTATATTATTATTATTATTATTACTTTTGTGTTAAATTAGTTTATTTTATTATTAGCTTTCTCTTAATGAAAGTTTTTATCTTGTACCTTGATTCTATCTCTTCCTCTCTCTTCATTCTTTCTCATTTGGCCTTTCTTATTTTATCTTGCTAACTATCTCTTATATTATCTTCGTCGTCATCATCATCATTATTATTCTTATTATTACTATTATTAATGCAAGATATAGAAATAAACATATGGATAATTCATCATTTTAAAATACATCGTATTCCACCAATCATTTGCTCATGAGAGAAAAACTAAAGAGATAAGGTTGAAGATTATAGATTTGATGAAGAAAAGAAAAAGACAAAAGAGGAGAATTTGAGTAAAAAAAAATAAAAATATTTTTAGAATCAAAATTATATTGCCATGTGAATTTTAGTCTTTATTTTAAAGATACATGCAATTTCGGTTAAATCTCAATGTTTTTGGAAAGTTATCCATGTTATTTTTCTTCCTTTTTTTTTAATTCTAATAAAATCTTACTCAAATACATCATATGTTGGATGATTTCAGATCTGGCATAAAAATTAGTTCAGATCTAAATATATAACATATTTTTTAATTTGAAAAATTTTGAATAAGGTTTTCAACGAATTGGCCAATAACCCTTTCAATTATTATTTTTTTATTTTTTTTGAAAGATGTGATAAACACACATACAATAAGGGCCATATACATCCGTGAGGCCCTTGACTTGGTAACAAAAGATTTCTTTTATAAATTCACTTTGAGCGGGATTTAAAATTGGGACTCTTAAATTATCACAACAACAGTTTAAAGTAATGGCACCAACACCATTGAGCTATGTAGTCTTTCAATCTTTGTACTGTTTAAAACAAGAAATGCATATAAATTCTACAAATTTGATTATTATGAATGTACATAATAGAATATTTTTCAAACGAAACTACAATAATGAGGTTTCCAAAATTAAACCTAGTTAAGATACACTAGTGAAGAAAATAAAGAAACAAACAATGTCGCAATATATTAAATTAATTTACAATACCCCCTCACACTTAATCTTCTACTAAGCTCATGTTTATATAAGTAAACTTTCCTAATAATAATGTTCAATAACTATAAAATTATTGAATGAAATAAAGAATTGTTTACAAAGTAAATGAAATAGAGTGCTATGTGAGAATAAAAAAAAAAATTTGTTTTATTGGCCTTGTGCAATATAGTTTGCTTCTACTAAGAATATTGAGCTTGTGGAATATTTCTAATTGACTTCATAGCAAAAAAAGATTTCAGTTGAAAAAGATTAGGGCTCATTAATAATATCAATATTTCTCATAAGTAGTTTCTCTTGTATTTAATTTTAATTTTAAGATACAAGGAAGAACTAGAAAAAGAAGATGACAATGCATCATAGTGAAATTAAGTTGAACAAATTCTAAAAACATCCTAATCACAAAATGAAGGCACATGGAATGCTGGGTCTAATTAAGGAGGTCCTTTTTGTGGACAAGAATGTGACACTACATCTACCACCATGAGATGTTACAATCAATCTCTACATTAGTTAATGATAAAATAGTAAATGAGGTAGTTGCTAATTAAACTTATTTAGTAATTATCGTTGGTATTAAGTTTATAATTATCGCATCATTTGGGAGTAAATAAATATCTTTCTTTCACCACGTACGTAATCATGCAATGTTGATTCAAATCTCACATCAAAGATGGATAATATATATATATATATATATATATATATATATATGCATGGTATGTTAGTAATTAATGTGATAACCACCGCGCGTGTACTATCACATGCTATGTTATTTTGACGTACAAAGTTAAAGAACTAAAATAATATATCAGGTACATATATATATATATATATATATATATATATATATATATATATATATATTGAGGATTGTTCAATGGTAATTAACTATATAAAATTCTAAACGAAATGAAGGAAAATATTCTTTTATATGAAAAATTAATTAGTCATAGAAATATAAAAATGAGATGGTCATATATAAAGATAACCAAATTAATGCGCTTACTTACAAGAGAGAAATAAGTATAATAAATAAAACTAAGGAAAGCACACAGTAATGCGTTGTTAACTAGGATTTTGCAAAAACAAAGGAAATTTATGAGGATATTTTCTCTTTAAAGTTGCACTACACTCATGTGCCCATGAACTAATTTTGTTTATTAGTATAACAATTATATTTCAAATTTGGGATTATTCTTAAGTTAGAGGTACTCATCTAAAATTTGATGAGAATTAATGTTTCTTAGGTATATTGTTTATTATTGATGTATCTAATGGATTCTTTTTAGTTTGCTCTAGCTTCAAGCTAATGCAAATTGTTTTACTCCTTAAGAGACGTTAAGTACTACAAGGGTTTGGTTTCTCTACCTCTTCAATTTGTAAGATCAGCTATTAGTGGTATTACACCGAAAATAAATAAATGTATGATCAAATTTAAAATGATTTTGTAAGAAGGAATGTGTGTGTATGTTCATTAGAATGGTTACATAAAATGGCTACATATATAGAGAAAGGAAGAAAAGTATACGTATATCTATATGTATAATACAAGTATGTATAAGAAACCCTAACACACCCCCTCAAACTCACGGTGGGTCATAAACCTAGAGTTTACCTATGAGAAACTGGAATCGAGAGATAGTATATGATTTAGTGAAAAAATCAGCAAGCTGGTGGGCGGAGGTAACATAAGGAAGACGAATACTGCCAGCAAGATAGTGATGACGAACAAAGTGAAGAGCAACCTCAAGATGCTTGGTGCGTTCATGAAACACTGGATTAGCTGCAATTTTGATGGCACTCTGGTTGTCACAGTAGATAGGAGTGGGAGCAGTTATGAAGACACCAAAGTCCATCAAAATCTGACGCAACCAAAGAACCTCCTTAGCGGTGGAAGACATAGCACCATACTCAGCCTCGGCAGTGGAAAGAGCAACGGTGGATTGTTTCTTGCTTTTCCAATAGATAAGGGAATCACCAAGGAAAATGCAGTAACCAGTGGTAGAGCGTCGATCAGTGGAATGACATGCCCAATCAGCATCACAATATGCACGGAGCTCAAAGGAGGACGTGGCCGAGAAAAACAGAGATCGAGTAAGAGTGCCACGAAGATAGCGTAGAACGCGGAGAAGGGCAGCATAATGAGTAGAGCGAGGAGCACTCACAAACTGACTAAGAACTCGAACAGCATAAGCAATATCAGGTCGAGTGATAGTCAAATAAACAAGGGCTCCAATAAGCGCGCAATAACGAGTGGGATCAGTCAAAAGCTCTCCATCAGTAGAGGAGAGAGGATGATGTAGCTCAATAGGAGTAGAAGCAGTGCGAAGATCAGAGAGACCAGATCGTCGAAAAATATCAGAAATGTATTTCTGCTGAGATACCAAATAACCACGTTGTGAATAAGAAATCTCAAGACCCAGAAAATAACGGAGACGGCCAAGATCTTTCATTTGAAACTCAGTGTGTAACCGCTGTTTCAGAGAAAGAATAGTATCAGTATCATCACCAGAAATAACCATGTCATCAACATAGAGAAGAAGAATGGTGAGACCACAAGAAGTCTGCCGAGTGAAAAGGGTATAATCATGAGAGCTCTCTGTAAATCCAAGAGCAAGAATCACGCTACGAAAACGCTCAAACCAGGCCCGAGGAGCCTATTTGAGTCCATAAATAGCCCGACGTAGACGACATACATGCTGAGGATGATGAGAGAAACCCGGAGGAGGAGTTATATAAACCTCATCAGAAAGATCCCCATGTAAGAAGGCATTGGTCACATCTAACTGATAGAGTGGCCACTGACGTGCTGCAGTAATAGCAATAAGAATACGAACGGTAGTCAACTTGGCCACATGAGCGAAGGTCTCCTCATAATCAATGCCATACTCCTGAGTGAAACCGCGAGCAACAAGGCGTGCCTTATAGCGCTCAATAATGCCATCAGCTCGGGTCTTAACTCGATAGATCCACCAACAACTAATAGGTGTAACACCAGAAGGTAGGGGAACGAGATCCCAGGTATGCATGCGCTCAAGAGCCCCAAGTTCCTCTGTCATAGCTTGCTGCCAATGGGGATGCTTAACAGCCTCACAATATGACTGTGGCTCATGATGAGTGTGAATGGCGGCAAGAAAGGTCTGAAAAGATGGAGTGTAAGTAGAAGAGATAGAGAGAGCATACCGAGCTGGAGGATGACGAACATGATCGGGGTAACGTCGGGGGATAGCAGGAGCATCCTCAGGAGAGGCAGGAGCAGACGATAAAGCGGGAGAATCACCTAAAGTATCAGAGGAGGCGGTGGGGTATGTAGAAGAGGAAATGATGGGGGGAGGTGGGGAAGCGGTGTGTGGTGTCGGGGAGGCGGAAGGAAAAGAAGAGGCAGGCAAAATAATAGAAGGTAGAGGGGTAGGAGAAGAGGAAGACTTAAGGATAGAAAACTCTTGAGAAGGAGAAGAATAGAAGGGTGTGTCTTCAAGAAAGGTAACATTACGGGAAATACAAAGATGACGAGAAGTAGGATCATAGCAACGATAGCCCTTATGTACAGAGCTGTAACCAAGAAAAATGCACATTGCAGAACGTGGAGAGAGTTTAGTTCTCTCAATGGAGGGTAGAAGAACGAAGCAGACACAACCAAATATGCGAAGATGACCATAAGAAGGTGGAGTAGAGAAAAGACGCTTACAAGGGGTACGACCAGAAAGAGTAGAGGAGGGCGTTCTATTGATGAGATAGGTAGAAGTGAGAACAGACGAGGTGAGAAGAAGAGCACGAGTGGTGTCAAGAATATGGCGATGCTTGCGCTCAGCGACACCATTCTGAGCGGGTGTATAAGGACAAGACTACTGGGAAAGAGTGCCATTCGAGGAAAGTAAGGCACGAAAGGATGTAGAGAGATACTCTTTAGCGCCGTCAGTTGTAAGTACTTTAATCCGTTTACCGAACTAAGTATGTACCATTTGTGTGAATTGAGAGTAAATGGTAAATACTTCAGATCGAGAGCGCATAAGATATAGCCAGGTGTTGCGAGAAAAATCATTAATGAAGCTTATGTAGTAAGAGAATCCAGAGAGAGAAGAAGAAGGAGCAAATCCCTATATATCAGAATGAACTAAATCAAAAGTAGAAACAGATAATGAGGTACTAGAAGGAAAAGGAAGTGCCGATTGTTTAGCAAGTTTACAACCCTTACAAACAGATAAAGAGTCTGAGGAGACTGAACCAAGATGGCTTGAACTAGTTAGGAGTTTCAGGCGATCTTTAGATAGATGACCTAAGCGAGAATGACAGCGATCTAAAGAACAAGCAGAAGCAAAAATAACAGGATTACAAGTAGAGGGAGAGGAAGATACATGAAGATGAAAAAGTCTAGGTGATAAAGCCCGCCAACTCTACGGCAGGTCCCAATCCTCTGGCCTGTAAGATGGTCCTGCACATAACAGTCAGATGAAGAGAATGTAATAGTTAAACCATGATCAGTGAGCTGACTGACAGAAATAAGGTTTAAAGCTAAATTAGGAACATGGTGAGCTGTGGGAATAGTGAAGGAAGACGACTGAAGGTGACCAAACTGTGTGACAGGAAGAAGATTTCCATCAGCAGTTCGAACACTAGAAAATGGTTGAGTGCTAGAAAGATTAACTAGGGTGGTAGCATCCGCATTCATATGATGGGTGGCACCAGAGTCTAAGATCCATGAGGAAGAAGACATACCAGAAGCAGCAGACATGACAGAGGAGGAGCTGGATTGCATAGCACGCTGCATAGTATGAATTTGCTCGGTAAGCTGAGCGACCTGAGAAGCAAGAATACCAGAAGAATCAGGAGTCACGGTCTCAACAGTAGCAACATGAGGTGAAGAAGAAACGCTAGATGATCGCTGAGGAGGACGAGGATGTGAATGCTGCGGTGGTCGATGCTGAAGCTTCGGACAGTTAGTCTTCACATGCCCTTGCCGTTTGCAATAACGACAGAAGGAAGAAGATCCAGGGGAAGAAGAGAACTGGGCACTAGGAGGAGAGAACCGAGGAGAGCACGAAGAGGTGACAGCAAGGACTGTATCAGTATGACTCGTTCTAGAAGACGAATGGGTATGTAACCGAGTCTCTTCAGCTATAACACTGCGCACAACGTCGTCAAAAGATGGAAGAGGGTCACGATTGAGTAATTGGCTGCGAACAGCCTCATAATCGGGACGAAAACGCATCAGGAACTCAAAGGTACGTTGTGTCTGGCGGTACTGAAGGCGAGCCTTACAGCACTTGCAGGTCATACAAGTGGAAGGCTCCAAAGAGTCAAGCTGTCTCCACAAAGATCGCAACTCAGTAACATAGTCTCGAACAGAACGCTCCCTTTGTTGGACATAATTGAGATCCTGTAAAATAGCATACTGACGAGCGGAACTAGACTGCTCAAATATATGACGTAGGTGATCCCACATAGAAAAGGATGTCGGAAGATGCCCAATCTCCATGCGAATATCAACTTCACATGACTGACAGATTAGAGTCATGGCTCGATGATCAGCTGTGAACCATGAGGTTGAAGAACTGTCAGTCTTTTCAGGAGGGGAGGAGGTGCCGTCTACATGGTCAAGTAACTCCATTCCAAGTAAAATTATACGCACAGTTGTGTACCATTCCTTGTAATTGGAGCCATTTAATTTAACATCAACTGGAGTAAGAAAATTAGAAGTAGAAGATGCCATTTTTTTTTTATATTTTAATTAAAATAATATAATAATATAATATAATATATTATAATATAATATACTATAAGATAATGGAATGGCAGCTAGCAGCAGCTTTTGTCTAGCTTTTGTTTAGACAAAAGCTGCTAGTTCACGGGAAAGCAATTCATGTGAATGAAATAAGCTGCCTTTAAACCAAGTTGTCTGCTGTGGGAAAATGTGCCAGGGAGAGCCAATCAGTCGGCGGTGAGATCGTGGCGGTAGCGGTCGGCGGCGAGATCTTGACGGCAAGATCTTGGTGGTGGTGGCGAGTTCCTGGCGACGAGATCTTGGTGGTGACGGCGAGAGCGTGGTGATGGCGGCGAGATCTTGATGATGACGGCTAGAGCGGCCAAAATAGTTGCCCTGTGATGGTGGTGACTTAGACGGTAGAGACAAAGCCGATGGTTTCGGTGACGAGCCCGCCGGTCGATAAAGACGCCGAAGGACAAGGCTGGGTTCACGTGGCTGCCGGAGATAGATGCACCAATGGAGAAAAAGCCCGGAGGACCAAAACGTCTGATACCATGTAAGAAGGAATGTGTGTGTGTATGTTCATTAGAATGGTTACATAGAATGGTTACATAAAGGAAGAAAAGTATACGTATATCTATACATATAATACAAGTATGTATAAGAAACCCTAACAGATTTAATATTATATTAATATCAAATCCATTTCTCTTTGGTTGGGAATTAGGGAGTTCCGTTATGAAAAAGAGAATGAAGAACAAAACAATGAAAGAAGATAAGGATTATTATGCATAAAATTTTTATTGCGGACTCACTTACAAATTAATAACTTAACATGCATGTAGTTAAATAAGCTATATGAAGCAAAAGAAAGACTATAATATCGAAACCGAAGATAAACAATTAGAAAATTTAAACAAAGCCCTGATCTGGATGATATCATGAGAAATTGATGAAATTTTGCTAATTTTTTGGTTGGTAGCCTATACGTTTGGGTTTGATCTGTATTTGTTTTAATTGCAATTCTTGACACGGATAAATAGAGAAGAATTTCAGTCGTTTGACTTGTTTGAGGCTTTCAATGAGAATTAGGAAACTATGTTATTAAGTAGCCAAGCAGGTGAAGCTTTGTCATTTCTTCTATATTTTATGAAATTTGGGCTTTGTCACTAACCACTAGAAATCTTGAATGTGTCATTGTGTCTATGGGGTGGGGTTGTTTGGTATTAAATTAGAGGTTGATTATAAGTTGTTATAGAAAAAAGATGAAATTTTGATGTTTGATTTTATTTATTTTTATTTAGGGTTTCAAGACTAGTGCATTTTTTATTTATTTGATTGTGTGGTGTTATTCATGAAATTATTATTTCATGAATTAAAGTTGTTTGGACTTTGGAGTGACAATTAATTAAGGAGTGCTTTTGGGGGATGTGGGTGGGGTTGGACATTGAAATAAGTCTATATATAAGATATGAAAAGTACTTTGTTTTATTGCTTGAAGAATGGTGCATTCTTTATTTGTTTGATTTTACAGCCTTTTCATGTGGGTAATGTATTCCCCTTGATTTGAATGTAGAAGATTATTCCCATTGACTTCTCTCTTTTGTCTCATTCTTCCAAATTTATTATCTTGTCTTTAAAGTGCATGGTTATCAAATTGTTCAAATTGTTGCGTCATTTTAGTAATTTTGAAGCTATGATTAAGTTCTATGCAATGTGCATGGAAGGTCTTAAATATTGGCAAATCGATTCAATTGAGCTCATGATTTCCCTTAATTCCCTTGTACCTAGACTATCTTAGATTTTCTATTAAACTATATTTCTATTAACTTGCTAATATTTTTGTAATTGTATTTTTGGTCTGTATATATGTTGAATGACTACTTCTTGGTTTATTTTAAAACTTAGGCATAGTTTAATATATATGTTTATAGGAGACCCCAACCTTAGGTAGCTTGAATTGCTTTTGAGTTTGGGAGTTATTTTAAGAGTTTGGCAAGTAAGCAAAACCGCATTAATTTTTGTATTAGTAAAGTTGTACTTCATTTGGAATTTATGATTTTATTATAGAACTGGTGCATTGAATAATTGTTTATTACAAGTTGAATAATTATTGCATTGAATAAAAAAATTAGATTGTGAATTTGAGTTAAGTTGTTTTTTAATTACATTGTTTGTTACTTTAGGTTTTAATTGCTTATCGAATTGATTTTTATTTATATAGACATGGATAAGTTTTTTTAAACCTAAACCAAAAGGTTGTTAATTGGGAAAAGCTAGCAATGGAGCACAAAAAAGAATTCGTGTTGATTTCATTTCAGAGGATATTATTGTAGCGTTTTCAAGAAGGGTGGTTTAAAAAGTTTGATTGGTTACAGTATGACAAAAGATGAAACCTTTTGTTTTTATTGTTATTTTTTCATGTAGGATAGAAGTGAAAAGGGAGCAAGTGATATTTATACAAGAAGAAGATTTTGTAATTGGAGGAATGCACTTGAGGCCTTTAATCAACACACAGGTCTAGTGGATAGTGCACACAATGATGCTAGACGACATTGTGAGGATTTTAAAAATTAGAGGCAAAGAGTGTCACATGTGTTATCTTCTCACGCGTGTTAAATGGAGATCAATCATTGCTCTTAGCTAACAACTATTTTAGATGTTGTACGAACACTTTTAGTACAAGATCTTGCATTCCATTGTCATAATGAGTCTTTTATTTCTGAAAGTAAGGGAACTTTTTGGAGATACTCAATTAATATGCAAAAAACATTGAGAGAGTTAGGAGTGTAGTTAATGAAATGCTCATGGGAACAATAAATTAACTTTTCCATTGATTAAAAAACAATTGGTGAATGCATGCAAGACAGAAACAACATTAGCAATTATTAATGAAATTGCCAATAGCAACTTCTCACTAATTGTTGATGAGTCTCGAGATAAGTCAATAAAAGAGTTAATGAAAATGATTTTGAGGTTTATGAACAAGCAAAGGCACCTGTCGAAAGATCTCTAGTGATTTAGCATGTAACCGACAATTCTACATTTTCTCTAAAAGTAACTTTATATCAATTATTTGCTCATCATGGTTTATCAGTTTTAACATTGAGAGGACAAGGGTATGATAGATCCTCAAATATGAGAGTGAAATTTTATAGTTTGAAGACATTGATTTTAAAAGAAAAATCATTTTGCATTTTATATCCATTGCTTTGCAAACCAACTACAATTAGTAGTTGTTTCAGTTGCAAAGAGTATTCTGGATATTTTTTATTTTTTTTTGTTATACAAATATGATTGTGAATATTGTGGGTGCTTCATGTAAACAAAAAGATGCATTGCTTTAAACACACCATAAAAAAATTGTAGAAAGATTGGAGATAGATGAGATTTTTTAGGAAAAGGCAAGCAGCAAGAGACAAATCTTGCGACAACAAAAAGATATTCATTAGGGTTCACATTTTACAACTTTGATTCATCTCCTGACTATGTGGCAATCGATTTTAGAGGTGTTTCAAAATTTGTGTCAAGATGGATCATTTGAAGATTAAAAAAGTTTAACATCAAGTTTGATTAGTAAAATGGAGAGTTTTGAGTTTGTATTTGTCTTGCGTTTGATAATGAAAGTGTTGCTGATCACAAATGAATTATCAAAAGCCTAACATTAGAAAGATCAAAATATTGTTAATGCCATGGTGTTGACTGATACTATAAAAGATAGTTTCAAGATTTAAGGGATAATAGATGAGCAGAGTTATAAGAAGAGGATTGAAGCTTTTATGATATATAGAATGTATATTCTGGTACTCAACATGGTATATGAAAACCATTTGAGGGTTGTTCTATGTGTGAAGGGCAATTGATTACTTGTTATTATTCTTACCTAACTTTCAGTTATTGATTTAGTTTCCACTGAGATGAATAGTCGATTAACGAGACAACTACAAAGTTGCTAACTTGCATATCATTTAGTGATCCAAGAGACTCATTTTCCAAGTTCCATTATGGTAGGCGTCACGACCTCCACGGATCACCTTCGGCCGGGCAGCACTTAACACGCACGAGGTGGCAGGTAAGCCTTCCTTGGTAGAACAACAGTGAAACAACACCTATTCGCAACACAAGTATAGCACATAAAAGAAGTAAGCAAAACCGGAAAACATCCACGGAACAAGAAGACGATACAAAAAACTAGTTTTAGAGAGAGAAAAACATAAACTCTCTTAGATTTGAGAAAAATTTACAATCATGGCCAAAGATCCTCACCAAGGGGTCGTGTCCTCTCCCAAAGACATAATAGATCATATTACAAGAGCTACCCTAACTCCCCAAGGTTAATTGAGCCCCTTGCCCAATACAGGTCTGGCGAGAAGTCCCAGACTCCCACTTAGCTTGTAGTGTCCCTCGACGTTACTGTAGCTTCATCCAGCCATCCTTGGTCACAGCACGCAATAGTTCCTGTCACGTACAGCAATACCTCGTTCCATTCTCGCCCCTAGTTCGGCCACGCTCCCGCCCGCGTACCCACTTGCATACGCCTGCGTAAACTCTTGGCAAATCCGGAATCAGCATTTGGGTCTCTCGGTATAATCAAGTGTCCCACCCCGCCTAGACTTGGGAGAGATCCACTCTCTAAATAATCTAAGTCTGCAACACTTGACTCTTGGTATGGGCGTGTCTGCCCCATGCACTCATCGGCCACCCGCATCCCCACAGTCCAGTGCGTGGGTCTTCACGGTCTCAGCATATGATCGTGCGGGATATTCCACCCGCTCTTAGTCACGATACAACACATGTCTCGCGCTCTCCCGCGCGCTACCCAATCCACGTGGCTGTGTGCTCTCATGTCTTGGTCTATGTTAACTTATCCTCCTAATGACCAAGTGTAAGGGCACCAACCCTTACAGTTGGCTACTTCTTCTTGCTGAAATTTATTATGGTGATTTTTTTGTACAAGATCTTTAAGTCCTAAAAGAGCAAACCTACGTTCATGATGGTAGAAGAAGTTTTGATTTTGTTGAATGCAATAATCTTGCTAGTCTTGTTGTGAAACTAATCATAAGTAGAAAGTATTCGGCATTTCCATTGATTTATAGTCCTATTGAATTGCCTTTGATTTTACTCGTGCCAACAACATGAGTTGAAAGATCCTGCTAGGCTATGAAAAATCAAAACAGATTTGCGCAATAAAATTGGTGATAAATGGCTGAATGATATGATGATGTGCTATATCACATGACAAGTACTTCAAACAATTGATGATAAAGCTATTTTAGTTCCATTTCAAAATATGCAAGGCCCAAGGATTCAACTCTTGCCTTATAGTGGTAGTTGTTAGTGGCATGTATATTTTATATTTTTTAAATATTAATTATTATAATATTGAATTTGAATTAATATAATTTTTTGTATTTATTTTTTTAGGTTAAACCCAACACCCATTTGGTTTTGTTTCTGGTTCAGTCACTACTCCTCTCCATTAAATGATGCACTTCTCATCACAATTAGTTGATGCATTTCTCTTCAATTTCAAAGAAAAAAAGATATCTTCTTCAGCCACTGCCACCAAATTTGCGCATTCTTTATTTTTAAATTTATAATTTTTCAATATATGCCTAAATCTTTTGCACTTAAAACATTGAGGTTTTCCCTTGTGGCAACAATCTTTTTTTTTTCATGACCCGGTTTTTTTGCAATAGTCACATTCAGAAATTCTTCTTTTATCTTTTGAAAAGAAACTCTTGGCTAGATAAGCCCCCTCAATCGTTTGTTTTATTCCTTCCTTTCTCACAATTCTTTTTTGCTCTTGATCTTGCAAAACTTTAATTAATTCTTGCAATGTTATTTGACTGATGCTTCTTGAATATATGTATTTTTTTGGATAAAGTGGATAAACCACAATGCATTAAAAAGGAGCAGATATTGAAGAATGAAAGCTCTACCGGAGGTGGAGAAACATAGAACAAAAGAAAAAACATACATAACCAAAGGAAAAGATAATTAGGAGCAACCCCCTACAAGGTAAGAAGGCTGCCTCCCAAAAATATGATCAACTGCGAAAGGGACTAGCCATTAATATGATCGTCACTAATGTCAGGGTCTCGCTTCTCTCGCACAGATGGCTCTGGGAATTGAGTGCTACGCCTTATAGCTGAAGCTGTCTCCTCCAGTTTTTGTCTCTTGGCTGATGGAGCTACATAGATCCATGAAAAAAACATGCGACAGATTTTAGCAATTAACTTAGGTGAAGAAATATGTACATAATTAAAAATACAATTATTTTTTTCAAGCCAAATTTGCCACACGACTGCCCTTGCTAGCAAGGAGCACGGAAAACAATGTCGACAGCCCAACCCTTTATACCACCCATTCCACATGTTGGACCTCGAGTTAGGGGCCCTACTGATACCAAGAACCTGGATCAGCTGACTCCAAACAGATGCCGCAAAGGAGCAGGAGAAAAAAAGGTGATCAACTGTCTCAATGTCGTTGCAATATAGATGGCAGGTGGTCGTAGTCATCTAGTTGCATCCCCTAAAGAAAAGATTTTCTAGCGTGAGGATTTTGTTGTCCCACACTAGCCAAAAGAAAACATTAATTTTTATAGGGCTCAGACTTTTGAGAATGATAGGGGTGACCCCACATCGCATCCCACCATCAATGAGAAATCTGTAGAAGGATTTAACTGAGAATTTGCCATCAACAGATAATTTTCATGATTTGCTATCCGATCAATTCTGCGGTTGCCTGGAGATTCTGAGGCGAATGTCGTCTAACACATGCTCCTGGGTAACGTTGATACCCCTAAAGGTAGCAATCAAATCTCTAACAGAGCCCTTATGATTTATGAAGTTATCGAATTCATTCGGCCAGACATTTTTAGGAGCTAGGCCTAAGTACCAATTGTCAAGCCAGAAAAAGGGGGATGGCCCATCTGCACTACAAAATTGTGTACAAGTCCTAAAAGCCTCGAGTGAGTGTTGAATCCCTTGCCAAAAAAATGAGCTGCGCCGTTGCTTATTTTGGAACAAGCTCCAATGTGGGTCATTCGGGAGGTAATTGAATTGTAGAGGGATGGACCCACACCAAGTTGGGTTCTGGATGAGTTTCCACCACCATTTCCCTAGGAGAGCACAGTTGAAAACTTCAAGGTCGATTATCCCCCAGCCTTCGTGCTCTCACAGGCGACATAACCACTTCCAGTTGACAAGCCGACATTTTGGTCTATCAATATCCGCTCCCCTCCATAAGAAGTCTCTTCGGAGGCGATCGATGGATTTTAACACCCAACCGGGTAATTTATAGATGGGCATCCAGTATGTCAGGATACCAATCAACAATGAGTTGAGAAGGGTGATATCCCTCTCAGAGACAATAAATTAGCTTTCCATGATGCGACCCTAGATCTTGATTCCTGAAATAAGTTTTTTCTAATCTTGCTTCCTGGGGCGTCTTCCTGCAATTGGAATCCCAAGGTTGGTGATAGGGAGAGTACTTGATGCACAATTTAGGGTGGCGATTGCACTTTGACTTTGTAAATCACCAAACTTAGTTGACAAAAGACAGGTCTTTTGAAAGTTAATGGAAAGTCTAGACATGCCCTCAAAGAGATATAAAATTAGTTTAATGATCCTCAAGTCTTCTTCTCCCCACAGTAGTAAGGATAATAAGATCGTCGGCGTATTAAAAAGGATATACGTTACCAAATCTTCTAAGAGGCACCCCATGAAGGATCCTGGAAGTCAAAGCATGTGTGAACATAGCACTGAGCACATCTGCCACTAGGATGAAGAGTAAGGGAGATAGAGGATTCCCCTGTGAAGTCCACACTGAAAATGAACGTAGCCCATGGGGGAACCATTGATGAGAATATTGGCTTTAGAGGTGCCAAGAAGTTGTTCAACCCATTTTCTCCAGCGAGAGCCAAAGCCTCTGGCTTGCTTCAGCTCAGCTAGGAAATCCCAATCTACCATATCAAAAGCCTTTGCGAAATCCACCTTTACAACGTCTCCATGAATAACCCGTTTTTGTAGGCTGAAAATTAGTTCTTCTGCCGCCACTACATTATCCATGATATAGAGACCTTTAATAAATGCCGACTGTGAAGGATCCACCAAGCGGTAAATGATTTTAGCTAGCCTTGTAGCTAAGATCTTAGAAATGATCTTAAGAGGTGAGTTGATTAGGCTTATAGGTCTGTAGTCTGATATTGCCTCTAAAGTTTTTGACTTTGGGATCAGAGCAATATTTGCCTAATTAATTTTCTCGATTTTGGCTGAGTGGCCATAGAAATCATTGCACAGGGTTATAATGTTCGTGCCAACGATGTTCTAGTATTTCAGGAAAAAGAACATAGGAAAGCCGTTAGGCCCTGGTGCTTTGTATGAACTCAAGTCAAAAGTGGCAGCCTTAATTTTGTTTGCTGTGAACGGCATATCTAGAGGAGTTAAATCAACCACAGGCCGATTAGACAATAGATGTCCCAAATCAAATCTGAAGCTGTGTTGACTTTTGGAACCAAATTGATCGCGAAAGTGGTTCGAAAAGACCTTCTCGATTTCCTTATCACCCGTGTAAGTATGGTCTTGATAGAGAATACTTTGCATAAGGTTTCGGTTCCTACGTACATTTACAGCTAAAGACCAAAACAAGAAGGGCGAAAAGGAGTTCATCAGGGTGGCTGAGCGGATCCTAGACCGAAGAGTAGAAGGCCAAAGCAAGAAGAACCGCAGGGTGTTCTTCCTTGTCCAATGGAAGGACTTGCCTGTGTCAGAGGCAAGCTGGGAGCGTGATACTACTCTTTGGCAGTTCGAGGAGTTGGTGGAAGACTTCTTGAGTTTAAGACCGACGAGGACGTCGGGTTCAACTAGTGGGGGTGGTTTGTAAGGGTTGATGACCTTATACTTGGTCAGCGGGCATACAGTATCACATAGACCAAGCCACGAGGGCGCACAGCTGCGTGGATTTGGTAGCGCGCGCAGGTGGCGCGCCGCTTATGTTGTGTCCGGACCAAGGGCGGGTGAAATACCCCGCATGATCATGGGCCGAGACCGTGAGGCACGCGCGCGCGCTGGACCGTGGGCGTGCGCGTGGCCGATGAGCGAGTGGGGCAGGCGCGCCCCAACCAAGAGTCAAGTGTCGCAGGACTTCATCATGTAGAGTGTTGGATCTCTAGCAAGTCAAGGCGGGGCGGGACACTTGATCAAGCCGGTTGACCGAGAGCTGATTCCGGATCTGACAAGGCATTTACACAGGCGTATGCAAGTAGGCACGTGGCCGGGAGCGTTGCCGAGCCAGGGGCGAGGATGGCACGCGGTATTACCGCGCGTGACCGGTACTGCTACGCGCTGTGACCAAAAGTGGCTGGTTAAAGCTACAGTCGAGTCAGAGGACACTGTAAGCTAAGTGAAGTCAGGGAATTCACGCCAGGCCGGTATTTGGCATAGGGCTCAATCAACCTTGGATTTGGGGTAGCTCTTGTATTAGGGTCAAATGTGTCTTTGGGAGAAGACAAGGCCACTTGGTGTTGGTTTTGGCCATGGTTGTAAACATTTCTCAATCTAAGAGAGTTTTATGTTTTTCTCTCTCAAAATGGGTTTCATTGTGTCGTGTTTCTCGTACCGAGGGGTTTTCCGGATTTTCTCGCTTCTTCTTATTTTCGCTGTGCTTTGTAATGCAAACAGGATTCATGTACTGTTCTTACAAGGAAAGGCTGACATGTCGCTATGGTGCATGTCAGGTGCCGCACGGCCGCAGGTGATCGGTTGGGGCTGTGACACTTAGTCATTACTGAGGAAGAGTGCTTTTAGAACTTTCCAATCTATTCCATAGAAAACTTCTTCAGATTCTTCTCATGTATGTGATTAAATAGGTTTTATAACCAAAATTTGTTGAAATTTGAACAATCTAAAGACCAAAACAATCAATAGTTTATTCTATTTAATTTGTCTCTTCTTATTTTGATTTAACTGTTCCTAGTTTTTGGCAATAGACAAATTGGTGAGATTGTAGTTGCCTTATTTGAGTTGATTGTTTCTTTTGTTAGAGTTTATAATACATGTACATGTATATTGTATTTATACGTATATACATACTTATGTGTACATCATTCTTGTATTTATACGAGCTAGTTTGCTATAATGAAGATCATTTATTTCTCTTATCTCAAATCTTTTATTTATCATGCTATCAGAGCCTAGCCGATCTCACCGGATTCTTGTCCGATTTCAGTCTGGTCTATGACGCCAATGTTTGTTTGGTTCTTCATTGTCGATGTCGACATCTACTCGTCTACTTTTCCCTAACGATATTTGTTCGTTCTCCGACGAACGTTGACAACCTCACCCAATGGAAGGAAGGTGAACACCGACGCCGCAGCAGTTGTTGGATGTTTTTGAGCTTCAAGAGTTTTCAAGGTGAGCATCTCAACAACACTTCCCCGCTGACGACGAGTGCCTCTAGGTTCGCACTACGATGACACCTTGACCTAAACTTCACGTCCGGATCATGACCTCCCTCCAACCTCAAACCAACAACCTTACCTTGGCGCACATTCCAAAATTCAAAATGGCAAGCCTGTGACTCCAAAAGCTTGGCACAAGTTCGCTTGGCTCAAGTTACAAAAACTTTTGATCATTGTCATGATATTAAAAAAGACAAAACAAAACAAAAACACAAAAAAGACATAAACAAACAAAGGAGAATTTGAAAGCATTATGGCATTAAGATTTCCATGGTTTAGCCAAGGCTTAGCTCAGGACCCCACTACATGTCCTATTTGGTTTGGTATTGCTATTGCACATGACTTCGAGAGTCATGATAATATTATTGAGGAATGTCTTTATCAGAACATTTTTGCTTCTCATTTTGGGCAGTTAGCAATAATTTTAAAAACTAAACAAAAAAAAACCTTCATTTCCCAAACAAGCACGGGTTTCCCAAACATTTGTCTTTTCCCCTTATTTTGATTCCTATATATATATATATACAGTTTTTATAATCTCTAAAAAAAGAATCGCATCATCTTCCTCTGCTCCACATTTCCTAGCTCTAGTTGAAATAAAATTAAACGGTTTCGATTATAGGGAATGGTTTACTACTGTTTGTATTATTTTACACGGTATGGATCTGCTTAGCCATGTTGAAGGTACCTCTCCTCAACCGTCCACCCCCGATGCATCATGGACACTTGCCGATCACCGTACCACGACTCTTATCTGTTAGTCTTGTGAGATTGATGTTCGTATGGAAATTGGGCATCTTCCCACTGCTCATAGAATGTGGGAACATTTACGTCATATGTTTGAGCATTCCAGCTATGCTTATTCGTATGCCATTCTTCAAGACCTCACTCACATCCAACAACATGAGCGTTCCGTCAGGGAGTACGTCAGTGACCTGCGGTCCGTATGGCGTCAGATTGATACATTGGAGGAGTCCACTTGCTTGGCCAACTGTTGCAAAACTCGTACTCGGTCTAGCAAAACAAGAGCACTTCCGAGTTTTTGATGGGTCTTCGTCCCGATTTTGAGGTCACATTTCTGACCAACTACTCAACCGGGACCTTCTTCTATCTTTTGACAATGTCATTCGTAGTGTTATTGCTTAGGAAACTCGTCTTAGCACATTATCTCTATGGCTTATCCCCTGAGACACATTTCTCACTCGTGACTTCTCCACTCTCCTCTCGAGTACCTTCCGGCCCTTTGATGTCACCGGCTCCCGCTTCATCGACCTCTTCTAGGTCTTCTGTCATCTATCATTCTTGCAAGCATCTTGGTCATATGAAGAGTCATTGTCTCAAGCTTCAGCAACGACAAGCAGCAGCAGTTATCCCGGTCTCGCTCTCCATCTCGCTCTCCTGCTTCCTCCCCTCATGCCGCTTCGTCTCGCCTTCGACTTCTCTTTCGTCTCGCTGACATTCTTTCTTTGGTTGCTTAGCTCACGGAACGGATTCATGCTATGGCGCGCGCTCCGCCCTCCAAGTATTTCATCTACTATGTCTGTTGCCTCTGGTATGTCTTCCTCCATCGAGATTTTAGATTCTAGTGCCACTCATCATATGACTGCAGATACCTCTAGCTTAGTCTCTATTTCTACGCCTCCTACCTTTTCCAGTGTTCGTACTACTGATGGGAGTCTTCATTTGACATTCCCTACGTCTATCATGTTCCTGGCTTAGCTCTCAACCTTTTTCTGTTAGTTAGCTCACTGATCATGGTCTCATAGTTACCTTTTCTTCTTCTACTTGTGTTGTGCAAGAATATCTTACAGGCCAGAGAATTGGGATCGGGCGTAGAGTTGGCGGCATCTATCACTTAGACTCTCTTCATCTTCCTGTTTTTTCATCGTCTACCATTGTCGCTTCTGTATGTTCTCTTGATCGTTGGTACAGTCACCTTGGTAACTTGTCTAGTCCTCGCCTGAAACTCTTAACAAGTTCAAGTAGTGTTGGTTCTATTTCTTCCCTTCCTTCACAACCATGTATGGGTTGTAAACTCGCTAAACCAACTGCTTTTCCTTTCTCTTCATGAGAATCTATTTCTGAATCTACTTTTGATCTTGTTCATTCTGATATCAGGGGTCCTGCACCCCTCTTATCCCTAGGTGGTTTCTTTTATTACATATCTTTCATCAATGATTTTTTGAGTTATAAATTTCTTTATTTGTGTTCGCGATCTGAGGTTTTTGCCATTTACTCTCAATTTACGCAAATGATATATACTCAGTTTGGTAAACGCATTATGATCATTCCCTCTGATGGGGCCCATGGGTATTTTTCTATATCTTTCCTTATATTACTCTCCACTCACGGTACTATTTCTCAGCAATCCTGTCCTTACACACCAACTCAGAATGGTGTTGCTTAGCATAAACATCGCTATATCCTCGACACTGCACGTGCACTTCTTTTTGCCTCTTGTCTCCCTCAATCCTTTTGGCTGAAGCCATTCTTACATCTGTCTATCTTATCA
Source organism: Dioscorea dumetorum (assembly GCA_902712375.1). Taxonomy (NCBI): domain Eukaryota; kingdom Viridiplantae; phylum Streptophyta; class Magnoliopsida; order Dioscoreales; family Dioscoreaceae; genus Dioscorea; species Dioscorea dumetorum. Next base: position 12,600,213 of record CACTHL010000494.1, read on the forward strand.
ATCACACTCCTACCTCCACCCTCGGCATCACACCTTATGAGAGTCTTTACTCCCTTTCTCCTTCTTATAGTCATCTTCGCATGTTCGGTTGCACCTGTTTCATTCTTTTGCCCACCGTTGAGCGACACAAACTCTCTCCCCGTTTTGCCATGTGCATTTTTCTCGGCTATAGCTCTGAACACAAGGGCTATCGCTGCTATGATCCTCATTCTCACCGTCTTCGTATTTCCCATCACATCACATTTCCTGAAGATACCCCTTATTTCTCTTCTTCCTCCCCAAATCTTCCCTTTCTTCAGTCTTCCGATTGTGCATCCTTCTCTCTCCCCTCCATAGCTCGTCCGAGTTCCACTACCACTGCCAATTTTGTGCCTTCTCCCAATATCTCAACGAATACTTCCTTTGTTTCTCCTTCCCATTCCTTTGGGTACATTGATGGATCTGGTGATTCACCTCCTCTCTCCTCCGACCCATCCTCTCCTGAAGATGCTTCTATTATTCCATGTCGTTACCCAGACCGTCCTCGCCGTCCCATGCTCGGTATGCCTTTTCTTTCTTCTCTACCTACTCTCCTGATTTCCTAGCCTTTCTTACTACTATTCACTCGCATTCCGAGCCGCTGTCTTATCATGAGGCTGTTAAACATCCCCAATGGCAACATGCTATGACAGAGGAACTTGATGCTCTTTAGCGCAAGCATACAAGGGATCTTGTTCCGCTTCCACCTGGTATTACTCCTATCAGCTGTCGGTGGGTCTATCGAGTCAAGAACCGAGTTGACGGTACTATTGAGTACCATAAAGAGCGTCTTGTTGCTCATGGTTTTACTCAGCAGTATGGCATTGATTATGAGGAGATATTTGCTCCTATGGCTAAGTTGACTACTGTTCGTCTTCTTTCTACTATTGCTGCTACTAGTCACTCGCCCCTTCATCAGTTAGATGTGACCAATGCCTTCTGACATGGAGATCTTTTTGAAGATGTTTATATGACTCCTCCTCCTGGTTTTTCTCATTCTGCTCAGCATGCATGTCATCTTCACTTAGCTATCTATGGACTCAAACAGGCTCATCGTACCTGGTTTAAGCGTTTTCACAGTGTGGTTCTTGCTCTTGGTTTCACTGAAAGCTCTCATGATTATGCTCTCTTCACTCGGTAGACTTCTCGGGGCCTTACTATTCTCCTTCTTTATATTGACGACATGGTTATTACTGGTGACGATGTTGATACTATTCTTTCTTTGAAACAAGGGTTATACACCAAGTTTCAAATGAAAGATCTTGGCCACTTTCGTTACTTTCTTGGTCTTGAAGTTGCTTATTCTTGTCGAGGTTACTTGGTGTTTAAACAAAGGTACATTTCTAATATTTTTTTGACGCACTGATATCACTGATCTACGTACTGCCTCTACTTCTGTTGAGTTGGATCATCGACTCTTTTCTCTGATGGTGAGCCTCTACCTGATCCCACTCGTTATCGTGCCCTTGTTGGTGCTCTCGTCTATCTCACCATCACTTGGCTTGATATTGCATATGTTGTTAGTTTTCTTAGTCAGTTTGTTAGTGCACCTCGCTCTACTCATTATGCTGTTCTTTTACGAGTTTTTCGTTATCTTCGTGGCACTATTTCTCAATTTCTACTTTTCTCTGCCACATCTTCTCTTGAGTTGTGAGCCTATTGTGATGCTAATTGGGCAGATGATGCTTCTGATCGACGATCTACTACTGGAAAAGCAAGAAACAATTTATTGTTGGAGATTCTCTTATCTCTTAGAAAAGCAAGAAATAATTTACTGTTGGAGATTCTCTTATCTCTTGGAAAAGCAAGAAACAATTTACTGTTGTTCTTTCCATTGCTGAGGCTGAGTATAGTGCTATGTCCTCTACTGCTAAGGAGGTTCTTTGGTTATGTCAGATTTTGATAGACTTTGGTGTCTATCGCTGCCCCACTCCTATATACTATGATAACCAGAGTGGTATCAAAATTGCTGCCAATCCTGTGTTCCATGAGTGTACGAAGCATCTTGAACTCGCTCTTCACTTTGTTCATCATCATTATCTTGCTGGCAGTACTCTTCTTCCTTTTGTCACCTCTACACAGTAGATTGCCGATCTTCTCACCAAAGCCCACACTATCTTCGGTTTCGTTTCCGGTTGGCAAACTCTCGGTTCATGATCCGCAAGTGAGTTTGAGGGGCGTGTTAGAGTTATAATAATACTTGTACATGTATATTGTATTTATATGTATATACATACTTATGTGTACATCATTTTTGTATTTATATGAGCTAGTTTGCTATAATGAAGATCATTCATTTCTCTTATCTCAAATCTTTTATCTATCATCTCTTAACAAAAGCTAGTTTTCCTTGGGCCTTGAAATGATATTACGAAGATTTGCTTTGAGCCTTAAGAAATAACCTAGTCTTGAAACCAAAGCATTCTTCATCTTGATTTTTCTATTCCTTTTCTTGGTACAATCGTTCAAACTGCTCATTAGATCTCTCCTAATCATGACTTGTAAAGGGTCTATACTGTGGAATCTAATGAGTATATCTTGGAAACAACTTAAACAAAATTTGAGAATAAGCCTTGGTTGACTATATCTGTTAAAGAGGCTCTAAATTAGATGAAATTGAAACATAGTTTACAAGTTTAATGGGGTGATGTGGTGACATGGATATTAAACTCTAAGATAGTATAACGATTAAAGTTGCTCTAATAGTACACACAACAAAGTTTGAAATAATTGTCAAGATGTGATTAATCAGCAACAACCTATTCACACAATTATGAACAAGCAAAATGATTAATCTCGATGTAATTACCGCATGTGTTTAACTGTCTCCATTGATTGTATTCTATTTTTTTTAGGACAAAGCTTGGCTTTCCATAGTCATGATGAATCTGAAGATTCAGAAAATTAAGGAATGTTTTTTTTTAAATCTTAAAATGTCTTTGTGATAGTAAGGAACACATTAAAAGGGCTGCATTGGATAAATGCCAAAAAAAATCTCAATTTGACTTCACCAAATATTCAGAAAGATATTGTTCATGCATGCTGTAATAGATCAAGTTTTCAGTATGCAATCAGATTTTTGTAAATCACAAGATCTTGAAAATAATAGCACTTCCAGGGACTTGATTTAATATTCCAGCAGAATTTTAGCCCAAAATATCAGTTTCACATACTTAATATGGAGAGTCATTAAGTACTATGAACTGAGAAAAGTTTAGAACATAGTCACCCAAAATATTCAGCAAAAAAACATAAGGAAATAGAACTAAAGAACCAACGAAGGCTTCTGAGATCCCTCGTCCTCCTGGCCGCCGTCCAAGCCCTTTCACACTTTGATGCCCCCTTTCCTCAGTCCCCTCTTTCTATTTATATCATGAAATCCTTGTATATGGGGTTAGCCCTCCTTTCTCTCCTCAGCACGCGTCTTCCTTCCTCGGAATCGACTCTATCTTCATCTCTTGCATCAGACCTTGCCAACTGTCCTTCTCTGATTGCCTGGTCCTCCTTAGTGTTTGATTGTTGTTCCTTAAAAGAAGCTGATCCAACCGTTGAACCATTCTTTGACTTGTCAACCCCATTGATTTCTCTTCAACTTTATAGGGAAATATGACATTTCCCCACCCATCCAGAGGGACCTTGTCCCCAAGGTCCATGTGAGGATAACGCCGTTGTAAAGAAGACAAATCCTCCCATGAAGCTTCAACCTGGGATAAGCCATCCAATTGGACCAGAACCTGAAGAACCTGATTTCCATTGTGCACCAACGATCGAGAATTAAGCAAGAGGGCTGGTTGTAGTACAGGTCCCCAAGAATTGGATAATGCAGGCAATGGATTATTAACAACAACTGGATCGCCTTGACATTTGCGTAGCAATGATGCATGAAAGACAAGGTGAATCTTGGAACCTTCAGGTAACATTAGTTTATAAGCAACTTCCCCGATTCGTTGCACAACTTTGAAATGGCCAAAATAACGTAATGAAAGTTTCTGATTTTGTCTGGGAGCAATAGAATGTTGTCGATAAGGATGTAACTTAACAAACACCCAGTCGCCCACATTATAGCTCACCTCCGATCGTTTTGCATCTGCAAAATGCTTCATTCGAACCTGTGCCTTGGAGAGATTCAGTTTCAACTGTTGGAGAACCTGGTCACGTTGATGTAACATAGCAGCAGTGTCAGGCAAATCTTTTTCATTGGAGTAATATGGCACTAATGCTTCGGCGGATCGCGGCCATAAACTATCTTGAATGGTGTGAACCCACTACCTGCTGTGTGAAGCGGTGTTATACCAATATTCGGCCTACGACGAAGTTCAACCCACCTCTTAGGATTTTCAAAAGAGAAGCAACGAAGATATTGTTCCAAACAGCGGTTGAGCACCTCCGTTTGTCCATCCGACTGAGGATGATAGGCGGTCGACATTGCTAACGTAGTCCCCATAGGCCGGAAGAGTTGCTGCCAAAAACGACTAGTAAAGACCTTGTCACGATCGGAGACAATCGTGTTGGGAAGCCCATGCAGTCTCACTATCTGCTGAATAAAAAGCTGAGCTACTGAAGAGCTGGTAAAATCAGCCTTTAATGGATGAAAATGAGCGTATTTAGAAAGACGATCAACCACGACGAATATAACAGTGAAGCCTTTCGAATTGGGAAGTCCAACAATAAAATCCATGGAGATGTCTTCCCAAATACGAGAAGGAATAGGCAATGGAGCTAACAGTCCACCTGGCTTCGCATTGCTATCTTTGGCTTGCTGACAAACCCGACAAGCTCTCACATAATTATTAACATCATGTCGCATTCGTGGCCAATAAAATTGTTGTGCCAAACGAGCATATGTGCGTAAGGTGCCGGCGTGGCCGCCAATGTACGAATCATGGAATTCATGGAGTAGTAATTCACGCAATTGCTGATTTGGTGGAATGTAAATTCTGCCAAAGATACCATAACAACTCTTGTCGACAAGTGTAGGGGCCCTCAACTAAATTGCCTTGTTGCAAGGATTTAATGAGATTTAGGCCGACCGCATCCTGCTGTTGACTGCTTTTGATGAAGGATAATAGTAGGTTCTGAGGTTGTGATAAGGCCAAGGACAAACAACGGGACAAAGCATCTCGTTGCTTGGTTATCTTTGCCCGGCTTGTATTCAATTTGGAAGTCAAATCCGAGCAGCTTGTGGAGCCACTTTTGTTGTTCCGGTGTGTGAATAAACTGGGTATTAAGGTGGCGAAGTGATTGTTGATCCGTGTGAATTATAAATTTGTGGCCTAAAAGGTAATGTCTCGAACTTCGTATTGCATCCGTCAAGGCAAATAATTCCCAGGACATAAGCCGATTGCTTGATCATAGAGGCTGGCATTTTCTTGGAGTGCAAAGCAATTGGATGATATTTTTGACTCAACACCGCACCAACCCCGTCACCGGATGCATCCGTTTCAACAACGAATGGTTGAGAGATGTCCGGTAATGTAAGTACCGGAGCTGTGGTGATTGCTTGTTTGAGAGCTTCAAAAGATGTTATTGCAGCTTCTGTCCAAACAAAGGAGTCTTTCTTGAGAAAATCTGTGAGAACTCTAGCCAGTTGTGCGTAGCCCTTAATAAAGCGGCGGTAATAACCGCTCAATCCCAAGAAACCGCGTAACTGTTTCACATACGAGGGAAGCGGCCAATCCAAAATGCTTTGCACCTTTGTTTTATCCATATGGACACCTTTGGCAGAGACAATATGTCCTAAGTACTCGACCTCTTGAAGGCCAAAAGAACATTTTGAGAACTTGGCAAACAACTCATGTTGGAAGACTATAGAAAGAACCTTGTCCAGATGTGCTAAATGCTGCTCCCAAGAGTTGCTGAAAATCAGAATGTCATCAAAAAATACGAGCACATATTTGCGCAATGCACACTTAAAAACATTATTCATCAAAGATTGAAATGTCGCCGGGGCGTTAGAAAGCCCAAAAGGCATGACTAGCCACTGAAAGTGCCCATGATGGGTACGAAAAGCTGTTTTATAACGGTCATCCGGATGCACCAATATCTGATAGTAACCCGCGCGAAGATCTAACTTCGAAAAATAGGCCGAGCCATGCAACTCATCCAACAATTCGTCGACTGTTGGAATGGGAAAAGCATCTTTGACAGTAATAGCGTTGAGTGCTCGATAATCCGTACAAAACCTCCAAGTGCCATCGTTCTTTTTGACCAATAGAACAGGGGATGAAAAAGGACTAGTACTGGGTTCGATCAACCCCTCCTGCAACATGGTGGTAACCAATGTTTCTATTTCGGTCTTCTGACTATGGGGATACCGATAGGGTCTAACTTTAACTGGAGCCGCGTGTGGAAGTAGTGGAATGTGATGATCAGACCCATGTGAGGGTGGCAAACCCTTGGGTGCAGAGAAAACCTTTTTGTATTGAAGTAATAGCTGCTATAAATCATGAGGCATATTGACAGGAAGTTGCAAGTCAATGTTTGGGTGCTGCAGAGTAGAAAAGTCGGACTCATCCGTGATAGATGGAGTCGCTTCACTATTGAGAAAAGTAAGTGTGTAACATTGCTCAATAGCGTTGGTAGATGACAGCCTGGATAATTGTCGAAGCGAAGTATAATCAGGATGTATAGAAGTAATACCCTGGAGTGTAATTAACTGTCCATCTTTTTGAAATTGCAGTGAAAGTGTGTCGTAATCAGTGATATGTGGCCCCAGAGATGCTAACCAAGAAACACCCAGAATTATCTCGGCCCCTTCGATAGGCAACAAATAAGTCCGTCAAAGAAAGACAATAGTCTTGAAGTTTAAGCGGGACTTGTTGAACCATGCCCTCCACCTGTAATGTCTGGCCATTACCCACCTTCACCTTAAAGATAGGAGCATAAATAATATCAAGATGTAAAAATCTGGCAACTCTTGGTTGAATAAAGGAATCATCTCTACCACTATCCAAGAGTATGTGAACCCGATGCCCTTTAATTGTCCCCATGAATCGTATCGTACCTCCTGCTGTGGTGGAGCCCAAAGCATTAAGTGAAAGGCTATGAAATTGATCAGACACAGGTTGCGTTGGATCGGGAGGACATAAAAGGTGTGCATGATTTGGATCTAGAGACTGTGAATCAATAATGGGATCATTTTCACCCGTTTCACTGTGATCATATTCACCAGTTTCACCAGAAGTATCTCTTCTTTCTTCTTCCCATTGTAGTGATAACATGCGTTTATTTGGGCCATTTTGATATGGAGTGTAACGTTCATCACAAGTAAAACATAAACCTTTGGCCCGTCGTAGTTGTACTTCATCATGGGAGAGTTTTCTAGTTTGGGAAGATTTTACTGAAGATGGCCCTGGTAATAAGATTTGTCGTGGTGGAGTAAGAACTGCTGTGGGAGTATTGTTTGATAGACATTGTATACGGCGGCCGGTAAACATGGCGATTTGATGGTGTGTATTTGGCTTCAAAAAGTTTGGCCAACATGACTGCTTTAGATATGGACTCCGGTTGCCAAGGTATAACATCTCGCTGAAGATCAGGTTTGAGGCCACTAATGAAACAATCAAGTAATACTGCAGGAGATAGTCCCTCAGCCCGATTAGCAAGTGCTGAGAATGCAGAGTAATAATTTGTGACCGAATCCAGTTGTTGTAGCTTGAACAATGCATAACGGGGGGATTCGAATACCGAAGAGCCATAAGTGGCTTCCAATGCGGTAACAAGGGAAGTCCAAGATACCAATTCACCAGATTTCTCCAATAATTGAAACCATGGGATAGTTTCACCCTCCATATGAATAGCAGCGATGCGGAGCCGATATGGGTCATTAATGTCATAGAATTTGAAAAATTGCTCGGCTCGGAATATCCAATGCAACGGATCAGAGCCGTCAAAACGAGGAAATTCCATACGGATAGCCCGTAAATGAGAAGGAAGCATGGCGGGCACGGTATGAGAAGGTTCGAACTCCACGGTCTGTGGAGCAGGGAACAGTGCCGGAGTGTGAGATAACATTGCCTGTTAGTTCTCGACAGAATGGGCTAAATTGGACACTGATTGTTCCAGAAGGTTCATCCGCTCATTGAATTGATCCATCATTGTTAAGAGAGTATCCAGTTTCACAGTAATGTCTTTCAGTCTCGTTGATTCAGCCATGAGAATGAAATAGAGAAGAACGAAAGCACCAATTTGTAATAGATCAAGTTTTCGGTATGCAATCGGATTTTTGTAAATCACAAGATCTTGAAAATAATAGCACTTCCGGGGACTTGATTTAATATTCCAAGCAGAATTTTAGCCCAAAATATCAGTTTCACATACTTAATATGGAGAGTCATTAAGTACTATGAACTGAGAAAAGTTTAGAACATAGTCACCCAAAATATTCAGCAGAAAAACATAAGGAAATAGAACTAAAGAACCAACGAAGGCTTCTGAGATCCCTCGTCCTCCTGGCCGCCGGCCAAGCCCTTTCACACTTCGATGCCCCCTTTCCTCAGTCCCCTCTTTCTATTTATATCATGAAATCCTTGTATATGGGGTTAGCCCTCCTTTCTCTCCTCAGCACGCGTCTTCCTTCCTCAGAATCAACTCTATCTTCATCTCTTGCATCAGACCTTGCCAACTGTCCTTCTCTGATTGCCTGGTCCTCCTTAGTGTTTGATTGTTGTTCCTTAAAAGAAGCTGATCCAACCGTTGAACCATTCTTTGACTTGTCAACCGCGTTTGATTTCTCTTCAACTTTATAGGGAAATATGACACATGCACAAGTGAGACCACTAAAATCATTGTTCAGGATCTTAAAGATTCATTTTTTTTTTTTCAATTTTAGTCGATGAGGAACGAGATGTATCAACTAAGGTGGAAATGGATATAGTAGTACGGTATGTGAACAATGATGGCCAAGTGATTGAGCGTATTTTAGGGATTGATCATGTTAATGATACTATTGCTTTATCAATAAAGCATCAATTGAAGACTTGGCGTTTGGTTGTAAAGAGTAAAATGGGAGTCATTACTTGCATTGGGCAAACCCTTGTTTGGGTGTGGAGTAATGCGAGCGAGAGAGGAGTGGGTGAGAGTAAGGAATGAGCAATCCTCTCATTATTAATTGTACCCATCTTATTTAATAATTAAAATTATAATTAATTAACATAATAATTAAATAAATAATTTTAATAATAAAAATAAATAAAGTGAAAATAATAATAACTAACAATTACAATAATAATTTAATTCAAATAATAATTAAGTAATAACTAAAGTGTACTTACAATAACTAATAATTAAAAATAATAATTTAATTCAAATAACAAGTAAATAGATAATTTTAATAATACTTAATAATTTAAGTGCAATATTTAATTCAAATAATTAATTATAATAAGCGGTAATTACTTATAAATCCCCCACAAGTTTGCAGTTTCCCCGATGGTCCCTGACATGTTTCACTTTCCTATTTAGTCCTTCCTTTTCAATCTATTTCCCTTCAAATCCAAAAACGTAAAACGGCTGTTATAATGAAGCTAACGGGGAGGGGAAATGTCTTTTTTGCCCTTTGTTCAAGTTTCAGAAAAATGGCGTGGAAATGTCGAGAATAACCTCAACGGCAGAGACATTCGTGAAGCTCCTCGTGGTATTCTTGATGAGCACCATCTTCTTCCCCAATACCTCTCTGAATGCGCCCACCTTCCTGGCCAGGTACGCCGACAACTTAGACACCCAGCCGGAAGTCTCATTACTACGTCTTCAATACGTCTCGCGGATATTGCTCGACGGTATTCGCTAGAAGGCCAGTACAACGGACAAGGGACAGAAAGATGTTGAGTCAGGACAGAACGACGATGCACAAGGACAAGGCACGGAGGACGACGGGCAGACTCGGGTGGGCAACGAACCCACAAGGTTGCAAGCGGCCATCGCCCCCGAAATTGAACAAGGACAAGGCACATAGGACGAAGTAACCCCCCAAAACTGAACAATTTAACAATTCATGTCAAACATTACATGTAATAGAATTACTGGATAGTTATGTCGTAACCCTTGTGGACATGTAATCTACTTAATATCATTAGTCTTGACAGTTAATGAATATATTACACAGTTAATGATGTATACTTCACAGATACCAGTATTTATTACACAGATAATAGAGTATATTACACAGATAAAATATATATTACACAGATAAGATGTATATTACACAGATAAGATATATATTACACAGGTAATAATGTATATTACACAGGAACATACCAGGTTTACACGGTTAGATAAGGATAATACACAGCTAGTAGTACAAACTACACAATAGTTTTATCCGTTGCATTCGCACGAAAGGCGTGTGAAAAAACATTTAAAAAAAACTTTCGTCAACAAAAAAAAGTAGATCTTCAATAACTCAGTCCGCTATGACCGCGTTACACAACGACGATTATGTTCAGGTTCGTGGCACCGACTACAATGTAAATCGCGGACTTCTAATCCCTGTGACTCGATTCGTTTCATTCGTGGATGGCCGGGCCGTTTTCTGGAGATTGGTGGCCGAATTCGCAGTTCTCGGTGCTCGTCAGATGGTTTGTCTGTGTCGGGGATTGGATATATATGTTCAGAATACGCACGGCGGTAGCATTCCACTGTGAAGTAATCTGCAATGTATCTGTGCACGTTCGTGTATGTTTGCATGATCGCCGCACATGCGTGCTTGCATGGGAGCCCATGGGTTTCCCATTTTCTGCAAGAACACTTCCGCTGTTGAAGACTGACTGAATTGTTGTCGTTGTCAACCATTTTCTGCAGATCTCTGCGACAACAACCTCCCAGACTGTCAGGACCGTGAATTGTAGTGGCCGTCCTTCGCCTATGAAGCGAGCAACACCACAAAATGTCTCCATGGTGACTAACACCTGCGTAGACGTCGGTTTCTGTGTAAAAAAATAAAAAAAACCAACATGATGGAGACCAAATGTAGACAGTGCTTACCTGCGGATTAATCTCTCAGCGGGACGACAAGAACATTGGGAAAACAGAGAAGAACAAGAGGAGAAAGAGAATGAAGATGGAGATGAAGATGAAGTATAGTGAACATGATGGAGAAGAGTTTTCCAGAGAATGCTGATGTGATTGGGTGGGAATAAAAAGCAAGAGCACTTTTGCCATTTTAAAAAAAGTACACTCACGGTTTTCACGGTGTGAAAAGCAGGGACTTATAAATAATTTTCCCTTATAATAATGAAAATTAATAATTTGTTTTAGATTTCATGACCTAAAGTTAAATATATATTTATAACTATTAATTTTATTTTAATACTTAAATATTTAAAAAATATAATTATCACATCTCATTATTATATATATAATAATATTTATTTACATAAATGGCATAATAGTCATTTTATTATATTTTCCTTTTTTCACTTTTCTCATTCCCAATAAACTACCTCTCTAATCTTTCCAACTAAATATAGTTTTCATTCCCATACCTTTTCCAATCATCCTCATTTTCATTACTTTTCCACTCTTCTCCCTTCCACTCTTTGCAACCAAATGCCACCTTACTTTTCGAGCACAGCTTAAGTCTTTCTTAGTTGTGTGGTAAAGGATTTGATGGTGCTTATAATATGTAATTAAGCTGAATACAATATTCTCAAAACTTTAATATTGAAAGAAAATAAAAGTGCATTGTACATCCATTGTTTCTAACACCAACTTCGACTGACACTTGTAACGATTGCAAAATAAAATAATAATAAATAAAATAAAAACATGTTTTTATTTGGTGAACGATATTGTTAATGTGGTTGGAGGATCTTGTAAGTGCCTTGATATTTTCATTAAAAATCAAGCTATCAAAGTTTTTGAAGCACTTGAAACTAGTGAGCTTTTAAGTGGCCGTGGTTGAAATAAAAAAATGCTCCCAAATGCCCTAGCGAGACATGTTGGAGTTCTCATTATAATACTTTAATTAGCTTCGTGAAAATGTTGTTGAAGTACTTGATTTATCATAGAGATTTCAAAGTTTGAAAAGAGGAGAAGCAAGTTGTTTACTAGATTCATTGCAATCATATGTGTCACACCCCGTCCCGCAGGATTAGCACGCGACAACCGCCGTGACAACCTGAGGAGGAGCACCCCTAGACAAAAAAAGAATAAAGTACAATAAATCTGAGTACAGGGTTCAAAGGACATATATGCCACAGATGCAACAAAGGTTTCAAAAAGGTCGATAAACATACAAGCAAAGTCATAAGGATAATAATTACACTAGTGGATCCATATCCCATTACAATGTAGCAAGATCAGGAAACAACGTACAGAAACAGGAACTATGAATACTAGCCAAAAAATGTACACCACCTCGATCCGCAGTACTACCACTACTGACTAGATCCTGAAAAAGGGAAGAGGGTGACTAATTAAAGTCACTCAGTGAATGAGTTAGCACAGTTTCAAGTAATGCGAAATAATCTATGATATATATATATATATATGGTACGCCCCTTGCGTATCCGCAAGTGCACTGGTGGTATAAGTAGTAAAGTACACCCAAGAGGGTCAGGTGGACTAACCCACAGGGTTTGGTATATCTCTTAGTACTTTCGCGTTGCTTAGTATCTAATCGGCTAATAAATGAGACTAAAAGCCTGGAAACAAACGAGCAAAGAAGGAAAATAATTGCGACAGAAGAATTTTCTAACAAATGGCTCAATTTGGAAGTGGGGCCCCGAATCGATCCTTTGGTGTCAATTGCACTTAAACTCTCACAAGGCTTATTAGGTACATCCTAAAAAATCTATGTGTGCTTTGGAAGCTTTGTTGCAACTATGGCTATGATAAACATCAAGGGAATGATTATACTGCTAGGTTCAAGCACTTCGAGTGAGCAATTACACTAAGACAATTAGCACACGATAAGTTTATAATCATGCTATGCAAATCGTGCACATCAAGTTATGTAACACAAGATTAAACATAGAAATTACTAAGACTCCATAAGCATTGCAATTAGAGTATTCAATACAATTAACCAAGTTCACTAACCAGGGCATAAGAGAAAGTTAGCCCCTCATGGGTTCACCCAATATGACAACATAAACAAAAACAAATACAAAAAAAATCTGAAAACTCCCTATATGATTGCATTGTCGTTGAGCTCCGAGGGTCTAAGGATTGATGAAACTCCAATCCTGAATTTGGCCTCTAATTTACTCTCTGATTCTCCCCAAAGGATGATGAAATGAGCTCGAGATTCTCCTTCCTTCGCTCTAGCCATCGCCAGTCAAAAAGCTCCTCAAAACCTAACTTTTGGTGCTTTTTACCTAGGTTTCGACCCAATCACGGGCGTGCTTGGGCCATGCCTCAGGATGTGCAGTTTACGGGCAGATAGAAAATTTTCGTAGTCTTCGAATACTCGCTAGGCCGTAAAGTGTACAGGTCTAAACACACCGGTGCTTAGGCCGTGCTTCCATTTGCATGCCCGTGCTCTAGGAACTAAAACCGTGCTTTTGAGTTCTTCATTTCTCTTGAGATTCCTGTGAAGTGCACGGCTGATGAGTACACCGGTGCTTGGGCCATACTTGCCTTGACAAACTACCCTTTAGGTCCTTTTGCTATGAACTCTTCTTCAAACCACTTATAATTGTTCTAGATTCTAAATATCTGCACAATTAACACATAATACTTCAAATAGCACCGAACTAGGAAAATATTTACTGAAGGACAAGAAAATAATAGGTATAAGATGGATAAAATATACGTATAAAATGCACTCATTAATATATATATCATCCAAAACATTCCAATATATATATATATATATGAGTGTATATAAATATTTCAACACATCCCAAGTATAATGAAAACAAGTATAGCTTCACAAAACTACTATGATCAAATAAAGTTTCAATAAACATGTTTCATGAATGGTAAAATGGGAGTTTTGAAGTCATAAAACAAGTTGTTCATCATCAAAACAGTTTTTCCACTCATAAAGGCTTATTTTCCCAAATACAAAATTTCCAACTCAAGCAAATCGATAAGTGGTCTAGAAATACCTCCAAACTCTAAATTTGAGCCGTGAAGGCACTCATGACCTTGATGTTGACCCACCAGGGTCATGTGGTGACTCCGGACTCCCGATGTTTATCCAGTCAGGGCTCTATGCGCCACCTGATATGAACAGATCTAACATATCCACCACGCCACCTTTAAAGGCTGGACCGTGGGATCTTCCCACTGCAGCAGGCAGATTCCAACCCTATCACCAACAAAATATCGAGAAATGTTTCAACAATAAGCATGTAAATCGTTTCACAGGGTCCTTCTATAGGACAAATATTCATATCTCGATCATAACCATCATACTTGTATAAGTCAGAGTCAAGAGTATAACACATATATGAAATTTCATAATTCAATTTATTCCGATATAGCACCATAACATTTATTATTTTCCCCAAATGACCCGAGTTTTGCTTTTAGAATATAAAACATGGAAACTACTTCTCAAGCAATTAAATCATCAATTCAATCATGATAAATCCTAGGTGTTCTATTAAAACAAGTTATGCATGTATTTAGAGAAATTTAACTGGAACTGTATAATCAAAGCCCACTCACACTTAGGAGAACAACTCTTCTATAGTGCTACTCCTCCACTGGCTCCTTGCCTTTGACAGAGCTTTCACCACCTATACCAACACAAGCCTCAAGGGCTCAAACCAAAAGAAAACACCAAAGAAAAACAAGTATGAATCTCTCCATGCTACAAACCACAAAACCCTAACAAAACTTGGGTATAGCCTGAACTTGTCCCCAAATATTCCAAAGAATCTCTATGGAAATCAATTCTCCCAAACAACTAAGAATGCAAAGATTTAACAATGAAGTTCTCAGTGCTACAGTAACTACGAATTTAAGAATAAGGGGAATAAGTTTCATCAAAGTAGCAAGAGATTGATTTTTATAACCAATTCAAGATACAAAGGAGAATGAAGGTAAATGACCCAAACAATCCAACAACTTCATCCAAAAATAAATCAAGATTCAAGATCTAAACCTAGGGTTAGTATGCTCATTCTAATAACATGAAACAAGGGAAAAGAGGAAGAAAAGAAGCTTACCTTCAAGAAAATTCAACTAAGGGAAGAGGAAAAAGGTCTAGGAATGGTTCTTTCTTCTCAATCAAAGCAATGGAAATCAAGGAAAGAAGAGGAAGAAGAAGGGAATTCGGTATAATTAGGGCTCAATGTTCAGGATTTATATACCCCCAGAAGTATACGATCAAGTACACGATCGTGTAAATCCAGTTCTGATTGTGTATCTCTCTTAATGAAGTGAAAATTGTGCATCCAAAGAGTTACACGGGTGTGTATTTCAGCCTCAGCCTGTGTAATCACCCAAAGAGGTACAAAGGCAAGTACACGGACGTGTAAAACACTCGTGCACTCAACTAGAGAGTTACACGGGCAAGTACAAGGGCATGTACTTTCAGTTTGGCTAGTGTAATTCTTCTAAACATATCTAGAGAGTTACAAGGGCGAGTACACGGGCGTGTACTTCAAGTTCAGCCAATGTACTTTCTCAAAACCCATGTTTTGACTAGTTTTCAGTCCAAAATGACCAAAAAGGAGTGAAAACTTAAGACACTACTAATCTAAGGTAACTTAAATAACAACAATACAAACACAGAAAAACCAAAACACCACAATATGCCATGGTACTTTATATTATTTTGATGAAAAACATATTGGGAATTACTAATGGTTTGTCACTAGCATTATAGAGAAAAAATCAAGACATTCTGAACTCAATGAATTTAGTTAAAATAGCTAAGAATCAATTGCAATCTATGTGAGAAGAAGGATAGAGTTCTTTGTTGGATGAGGTCTCCATATTTATTGCTTGTGGACGATCTCGATGTAAGGTAGAAAAGGTGATAAATATGCATCATTATCTAGTTGATGTATTTTATTGTATTATAGATTTACAACTTGAAGAGCTCAATAACGATTTTAATGAAGTATCCACCAAGCTACTTATTTGTATTGCATGCTTTTGTTAGGTATATTCTTTTTTAGCTTTTGATAAGGAAAAGTTAGTTCAACTTGCTCAACAATATCGAGATGATTTTTCAAAGGTGGAAGTCCTTGCTCTTCAAAATCAATTAAAGACTTATATTATTGGTGTAAGGTCCAGTGTAGGGTTCAATGATCTCCAAGGAATTATTGATCTTGCTATGAGATTGGTGAGAACAAGAACAAATATTTTGTATCTATTGATTTACTGGCTCATAACTCTAACTCTAATCTTATCAATTTCAACTACAACTGTAGAGAGGGTTTCTTTGCAATGAAGATTGTGAAGACTCGACTATGCAATAGAATTGGTGCTCAATTCTTAGTTGAATGCTTAGTGATGTACATGGAGAAAGATACTTTGATTGTATAGATAATAAAACAATCATTTATTGTTTTCAAAGTATGAAAACCAATACAGTTCAATTATGAATTTGCTTTTGTTGATATTTTCTAGTACTTGCTTATGTATAAGACTTCCTATAAAACTAATTATATAATTTTGATTATTTTTGAACTTTGATTTATTAAGTATCATTCGGCCTTCTTGTCTACGATTTCTAACTCAATTACTGGATTTTAGGATCTTATCTATTTCCTATTTGTGATCCATTCATCTAGTAGTTTTTATTGTTTGTTATTTCAAGTCAAAATATTTTTTCTTTCGAAGATTTCATGATCAATGTTATAGATTAAAAGACTATATCTATGTTCTAAATTAATCTGATAATTTATTTATATTGGATATTAATGTTCAAATTTTCATGTCTTTACTAAATAAAAAAGATAAAGCTAAATTGAATTTGTCGTCTACAACTAATAGCTTTTTTACATTAAATATTATATGCTTGATTTTATCTTTACTCAATTGAAAAGGCTATCTTTATGTGTGTGTGTGTGTGTGTATACACATGTTAGATACATTAATATGTTTAAATTTAATTTTACCATAGCTGGTCCCAAGCATAGATGAGAAAAGAGGAGAGTGGGCATGTTAGGAAGCTAATAGCTAGTTATTAAATTTTTATTAGAACACAATGAATGTGAATTTAGATCAAATGCTTAATAAGGCTTGGTCATGATGTGAAGTTAAGCACTACATTTTGAGCACCTGTATGTAACAATGAACAATGTAATACCTAGTATTTTCTACCAATGGATTTAGTGTCACCATAGTTTCAACCTAGTCAATTGTTGCTTTGTTGTGCAGCTAATATTGTAGAAGGGTAACCTAACAATCCCTGATTTTGTCATAGCAATTGCTGTAGCATTTCGAGAATTAACATTTAAAATCTCTGTTTCCCTTCTTCTTTCCTCCACCACATCAAGTGTACCCTAGGATAAGGAGAGGCGAATCTTCATCTTCTTCCTTTTCTCATTTTTCCAAGTTTGAGTATGCATTCTTATCATGCTATGCTATAACTTGAATTAGCAAGAATTTACTTGGCTTTCCCATACTTTTATCTCCTATGATCTTTGAGTTTTATATAAGTCTTCACTCGTTGAATTCAATGTTTGGAGTCCTTTAGTTGATGCATAATCCCAAATAGGTTGCTACCTTTGGGATGTTGTGATATTCCACAAGTTAACTTCTATAGTTTGCTTTGTTTATTTTATTCCTCCAAGCACCTCTGGGTAAAAGATTTGATCTCATAACTTGAAAGCTTTACAATTGAAATTTATACCTTCGTTTTTTATATGGGCTTGATATTAGATTGCATGCTTACTTAGAGTTAGAGTGACAATCATTGATACAATGCAAGTTGTTGCTAAATTTTAGGTTGGTGTGTAAACAATCCTCTGTGCTAGCTTGCATGCTAATTAGTTTTTTTTTTAGCATTTGAATGATGCTCACAAATTTCTTGATCTAATACTTATGAGAAGATTTACTGGAAGGATGCATTCCTTATGTTCGTATTGCATGTTCTTTTATTGTGGTGTGATTTTATTAGTACAAGCGATAGGAAATGTGGCAAGTGGTTTAGATTAATGAAGCTTGACGTGAATATATATTTATAGTATATATTTATGTTAATGTAGTTGGTAGAGAGGTTAAGAGAAGGTTGTGTATATGCTTGCTTATGTGAATTATAGGTTTTGGCATATGTTAAAAAGCATGGATTGCTTGTATAAAAAGGGTTAGTATTCATGTCATTTAGTCAGAAATGGAAGAGGTTATAAATAGTTAATGACATGCTTGGGATCATGTGAAGGCGATAATAAAATTGAAGGAGATGTATGTACATATCAATGATGAAAATTTATGTGTTTGCGAGATATGCAAAAGCATTAGTGTTTAAGTATGAAAATGAATGTCATTGATGCGTGTGGATGATGTGAGGATATAGGTGGCGCTTATGGGAAGAGAAGTTGGTGTCATAATAGAAAATTTTACATCTCCTCTTAGGTTTAGAGAGGGATATCACTACAAGAAAATCATCAATTAGCTTGGGACACTTCCCTAGCTAAATTACTAAAATCCCTGGGTAATATTCGTTAGCAAGGGTTTACCTAGGACTTAATTTCTCTCGGTGAAAGCCTCGTGGGTAATCCGTTACCCGAAAATTATATAATCCATGGCTAAATAGCAACGAATTATTCCCTAGGTAAATAATACATTCCCTAGGTAAGGTATGTTATTCAATTCTACAAAAACAAGGAATTTTCTTCAGAATATTTGCTGGGTAATCTCTAGGTAATTCATGTTATTCGATTCATCAAAAACAAGGAATTTGCCATGGAATGTTTCATGGGAAATCTCTGGGTAAATGTAGCAAGGTAGTTTTCATAGGCAATCCTTGGGTAATTTTCAAAAATTAAAATGTTTAATCCCTTGGTAATTCCTAAGTAATATTTCCCATGTGTTGTGTCTTGGGTATTTCATTAGTAAATAGATCGAGTAGCAATGAACCATAGTGTTAGTAATCCCTTGCTAAATATAAACAAAATTTTAATAATTTATTTTTAAATTATATTATAAATTATAATACAAATACATGTAGTAAATCATGCATTTAGAAAAATTAATAAAACATATATTTTAATATAATATGTTAAAATAACAATCACAACCTATCATGACCACATACAAAACATTACATTAAACCTTGTCCAAAACATTAGAAAAACAACACAAGTCATACAGTAAACTAAAAAATAGCACAAGTAAGCAAAATGTACAAGAAGTAAGTCAGCACATAAGAACAACTATGAAGTTGGTGGAGCAGTGGCAACATTTTCATCATGACCTTGACTTCTTTGAGAATGTGCTTGACCTTGAGATATGAATTGTTGTATCATCCTCCTCATTTCAGCCATCTATTCTGCCATTTCTTCTCGAGTTTCTTGAAGCTCTTGTTGATACCGCATTTCTTGAGTTTGTAGTTGATTCTACATAGATGCTAATTCATTTTGTAAATCTTCATCATCTGTATAGTAGATGTTGCAGTTGAATTGTTGACATGTGAATTGCCGCATCCATAATAGGAAGATGCTTGAGAGCCAAGACCATAGATTCTTCTTTTTTTTTTCTCTACCAACAGCTTCTATGTAAAGAGCCAATTCATCAAGTGGAATAGATCCTGAATTTACTGATTCAGTTTTAGTACAAGTTGCTTGTTTCAAAGTCAACATCTTGTCCTACATTAAAGACAAATGATAATAATAATATAAGTCTATAAGGGGGGAAAAAATGAATAACTTGTATTAAAATGTCATGAGTCTTTAAATTACTTACATTGATTGCTTTTGACTTGAGATCTATAAAAGTTTCCCCATCATGCTTTTTAGTATGAGTATACATAAACAGTTCATGTGGAGTGGCTTTCCTGCCCAATTTAGATTCCTATAAAAATAACAAATATTATAATTCCTTAACGTGTAATACATGAATTTGCAAGATGAAAAAAAAACATAAACCATAGCAATACTTTTAAAATGTTATATTTATACTTACAAGTTTCTTCCCATGTTCAACATTAGATATTGATCCTCCTGTATAGCATGATGGCCCAGCAACAGTGCGTCGATTTTTTAAATTTATCTCTTGTTTCTTTTTAAATGTAGGACTATTCCAAATTGTTTTCCAATGCTTGTACTCCTCCTCACTTATGTATTCTGGCTTTGTGGTTAAGTCTCTTATATCTCTTAAAAAGTCACTGTATCGTTGTGATGCTTTCAAAATAGAAGCTTTTTTTACTTGTGCCTCTAACGAGGAATCCCAAATGAAGTGTTTCTACATTAGATAAAAATATTTCAATATTTAAAACAAGTAAAAACAATGAAAACAAACAAAATAATTCACAAATCATAATTAATGATACTCGAAATTCTTCAAAATAAAAGTCTCTTATAGGTTGTATCACTGTCATCCATGTGTATCCTTCAAAATCAACTTTTCCTTAAACTTTTTGTTATTATGCGTGAACATTTGCTAGATGGCTCTAACCTGTCATAATATAAGTGAAAAAAACCAAAAAATCAATAGTGCACACAACGAATATTATAATTGTTAAACTATGAATATTTACAATCCATTCACAACTGTGATACGCAACCTTCCGTCAATGATTATATCATCTTGTGTATTACCACAATTTACTTGAGTATCACTAACATTAACAGCATTAGGATTGGGTTGTTGAGATCCAATTTCATTCATTGTTTCCTCAACACTTGGAATATTGGCATTTGAAACTGGTGCACTACCAGTATTGCTTGATCCTTCAATGTTTAAATTAGCATGAGAAGTGCGGCCTCCACCCCTTCCACCTCTTACCCTAGTCCTTCCTTTACCCCTAGCCATATCTGTAAAATTATATAAATATAATTATATGATAAGAAAAATGGGTCAATATATATAAATTAAACATGATATAAAATAACATAAACAATGTCTCTTGACAGAAAATCTACCACAGCAAAAAAAAAAACACTTAACAATGCACAATAATCATAACTTAAATAAAATTGCAAATCAACTGCTACAATATATAAAATGTATTGCATTTGTTTACCAATCTAATAAGAAAACTAAGAATTACAACTCATTATCATCGGATATGTATTCATCTTCATCATCTGCTGATTTGTCTTCAGTTTCATAATCTGTTTCAATTTCATCTTCTAGTATATCATCATGGCTATCAGTAATCTCCATGGAACATTTGAATCATTTAGTGGTCTCGGTATATCATCAACATTGACAATAGAGTGCTCCTAGATTTCATCTTCTTGGAATGCCGAATTTGCTGTTGGAGCATCAATAACTTGTTTTGGCTTAATTTTGCATACAGCCCACCAACAGTCATTGTCAGGTTTCATGCTTGGATAAGATGTATAATATACCTGTGTCGCTTGTGTTGATAAAATGAATGTGGTTCATCCTTGTTAAACCTTCTTTTATGGTTGATATCCGCAAGTTTGTAATCTTTGTGTATCTTCATCCCAACATTTAGAGTTGGATAAAACCAATCACACTTGAACAATGTAGTCCTTTTTATTGGGAGTGCTGCATACTCTAATTGTATAATCTCCCTCAAAAGATCATAATAATCATATGACGTTTCACTGCAATTAGAACCCTTTACACAAACTCCACTATTAATTGTCATCCTCCGTGCCCCATACTCAGTTGTATGAAATTTATACCCTTTGATGAAATACACTGGATAGGTGATCACATTTTTTAAAGGCTTAGTTGCCAGATCCTTCATCATTTGATTGGTTACATTATTATTAATATCCCATGCCTACATAATAATATCATGTTAATATTAATAGACAAAAAATTAATATATTGAGATTGATAAATGAGACAATTTAAAGTTTAAAACTTACATAAATCCTAAACCAGTTAGCAAATTCATTTTCCAATTTATCATCAACTTGTGCATCAGTTATATTTCGTGTATTTTCCATCACCTTTTCCACAAATATCCTTAAAAAATGAAACCATTTGCATTAAAATAAATGAGACTCAATGTTTACTTTTTAATTAAATTTAAATAGAGAAGCATACTTGACATATTGTTGAACATCATCACAATTTAGTAAGATGTAAGTTTGAGCTTGATGATACTCTTTATCACTCAAACGTCTTGATTTTGCTTGCCCATATGGTTGACCAGGAGAACTGAATATTAAAAAAAGACCTTCAGATGTCTAAACCTCTCCTCCATCATCATTACGAGGTACTTTTCTTAACTTTGTGTTCACATGAGGCTCAAAATAATATGAACAAAAAGTCGATGCTTCTTCAACTAAATACGTATTGCATATTGAACCTTCAACCTTCGCTTTATTAGTTACTTTTTTCTTTAAATGATGCATAAATTATAAATTACAATAGTTACATCAATTTTAAAAACTAGACAATATACAAAATCATACTCAATTTATATTAGAATTTTTACCTTTCAAATGGGTACATCCATCGATATTGCACTGGTCCTCCTACCATCGCTTCATATGGTAAGTGAATTGGAAGATGTTCCATTGAGTCAAAAAAACCTGGAGGGAATATACGCTCCAACTTGCATAGTATTACAGGGATTTCTTCGATAAGCCTAGTCATGTCTTCCACTCTAATCGTAGAACAAGTCTTTGAAAAATAGGTTAACTCTGTCAAAGCTCTCCACACCGACAATGGTAATAATTCACGAAAAGCTATAGGGATTAACCTTTGCATGAATAAATGACAATCATGGCTTTTCATTCCAAACATCTTATACTTGCACATGCCAACACATCTTGCCATATTTGAGATATATCCATATGGAAATCGAAGTTGACTTACTCATTGACAAACAACCTTTTTTTCCTCCTTACCTAACCTATAACAAACTTTAGAATATTTCCCGACCACTTCATTTTTTTTCCAATTCTTTACACTTGCAATATATTTTCACATCTTCTCTTGCTTTTGCATTATCTTTGGTTTTACCTTCCACATCCATCACAGTGTCAAACACATTTTCAAAAATATTTTTTTCGATATGCATGACATCGAGATTATGACGGATAATATTAGTACTCCAATAAGGTAAATCCCAAAATATGCTGCGCTTGTGCCACCCACTTGACTTAAAAATGGGAGCATTCCAATGTTCAGTACCAACTTCTGTTATTTTCTTCAATTTCAAGTCGTGGATTTGTTTCAAAATTTCATACCTAGACAAAATAGAAGGAGATGTCACCGGAGGCCCCTAGATCTGTGGTAATCAAAAGCAGTTATTAGAGATCGGAGGAGAAGAAGACTACCTCGACGCTCACACCGATCCGAAGCTTCTCCCTTCTCTAAGTGTGAGAAATTTGATTGGAATGAGGAATGAGGAATGAGGAATGGTTTTATGAAGTTGATGGACAGATAGTGTGTGTCACTTACAGCAGCCTTCAAAATGCCCTAATACTTTTAATATATACTTGAAGGATAGTTAGCCATGAGGGTGAAAACTTGTAGATTTACTTTATTACAATATTTGAAAGTTATTTCTTTAATATTTTTAAATCATATTGATATTGTTTTAATTACTATTTAACTAGTACTAGTTGGGTTTCATTATTATAAAATAATCTGCTATCCCAAACAAAAATTAATAGATATTGATATTGATATTTAGATAATTATATTGAATTTGACTTAAATTGAAGATAATAATCTACTATTCCAAACTTTGACAAAGCACCAGATAATATGGGGTAGAAAATAATTGTCTTTAAAATTTAATTGATCATATTTAATTTTTAAATTTAATATATTTATTTAATTAATATTAATTAAAGCAAATTTTAGTAAAAAGCATTTTGAATAATCAAATACAACCCCAACTTAACTCATATTACAACAACTCTCTTCCCAGGATTCTTGATAAGAGTAGAATATATATATATATATATATATATATATATATATATATATATCAACATAAACAAAGCAAAACTTTTTTTTTTGAAAAAGGAAAACTATTTTTTAGCATAAAAAACCATCTAAGTCCTTAACAAATTTTCCAAAAAAATCTTTCCACTTTCTAAATAATTTATATTCATAATCCCAATACAATTTAATAAAATAATAATCATGGTTTCATAAAATATTTTAATGTGATTAAATTTAAAATATTAGTATTTAATTGTATTTTTATTAATATAATATTTTGAAATAATAATAATTTAATAGTCTTAAAAAAAAAAGTTTATTTACATTTAACCCAGGGAATAGCTATGAACTAAACTTGATGGTTACCGTCCCTAACTAATCCCTAGGTAATAATATTTGGCGCATAGTTCCCGTGAGATTTAGCAAGGGAATGGCTAGGGAACGATCTGTCGTGGCTAATTCCGTGGGTATTTCCCTGTGTAATTCATAGGTAATATTTTCATCCTTTATATGTAAACATTCCTTTCTATTCCCTAGTTATTCCCTGGCTAATTACCTTGCAAAATGTTCCTTGGGTAAAATCCGTTGGTAATTAACAATTTTCTAGTGGTGTCTTGGTTGACGTTACCGTAGTCTTTACTATAGCATACCCAGTTTAAGCTAATTGAGGTGAGCTTTAGCAATCTTAGCCAGACTTAAGCCCTCTTACCTTTAGTGGGCTTTAGTTTGAGTTGCTTAGCTAGGTTTATTAAAGATTATTGGTTGGTTATATTACATGTTGTACATGCTTTATGGGCTAAAACAGTAAGTATCAAATTTTTTTTGGGTGACGAGGCCTTTAGCAAAGGTAAGGCACCCGCGAAAGAATAGAAGCCTCATTTCTCTTTTTTAGCTAAAAGCTTGTGAGTGGATTTATGTTTAATTTCATCATATTTGTAATAAAAAGAGTTTGATGGGGTTTTGTTATGTATTTATGTGTGTGTTCTATTACATAGTATGTCTAGAACGCTATTTTAGCTAAAAATGGATTATTTTTTTTTGTGATTCTTCTATGCAACATTGTTGATTCGGGGATTTTATTTGAGTTTTATTTATTATTTTGATATCATGTTCTCAATGAGAAAATGAATGTGTATGCGCATTTGAAACATGGTTGTATAAATTCTCTTTTGTATACATTGTTTGTGATTGACATGATGTTTCTAATGGTGAGAAGGAGCCTAGGGCTTTGCCTATTGCAGTAGTGATTCACACAATTTGACCTATCAAGAGGTGCAATGGGTGATAGTATATCTAAACCTACTTGGGAGGCGCTAAAAAATCTAATGGAAAAACTGGTGGGACACTTCCAGTAAACTAAGACACCATGATTCACCACATGTGTGGTCTCCGAAGCTAATACCAAAGTTAGCAGCCATGGTGGACAAGGGCTTAGCTGCAGCTACATTAGGTCTAGGTTAAATTTCTAATGAACGTTCAAAGCTAACTTAGGACATTTATGCCAATTCTATTCTTCTTTATTTTCAGTACTTGAAGTTTAAAAATATGTCTCTCATTCTTCTTGTCTTAATTCTGTAAATATTTATTTTGTTGTATGCCTACCCTCTCACTGAGCAATCATGTTACTCATAGTATTTTCCCCTTTTATTTCTCTAGGTTTGCATTCTTAGCTTATGACATGGTTATGCGGACTTTCATTAGCAGACCCAGACGGACTGCATTTTAGGTTGGCTTTCATAGTTTTGTCTCATCATAGGGGACCACTGGGGTGATTTGGAATTTTCTATTTTTAAAACTTGTTGTGTGAACTTTATATATCTAATATACTCGAATTTTCTATTTATGTGAAACCTTGGTTTTTCTATGGTTTGCAAAATTTGTATGATTTATATTTTATTGCTTCAGGGTTACAGTAGTATAGCGATATTTTGAAGTAGTGGTTTTGTATATCAACTGCTTCAGGATACCGCGACGCTCCTGGCTTTGGGTCGAAGAGTGACAAGTAAAGAGTAGGCTAGGTCGTTGTCATGAAGCAACCTCCATCTCATCATTTCCATAGAAAGGTAAACCTCGCTTCAATAGAAAACGAGTCATACCCAAAATCATTGTCAAACGAATATGGTATGCAACCTCCATCTCATGTGAATGTGCAACTAGTTGGTGTAACACTCTTTGCCTTTGATTTTAGAAGCTTCTAAATAGTGCACATAACGTATTTTAAAATCTATAATGTAATAATTGCACTCTTGCGTCGTTATGTGCACAATTTAGGGCACAATACGTTCTATAAAATTTCTAATGCTTCTTTTCAATTATTAAATACCATTTTTTCGAATTTATCTTTTCCTATCCGGCTTTCTTAACTTGGTTTGAAAAGGTAACACCAAAAATAAAACACCACATTTTTCATCATACAATACTCCAACAATAGATGTTTAAACTAAGCATCTTGAAAGTTCATTTTTTGTTTGCCATACTCTTTCAGTGGAAATTGTGATCAATTGGTTAACACAGACCTCTAATCAAATATTCTCTTCTAATTTGATCTCTAATCTTAACATCAAAATCTTTAATTGCTTTTCGTAGGGCTGGTTTACTAATAATGTCATCCAAATTAAGATTTGTATACTTGACTCAAAGTCCATAGTGCTTTAGGAGCATTGGATGACTCTTCATTCCCTGGTCATTTGATAAAAAATTTATCCTTATTCTACAAATAAATAAGTAAAAACATTTCCTTAATTATGGACTGCCGAAAGTAACAAACAAAATATTAACTATTAAGTGCTAACCATACATGACCGTCATTACACAACCATCATCATTAGAAGAATCAAGTAGTCAACTATTGACTGAACATGGCAGTGTGATTGCATCTAAATGACCGAATTTGTCTTATTGAAACCAATTTTGTTATGCATTTTTTTGTGTAGATTTAACAATTAACATTATTTGTTGATACATACACACACACGCACATGTTTGATGTTCTAAACATTTAAACTCATGGAAGCAATTAATCCAACACATTGTAGTCATATCACAAGAATAAAATCTACCATTCCATGTTCTATTTTTTCACCTATTAAGTTTATACATTTTATTCTCATTTGCATACAAAAACAACGCATGATAAAAAAAAGAGAAAAAGAAAAAGAAAAATATCAATACTAATATACTCATTATTGTTAGTGATTCCAGTCTAGCCTCCAACCAATATACAGAATATCACGATCAACATATATAATATACATAACATGAAGTTTTAAACCCTAGGTCCTTGGCCGATAACCACACAGCACAATGACTATTGAAGCCTGATCCACAAGTCACAAGACTCACAACACAAACCCAATGGACCAAATCTTTTCACGATCCAAATGGACCAAATATCCAATCGTGAATTGACAAAAACTGGCCCACAATCACAACAACTAAATTAATGCATTAGGCCGTCCCTATAAACCTCGAGGTAAGGACATCATGCCATCATGGGGTTAGGACTTGAAAGGTGTTTCTTCTTCCCTAATTAAGTTTATATTTCTTCTCTAATTTTGATGAAGCATATTGCTGATGGGAGGAAAGCCTGAGGGACTTGAGAGCTTGAGGAGGAAGGCTGGGGACAGGGGAGGGATTAAAAGGTGATGGAAAGGGGGTGGGCTTGCTTCTAGTGTTGCCAGCCAAACAAAGGGGATTTGTCAGCCTTGCTAGGCCCACATTGGTTCCATCTCTATATATAACCATTAGTTAGATATATGTTACATTTTTGAAATTAAATGAATAATTAATACCACTAATAATCCTAATATGTTTTACAATAATTGGTCAGTATTTATCCGCAAAATATCCTATGTCAAGCTCATATACTATTATAAAAAAGGACCCATTTGGTGGACAGGACAACGATGGTAGGATAGAATAAACTATCATATCCTGCTCTTATCTTTTGTTGTGAGTCAATAAAATATGATAGCTTTATCTATTGACCCACTTTATCCTATTGACCATTGATAACTAATCATATGGGGAGGATATGATAAAAAAATTAAATTTATTTATTTTTTAATTTCTCTCTCTCATCTAGGGTTTCACTGTATTTTTTAGGATGGTCGAAACTGAGGCTTGAGACAAGAAGCTCGCCAACAACTAGATAGAACACCAATTTTACTATTTTAATTAGGGTTTATTTCATCCTAAGTGGTTGAAAGGTTTTTCATCAATCTCTTGTTTGTGCATGTTGTTTTTCATTTGAGGCTTTTCTTTAATCATGTCTTGTTTTTAATTTTTCTAGTTGATATTTTTCTTTTTTTAATTGATTTTGATGTGAGAGAGGCTCAGATCTATTTATTTAAAAAAATATATACAACTATATTATAATGGGTAATATTGTCTATTTATATATAATTTATATCATATCTTGTTTACCTTATCCATTTCAAACATGAAATAACATAACAAAGTGCTATGCAATGGTTTATAGGGTAAGTTTCACTGGTGGCCACAAACATTTTTAAATATATCGCTATGGCCACCAAAGTTTTTTTTGTAACATGGTGGCCACATAATTTTATTCCGATCACAAGCATAGCCATAAGGGAATGTTCCGTGGTATTTTCTGGTGAAATTGGGGACGTGGCAGCCACGTCATCACCTACCAAAAAATTCAAAATTTTGGGTTGATGACGTGGTTTTCACGTCATCATCTGAGGTGCTGATGTGGCAACCACATCATTTAACAAATAACCCATCCCCTTATGCGATGACGTGGCAACCATGTCAGCACCTCAGTCGCTGACGTGGCTGCCACGTCATCAACCCAAAATTTAATATTGACTGCCACGTCATCGACTAATTTCCATCTTGAATTAATTTCACTGGTGGCCACAAAACTTTTAATATATAACAAGTATGGCCACATAAGTTTCATTTAAGGTAAATTTCACTATTTGATAGTCTAAATTCAAACCTGTCATAAACAACATACATAAATGGTAAATGTACTACATGTACATTTTAAAACCTGTACATAAACAAAAAGTTCATAAAAATAAACCAATCTTCCATCTTCGACAATAGATAACAAAGTTCATAACAAAACATTGACGTGTCTAGTATTTGATAACAATGTACATAACAAAAACCATTAAGATTATTTTCATCAAAAAAAAAAACCATTAAGATTATAACATAAGCATTGTCAGTTGCTTTTGCCATCAAAATTCTCCATTCCTCCACCACCCTTGACCGAGGAAGAAACCCTTTTTGTAGGTGGAGGTTGATTTGGTGTTGTGCAGTAGATTGTATCCCCCAAGTTAGCCACACTAACATTAGTGGACCTACTTATGCTGACATTGAGAACTGGCCCTGGGCTGGTAATGGCACTGGTTTGACTTGCCTGAGACTGTTGGGAATCTATGAAATCAGGAGTCCGACCTGACTCACTGGCAGCTGTAGTGTTGCCAATTGGCACATTTCCTACATCATGAGCTTGAGTACTTCTCCCCTGTGAAGAAACAAATTGAAACAATTTACTTTAGAGGTGTAACTTATAAAGCAAAAGAAGAAAGTAATTCATGGAGGGCAACCCATTAAACTTCAAGTAACTCATTTACATCATGTGCAGTACATACCAAACATAATACAAACATAAATAACAAAAAGCCTTCCAATTGAACTTATGAGTGCAATGAAAATACTTCACAAGATACTTACCTTCTTATGATGCCTCTTGTTGTGGCCTGTTGCATGGCATTCACTACATTTAACTGTGCTTAACCCCTTCCTACATAGTTTCTGCTTGCCTCTCACAGAAGATCCAGAATTGGATTTTGATGCATTCAAGGAATTCTCAATCTCTTCAGCCTCTTTCCTCCTTACAATTGCTCTCCTTCCTTTTTTTCCTTCTCCCCACTCGGTGGTGGGATCACTATTGTCCCATCATCTATTTCGGCCAAAGGTCGTCGTTGTTGGTTGGGTTTATGTAGTGTTCATAGACTTTCAAATATGTTGACACCTTATAAGAAGCATGCACAAATTCTTCTGGCTGTTGATTATTGGCATATATGGTGCATATTGCATGACTGCAGGGCAACCCAGTCAACTCCCATCTTCTGCAAGTACAGGTTCTCTCAACCATGTCAACAATGAAGGATGATTGGGCACCTATGATCTGGACCTTAAGCCCACCTGAAAATTCTGGGATGTAGCACTGTGACTCTTCTTTCATCTTATCAAGCTTCTTTTGTACCTTAGGGCATATGCTTCCCTTGTACTTAAGCATCTTCTCCTTATTATTCTTCATTCTCCTCATCAATTTCAACTTGATCATTTCAAGCATTGTGATGATTCCCTTGTCTCTTACATCAAGTATATACTTGTTAAAACATTCACATATATTGTTGAGGAGGATATCACACTTGCTTGTGGTTGTGAACAATGACTGGTCCAGCTTGCATAAGGTCTATCTACATGATCAAGCCATTTTCTAGCTTCTCGGTTCTCTTTCTCTATTTCTCCAAGCCAGTAGTTAAACCTTGCTTCATATGTTGCCCTTGCAGCGTTCCATAAAAAATCTTTAAGTGTTTTCCCTCCGAATTTCTCCCCGAAGTTTGTGTAAATATGCCGAACACAATTTCGTGCTCGGCGTTTGGAAATATATCTTCAACAGCCCTTTTAAGCCCCGCAATTAAAAGGCAAAAATTAATTCAATAGTAGCATTACAAGAATTAAATTTAACCATAGCAACTAACCTTTTGTCGGTCACTCATTATAGTGAGATATCTCTGCTGTTCCATATCTCGTAAGTCATCTCTTAATAGCTCCATAAACCATGTCCAAGTATCCCTATTCTCAGCCAATACAACCGCATATGCAATGGGAAATATACGAGTCATTTGGGTCAATCCCTATCCGCGACAAACAATTGTCCACCATAGAGGCCTTTTAAAAATCATCCATCAAAGCCTATGAGTGGCCTACAACCTGACCAAAATGCATCCTTTAGGGGCTTCAAGCATACATAAAATCCTTTAAAGACATTTTCATCCCTCCACAAAATAGCTATGGTGCGTGGATTACTTTGCATAAGCTCAGCTGCATACTTGGTGAGCTTCGTGTATTGCTCAGCCTCATCTCCATTGACCCACTTCATTGCCAAGTTTTTAGTTCTCCAAGCTTTCATGGCAGATATTGTAAACCCATGGTCATCCTTAACTTGTTTAATTATGCCATTGGAACTCCAATGTGGATCGTCCCTGAATTTATCAAAATATTTAGTTGCAAGCCACCTTGAAGTTACATGAAAATTAGTGAAGACCTTCCCACAGCTGTGATCAAAATTGGCTATTTTAATTTACACAGATGGGTTCTCCCTGCTCATGTGAGCTGCATAAATCCTAAATGAACATTCTTTGTTGTGACATGCACATATTGCTCTCTTCTTGTCATTCTGTGGAAACCATAGTTGAAATCTATTCTTAATCCCCCAATTTCTGCATGCCATCTTCAATTGGTCAAAATCCCTGAACAACATCCTAACCCTTAATCTGGGGTTATATACTTCTTTTTCTTCATTAAATTCTGCATACCTAGTGTGGCCTACACCATCTCGAATCTAGTTTCGAAAGCAAGCCATCGTCACTTTGTCATCCTCTCGATTCACTTGTCTTCTCCAACAACAGCTCCTTCATTTACACTACTAGTTTGAGGGAAACTTGGGGCACCATTAGGTGTGCCGTTTTTGTTTTTTACTCTTTGTTCATCCATGACCTCCTGATAATCATCATCACCAAATTGGATATCATAATCTGGATCATGTAATTCATCTTCTTGTATTGGATGTACATCAAGCACGCTACTGTGTGACACCCCTTCCATGACGGACTTGATGAATTCTGAAAATTGAAAAAAAAAAAAAACAAAAAGTAGTAAGTCGGCAGTTTTGTGGAATTAACACTAAGTTACTTCCTCATGAAGTCCTTAACTTGTTAAAGAAGAAAAGTAATTTAATCACTAAGTTACTCAACTCAATAAAAAAATTAAATTAATCTACAAAGCAATTTTTAAATACTCATTAAGTATCATTAACCTCACTTTTACTGCCACTGCATTAAAGCTAGAGCCAAGAATGTCAAAGAGGATGCCAGGTTATATGACCATTGTTCAAAAATTGCAATAAACAGGAAGTGCATCAAAAGCTATGCAATTCCACACCCAAGATGTGCACATTGCCAATGAGAGAAGCTCTCAAACTTAAACATGATGCTAAGCAACTGGTTAAAAATTTGATAAAGCCAGTCACTAAAAGAGAGAGAGAAAAAGAAAGATGGAACAACAGTACATTACTTGGTATACTTCTTGCCATTAGAATAGATCAATTATGCTTTAGATTTTTAATGTAAAAACAACATAGATGACATATAAGAAATAGCATGGAGGATATGAATCAGGCTATGGGACTAAGCTAAAGTTACAAGGGAACAAGGTCTTAATTATATAAAAGTCACAAGTTACAACTATATAAAGTAACAATCTAATACCAAGACCAACATAATATAGACACATAAGGCAACAACCTGCTATATCAAAGAGGAAGGCACCAAAAAACTGCTTCATGTAATAAATCATGGACCATCCTGACATATCTAATAAATGAAGTGTGCCCAAGTTTAAGCATCCTTATTTACCAAGAGAAGTCATAAAATTATGGGTGTCCCCAATCATCAAAAAGGGACCCCATCAAAAACCAATAGAAGATGGCGGCACAACACATTTTTGTTTCCTAATAGGATAATGCTAGTCTAGAAACTGAATCAAAATCTCTAATAAGCTGCCTTTTCTAATTAATCAATTAAAGAACCAAACAAGGGTGGTCTCACAGCAGTTCCCACAAACACATAAAGAGCCTCACTGTTTTTTTCAGTTGTTTAGAGCTGGATCAAATCAAAGGGCACCATAAGGCATTGACATCCTTTGGACACCCAAAACCAATTCAAAACCGAAAATCAAAGGGCACCATAAGGCAGAAAACACCAAACCATCACAATCAATGAAAAAAAAAAAGGAAGAAGATGAACCTGGCTACAATCGCAGGTGAAGGGCAGGAAATTGATGAGCCCCACTCCTCCACACTGCAATGCTTCCCGAGATCAGGAATTTCAGGCGTCCTTATGAAATCAGAAAACAACAAATTAAAGCAGGGCTTCAAATTCACAAACCTAATCGTCAAAGCCCACGTCGCCGTTGTCTCTCTCGTTCACGTTTCAAACTCGTGAGACCGGCCTTTCAATAAGAAGAAGGGTTTCTTTGCGGGAGGAGAAAGAGGAAATTAGTCGATGACGTGGCAGTCAATATTAAATTTTGGGTTGATGACGTGGCAGCCATGTCATCGGCTGAGGTATGATGCGTCTCCGCAACAACACAATGGGGTGATGTGTGTCAACCCCTTGCGTTACCGCAAGTGCACGGGTCGTCAAGTAATAAAAGTGGACCCAAAGGGTCGGGTTGTCGAACCACAGGGAACAGAAGTACTAGTAATAGCCCCTCTTTTGTTATTTAGCCTAATGAATGTAGTATGCGATGATCTAATGGCCAACACTAAGAGTGTCACCACAAGTGCGCAGGAAATAAAAAAGGAAAAGAGTTCTCAATCAATAAAAGTGAGGTATCCGGACAGTGCTCCCCCTAGGATTCGGGTGTTGGATGTAGATTACAAGTGTTTCTAAACGAAGACAATGAGTCGTGGGTATCCAAAGGTATAACGGCCCCTGCCTCCAGGTCACCGATAACTAGTCCCCTACGAGGTCCCGGCGGAGAATTCTCTCGACGCCTCACACCACATATGACTGCTTAAAACTCTAGGGATCCCAAAGATATGACCAATTCCTAAAAGTAGATCTAACCCTGCCTCCAGGTGGAAGATCCCTAACCCCCTACGAGGTCCCGACGGAGAATTCTCTCGACGCCTCACACCACATATGGTTGCTTGACACTTAGGGAATATGGAGATAGGAAATATCTGTCGGAAGGGAAAGGGGACACTCCGCTATCTCATGGCTCACCCTCTCAACCCTCTTTACTCTTGGTAATTCTAAACCTAGCGGTGATCTCTCTCTTCACTAGATTGAATAAAACATGCAAGGCAATTAATAATGAAATCAAAAGCACAAACAAGCATTATGAACTCAAGAGTAAAACTCAATCTGATAAATTCGAATAGAAACACAATGTAAATCTAATGAAAATAAGAATCCTAGGGTTTACATGTCCGAATACCCTCTAGGGGTTTAGCTCTCCATGGAGAGAGTCACAAAACAAATAATAAATTCAGAAATACGTTCCAAAGACATAAAGAATAACCCCCTTAAATCCGTGATGATAGTCTCGATGGGTAGTTTCCACGTCTGGATTGAATCCACTCCGAAGCTAGGTCGCCGATGGCTTCCTTGACGCTATGACGGAGGAGGAATCGATCCAAGTTGGTGAGGAAAGCTTCCCAAAGCCGCAAAGAACTCCTTCCAAGCCCTAGCCGCCTTGTCTCTCGAAAGTGGCCAAAAAGATACCTAAAAATTATCACAAGGCGGCTTTTATAATTTGAATTCGGGGCTTTACGCGGGCATCCACACGGCCATCCACACGCCCGTGTGGAAATTCCACACGGGCGTGTGAAGCACTCTGCTACAGTACTGCTACAGTAAATTGCTACAGTGCCTCTCTACAGTAGCTGCTACAGTGATTTTTTTCCCGAAGTCTTCCTTGGAGTCCACACGGTCGGGCACACGCTCGTGTGGTAGGGTGTGTGGCTTTCTATGCTTTGAAATCCTCAAGAACTTTCTTCTGCTTTGTACGGAAGCTGGGACATGGGCGTACTACTGCCTTTGTGCCCTTTCGGTTTGTGTAATGACTTGTACTCCTCCGAAAGTTGGCAACACCCCCATGCATATGAACACAGCTTCTGATTGTGGTCTTGAAACGTGTCATCACACCCTATCTTTGCTTCTTCCTGTATATCATGTCTCCAAAGCCCTGTTTGCACAAAAGAACACAAAACACACCTTGTTAATGCTAAAATCTGATAGAAGTGATGCTCAATGCATATAAACTGATATTATAAAATATATATAATCAAGCACTTATCAAGGTACTGACATGGTTGCCATGTCATCGCATAAGGGGATGTGTTATTTGTTAAATGATGTGGTTGCCACATCAGCACCTCAGATGATGACGTGGCAGCCACGTCATCAACCCAAAATTTTGAATTTTTGGTAGGTGATGACGTGGCTGCCACGTCAGCAATTTCACCGGAAAATACCACGAAACATTCCCTTATGGCTATGCTTGTGGCCGGAATAAAATTATGTGACCACCATGTTACAAAAAAAACTTTGGTGGCCATAGCGATATATTTAAAAATGTTTGTGGCCTCCGGTGAAACTTACCCATGGTTTATATGGTGTGTATGAATCATTGAATAGGTTATGAGTTTATCATCCTCATATCTTTTCTCACTCCTATTCAAATCTCATATCCTATCTGCTCTTATCATATCTGCTCCACAAAGTGAACCCAAAAATACCATAAACAGTAAAAAAAAAATTATAAGATAAATTTAATAAACAATTAATATAAATTGTACATCATCAGTGGAGTCAAAAGCATATCATAAAGTTAAAATTCATCCCAAAAGCATCACCAAAATATATCTGCGTCAAAAATAAATGTTACATATATGAGGACAATTTGGACCCTCTTATATCTGCGATTGTGATATCATAACATTGCTGAGAACTAGTAATCCCACCTCCGAGTTTAGGCCCATTAACTAGTAAGGCCCAAACCCAAAACGACTCAGAATAGCTCGAGTGACCGAAACGGCGGCAGCCAAAGCATCCGTCATCGAGGCCTTGTCTCTCTCTCTCTCTCTCTGTGCCTCCCTCTCTCTCCGATCTGATCTCTTCAATGGCGGAGAACGGAGGACCCTCCTTGAGGATCCTGTGCCCTAAGAAGAGGCTGGCTTTCTCCTGGGACCCTACCGTCTATTGGTTGATCGGCTCTCCTCTCTTCCTACCCCGCTTCACCATCATCTCATCTTTCCGATGCCTCCACTCCCTCCCCGGTGATTCCTTGTCCCCCGACTTCTCCCGCGAAGCAGGTGCGCTTTTTTCTTTCCCTTTTTTAATCTTTTACTTGGATTCTTGATCGGCCAATGAATGCTGGTGATTTCCTGCTTTCAATTGAATTTGGCTTTCGTTGCTTTTATCTTTGTTCGTTGCTTATTGGAAGTTCTGTTAATCGGCACATCAGCTTTAAAAATTTAATTTAAGTGTTGCTTCATTTGAGAAGTCTACCTTTTTTCAGGACTCACCTGTCTTGTTGAGCCTAGTGGACTGATCCTTTACTTGACCTTGGTTTACTACTTGCATTATTATCAGTTCATTATTTTAAGCAGATGTTAAGAAAAATATTGGATATTAAGATTGTTCATTAGCAAAATTTGCAAGATGATGTGCTATGGAGCATTTTTAATTTTTGTTTTTAGATGGAAATGCAAACTTCTAAGATGGTTTATTAGCTTGCAAGGTAGTGCTATGGAGCAATTTTTATTTTTTGTTTTAGATGGGTGTGCAAACTGCTAAGCTGGTTCGTTAGCAAAATTTGCAACTCGCAAGATAGCACCACGTAGCAATTTCTATCTTTAGTTTTAGACGGGAGTGCAAACTACTACTACACAGTGCCAAACAATGATCATATGATGCTATTTGTCCTTTTATGATCTTCCCTTTCTATTTTCTGTTTTCTTATCTTTCCTTTGTGCTGTCATTGTTATATATATGCTGTTATGTAAATTAAATAGTTATGGTCATTGGGAAACCTATAGTAAAATGGAGAACTATAGAGATCCTTTAATTTAAACAATTATAACTAATTGATTTAAGGAATTTTATAAATTCAATTTTGATTGTATAAAATAATGGTCTTGAAACTGTTGCACATCTGTCTAGTTTTAGTTATTCTATCTCGTGCATTAAGTGGAAAATGATATTTGTGCGTATCAGCTTTTGAATTTTGATTAATGATTCACTTTTGGGAACATGCGTGCTTACACACACACAAACACAGACTCTCTCTCTCTCTCTCTATTATTTTGTCAAATTTTTTATTGCAAATCCATGTGTTTATCTAAATCTGAATCTTTTATTGAACCTTCATTATTTGTTATGAACTGCAAACTTGTAACTTATTTTTCTTTTCTGTATTCCATTGAAACAGATGATCTTAAGACATTACTGTTAAGAGGATTTGATGTCATAGGTGCATTAATTGTAGCTAATGGTCAGCCAGAGGAAAATTCTAACAGAGCAATAGCGGCCTCTTTAAAAATGAGAAAATTTCTTTTCAATTCTCAAGAACAGTATGATATGATTGGTGCCACTTCTGATTTGGAGTCTGGTGAAATACGCTTTTTCTTCTCTGAAGCCACAAAGCATAAAAGTATTCAAGCTTTGAGCAATATAGTATATGAAGATAGTCCAGAAAATTACATATGGGATACCGGTTGCCTTTTGAGGTGTGGACTGGAATTTAAGTTGCCTGTCTTCATTCCTGTGAGTAGAATGTCAGGTATGTAAAAGATTTAAATGATATTGTGCTGTTCTTTTTCCTGGAATTGTAAGTATCAAGTGAAATACATATGAAATCCAATAGCTTTGGGGTCATTTCCCATAATCCTATTGTGTAGATGTAGGTTAATATGATTATTATTTAAGGTGACACGAAACCATGTCTATGTGTAGAAGAAAGGAAGGTCCTCTACATAAGAAATGGAGATGTTATTTCATCTCAGTAAAATTAAGGATTGTCATGTGAGCTTTGCACTATCTTAAGTAAACAGTTGATTATTGCATATACTTCCTTCATTACACATACATGCGTGTGTGAACACACGCGCAGAAGACAACAAGATGACCAATATCTTCAGTGTAAGAAAATCAACCACTTACTTTTTATTTATTTTATAATTAGAAGACTATTTAGGCTATGCAATCATAAAACTTTAAGTTCCCCCTGTTTCTAGTCTTTAAGTTAAAGTTTAGAGTGATGCATGTATTATAATTTACTTGTTAAGTTGAAGTGCCATATAATCTTGTTCATATGAATTTTGTAAATCTATTGGTTTGAGGACTTGCGTATGGGTATTGGATTAGGGTAAGATTCAAAAAGACCTGAAAGGCGCATTCTTCGTCTTGTTGAACTCGATCCACTTTCACTTTACCTATCCTGTCTGGCTAAAAAACTCGATGATGGAAAAAAGAGCATGCCTCCCCTTTCCTCCACATTCTTTCAAACGGTCATGCTATAGACAAAAACAGTAATTCTAATTATTCTGATGGTCTCCTTCCGAATGGGATAAGAGAATTCCCACTATTCTCTCTCTCTCAATTGAAGATTTTTTTTAAAGAAAAACCGCAGTACAAAAAATACTAATAAACCCCAGTATAGACTGGTACGAGTCAATTCAACATTTTTTTTTATTCAGGTTTGATTGTGCCATAACTTCATAATTAGAATTAGGTTTCTCGCTGAATGAACTGAATTGCGGATATTGACCCCAAAAAAGAAAGGGTAGGTACAGCTAGTCCGTGAACAGCCAACCATCGCACTGTAAAAATGGCATAGGTTCGATCTATGGTCATTGGGGGCCTCCGAAAAGATCTACTAAATTCATCGAGTTGTTCCAAAGAATCAAAACGGCCAGTTATTAGTTATTAAAAGAAGCCCCTTGGACTTGCCATCGTTGTAAGAGATTTGGAATTAGCACTAATTATAGAGGGTGTGTGGACTAAAGTTATGAAAAGTGTAGAATGCGGACACTTGGGAATTGGAAGGCTAGTCTGAGAAAGGTTTCTTCATTTCAGGTCTTGATTTCTTAATGTTACAATTCAAATGGTACAAGGTTCTAGAACTTTTTGATTTTTTACAAAATGATCACTTGATTTTTTTTATACATGTATTCCTATCCACGATCTCAAAACTATTCTAGATTTTTCACAAAAATATCAAGAGATTCTTATCCAAGTCTCTAGATGTTTCTTCTCCTCTAGAGTTTTCTCCACTTTTTTA
Source organism: Dioscorea dumetorum (assembly GCA_902712375.1). NCBI lineage: Eukaryota > Viridiplantae > Streptophyta > Magnoliopsida > Dioscoreales > Dioscoreaceae > Dioscorea > Dioscorea dumetorum. The sequence continues at coordinate 12,639,300 of CACTHL010000494.1, forward strand.
GAAGTGCATTAATTGTACCATAACCTGACTTCTATATGTGGAATATATGAACTTAACTGAATTTACTTTTTAGTTTATACAAGTAAATACTAATTACCTTCTAGAGGAGATGCTATATCATAAGAAAGATCATGATATGATTTCCCATTGCCAATTACATGAGTATATTGTCCTTGATAAAACTTAAGGCTCTGTCCTTCATTCTCAACAAACATATGTTTTGCTGATGCTTTCCACCAGTTGAAAGACTATCATGATTAAAGTTACTTTGTATAAACCAAAAATCTTGATGATGTGCTTTTCTGAGGTTTGTTTCTTCTTGCAACTTATATACGTAGCATTTTTCTCAGATGTGGAAGATATACTGTCGTCCTCCATCACTGCTGTTGCTGCTAAATTTAAAGATCCTAATGTTGCATACTTGATCGAAACGCCAAATGCCACTGCTGGGGAATCACCTCTTTCAGTTGTATTGCATGGTTCGGGGCTAGATTTTAACCTTTCCAAAAGCATGCCAAGAACTGAAGAGTCCAATATGCAAGCTCAAATTTGTGCAGACTTCTGCTCAAAAGATAATTGCATCTCATCCCCCAATGGAGGAAAGGTTAGCTTACCTCTAAAAGACACTATTTTGTATGGTATGATTCTCTGCTAGTGTCCTACAGCCTTGAATTTTCTTTTGTCTTCAGAATAATTTTGATTAGATTCTAAACTATATTGTGAAGATATGATAGCATTCATCAAATTAACTCGGTTATGCTTAAGTTTTGCTCTTTCAGCTGTTTGCTGGATTGGCAGAGGGGGAATGTATTGGAGACATTCCATCTTATTTATTTTATAACTTGCTGCTCATTTGATGTTTACATTGGTCTTATTTTGCAACATTTTTTGAATTGTTAGTTCAAGAAAACCACATTTACTTACAAATATTTTGCAAGGTGTTATGTAACTATATAATTGATCTAAGTAGTTTAATATTTCTGATTGGTAAATTCCTTAGAGTGCAGAAACAATCCAAGTCACTATTTTCTACAAGCAAACAAGGAGAAATGCAAGTTTTGCTGCCCCTTTTGCACAGTATTATCCAGGTACCGAATTTGGTTGTCATTTAAAGTTTTCTTTGACAGCCTTCATTTTCCATATTTTATATAAATCAGAACCAATGGTCTAACTTGTTATCACTCATAAATACCTATTTTACAGTATCAGAACCAACTAAAGCTGTGTCTATTAGTTTCAAGCTAGATATGCTCTGCTATGCATCAAAAGACTATCCTTTGGCTGAAGCTGTTTCTAAATTGCTCGTACCTGGTTTAACTGATCAGCTTCTTATTATGAAAAATGCTATTATGCCCAAGCTTCTCACACGTCATCCAGAGGTAACATAACTTTATATCTCTTAACATTAAAGACAGATATTTGTAATGCTTTTCTTGTATCACCATGATTCTTGATAATTATGCTAGTCTTGTAAGTAGTAAATTAGAAAGGGCTGCTGGGTTGTTATTTTTTGGCAATATGATACGACCTCAATATATGTGTGTTCAATTGCTCGTGCATGCTTGTCTTTGTATCCTTGTATTACATATGTTGAATTTCTTTGTTTGGCATTCCACTAGAATCTCATGTTGATGGCAGTTTCTTCTCTATTCAGAGGTGTTGAGCTAAAAAATATGTGTGTTCATTTTTTGTACTAACTTTCTTATGGTACTTGAGGGTGTGTTTGATTGTGGAATTACTTTAGATGACCTACTCTATCCTGAGTTATTTTAGCCCCTCCAACTAAACTCCCTGCATGCAATAACTTGGCATAGGAATATTTTTCTACAATATTAATAAATAAATAAATAAAATTATTACATAATAATTAAAAGTTATTAGATTATGAATAAATACCAACTATCAATTAGAACACTTTGAATTTAGTTAAAACTATTTATTTTAAATATTATTAGTTTAGTAAAACTTGGATGAACTTGTTTCAAAAGTTCCATCCAAAACAAATTCAAACATCAAATCCCCTAACCCCACTTATTTGAACTTATATTAACTTATTCTAGCCCCAGTGAGTGCCACCTTAGTGTTTTTGTGTGCTCTTGGACATTTTGAGACCTTCACAATTTAAGACATCAAATTATAGCAATATGATCTTGTCTTAGATTTGTATGTCCATGTGTGTATTAGCCTGTTAGGCTGGACTACAGAGTATAGAGGATAAGTCTTTGGGAAAAGATTTGGCATATTGACTATTAATCACACATTTAGACATAAATATAAAGTGGGAAAGTTGACATTTACTGGGGGCAAGTATAATGCATCTTTTACCACATGCATAAATCTTGAACCGTAGCTAATTACCAAAATGCTTTTAATCCTTTATTAACTTATGTCAAAATTTCTATTCTGCCATTTCCTACTGCCATGTTGTGTTTATACAGGTGTTGCTTTCATGTTTGGATTTGAGCACACATAATATCAATATAGGTGGATCTGTGTAATTCAAGACTTTCTTGAGAACCATTTCTTGCATCAGGTTGACTCCTGTAATGAATTAATATACTTCCATTGAAGGTTTAAGATGCATATATTTGCAGAATTAGAATTTAATGAAAGGGACAAAATACTGGCTGTAAAGTAGATACTGGATTTTCTTCAATTGGTTCATCTCAGTTCTTCAACAAATAAGTGGAAGGATCAAAATTGAGTAGGGAATCGTCTTTTGTATCCTGTAATTTCTACCAACTATTTTTAAGAAGCTCTTTTGTGTTCTTCTGGCTTATTTTGTATGGATTTGTTTGTCCTTTAGAAATTGTTATATCAGTTTTTTCCTTTGCAGTTTTATTGGCATATATTTAGATATGCAACTTTCGGTTATGATATTCTGTTTTTGTTTAGTATTAGCACTTTTGACTCTGTTTATTATTAAGTTTTTATTTATGCGGTCAATTAAATAAGCTTTTCCCCACTTTGTGTGCCACTTCATTTGTATTCAGTATATTGTGAAGCATAAGTGCTTCTTTCTTGAATGTATTTGTTGTGTTTACAGATACATCCTTATCACTTCTTTCCTCCTGGGCTTCTGCATCCAATAACAGCTTTATATGAACTTAAGCATGGGGAGAATGAGGGAAAACAAGGTATTGCAGGACCTTCTAACTGAATTGAAATTGAACAATGAACTGAAAAACGAGAAAAAACTGCAACACTTGATGTTATATGAAGATTCCAAGCTTATATCAGCCAGGGAAATTATTGTAAAAATTGTGTGATTGAAGTCTATGTTTATTTTGCAGGTGACATTAGAAAATCTTTACATTCCAGGTTGGGTTTGCCCTTGGACCGTCCTCTCTTGCGCATTGTGAATGCGTTAACTTTTGTCATCAAGGGAAGTGAGGAGGGTAACTCAAAAAACATTGGTAATGCTCTTTCTTTTGTCAAAGGATAGTGACAACTAGTTATAGGTTGTTCTCATTTGGATTTTTTGTTTATTTATTTTTTTGAAAGGTTATCTTCCATTATTATGTGTTCTTGACCGAATGTATTTGGGGTGGAGCTGCAGGTTCTGTCCTGCTCAGGGATGTCCACACTGAAATTCCAGGAAGCGGGGGTTAGTTTATTTGCTTCACATTTTTCAATTTGATAAAAATTGGATTATTGAGTTTCAATTTATCCAAAATTTCTTGGGTTGTTGGTAAATAGTCTTATTAAAATACTCATTATTCGTAATGTCTTTGTGATGTTGATACGTCTTTGCAGTTTCTGGAGGTATCACTTCTTTGATTGATGGATCATATGAGTACTACCATTATCTACATGGTGGAATCGATGACAATGTAATGATAACTCATCCTGTGTTGTCTACAGATGTTACCATTGTATTTTGCTTTTGTTTGCAGCAATTCTATTATGCGTTGGTATTAGCCCTTGCCTTTAATTAAGGTTTATCCATGCTTGATTTCTAAATTCTGCATGACTTGGTCTCCACCAAACCACACAAAACATATACACATGAGCGCATACACACACATTTGAAGAAGATAATGTCTGGGCTATGGATTTTGGATTATGAACTGTCCATCTATGCAGTGTTGACTCATCTTCTGTCTGTTGTGGCTATTATAAATCTTGTTTGTTGCTCATCATACACTCTTTCATAGTTAATGTATCAATTTCTCTTCTTTAATTAGGAAAATTATGAAGCATTTTGATGTGATATTGAGCAATAGGACTGCTTTATTTATAATTTTGTACCTAATAAATGCTTGCTTGATTATGAATTAATTTTAGGGATGGGGATGTGCGTATCGCTCTCTGCAAACTATCATATCTTGGTTCAGACTACAGCATTACACAGCAGTTGAAGTTCCTTCACACAGGTATGGATTTCTTGAGGCATGTCGCTTCTATACTTTATTCAGGTGTCCTTGTTGTATACATTTCATTTATATTAAAATTTAGTTCTTCTTCTCTCATAAATTTAATAGTTACAGAAAGATTCGGTCCTTATATGTATTGGAATCTTTTATTTGTAAGTATCTCTTTCGTAGGTCATTATGAGAGGGATGCTGATAGAATTTTCAACTTCCCATACTCAAAATATTTAAACTATGCTTCTGAGATTTATTTGTGTGTGTATATTCTAAATTAACTAGTGTTTCATTCTTTGTAGAGCAATTCAGCAAGCGCTTGTGGAAATTGGTGATAAGGAACCTTCATTTGTTGGTTCCCATGAATGGATTGGGGCTATTGAATTAAGCTTTGTTTTGGACAAACTTCTTGGTGTAAGCATAGTATTATTTGTTTTATAATCATTATCTTGATATTGATATTATTATTTTTCAGAGTTAAATATTTTTTTTAGGCCACGTCTTTGGTGTTCATTAATTTTCAACTGTTGCCATGTTGCATTGGAAAGAAATGCAGTTGACTTACTCCTTTAAAACTTACATCTGGTTATTATGTCAGGCCTTGATTCTTTTCATGTTTTTTACATTGTAAATATGGAAATGATAGAAGGTACTGTGGACCCTTTAGTGTAATTAATTTTTGTATGATATTTTTAACATTGCACCATAGGTTTGAAACTGATAATAAAATGTTTCAGACATTCAGATAGTTTTGAGTTGCATTCATCTTTCATGTGGCAGTATGGTTATCATCGATAGCTCAAGTGTGAGACCATCTTTGTTATTTCATTTCTGATGGTATGGCAAACCAAATTTGTTGTTTGGACAGATCACCTGCAAGATCATGAATGTGAGGTCTGGGTCAGAGCTTCCAGAAAAATGTAGAGAGCTTGCTATTCATTTTGAGACACAAGGAACCCCTGTTATGATTGGTTAGTAAATTTCGATGTGAGAAGGTTTCTAGTTATATCCATTTCTTTTTGTTTCTTTTCATTCAATCTACAATTCATAGAAGATTGCAACTACATGCTAAAAGTAAAAATAAAATAAATGAGGCTGCCTGGCCAATGACTAGAATTGATTAGTGCATTGCTTAATAAATTATGTGCTATATACTTATGGAATGTTTTTCTTCAATTTTTCTGGGTAAAGTCTCCTTGAAGGTTGACTACACGAAAGATAACTTCTTGCTGAACTTTGTTTCACTAGGGCATGGACAATTTACTGATTTAGCCATTTGTTTTTCTTAACTCAGAATACCAATTAAATTATAATCATCTGATACTAATTGGGTGATTGCAAACATTATTTGGAGTATTACATCAACTTCTAAGTTGCAAAATGAAAAATGAAACCAGACCCATCTATTATTGATGCCATCATTAATTTTTTCTTATACTGATTCAGGTGGTGGTGTTTTGGCATATACCCTGTTGGGAGTTGACTTCAATGAAGCAAATGGTGATTGTGCATTTCTTATTCTTGATCCACACTACACTGGAAATGATGATCGAAAGAAGATTATTAGTGGCGGATGGTGCGGGTGGAAGAAGGCTGTTGACAGCAAGGGCCGGAACTTCTTCTTGACCGACAAGTTCTATAACCTTTTGCTTCCTCAAAGACCAAACATGGTTTGAGTAAAAGAAATATCCTTATATTATGACAACATGAAACATGAAGTGCAAGTAGAGCAGGACAACTCAGCACATGAGACTTGTTCCCGTAGTTATTTCACCTTCTGCACTCTATTGGCTCTTGTGGCATGTGACTCATTGAGGTGAAGATCATTCATTACACTACATTTCTAGTGTCAGGCCAGGCGAGATATTTATATCGGCAGCAATTGATCTATAAGTACTTCGGGGATCCCTTTTAGTAGTTTGATTTAGAATGTAGCATTGGTGCAATGATGCAGTAGTTGTCTTATGCTTGTATTATAGGCGACGGATTTCTGTTATTCTTGGTTAATTCTTAAATATTTCATTTGCAAAGCAGGCAATAGATGATTTAGTAGATATCTGACAGAATGGATTGAATGCTTGTGTGGGTTGGTTACAATTCAAGGGCTTTGTTCACTTGGCCCCAAAGAAAGCCTCTCGGAATGGTTGGGGAATGCTGATGAAGTGTTTGCAGAACTTTACTGTTTTGAGATGATCCTATTGTTGGGAAACTTACCATTTTAATTTCCTTCTGTTGTTGTGCCGTTAAAGTTTTAGTTCTGGATTTTGTTATTGTTTTTATATACATATTTTTTATGTTTTCGGTAGATGGACAAAATTGGAGCCAATGGAGATCTTTAACTGTTTGATTATGGATTATTATATATATGGTGTTATGTTCACGCCAATCATTGATGGCGAGGTTCCTCCTAATATGTATTTAAATATATTAATTAGCTATGGTAACGTAACATTTGGGGTGACCAAAACTGGGTAATCATTCAAAGCGAATACAAGGTATTTGATCCGTATTCAATCTGGAAACAGTGTTGCAGTTTAAACTGGATCAGATATTCGGATCTGAATTCAAATTTTATTTAATTTAAAATATACGATTTTCTATAATTTTTTATAATCAGATTTGTTTTGAGCAAAGTTATTGTTTCGATGAAAAAAAAACATATATGTATATATATATATATATATATTTGTAATTTCACAACTTTGATGTATATAAATGAAATAACTTTTATGGTATATAAATATGGGCACTTAATATTGTTCAATTACCTCCTAACAACAATTTACTTGGTGAAAGAGTTTTCCGGGGAGGTTCTCATGGTTTAAGCTTTATTCTTGATAGTTAAAAATTTCATTGTCGTTGAACTTATATTCATTTAATTCTTATTTCCTTTATATTTTCAAAAGTCAAATAAATATGTTTCTAAATTATAAATGGAAGAATTGGCTAAGCTTATGCATCTAGAATATAATAATAAATTAATAATATATAAAAATATGCTAAAAACTAGATTGGATCCAAATGCAGTTTTTGTTTTCTCTCGACCTGGATTCAATATGGTTTTCAACTAAAAAGTTTGGATCAGATTCCCAATAACTTTGGTTCAAATATTCGGTTCAAAAATTCGGATGCCAGTTAGATCACCAAATCAGGATTTTTTGCTTAACCTAGGCAACCTGGTTATTAATGTAATTATTTTAATGTTAATATGAAATTATTTATTTGTCATTATCACTAAAATATTTAGTTAAATTTTGTAAGGTTTTCTCTATTTCTTTCTAAACGTAGCTTTTAAAATTTTAAAATGATATGCATCAATTATTTAACTTTTTTGAATGAAAATTAGTTATTTCTGAGTGAAGTCTTAAATAAACATGATCTTATATTATTTTATAGATAATACAAATGAATTAACATCTTTTAACGAAGTTTTTTGATCAAATTAGACATACATTAGGGTTCAATGTGTTATTTATTTATGTTTTTTATTATTCATCTGAAAAGTTCCATTCTTATTTAATCAGCCTTGTGTGTTGAAATTTTAAATGACATACCATATCTGCATTTTAATTCTCACTAATTAATCCATCAGAAGAATGGAGAAGACAAAAACTTACCCAAATTCGAAAAAAATTGTAAATAATCTTGACATTTGCATGAAAATATTATCAACTTTGATATATTTACCAACTATTAAGTATGAATATTTTAGTAAAATAATAAATACTAATATAAGATTCTTAACGGTCCAAATATAGTAATGTTTCATTCTAGTCATATTTTTGCCTTGTGAATCAAATCGAAATTGTATATGTTCCTGCTAACATGACTTGGGAATCACGTTTGGGAGCTGTTTGGTGAGAGTAATATCATATTACCTCCGAAATATGGACTAGTTAATTTTACATTACCTCATTTAGTTATTTAAAATGAGAACATTATCTTTCTGGAATGCGATAACTTGGTTAATATTACAGGAAATATGATTACCAATCAATGCGTTTGGTAGGTGGAAAAGTAATCATTTTTCCGGGAACATAATGCACGTGAATCACTTAACCATGTTTGGTAAAGCACTTTCCTTGGAAAATTACATTACCATGAGGTTGCGTTTGGTGTTTTACTATAGGAATGCTGTGATGAAATTTAATTGATGGGAAAGTGATTGATAGGAAAGCAATTTTTGAAAAAATAACATTTCTTTGTTTGGTATGTATTGGAAAATTGGATCAAATTGATGGGAAAATAATATTTCTGTGTTTGGTATTAGAATATATTCTTGGGAATCTTTTGGCATAATGACAAAAATACCTTTGTGTTATTCTACATATCAACAACTTGTCAATCATTTTTAACATTAAAATAATAATATTCAAATATTTTTAAATACATAAAATATTTTAAAAAATCAATTAAATAAAAATATTTTTAAATTTATTAAAATAATTTATTAACTTAATAAAATAAAAAAAATTTATATTTGTTGTTCTCACTCGGTACCTACCTTTCCCTCAAATAATAAGTAAAATCATAAATAATAAGCGCAAACCGTTAGTAATAAATAAAAATATTTAGTTATAAGTAGAATCATTAAAACTACCGGATTCAAGTAATAGATTTTTGTAAATCTTTTATGATTCAAATAATAGATTTAAACTAGTACATGAGAAAAAGACAAATTGATATTTTTCAAAGACATGCATATTTGCATGTTGTTGCTTGCATTTCTCTACATAGATAACCTGCACAATACATGTAAAGTAAAAACATGTAAAACAACCATATGGATATTCATCAACATGTGGTGAAGTACATAAATCAAATGCAGTCAAAATATCTATATAATACTTAAACATGTAAAAGTAGGATAACTACTTTAAGATGTTCAAAATGTTTAGTCACATTCAAACAAGTTTAAGTTGTTCTTAACAAGCTACATTCATAACAAGTTTAAATGTTCAGTCACATTCATGACATCTCTAAATTGTTCCTTCAAGAAGACAATAGACATAAATAGCCTTGAACTCATCTAGAATGTTGAAAAAATAATCGCTTTTCTCATTATCAAGAGAGATGATGGATCCAACACAAACAACCTCTTCAGCAGTGAGGTCATCAATGGAAGATATAGTTGTATATAACTGAGCTTTCAACTCATTCGTTTTCTTTGTATCTTTAGCTTTCCTAGCAGCATCATTAGCTAGAGCCTCCAAGCAACAAGCCATTCTAACAAATTCAACTATTGTACTTTCACATATTTTACTCATTTGCTGCAAGCTGTTGATAAAAGGCTCATCAATATTACCATTATCATTTTTGGTCTTAGCCTTCTTCCTTTGAGTAGATGACTGATAAAAGCTTCTTAAACGGCATTTTGGCAAGTCATTCAACAATTGGTTGGAAATGCTTTTGGAATGATCGTGAGCAAACTTGTAGAACTATGCTACAAATTCAAGTTCTAATTTCTCATCAACATGTTAATCTCAAAGGCAACTCATTGATATAGATGCTTCATATATTGAAATGGAAGAACAAATTAGTATATAAGCAAAGGCAGCATATTGAATCTCTTCATTTAAAAATAAATAGCTATACTTTATGAATGGTTGCACTTCTAGACAATTCAATTAGATATATATTTTCTGTAAGATATTTATTTTTTACTGTTCTCAATGTCTTACCAAACTTGTGAAAATTGATAGATTCCTAGGGTGTTCTTCTATGTCTTCTATATCATCATCAATACCGAGTGCCTTGGGATGCCTTGTCTTTATATGAGGTTCAAAATAATTTGTGTAGAATGATGATACTTCCTCAACTAAGTAAGCAGTACATATGGAGCCATCAACTCTTTCTTTACTCCTTACATTCTTCTTCATTTTTTACATTTATATTTAATGAGGTGATTAAATTATTCATGTATGAAGCATACAAAAACAATTTAAAGCAATTACCTTTCGGATGGATACATTCACCTATACCGTATTAGACCCACACTCCATGTTTTGCAAGCCAAATGTAGCAATATATGCTCATTGAAATAAAAAAAGCTCGGGGAAAATATATGCTCTATCTTGCTACATAGCAAGAGGATTTTCTTCTTTAAGCTCTGGCATATATTTTTCTTTATTACAGTCAAAGTGAGCTCATTGAATGTGGATGCAATTCCCTAAATGCTATTGGGAGTAATCTCTACATGAAGAAATGACAATTATAGTTTTAAGTCCCAAAAGTTTTAGGTTTTGCATATTAACACATCTGCCTCTGTTTGACACATATCCACTCAGGAATCTAAGATTTTAAAGCCATTCATATAGCACAATTTTTTGATTGTCTATCAACACATAGAGGCCGACTACAAAATTCCGCCAAATCCTCCTTAGATTTAGTAATATTTTTTAGTCTCCCCTTCCATATTCATCACAGTGTTGCACATATTCTCAAATACATTTTTCTCAATGTGTAAACTATCAAGATTGTGTTGAATGAGATTTGTCTGCCACTAAGGCACATCTCAAAAAAAGCTTAATTTCTTCCAACCATTACTTCTAGCAATGAGGCTATTAATCTCAAGTGTAGTAGAATATATGACTCCTTATGCCCAAATCTTCTATTTCTTTTAAGAACTTCTTACCAAATTAGGTAGTGAGAGCCGTTTTTATTACAACTCTATTTTCCATAGAAGCTATTTTATTTCTTTTGACTCAACAATTAAGAGGAAATAACTTACCTTGGTCTTCAAACAAAGATTGCTTCCCATTTTTGTTAGTATCTAGATCTTCTTTGCAATATAGACAGGTAATCCTACCTATAGTGCTTTATTTAAATGACTTTGAATATACCAAAAAATCACTTATGGTCCAAAAGCGCAGAACACATTTAAAAATTATTCTTCTTTGATACATTATATGTCTCAACTCTAAGTTCACCGAAATACTTCAATTCTATAACAAGGTTGCAAAAGCACATCCAATATGTTTTTTTGGAATTTTGGGACCAAGAAATATTATAATCAGGAATATATACTCCTCTTTCATACATAAACAATATGCTATTAACATAACTACTCAAAAAGTTGAAATCCATCAATACACAATCCTAATTTTACATTTCAACTTTCTAATACAAATGAAAGATAGTATTGCTGAAATTCATCCACTCAATATTGTCAGAATAGTGACCCATAACCCTTTTTCAAGCACATGCTCAGCATGCCACCTTATTTCTTTTGTTGTTGTATTTAATGCATATAATCTCTATAGCTTTGTTATTACAAAAAAGTAGTACATATTCTTGTATGGGATATTTCTTTGATTTTTGGATGATCCATTTCTCCGTCACTTGTACCTAAAAACCTCACAAATTTTGCAATTTATTAATTCACTATCTTTTTTCTAGTATATCATGCATCCATTAAGACAACAAAACTTTTCTCAATCAGTAGATCCATGCCTTGAACTAATTCTTTATGTTGTAGAAGTTATCTAGCATTACATTATCAACTGATAATTAATAATGCTTTTAAAAACTACAAAAGTCAGCATAGCACCTCTCAAATAAATTAGAATGATGACGCCTTTATGTTTAGCAATTTTGCAACAACCAATAACTGTGAATGATTTCCACAACCTTGCCACACCACTTGATTGGCCACTCTAAGCATATTAAACAATTTTTTAGCCACTATATTTGGAGATTTCTCCTTATTAGAATGAGAGAAATAAAAAATTACATTGTCCACGACAATTTGTTCATATAAATTATGCAATGATGGTTCAACACCTAAAACTATTTTATATGTCACATTTTCACCATGAGTATTGATATTCAACACACTAGGTTATCTACAGAGAACACATTGATAGTATTATGGTATGACTCCATATTTCATAAGATGATACTTAACTATATTTTCTATGTGAAATGCTAGATTTTAACACTTGTGATGATTATTTGGGTAGTTGAATTTGATTCCATCATACATTCTTAATGCATCTTTGCAAAATTGATGAATTCATTTATACCATGCAACGAATTGGGTTTCAAAAGACCATCCTTAAGCCTAATATACATTTGATTATCTCTAAAACCGTTTTAATAATAGCTCTTGTTTCAGAAGAAAAATATCAATCAATATAATCAGTATGATTTAATCCTTAAATTTATTGTCTAAAGATATAAGTACAAAATGAGAAGAAGTTTTTAGTTAACACCAACCAAATATATACATTTGAACATTTTGCGAGGATATTTAAAGCATCAATAATTGGTACCTTCAAATTGCTCGCTTGTGCAATATTTTAATAATAAGATCTTTTTAAGAAATGCATTAAGGAATCTGCTATAAAAGAAACACTACAAATAAATTGCTATATAGTGACGGTCTAAAAATTGTTGGTAAAAACTAATAATCCGTTGGTAGTGTTGTGTGTATACATCTATTGGTCTCACCGTTGGTAAAGCACCTTAGATTTATTTAACTTATACCAATGTTAAAATATATATTCCAACATTTTTTACCGTCGGTAAAGATCTCATAAGTATAGACCTATGCCAATGGTTATAACATTAGTTAGAATAATTCCATTTGATTTATCAATGATTACAACATCCGTTGCTATAGATATATATTGAAAAAGACATGTTTAATTTTAACAACGACTATACCATCGGTAAAAAATTTTATACTAATGATTAATCTTCAATATAACCATTATACACCTATAAATATATTATGAATAATTAAATATCTCATACACAATTAAATTAATTACAATAAATTAAAACAATCAATGTCATTAGAAAACAAAGACATTCCACTAAAAATACAAAAGAAAACCTATTACATCATCACAAACATATATTCATGTTAAAAAATAAACTACCATTCAATCTTGATAACAAAGAGTTGTGCCTTAATTAAAAATCTAACACAATCGCTTTACTGAAAACAAAAACAAGTATTTCATCATCACAAACATATGTTTATAAAATGCATGTCCAAAAGGAAACTACCATTCAATCTCGACAACTAAGAGTTCTTGCCTCAATTCCAAATTTAACACAAAAATAAAATACTTTCATTTAATGTCTAACAATCATATAAAGCAACAACGATTTGCTCAAGTAGAACCGATGTCATCTTCTAAAAGACACTAGCTACAAAAATTATTTAAAAAAAACAAATACATTTAATAAGATGTATGCAACAATAAAACACTAATCTAAAAATTAAAATAATAAACTCTTTAAATGACAAAAAAATAATGAGCTTACATGATGCATTTGGATTTGCTTGATAACTTGATTCGGGAGAATGAGTATTCCCATGTGGCATTTGTTGAGCACTAGAAGCATCATACCTACAAGTCATGTAAAATATAAGTTAAAATTGTTTACACAACAAAAGCTAAAAGGACTTGCAAACTAGTAATAAACTTGTAAAGTTTAAATACAATTTTCAAAGACCATTAAAAAATTATCGACAATATATCCATCAAAATCCTACAACAAACCAAAATAAAATAATTAAATATACTACCATCAAGTAAAAGATGAACAAAACTTATATATGCCAATAAGGAAAAATAAGTATATTTAAAAAAAAAAGTCCTTTTCTTAAATATAGATCATTATGTGGCTCTAAACCAACAACAAATTTGCTATTTTAATTTGTACATAAAACTAAATATATGTAGTATCACACACCTCTCCATTGACCATGCGAGTAACAGTGTTTAGGAGATTGACTATCAGTAGAAATATATGCAACATGCTAGTTGGACCAGACTTAGCATAGCTCTTCCAACAACACTTGTGTTAGCATCTGAAAGGGTTTATCATTTCTGGAATGCAAAAAAGCATTTTAACAGTTGCATATCATACACTCATGCAGCAGCATGATAAGAAATAGATGTTTAAATAAAAAAAATCCTTCTAAAATTTTAAAAGATGATGAGCAATAATACGAGTAAAGTACACATACCAAGCCAGCAGACATCGCATCTAAACTTTTCCTTGCTTTATGTTTGAAATCAGCACAACATTTCAAATCAGCACAACACAATGATTCTGCATTTGACCCAGGTGGTCTAAGAAACTCATATGCTAAAGTTTTTGTAAACAAAAATAGGCAGCAATAAGATTTCTTTACATTTTTTATTTTAAAGAAAGATCTGATGTAAAAATTATTGAGTGTTCTTTGAAGAAAAGTAGCATTCTTACTGTGAGTTCCTCAGGGCTATAATACTTTGGAAGACCACTAACGACTTGGTGCAATTTGCCTTTGCCTAGATCAATCTCCTCAACCAGTAAACTGCGTAAGGGGATTGAAAATCATCAATGCATTCCCATACTCCACCAAAGCCAGAGAAGTTTATCACATTATCTAATATGGAGATCTCTGAAGTCACTATAGGTAACAAAAGTCTTCCACAGAATTTAAATCAAGAATACATACAAGATACATGCCATAAATTTGATTTATGTGGAATTGTACAAAGTACTCTGTAGCAAATAGATGAGATGGATAACTCATAATTATTATCAAGACACAAATATGAATGCACTATACAAGGTGTTGGAAACTAACAAGCTATGATTGCCATTAAACAATGTATTTCCAACACATAACTAAGAGTACTTGGACTAACAACATGGAACAAAAGTTGACAATTTTGAAAATCATTCTTAGGAAAATTCTTGGTAGTTTGACAAACTATTTAAAATCACTTAGGTGTAAAATTGGAAAATTTAGATACAACACATTAAACATCCACATAAAGCTCTGAAAACCCTTCAATGGTATGTAGATTAGTTGGTCCCATCATTTGTTGAACAATCCTTCAACATCCAAATAAAAAACTTGGAGTGACAGAAAGCATGCAAGAACATGATGAGATCCATACACAACCGCTTTGTAAAATTATGTCAACACAGACAAGTAGATGGACATAACTCCAAGTCAAAACCGGGTATTTCTTTCTCCTGTAGTGAGAAATGGATTGAAGAGCTCATCTCCATCAAACTAGCAAGAAATGAGAACAAAAAATTTCTTGAAGACAATGGTATGCACAATACTTATATATATACATATGTAACTAGCAAGAAGTCAGGTCTCAAGTAGAAATGTTTTCCCCCATAATCAGATGAAGATCCCCAGTTTTAATGTAGCTGCTATTGCGCATGCATCTGTGTGTGTGTGTGTGTGTGTCCTAACATGTAATTTGCTAAGCAAATACGTCTAATTCAGCAGCATTTGTAGAAGCAATGTCCAAAGAATGTGAATCAATATCAAAGCCAATGCCATGCCTGCCCAAACAAAACAAGTATATTAAATCTAAAATTAAACTATAACTGTTGTACCCTGTCCTGATTTAGGCCTCAGACCTCTTTAGATTTTTGTGCATACATTAGGGGTAAATTGGTCATTTAGCAGTAGTGGCATTTTTGCATGTTTGCATAGTAGCTTTCATGTGAAAACCGAGGCAATTTCATCATTTGGATCCATTTTCTTTTATTCTTTTATTAGAAGGGCAAGTTGGTCTTTTCCTTAAAATAAAAGAATAATAAAAAGAGAAACTAGAAGCTTACCTAGCCCTCTCCTTTTTCTTGCTACTTCTTGCGGCCGAACACCTCATCTTTAAAAAGAAAAAAAAAATTTCCGGCGAGCTTTTCCTGTGAACCAAAGTACCAAAACTCTTCATCCCTCACTCCTGAATTCGGTAAGGCCATCTCCAACCCAAAACTCTATATTTGAAGATTTCAGCTTCAAAAATACAGCTTCTACAGTAAAAGTTTCTCCAACCAACAACTCTATTTTTAACTCCAAAACAGAATATTCTAAGAATATTCTTTACACTTTACAATTTATATATTTGTTATCTTTCAATTCTTTTTTACTTTTAATTTATTATCTTTTGTATTTGTTATGAATATTTATTAAATATAAAATAAAAATATTTGTGATAATTTCAATAAAAATTGAAACATAATAATAAAAATTTCAAATACAAACATCGCATAATAATAATGAAAATTTCATTAGTTGTATTTTGTGTGTTGTGGTTTTTTTATTGTTGTCAATGTCAATCTATGTTATTTTCTGTGTTTTTATTTTATTGTTCACGTAATTTGTGTTAATTTTAATGAATTTATATTTTTGGTATTATTTTTCTAATTTTTATTTTTATTAATTAAAAAATATAAACTTAAATTATAATTTATTAATTTTATTAAAATATGAAATTATAAAAATAAATTTTATAATTATATATATTTTATGGGGTTAAAACTAGACCAAAATTATAAATTAATAACCCAAAATATATTAAATAACTATTAAACTAATAAATATAAAAATTAAAAAATAAAAAAAATTTGAAGCTTGCTACAGTGCCATACAATTTCTTGGGTGGCACTGTAGCCAGATTCAAAATTGGCATGAAGAATGGCGCTCCATTGGAGCGCCATTCTGCGTCATTAATGGCGCAGCGTTGGAGATGTCCTAAGGCTTGGATCTAAGGTTTTCATTCCGTAATTTCCTCGTACTTTATTGTTTTTGAAATTTTCGAAAAAAAAACCAGGGATTTTGTTGTTTGTAGGCTCAAAATGGAGCCATTGTTCCTGCTATCCATTCTTGTGGTTGCTGTAAAGAAATTGTTTTTTAGAGGTTGTATTTCGGTAGAAAATACTTGTATAAGGGCCGGTACTGTTGCAAAGTCTGAAAGTACTGTACCAACCCGAAGTTACTGTAGCACCGAGAATTTTGAGCCTTTTCTGATATTTCTTTGATCCAAATCGAAGCCCTTCTTACCTGGAACTCTTTGGAACTAGGTTTTACTTCATTCTAATGTCTTTTGGGTCCAAAATGACGCCGTTTTGCCCTAAAAACCCTAAGAGTTACATGTTCGACATGTAACATTGCATTGGCATGCATTTTAGTTTCCATTCTTGTGGTCATTGGTTCTTGGATTCTCTGTTTGATTGTTAGGTGGCGAGGCATCCTCTAAGGGGAAGGAAACTGCTGATCAGTGAGCGTCTCGAGGCGAGATGACTAGTTCTATGAGTGGTTAAGTTTATACTTGCACAAATTTAATAAGAGTATTATAGTATTTCCTTACGTGTTTATAGCATAAATTTGATAATATACGTGTTTACTTTGAAATAAACATGCTTACATGTATATGTATTTATATGCAAATGGAATATGGTTAATGTACTTTTCCGTATTTAAACATTGTATGATGAATTCCTTGAGTTGGAATTTGGCAAGAATTATACTGCAGTGGTTGCCCCTGAGTTTACACTGGTCAAGAGGTGCGTAGAGCCATTGACAAGGGTTTCTTGTATATGAGAAAACCCAGGGTCACCACACGGGAATCTTAGTGGCCAACACCAAGGAAAGGCAATGTTGTAAATTTTAAAAGGGTTTTAAAACGCCTTCGTGGTCCTATTGCTAGTCGCGACCACGATTGGCTTGGGAATTGTTTTAGGCAACCCGCATTTTAAGCTGTATTCTTTGTGTTATTTATTTATATGTAGAATACTTGGCACTACTGTTATATGTTATTATTGTGGAAATTTACTACCTGAAATGCTTTATTACTCTGTTATATCTATGCTGTCACCACTCACTGGGTAACAGCTGTTACTCACCACTCTCCTTTCTTCTTCTTTCTCAGACTGCGACGTTAGACTTGGTTGTGCTGAGCAGGCAGTAGAGTGATCTTTTTTTTTTCTTTGTCTAGGTTAGTTTGTAGTGTGCATGTAACTCTATGGATCCACTAGATTTGATCTTTTATGTATTTTACTTGTATTTGTACTTGCTGGGTATTTTTGTAACCCTGACTTGTACTGTTGTTGTGCTTTCTGTGTTTAGGTTACCTAGTGTAAGGGAACCCTATTGTGATTTTATTGTTGAGCTTGTCATCTAGCTTTGTAATTGTGTAGCAGGTTTGTGTTAAGCCTTATGGCAACTTGAAGATGGGGCTGTTGTGGGACCCACTTCTCGTTGTCGTGGCGATTGCCACGTGCCCATCTAGGTTTTGGGCGTAACAATTTTAGTGGTATCAGAGCTAGAGGTTTAGGTTGATCTTGGTTCAAATCCTAAACCTGTTGATTTCTCTAAGGAATAATGGATCCAATTACTGATTTGCATTTAGCATAAGTGTATATAGGAGTTAAGTCTGAAAATTTTCTTTCTTTGTTCTTTTCAGCTAGCATGCCAACACAACACCAATGTACGCATCGAGGAGCTGGTGTCCCTTATGGGGAACCCACTCCTGTCGAGCCTCCTGCTCCCCCTAGGCAAGAGGTCGGTTCAGGACATGAGCCTGTTGTGGCAGCATCAGTGCATGCTCCTGGTGTTCCAAACCCTGTGCCTCATACTGCAATTCCAAAAGTAGCACCACCACCTGAGGCCCTCCAAAGCTTTAAGGCATACTGGGATGCCCAAGGGCGTCAGCCGACATATAAGGAATATTGTGATTTTCTTGGTTATTGGAATATGTTTGGGGGACAGCCCCGTACTGAGCTAGTATCTGTACCACCACCACCACCACCCTCAATTCCTCTAGTTCAATAAGCACCAGCAGAAGATAAAAGAATCAGTCATAGCTTAATTTTATCAAAGTTACTGAAGGAAGCAAGGCAGTTGGGGTGTAATGCTTTTGATGGTTCAAGTGATGCCATGGCTGCTAAAGAATGGTTGAAGAGGGTACTTGCTACTTTTGAGGATTGGACATAGAAGATAAGTTGAAACTAAACGTTGCAGTCAGACTTTTAGAGAATAGAGCAAGGATATGGTGGGAAACTCTTAAGAGCTGTTAAGCGGTACCATTGATTTGGTCAGATTTTCTACGAGAGTTTGATGAAGAATATTACACTCGATTTCATTGTGATCAGAAGCGACAAGAGTACATGAAATTGGTTCAAGGAAATAAGGCAGTGGCAGAGTATGAAACAGAATTGAGGGACTTGGCAAATTTTGTACCAGAAATTGTTAGTGGTGAAGAAGCTCTGTGTTCCAAGTTTGAGGCAAAACTGAATCTCAGTATCCGAGAGAAGATGGCAGTTACTGGGAATCAAAGTTTCAAGGAAGTGGTTCAGTTGGCATTGAGGGCTGAGAAGTTAGTCATTGAAGGTAAACGACTTCGTGAGAATCTAGCTAAAAGAAGAAACCCAAACTTTTCAAAAGCGTCCAAGTGCAGCAAGAGTGAAGACACTTCTTCAGGTTTTTCAGGATCTAGCTTAGTTAAGCCACCGCCAGGGCAAGACGACAATCAGAAGAGTACTACATCTATGAGTGACAGTTTTAAAGGAAAGTCAACTGGAAATGTTCCTAGATATCCAAACTGCAACAGATTTCATCCTGGTCCATGCCGTGAGCCACACAGATGCTACCAGTGTGGACAGACTGGGCACCTTAAATCAGCATGTCCAGAGTTAGGCCGGGGAGCACCAGGGACAACACCTCCTTCTACTTGGCGACAAGGTCAGTCCAAGGGTGTCACACCTACTGTTTCTGCACCTGTTGCCCCAATCAAGTCAGTTGCAGCCAGTAATATTCTACAAGGTGGAACACCGCGACCTCATACCCGTTCCTAGACCAAAGTTTTTGCTCTGACCAAAGGAAGTCCAGGGCAGACCCAATGTGATTACAGCTACTGTATCTATTTTTCAGCATGATGCATATGTTTTGATAGACTTAGGGTCAGAGAGATCTTTTGTTGGCACTGCATTCTCATGTATTGCCGATAGGATGGTTTCTCCTTTGGACTGTGAACTTCTGATCCAAACACCCCTCGGTAAAAAAATTGTCAGAAAGGTAGTTTTTCAGGGATGTCCTATTAAAGTGAAGGGTATAGACTTTGAGGCAGACCTGATTCCATTGGAGATGCAAGATTTTGATGCCATACTTGGAATGGATTGGTTGAACAGACATAAAGCTGCCATTGACTGTTTCAGAAAAGAAGTGACTCTACAAACCTCCTATGGGCCTAGCATTGTACTTGAGGGTGAAAAGAGAGTTCTTTCGAGGTGTGTGATATCTTCTGTGGAAGCAAGGAAACTTGTGCGCAAGGGATGTGAAGCATACCTGGCTTATATAGTGGATACAAGAATTGTTGAACCAAACCTCAAGGATGTTCCCATTGTTCAGGAGTTTGAGGATGTATTTCCTGAGGAATTACCTGGCTTACCTCCAGATCGAGAGTTTGAGTTTGCTATTTACTTGTTACCGGGTACTACTCCAATCTCTATTCCACCATATCGCATGGCACCAACAAAATTAAAGGAGTTAAAGGTTCAATTACAAGATTTGGTGGATAAAGGGTTCATACGCCCAAGTGTATCACCTTGGGGTGCGCTAGTTCTATTTGTGAAGAAGAAGGATAGTTCCTTCAGACTGTGTATAGACTACCGGCAGTTGAACAAGGCAACTATCAAGAATAAGTACTCTCTACCCAAAATAGATGATTTGTCTGATCAATTGCGTGGGGCAAGAATATTTTCAAAGATTGATCTCCGGTCTGGTTACCATCAGTTAAAGATCAAGGAGAGTGATGTGCCGAAGACAGCATTCCGTATGCGATATGGGCATTATGAATTTCTGGTCATACCGTTTGGGTTGACTAATGCTCCAGCTGCTTTTATAGATCTGATGAATAGAGTCTTCAGACCTTATCTCGACAAGTTTGTGATTGTCTTCATCGATGACATTTTGATTTACTCAGCAACTAAAGAAGAGCATACACAACATTTGTGTACAGTATTGCAGATTCTTCAAAAAGAGAAGCTGTATGATAAATTCTCAAAGTGTGAGTTTTGGTCACTGGAAGTGGTCTTTCTAGGACATGTGGTATCTGGAGAAGGAATTTGTGTAGACCGAAAGAAAGTTGAAGCAATCATTGAGTGGGAATGACCAAAGAGTGTGTCTGAAGTTCGGAGCTTCCTTGGTTTGGCAGGTTATTATCGGCGTTTACAATGAAAAATAAGCTATGAAAAATTTACAATGAAAAATATCATGCCATTTGCAAGAATTGTATAATTACAATGAAAAATATCGTAACTTATGGAAAAAAACTAAAAAATCATTAATTGCTTTTCCAAATCAATTTCTACAACTATAACAAGAAAAGACATGATACTACGCAAAATTAACAACTATCAATCTTAAAATTACCTCTGCAGACACTCTTTGCAGTAAGAGTGCAGCACTGGCCCTCGCATTCACCCATCGCCATTGAAGCTGTCGATTGCGAAACAATCTTAACATATGAGCTTCCTCAATCCTATTCTTCCCTTTCTTCGCCCTCCTGGCCTCCGCCGCGAAGCTTGAAATGGAAGGTGCATTCCCTGACTGTTTCACAATCACATTCGATCCCACAACCATACTCCACTCGTCTTCAATGGCCTCACAAGTCCAACGTAATGGGGAAGGCACATTGCCGGGAGAAGACAACGGACTATCTGCCAATGATCTCTTCGCATTAGCAAGATTAGGCGGTACATATCCTAAGGTAGCGAGACCAAAGACGGCTTCAATGGGGTTCCCAG
The DNA here is from genome assembly GCA_902712375.1 of Dioscorea dumetorum. NCBI lineage: Eukaryota > Viridiplantae > Streptophyta > Magnoliopsida > Dioscoreales > Dioscoreaceae > Dioscorea > Dioscorea dumetorum. Next base: position 12,661,223 of record CACTHL010000494.1, read on the forward strand.
TTGAGGCATCTGACGAAGCCAACTGTTTGTCTCCTGCCATAAACATCCAGTGCCCAATGTCGACATATCTCACCCATGACTGTCTCCCATAAGCTCACAACAGTGAATTGAAGCACACATTTTTCTCCTTTGTACCAGACCACAGTACAGAAGTTTTCATTAATGATGAACACCTGCAAGAAATTTTGAAAAACTTGTAAGGTTATCAGCTGTTAAAACCACTCTTACTATAAAAATAAAGACGATGCAAAACATAATAAAGCATTTTCCACGGTCTCAGAAAGATGAAGATTAAGAAGAAGAAGAGAGAAACAAAAAGACCAAGATGACTTTGCTATGAATTTGAGCGCCTACAAAAGGACAAAAGCAAGAATAAACCACCTTGAAGCTTCACCAAGAAGCCCAAGAAGAGGAGGAGAAGAAGAAGAAGTTGATGACGAAGAACAAGATGGAGAAGGAGGAGGAGAAAATGAAAAGTGTCTGACTTCGAACGTATTTGAGATTGTCTCCATATACTAAACTAAAAGCCGATGTGACTTGGCGGAAGAAAGCCCACCAGCCTTTGGTTTATCTCTCGAGGATATTTTTGGTAAGTTACATGAAATTAACCGACGGACTTAACGACAGGGACTTCAAGAAAAATAACTGCATAAAGGAGGGACTATAAGTAATAATAAGAGACTTATAAGTAATAATACCAACCAACCAAATAACTAGGTATTATTTCCTCAAACTATAAGGGGTTATTTGGTTCATGGTAATGTAGGGAACATTACCATGTGTTACGTGGTAATATAAAAATATTTCTATATTTGGATTAGGGCCAATGGTAATATTGATGGTAATATGAGATTACCATCATTGAAATATTACAAAAAAACTTGGTAATCTCATTACCACCAAAATAGGTGGGAATCTTGGATTACCAACGGGATGGTAATGAGATAATTTTTTTAGATCAAACATACCCCTTCTTTTTTTTTTAAATAATTTTTAAAAAAACGCAGGGTGCAATATAAATAATTCACAAAGGTCTTTTTTCTCTTTGTTTATCTAAATACACATATATTTAACTTTGTAAGTTAAACATTTATATATACACACTTATTTAAAAATAATTCATCTAATGGCCTGTATATATATTTGATTTTGTAATTTAAACATGTATATATACACACTTATTTAAACACAATTCATCTAATGACATGTCTTATTGTTTCATATTTCATTTATCTAGTTTTATTACTGAATAGTGAATTTACTGAATCAAATTTGTAATGTGTGACTTCATTGAAATAATTTTGTGTTATTTTCTCCTTCTAAAATATATTATAAGGGTTTTTACTATATTAATTTAAATATATACATATGTAATATGTTATATAGGCTATATGTGTGATTTGGATGAGTAGATCCTTTTAAGGTTGAAGAGTATTTTGAGAATGTTTACATTTTACCAAATTGACTACCATAACTAACGAAACACGGTAAAGAACTATTTTCGATAATATGAGTTCTCAACCAAACATGGTAAATTACTACAATAAACCCAGTTATATAACATTCCCATCCTTATTACCGAGGTAATCTCATTACGTGGTAATGTCTTATTACAATGAACCAAACGACGCCAAAAATTAAACTTAGTAAATCATCTTGATTTGAAGGCACTTTTGTTTGAAACTACTGTTTAAATTTGTATGTGATGACTAAGGATGAACGCGATGAATGTAGATAAGAAGAGCCCCAAGAATCAACAACCTCAACCTCTTTTATTTATATTGATTAATTTATATAACTAAGAAGAGCCCACACTCATCCATGTCATCTAAAACTTAACTTGTAGATAAGGTCCTCTGTTACTAATTAATTCCATCTATTATGCAGTCCAATTATTTGACTAAATATTAAAAGAAACTTGATCATGGCCAGTACATCATGACATCTTCTTCTTGTTAGTTTTTCTTGAATTTTATTTTATTTTTCTTTATAAATGGTTTATGAAATGGAATCCAAACTTATAGAAAGCAATATATAAATGTGTAATCAGATCAACTCAATCAGTGTTGACCCTTTTAAGATGTGGATTCCAATCCAATCCACTCCTTTCCTTGTAGGCCCAAGTAACAAGTGCGCATGATCTTGTTGCCATGAACTACGCTTCCATTGTTGGAAAACAATTTTTAGCGCCCTATTCCTATGAGAACAAAGGTTCAGCCATGACAGTAATAAATATTTCAACATAAAAAAATATTAAACAAATTAAGATCAATTGTATAAATTTTCTGTTATATTTCATTTTTTTTTTCAATTCCAAAAAATTAAATAAATTATTATTAAACCCTCTTTTCTAACCCTCCCACTTGAAGAACTTCCATTTGTCTTAAGGGTTGTGGCAAAACCATTGTTACAACCTCGACTTTCATACAGGGCACGTTGCAACCGCCATGCTAACTTGAGGAGAGGTACACACAACATCTTAACCCCAAGTTGGTGTAAGGCGTCAATGAGAGAACATATTCATACCTGATCACATTTATCAGGAAACAGGATAGCACAAAAACTAAAACTATGAGGCGAATGCCAAAGAGTAACATCACAATGCAAGAGGAAGAAATAAAATCATGGTGCAAAAATACATACATAAATCCACTGACATTAAACAACAAGCCACCAAAACAATCACTATAAAGTAAACAATATAACAGAAGAACATCCTCGTCGATCCTAGCTATATATGAAAATAAATAAACTTGTAGGTCTAATTGGATCAAAACCTAGGTGAAAGCTAGCCAAAGCATGCTTTGTTTGCTCAGCCCAATACAAGCCATGTTGCTGGAACACTTTAAGATCCAGGAGAAAAGGGAGTGGGTGAGCAATAGTGTTATTTAGTGAGTGACGATTGCATAGCTCTATCAAGCCATACCGCATTTCGACAAGAGTGAATTAACCAAAACAAAAAACAAATAAAACCGGAATACACAATCATAACTTACATAGTAACTTGTTTAAAGAAAAGGTAAAAACTTTAAATTTCAATAAGTAACAGTAAATAATCTTTTTTAAAAAATGCTGGGTTGAACAAACAACACTGGTCATGCTACTCCTTGCAAGGTCTGGCCAAAAGTTGTCTTATATACTTTAAAAATACCCTTCTCTTGGCGTTGGTGTCGTGCATTCCGGATACTAAACATGGAACTGGCCTAAATTCCTTTCTCGACCCCTCATCGTGGTCACGTTTAGGTCGAGAACTAGCAAGGATGTTTACAACTCTTAAGTAGTCAAACATAGCTCCTCCTTCAGCATTGGCCTCTGATCCACCAGTGTACAAACTCCAAATATATCAGTATTACTCCCATCAAAAGCTCTATAACATCTCTTACAGGGGTAAACAGGGGATAGCCACGCCATTTCTAATCAAGATGGACCGTGGAATCCCGACATTATAGTTCTAGGTCCTATTCATATTTTGGGCCAATACCCATGGGCCATAGTCCATTGTCACCATCAAAATATATCATGCACATGTAATCATTTTCATGTCTAGAGTTTCACATTTTGGTTCCAAGTCATAATCCAAGTGAAATTCATTTCAAGGTTTTCCAAAACCTTTTTTTAGCATCATGCCCCTTTCCAAATAGAAACACTAGAAATCATTTCAAATCTTTTTTGCATCAAACCTTCAATTCCTGTGTCATGCATGTGTATATATAAAAAATACACTTATGAGCTATAATCAAATGATCCGTTCAAATTGCACATTTCCATGCTTTAGGAACACATTGCCGTGGATATAATCTCAAGTCATGCAAGCATACATAAAATACAGTTATAAAGCTTTCACAACCAATTCAAAATATCACAAGAAGCATTTTATAAGGGTGTTAAATGAAAGTTGAAGAAATACAATATTACTTTAATATAGCTATACATAATATAAAATCCCACTTAGAGACAAATGCTTCCAAAGAGTCGTTTCCATTGCTCCACAAGTTCCTTGCTCTTCTCAGTGTTTTACCTAAAAAGCAAGTAAGCGACTCATGGAAAAACTAAAGAAATATGAAAGACCTGATGAGCGTACGACTTTATTAGTTCATGCCAATTTGGACCCAAATGATGTCCAATTGCCCCTAAACAAGAACCAAAGGATTTCTTACATTGAAATCTACAATTTAGACTTCTTATTCAGTGCTATAATAACTCCGCCTGAGCTATAGTAACCCACTCCCATAGCCCTACAATTTACTATGGAATACATTCATTTCTTGCCAAAATCCCGAAGAGAAACAAAAATGATATAATTGTCCACCAATTGGCCAAGAAAATAACTAAGTTTTTTGTTCAAATGATAGCCAAAGAAACCCTAAAAGATGGGATTGAACCCTTCATACAATCATCAAGGGTCACATTAAATTAAAGATTTACTCAAAAACAAAATGGCTTATGCTTTCATTTATCTTAAGAACATAAAAGGAGAAAAAGAAGTAGAAGAATAGGATAAAGGAAAGACAGTTCTTCCCTGGATATTAGACTTTACCAAAAGGATAGCAAACAAGCCTCCAAAATCTTGCTTTTATTTTATAGAAGCTTGGGAGGTAACCTTTGAGCTTAGGATAAAAGGAAGATGAAAAAGAAGGAGAAAGACCAAGCATTGAACAGTGGAAAGTGTCACAGGTCTCCCGATAGTCCGGCGATCCGTGCACCAAGTCAGCCTATCGAATGCGGAAGCAATGTAATTCACGAACAAGCAAGACAAGGCACGGCATGTACGAGAGAAAAGCTTAAACTCTCGAATATGGAAGTATACACGATGCCAAGACTCAGCTAAGCTCTCAAAGCTCACACACCCTCACAGTCTAACAAAGGCTGATCTCTCTCTAAGGCTGAGCTGCCCATACATGGAGACTAAGGATGACTAAATAGTCCACTCCCTGATTCCCAAGGATCTCGAGTCCAAGGGCTATCATCCAAGCGAGGTGTCGTTGCCCGGAACACAAGACTCTCATGCACGCAGTATCCTGTCTGTCACAGGGTGTTGTATGTCACATGAGTACAGTGCCCTATCTGCCACTTGCCTGTCTGCCTGGCTCTCCGTCAAGGCTTGCCCGTGTGTGTCGTACACCTTTGATCATGCCAACCGGTCCATGTGTGATACTCGCCAACGCGAGCATCTGCTCGCGTGGTGTCTGTCGGGCTGGTGCGTGCCACATTTATGCGCGCGCCGTTAAGTCTGGGTCATGGGTGGGTGAGATATCCCGCTTGCCCTCGGCACTCTCGGCTATGTACGATCGGCAATTCGCCATGCGCAAAGCCTATCCCACGCGAGTCTTATGCATCGTGCACTTGTCCTGGTGTCGTATGCCTCCCGCCCGTATGTCATCCGATCATAGCCGAATGTAAAAGTCACAACCCTTACAGAAAACCTCTTAAGGATAAAAAAACAAATAATTAAAAAAAAGTAATGGCAAATTATTTATTTGGCCTTCTAGTTTAAATGATCTCTTTACCCTTGCTTTTAAGAATACCTTTGTTTTTAAGAATACTTCTATCAAATTTTTGGCATGAATGAAGTATATCCATACTATTTTTACCCTCCAAAAAATATACAAGGACTTATCCTAAAAGGATTATCTATCAACCGAAAGAAAATCAAAATAAAAGGAGACAGGGTATAAGAACCACTTACAAAATGTTTGGATAAGATAATGATTCCCAAAAAATAAAAATCATTACTTACATCTTTTCATTTCTAGGTTTGCGTAAAATCAAAATGGAAATGAAATTTGGGTTGGGGGAGAATGGAAAGATATAAAGGAAGAAAGGTACACAGTAAAAATTTAAAAGAAAAACTCTTTATTAAGTAAAAATCATTAATTTAAAATCATTAAAGTGATTTAGTGGAGATTTAATTGAATAAAGATTACTGATTTAAATATTTAATCATAATAATTAAAATGAATGATATTTAATGTAAATAATATAATTTAAATATCTAATCATAACTATTCAAAACATTTTATAATAAAATAGTTCATTTATCATTAAATATATCCTATTACTTTATATTAAAGACATAAAAATAATATTTTCAATCATTTTGAATTCTTTAAACCAAACATAGTTTTTCTAATTTGAATATATCCATATTATCTTAATCAATCGTTGAAGTATATTGTTTCTTAATTACCTAACATATATTTTATAAAACTTATCATACTCTCTGCAGTTCTTTTTACTTGTCCATTTTTAATTAAATGACAGATTAAGAAAGCTAAAATTAGTTGATAATCTAAAATTTATTAAAAAAAAAAATGTATTCAATTTTCAAAATTAGCTTTATCCAAAAGTGTAGGAGTTAAATATGATTCAATATTTCATACATTTAATAGTAAAATATAGGTGAACATCATTTATTAAAAGTTGTAGAAATATATTAAGTATAGAAAGTAAATTTGGAAAAAGAAGTTATATAATGCTTCATATATTTTGTAAATGGATATGTTAAAAAGATAAAAAAAAAAACTTCTAAAATACGATAAATAAAAAGAATCACAGGAAGTAGTTATCATTTTCAAATACCAAAGCAATATTTATTTATTTTTCTAAGGTATGAATGATTTCAAGAAAAAAAATAATTTAGTTTATTTTTATTCTAAATTTTAATAAATTTAATATCATCATTAATTCTTTCGTAAAAGCCTTAAAAAGGGCAAATATTTCAAAATAGAGAGAGCAGTTACTTAAAACTCCAACATGTTTTAATTCTACTTGTGACACCTTCCATAAATTCCTCATCATTTTAGAAACCAACTCACCAAATACTTAACTTCCAACGAGACAAAATTATATGAAGAAAATAGCTTAGAAATTAAAATTTTGAGTTCATATACGACCGTATATGTTTGGGGTTATATCAAATTGATAGTTTAAAAAATGTGCCAAAAAAAAAAAAAAAAAAAGAAATAAGTAGTGAATTTTTGTGTTTGTGAAACCAATCAAGACAACCAACCAAGGGAACTAAAAATATGAATACCTCGAACCACACCATTATAACAAGCTAAAAGGACCCCAGCATGAATAGCTAAATATACTTGGAACTGATTTAGGGATGCAAGTGGGGCGGGGCGGGGCGGGGAATGAGATCCCCATCCCCATCCCCGCTTCCCACGGGGCGGGGATTCACCGCCTGCAAATTCCCCGCAGGGGAGATGTTTGCCCCACTCACTCCCCCACGGGGATCCCCACGGGGCCGGGGAATCCCCGCCCCCCGCCAATTTTATTAATTTTTATAAGAAATAAATAAAATTAATTAAAAATTTAAAATATTTTTTCATATAATTATATTCGTGCATTACATATTTACATAGGAGTAACACTAGTTTTACTAAAAATCTAAAATATTTTTAATGCAAACCAAAACTATATATTTGTTTAAAACCTAAATATTTGGTCCTTATAATTTTATTATATATTCATATTGAATTTTAAAACAAATAAATAAATAATCATATGAGTCATTTTTAATATATATATATATAATTAAAATTCGGGGATTCCCCGCGGGGAATAAGACGGGGATTCCCCGCGGGGAGCGGGGCGGGGATCCCCACGGGGCGGGGAATGCCCTCCCCGCCCCCACCCCGCCCCGCGGGGGGGTTATTTCGGGGAATCCCCGCCCCGCCGGGGCGGGTCCCCGCGGGGAACGGGGATTCCCCGCCCCACTTGCATCCCTAAACTGATTCCATGATGACGGAAACCAGACCCAACAGAAATCCAGCATCCTTAAAGAAGACCCCACATTGATAAGGACATAATTTTAGGGTTCCCCATAGTAATAACACTTCAACCAAAAAGGGGCAGCACCAATGCCACCATGCAAGGGACCAGGGCTAAGATAGATGGCAAAATGCAAGACAAGCCAGTGGGTCCACAACCCACTTGTCCTTTTTTAAGAACACACTCCATCACTAAAGAGATAAAGGTGACAAATTTCATAAGTGTTCAACTGAAATCAACTACCTGTTTGAGGCTCTGATTTGCAGTTTTTCATCACTTAAGACCTGAAACACAGACAGTTTGATCATGCACTGCACAAGCAACAGTTGATTCTTTACACATGTCTGATAAATATAGACAAGGAATTTAAAGACATGAATAGACTGAGTAGGTACTATGAACACTAATGCTGTTAATTGGAGTCATGGGGCTTGATGAATGATGATGAGATGGAATCAAACCATTAAGAATGAAGAATTAAGAGTCAGTTAACTGAGGCCAATCTCGACCTGTTCTGGACTCCCCCGTTCCATTTGTTGAACGTCGAGTTGGATGCCAAGCTGCCCTTTGTCCCCTGATCCGAATGCATATACGTTGCCATTGTCGGTGAGGGCAAATGTGTGGGCATTCCAGTAGACAGAATTGGTGAGGCTGATGTGCACTACCTTCTCCTTTTCCAATTTGAGTGAAGTGACCAGCTTGGGAATGAGCACATTTTCTCTAGTGGGCTGATGATCAGGAAAAAAAAAAAAGAGTAGGTATCAGCTAAAACTAAAGACTATCATCATGAATTCCCCCTCTTGCCAGAGTAAGTAATCAAATCCTGGAGAAATATTTGAAGAAATTCAGCAAAGAGGCCATGATTTCCCAATCTTTACAAAATTCAGATAGTGTTGGTTATGTATCAATGTTAGCTGACGTAAATGCTGAATATTAAAACGAAATTCAGGGATGAAAGAAGTTCATTGGAAGATCAACTACGAAATGCCAATGCACCGCTATTATATAAGAAAGTCCAATTGTTTGTGAATAAAAGAGGAGAATAAGAAAGGAACTTAATCATAAACAATGTTTATAAATAGCAAAATTGGGAAAATCAATCCAAACCTGGCCATCTGCTCCTGTGGCATGTCCCAAACTTAAGGACTCTCCATTTCCAAATGAATAGACATTGCCATCCTCAGAGACTGCAAATGTGGTGTAGTCGCCTGTGGCAACATGGACAACCTTAACTTGGCTCAATGCTTCCACCACTTTCGGTGCAATCATACAATCTTCATTCCCATGACCCAAGCAGCCGTGACGACCCCATCCCCAAGTGCACACCCTTCCATCTCGACCCAAGACAGCAGCATGCCAGGACCCAGCTGAAATCATCATAGGTTGCAAATTCAAAGAACGAAACTGCTCAATCAGCTTAGGGTACTTCTCATCACTCCTGGTACCATGTCCAAGTTTCCCCCCTAAACCACAACCAACAGAGTATACTGACCTGCATGGCAATTGCAAGTTAGAGCATCAATCATGGAAAATACTATATATTCACAACTCGAAAGGTATCATTTTGGATGATTAAGTCTCTTGTATGCTTTGTATGTTTAGAGATGACAGGGGCATGATAAAAACTTACATGCCGGTTGGTGCATATGCCAATGCTAACAGGTAGCAATGGCCAGCAGAGATCTGAACCACTGGAATGTTCTCAAGAGGACCCTTGAGTTGATGAGGCTCCATGTCGTTGAGCTGTGTATGATGGCCTAGCCTTTCATCACTGCCCCAGGAGAAAGTGTAGACTCGACCCTCTCTCGAGAGGACAGCAGTAAAGAAATTGCCAATTGCAGCTTGGACAACAAAGACATCTTTCAATGATTCTACTAGTTGAGGTGTTGTGACAAGCTTAGACCAGTCAACCCCAAACTCTGTTTCTCCGAATGTATCCTTTCCAAATGCAAAAACCCGCCCGGTATCACTGATCAGCATAGTCCGGCCGGCTCCTACTGCAGCTTGAATGACCCTGATGCCTTGCAATGATCTGCAAAGCAGCAAATTATTGCGTTCTAGGTCGGCTTTAATCTGCATTGAGTGTATGAAGCAACATGAATTATCGAAAGGCACCTTACGAGACGCGGCTTCCATTCCTCTACCAGAGTACCATGGCCAAGCTGGCCCAAGCTATTGCATCCAAATGTATAGACCTCCCCTTTGGATGTCACGGCAACACTATGACCCGGCCCAGCGAGCACTTGAGACTTCTCCCTCCGGCTACAACATTCACCTGCCAGCAAAAACCTTAGTACAAGCTTCCAAGAGCCACCACACCGTTGCTTAAGAACCTCCCTCTCCTCAAATGACATTTGCTTAAAAATGGTTCTCTCCTGGCACATGTCAAGTGCCGCAAGCTCTGATATCGACAATTCAGTATCAGGAGCAAAGTTGGCAGGCTGCCTAAAAAATTTGCATGTTGCCTGCCACGAAACCCAAGATCAATCAGCGGCATTATCAATCCTAACAGAGCAAAACAAAGAAGCAAGCACTTACCTCAAGATAAGCCAACTCCTGAGGATCCAAATGATAAGAGGTTAGAACATGAAGAACAACAGAAGGGTGTGCTGCCAAGGGGAATTCTCCAGGGGTTGAAATGCCATAGCAACGGCGCTGCAAGCGCTGACATGTTTGCTGCAATGGAGTGATAAGGGAGAGAGGTTGATCTATGATGTTGTGATATGGTATAGGGGGAGTGGCTCCACTAGTAGTTGCATCCATTGGGCACTGCCAAGTACTGCAGTGCCCTCAGCTTTAAGCAGATGAGAGATTGTATTGGTTGCAAAATCTACAATGGCATGAACCAGACTGTCAAAACTATTCAATCAAAACACTCTTCTCAGCAAGTTCCAACAATGCACAAATCAACTCCTCTGTTTCCGAGCGTAAGACCTATGCATATTGCAAAACATAGATATTAGAATGCTGGATACAATAGAATAAACAATTGGGAAGTTCAGGAAAGAGGAAACGACAATAAGAATTCACTAAATAAAGACAGACACAATCCACCAAAGAAGAAAGATATCAAATTTGTTCTGTAAACCAGTTATTAGATATGCCAATACATCATTAGATTGCACAAGAAACAGAAATCAGGCAGACTATCAAGGCATTCAACTAAAAAGACCACAAATAGAGCTATCAGTTCCACCAAACTAAAAGAACATAGTTGAGCGCATCGAAAATCAGAGACGTGATGCTGAATTTACAATGAAGAACACGAGTGAACATACAACCAACAAATGAAATTTGTAACAATCCTATCGGGCTAAGGAAATTAAACAAGCCAGAAGATCTAATTGAGGGAAAAACCATGAGGAAGAAAGTATATTCCAGAATTCTAGCACAAATCCCAGAGAAAAATTCTAATTCTAAAAGGAATGCTTTCCTTCACGTACATCTGATCATCATCCTCCATATTCAAACAAACTAAGAATCAAGAAACAAAAGCGAATCTCTGATCTAACCTGAAAAACAATGTAAGAAATCAGAAGCAACAAATTCCAATTCACAACTCCCCAAAGTGATTGCCAACAGAACACACAAACGAGCAAATAGTTAAACGTCAATCCACAACTTCGATCATCTTCAAAAAAAAAAAAAATCACCTTTTTATAAAGAATTTCAACAGATTAAGCCACAATCCACAAGTTCACAATTTCGTTTAAACACACCAGGATCAACCAAGTAACGGATTTCTCGCTGAAAACAACAGTATCACGAAAAAAAATCCAAATTTTAAAACAAAAACCATATCAAAGCACCATTAAAACCAAATCCAAACCCTCAAGTTACCAAAATAAAAGAGCAACAAGCAATTCAACCATCCATCCAGAACCAAAACAACACAAAAAGAACAAAACAAACGCTGAGAATTACATCTGAATGAAGGGGCAAAGGTCAGCAAAGTCTAAAGATCCAAAGTCTATTCGCAATCACCCAACCGATTGCCACTCCACCATTTATCAACCAAAAAAAAAAAAAACAATCCAAATTTTCTCCTTTCTTTTCTTTCAAACTATCCTAATCAAAAGCCTGCAACACTCGATCATCTAAAGACCCGTGCATCCAGGTTGATATCCAGAAAAAAATCAAGAGGAATCGGAAAGATGGAAAGCGAAGATCCAAATTGGGTGAGCTTGAAGATGAGAAAGATGAAGAGAACTCCTTGTTGTGTCTGTCTCTGCTTCTTGGTTTTGCGTGCGCTTTATTGTGGATGGTGCGCGTGTATATAAAGGGGTGAGGTGTCCTCAGGGGGCCGCGAGGTTGCGTCTGCCACGTCAGCCCATTGTCGTTAAGATAAGCGGTGCCGTTACATGCTTTGCGATTCGCGCTACCTGAGTGTTTATATCTGGGTTAAATTTTCAAAACGACCATTAAATAGATAAACCCTTACCTGAAATAAAATTTAATGGCTGCCTCCAATTACCCAAGTTTCATAGCTTAGTAGTATTAACCCGATGTTACTACCGGGTGAGAGGTGCATGAATTCAACGATTAATTCTCGGTGAATGTGCATGCTATTATTAACAGCTTTTGTCATATTTATAAAAATTTATTATATTAGTAATATTTTTTCCGTTCAATATTCTGTTATAGTTAGAATTTTTTTTTTTTAATTTATCTTTAAAAATATATATTTTACATATTTGATTTTCAAACTATTACAAATATATACCATAAATCAAGAGCTTGCTTTATATTCTCTTCTCGGAATTAATTAGATTAATTTCTTTAGATACCTCTAAAATCAGTACAGAACTTCTAGTCAATTACGTCTTGGTCAATTTTTTATTAAAAAGTAGCAGTAGCTTTTGAAAACTTGGTTGAGGAGAAATTTTCTTTTTATAAATATCTTTATTAAATTTTCTATAAATTACATTTCAAGCTGTTAATATATTTAACACCCGCAAAAGCCACCCACCCCCTCCCTCTTTTTTCTTGTGAGAAAAAGAGTTGTTATTATCATCCTTGCCCCTAGAAGCCATTACTTCTCCATCATACTTAAATCCATTAATCATATCATTATTTAAATTTTACAATTGTTATTTGATTATTTCTTCAGTAAAATATTAGGTTATTATTTTTAAAAATACACAGATTATTTCTTCAGTAAAATATTAGGTTATTATTTTTAAAAATACACAGTCAATTGATTACTGATTTGAAAAGAGGGAAAATTTTAGAGTTAAAAAAATATGATCATCTATTGGTGTAATTTCTTAACCAAGAAGTACTTCAAAAAATAAAACCTAATCAACTTGTAACTATAAAAGCAAATTAATGCATTCAAACATAAACAACTAAACTTATTCAAAAAATGTGTTATAAAAAAAATCCATTTATAATATTCTTAGAATTTAAAATCATATGGAACCTCTTATCTTAAAATTTAATAAAACATTATCCTATCCCAAAGAGCCTTTTTATTCAAAACAAGAATTTTAAGAATTTAAAAAACTATAAGAAATAACGTTTTATTGTCTTTAGTGTTCTTATAGTTTGTCTTAAAATTATCTTTTAATTTCAAGACAATAAAACGGAGAAGTTATAGACAAACCATAAGAACAAATCAAAATCTCTGGTGACGTCGATGAACCATTTTGGAGTTGAAGGGCTTTATGAAAGAGTGAAAGTTTGGGATTGAGCCCTTCAAAATTGGTTAATTTGTTTGCAACTTCATTGAAATCTTGATGAATGTGCTCTAGTTTGGCTTCCGGTAGCTAGTGGGCTCTTCATTTCATCGCTTGGCTGGAAGCTCCAAGATGTGGCAAGGTTGCTGAACTTCAACATCCCCACCATTACTCATACAAAAGGTACAACATTGACTCATCTGGCCAAGGTTGTCTCCACTCCTCTTCCCCACTCCCGCCCGAGTCTTCCTCCACTTGCCATGGCAAGTGGGGCACAAGCCTTCCCCCCGCCCCCCGCCCCCCGCCCCTCAAACAAAACCACCAACTCCTTCTTGGGCACAGGTTGCCTCATCCCACGCCACACCGAAAACTCCCCCATCCACAATCCACAGCTTCTAGTGAAAATCAAAGAATCAACGTCTTAGTTCGTTCGATTAGATGAAGAAGCCCTCTCTCGCGCTCGCATGAGGTTCCAACACTCACTCTATGGAAAGTTCTTTAGTAAACCCCCGCTGTTTGATCAAGTCAAGATGACCCTTCATGCAAAGTGGACAGAGCTTGGAGAAATCCAAATCTCTGACCTCGATAATGGTTATCTCCTAATCCGTTGTGCCTCTCACTCGATAATGCAGAGATTACTCGTTGATGGCCCTTGGATGATCAACGGGCTAATTCTTCAACTTGCTCCCTGGAAACCTTTTTTCGAGCCTTCATTCACAAAACTAACCACTGCTGCGATATGTGTTCAATTACATAATTTGCCTGTCGATTTATGGGATGGAGACTCCCTTGAGTCTGTCACCGAGCATATGGGCCGATTACTGAAAGTGGATGAGCTAACGACATCCCTCACTCGCACAAAGTTTGCCCGTGTATGTGTAGAGATTGATTTGTCCAAACCTTTGAACAAGGGATTTTGGATTGGTGACGTGTCTCATCGTGTTTTTGTTGTTGTCCTCTATGAAAAGCTCCCTACTTTTTGCTACTCCTGTGGGCTAGTTGGCCATGGGTCCAATTTGTGCCCCCTATCATCACTACCCAAAGGAGGTCAGGCCATTCCACCCTCCCATGGCCTTCGGGAGTCGGTGGTTGGCTCGGATCACCTTATGGCGGTTGATGATGGAAGTACGGAAGCTGTAATCCAAGGCCCTCATATGTCGGTGAAGGGAACCCCAACGCCTGATCTGCCGAAGAATGATTTCGGCTCGTTCATGATGGTTGCTCGTCGGTGAGGCTGCGGAGGCAGTCGCGGAGGTGGCGCACGGGCTAACCACGTGACTGCAGACGCAGCAGCCACGGAACCCAAAGCTCAGGCGAGTCGCCACATATCTAACCAAGGTACACGTGGCGGATTTGGTGGCAGGGGACGTGGGGGGTTTCATGTTACTTGGGACTCTCGCTCCGAAGGTCATAATGACGGTCCCCGAAAGGAACCCTCAAGTTCGCACCAAATGATCGTCGATAAAGTCTCTGAAGCCTTGTCAGTCCCCGCATCAGGGTCGGAGAATGGTACTGATGAAGGGAACTCAGAGAGTGAAGAAGATGATTTAGTATCTGAAGATAAAGTGGAGGATCTGATGACCCTCGACCAATATCAGGAGGAAGCTCGATGAGATTCTCTAATTCGAAAGATTTCCCAGTCTTCAACCACAGCCCAAAAAAAGGGAAGGGTGGAGCCAAACCCATTCAAGGGTTAATCGTTCTATAGCTGTTTAGCTCTTTGGAAACTGACCTCCTTTCCAGGAAGTGTTTTACTTGTCTCTTTCTCATTTTACTCAGTTTATTATGATTAAAGCTGATATCATGTGTTGGAACTGTAGGGGTATCTCATTGCGAGAAACCACGAATCGCATCCTCCACTTCATCAGGAAATACAAGCTGTCTATCATGTGTTTAGTTGAAACTAGAGCCAACGCTGACAGGGTCGATTGATTTTGTGCCAAATTACCGAGCTCCTGGAAATGGGCAGCTATTCTAGCGGATGGTTACTCTGGTGGGATCATCATTGCCTGGAACGTCACGATCGGCCAGGTCACACCTATCGCTGTTTCTCGTCGGGTTTTACACATTATTATTTCTACTAATCCTTCGAATAGTTGGATTATTTCTCTCATTTATAACTCTTCTCTTCTGATTTCCCAATACGGTATTTGGAAAGAGCTTTCCCATCTTTCGATTTTAAATCTTCCGTGGCTTATCATTGGTGATTTTAATACCATAATTTCCAGAGATGAGTGTAAAGGTGGGTCTTTCTCTTATTACTGTAGAAAAGCGGGTTGTTTTCAAAATTTCATTGATGAGAATATCCTTTTGGATTTACATGTCTCTGGCCCCCATTACACTTGGTGTAAGAATCAAAGGGGTAATTCCCGTCGTTGGGCTAGACTCCATCAGTGTTTAGTTAATTCTTCCTGGAATTCGATTTTCAATTCTTACAATTTTACTCATCTCCCTCGCATTTTCTCCGATCATGCTCCCCTCAAACTGGTTGTTCATTCTCAGTTTCGTAATAAAAGCAAAATTTTCCAATTTGAAAACTTTTGGTTGGATTACATGGATTGCCATAATGCTATTCGTCATCCTTGGGATTTTGATCCTCACAGGAATCCTTTGCAAGCTGTTTCTCACCTTCTCTCTCGAACTCGTTTTCATTTAAAGAGTTGGCGTCTATCTGGTTTAAATTCTATTGATAAAAAACTCAACTCTATTGAAAATGAAATTCGTAGTCTTGAACTATGCGAAGACCTAGACCCTGATTCTCAAAGTCATCTTTCAAATTTACATCAGCAATTCTCGGTTCTTGAAAGTCAAAATGCTACAAAATGGGCACAACGTGCTCGTATGCTTTGGCTTTCCAAAGGTGATCATAATACAAGCTTTTTTCACAATTCTGCTCATTTTCGAAAGCATTTTAGTACTATCTCTCAAATCTCTGATCTTCAAGGAAATCAGTTTTCGGATCCTAATGGGATTCAAAATGCTTTTGTTAACTATTATTCTAATATGTGGTCTAGTAGTTCGGATTATGATTTTAACCACATCTTAGATAATCTCCCAGTTAATTTACCTATTTTGAATGAATCTGATGGTAATTTTCTTATCCGAAATGTTACTAGAGAGGAAATCTACTTTGCTCTTCTCGAGCTCCCTAATGGGAAGAGCCCGGGCCCCGATTGTTTTAACGTTGAATTTTATCGTTATTTCTGGCATGTTATTGGTGAAAGAATTACTACTACTGTCCAATTTTTCTTTCAACATTCCGTCCTTCCAAGTACCTGGGGTAAAACTTTCATTGTTTTAGTTCCTAAAATTGATAACCTCAAACGTGTGTCTGATTTCCGTCCAATTTCTTTATGCAATGTTTGCTTCAAGCTTATTTCGAAAATTATGGCTAACCGGCTCAAAGTAGTTCTTCCCCGAATCATTGGACATGAACAAGCTGGCTTTGTTGCTGGTCGATGCCCCTTTATAACATTATAGCCATTCAGGAGGTAGTGCATACCTTAGAAACCGACACTAAAGGCCCCCCTAGGATGGTAGTCAAAATAGATATTGAAAAGGCCTATGATTCTCTTAGCTGGAATGCAATTCTTTCTACTCTTGTTAAAATGAAATTCCCTAATATCTGGATCACTTGGATTAAAACCTGTCTCTCTTCTAGCACTTTGTCCATTCTTGTTAATGGACACCCATTTCCCTGGTTTAAATCTAATAGGGGGGTTCGACAAGGAGATCCTATCTCCACGTATCTTTTTATTCTTGTTTCTCAAATTCTCACTACAATGCTTAATGTTGAACTTCAGAGTGATTGGATTCTTGGTTTTGACCCTAGACTTTGACCTAATTTCAATCACTTGATGTATGCCGACGACCTTATTTTGATCACTCATGCTTCCCGTAAGGTTGCCAGAAATATCAAGAGCTGTTTAAATTTTTATAATCACCTCACAGGCCAGTCCCCTAATAGCTCCAAGTCTGCAATCTATCTTCCTTCTTGGTTTAATAAACACGTGGCCAATAGAATTTCCTTGTTAATTAACTTTAAGCTAGCCACTTTCCCTTTTACTTACTTGGGCAACAGCATTACTCCCAAAAAGCTTGACAATATCACTTTCAATTCCATGATTGATAAGATCCGTCGGATGTGCTCCGGGTGGAAAAACTCTAAGTTATCCCCCGTTGCTAAGACTATCTTAATCAATTCTACTCTTCTCTCTCAACCAATCTACTACTTGTCAGTGTACCCTGTTCCTGATTTAGTTCTGAAGGATATAACCAAGATAGTAAGGGCTTTCTTTTGGAACAAGAGTAACAATAGAAAAGGCATTCATGTTGTCTCTTAGGATACTATCACTTGCTTTAAAACTGAGGGGGCCTTGGTGTCAGGAATTTACTCAAAGCTAAGCATGCACTAATGGCTAAAAATATTTTCAGATATCTCAACCGTGACCCGGTAATTTGGGTGAATATTCTTCATAATAAGTATGGGTCCTTAAATTTCTGGCATGATAAGGCTCCTGCTGGTAGCTCTACTTTTTCAAAGGCCTTAGTATTTCAGCTTCTAAGCTTAAAAATTTCTTGCGTCTCAATTCGATCAATATTAGGTGCTCCTCCTTTCTTTTTGACCCCTGGTGCTCAGAAATCCCTCTAGCTTATTTCCCTACCTTCTTAAATATGGATCTGGATTTGAACAGTTCTCAAATCTCATATTTTTGTTGTGAAGGAAGCTGGAACTCTCTTTGCCTTAGAAACTTCTTTGGTGAGAACTACATTTTCTTCTGTGAAAGATTGAGCAAAATTGACAATGCTGCTCCCCCTCACTCGATTTGGTCCCCTAAATCCAACAGTAATAGAATCTCCACTATAGCATACCATACTCTCAACAATCCTAGTGGTTATTCTGATGCATGGGCAGGCTGGAAGAACTTGTGGTCTCTGCAAATCGCCCCACGCATCAAACATTTTATATGGCTCACTCTTAGGGGTAGAATCACTACTAGTGACTATCTGCATTACATTAATCTGGGCCCCAGAAATTTCTGTGTTTTTTGTGGCTTAGAATTTGAGACGGAAGAACATTTGTTGTACCTTTGTGTTAGAGTTCAACAGATTTGGAGTATTCAAAGCTCAAAGCTAAACAAGACATTACAGTTCCCTAATGGTATCACTTCAGGCAACTGGCTTCTTGATCCCAACCTTTCATGATTTGATCGAGCTATCATTGCAACTTCAATATGGCACATCTGGAAGGCTCGTTGTGACGCTATATTTAAATTTTTGCCTCCAAATTGGATCTCCATATCCTGTAAAGCGTTTTCCCAAGCGACTGAGTTCATTCATATTCATGGAAGTCAGTATGACAAAAGTCTAATCTTAAACAACTTTCAACATGGAGTCTCAGTTCTATTTGTTTCCAAGAATTGGAGTCCTGATAGACAGGTAAATAGCATTGGTTTTTTCCTATCCAATTCTAACAGCCTTATTTCTTTTGCAGGATGCAAACCTATCCAAGCTTATACGGACACAAGTGCAGAAATTCAAGCTATCACTGTGGCGGTTGAAGTATCATTGCACCTTCAAGCCAACGTCCAACATGTCCTCCTTGACAATATGGATCTTGTCAATATTTTAAAAAGGAACACTGTCATTTGGGATTGGAGAATTCGAGATCAAGTGTTAGCTTTGAAGCAAACTCTTCGTGATCTTGGAAGCCCTGAAGTTCATGTCATCCCCAAGGCGTGGAATCAGCCTGCGAATAGTTTAGCCAGACATAGCATAAACCTGCATGCTTTAAGCTTATTTCATCAAGGTCAAGATCTACCCAGATGATTGATGAAAATCTTCTCTAGTTTTGGTTTTTCTTAAGTTATCTGTTGTTCCACTTAATTTCTTCGTGCTTCGTTGTTTAGAACTCTTCTCATTTTGTTTCCTTTAGTTTCCAATAAATTAGCCCTCAGGGTTCTTCTCTTCAAAAAAAAAAAAAAACATCCCCACCATTGAGATGCAACCTAAAAATGTTACACCTGCCTCAACTATCGAGACACTTGTAGCATCCACTAACCCAATGACGAAATATGAAAATATAGCTTAGTTAATATCCAATCTTAAGTAGGCGTGTTTATAAAGCACATCACAAATTGAGTGAAAATAATACATAAGCATTCCTACTTAATGATATTTAGGCCTTGTTTGGATGAAGTGTGGCAAGATTTCATAAAAGAAACGAAGGGAAGGGAAAGTAAAGGAAGGGAAGAGTTCAATCCATCCCTTGCTTGGGGGGGAGTAAAGTAAAGTAAGAGAAGGGTTTTAGTTATTTTTTGTTTAATTTGGAAGTAAGGGAAGGTAAGGTAATGCATTAATATTACTAAAGTACCCTTATAATAATAACAAACCAAATACTAGATCAATTTGATAAATTAAATTACAAGCATCAATAAAATCAATTTGTGTAATATAATGACCAAAACACATTTATCAAAGAAGAGGAGTAGATGAACAATAAAATAAAAAATTATGGCTCATTGGAGTTTTGACGGCTCTCCAGCTAGCAAATCCGGCGGTTCTCCGGCGAGATATTCCGGTGATCCCTGGAGATGAGATGAGGGGGAAGAGGGAGAGAATGGCTAGGGTTGTTCCTTTTCATTCTCATTCTCTTATAAAAAAAACATATCTATGTCAATATAACATATGATCAAGGGTAAAATTATCAAAAATAATTTCAACCATTCTGAACCCCCCACAACCCTCCCAAACCTCTCCCATTTCCTTAACCCTTCACCCCAAGCAAGAGTTGAGGCAACCCTTACTTTCCAAACCCTCCCCAACCCTCCATGCCAAGCAAGGCCTTAGGACGTCGCAAGAATCCGGGTCAGGATAAAATTTGGTCCAGACAACTACTCTTATAATAACTAAATTAGATGCCCGAATTAGGCCTCGTTTTAAATCCGGACAAGTGTAACTTGTCGAAATCAGATTTTTTTTCTTTTCAAAACTAGGTTATCCGATTGTCCAAATTTTATTTGAGTCCTGTAATATACATTTAAAATTCATTCAAATATTAAACTATACAAGAATAATTTAATCTATTTCAAATACAAAAAACAATGTCAAACAATCCAAAATTCAAATTAAGTTTACAATAGTTCAAGTTTTAATAACTAAATGAAAATTCATGTCTTGATAATACAAAATGCAAATATCATCCCATAAAAAAAATACCCATGAATCCATGTGTTAATGATAAAAATCATATGTTAAGCTCCAAATATGCAATCTTCAAAGTTAATCAATCTCAAGTTCATTTGAAGCTTGATTTAAAGTTAGAGCAACAAAGTCCACCTTCAACATCCCATCATTGCCATCATCAAAATTCTTCATTTTCCCATGGTCACCTAGATAATAACACAACAATTGATATATTTACATTAGTATTCATATAAGTATTATGTGAGTATTGTTTAAAATGACAAAATTTTACAAACATACCCATTAATGCATGTAACCAATCTCCTCCACATATAAAAGCTTCTACAATGTTTGAAGTCAGAGAACTTTGATATTGATCAATCACTCTACCTTCTAAATTGAAGACAAGCTTGGAAGCAACTGTGGTAATAGGGACCGTCAAAACATCGTGCGCCATTTAACAAAGATGTACAAGACACGTCTTGCTTTCCATAAGCCCCATTCACAACATGAAAGTAAAGCTTTAAGATTTTAGTGGCCTAGCTTGGAGTTCCATCTTCTAATAAGCTAATCACCACCTACAAAGGTTGAAATTAAGACTCACTCTTGCATAATTATCCACGAGGTTCCAACATTCCTAGATTTTGATACATTTTCAAATGATATGACATGGTGTTTGAAACAGAAGGTTACAAAAAGGACAATGAAGATTAGGGCCAACATTAAGAATATACAAGTAGGAGTAAGTTGGACTTTGGCAATGAAGCATTCTCTAGATGAAAAAATTGGCTCCCGGAAGTCTCCAAACAATAGGCCACCCCTCTCAAACCTTACAGTCATCCACACAGTCCATGTTAAGAAAATATTAAATTGACTAGAAATTTTAGATAATGAAGTCATTGGTGCCCAAACCCAATGGTTGGTATAGGTAGAGCTCACGGTGAGATGTGCCATCCTATTCCAATCAAATTGGTCACCAAACAACTCCCTTAGCTTGCTTCAATCAAGAGATTTTATGAGAGTAAAATCAACCATATTAAAATCAAAAACCAAAGAATCCATGCTGATGAATGAGGATTTAAAAGCCAAAGGTATTTCATAAGTCCAAGGATGATCCAAAACTCAATTGTGGAGGAATTACAAACATTAATCCAATAATTACATTATAAAACTCTACAATTTTACAAATTATTTTATAAAACCAAGGACAAGATCTAGGAGGTCAAAGGACCAAGTATCAAATTTTCCATACTTCAAGCTAATGATATTGACCCAATGCTTCTCCTCATTATTAAGAATAGAAAAAAGACACATACTTTTGGACATCAAGGTTGTCTTAACATTTCTTAAGTTTCTCACACCAAGTCCCCCTTTTAGTTTTTTAAAATTGCAACTGCCCAACCTACTGAGTAAATAACACTTCCATTTCTATCTCTACACTAAAGAAAATTCCTAGCCAATTTGAAAATCTAGTCAAAAATGGACTCGGGGATAAGATTCAAAGATAAAATGTAAGTAGGAATTGAAAAGATAGATTTCTTAATAAGAACCATTCTCCCACCTATAAAAATTTTAGCGTAGTTCTAGAAGCTAAGGCAATTATTGACTCTATTCACAAGGTAACGACATTGATTGATAAGGAATCTCTTTGGAGAGATGGGAACTCCTAAATATAAGAAAGCGAAGGAGCCAACCTATGTATTGAGTGGATGTCTCATGACAGTAACAATCCTACTATTATACCAACTGGGTAAATGCAAGGTGGATTTAGAATAACTATGTCTTGCCTAGTCAAATTGCAATAAAGGTCAAGGCAAATTTTACAGAATTTAGAAAGAGATTTAGAGGCCTTAGTGATGATAATCAAGTCATCCATAAATATCAAATGGATGAAATCAACTCTCAATTGAGAATCAACACTAGAAATCATATTCCGTCCAAGGTCATGGTTGAAAAAGCTGCTAAATTCTTAGACACTAATAAGAATTAAAAAAGAAGAAAGGGTATCTCCTTGCATAGAAGAATAAATACAAGTTTTGATACAAGAAATCCAAATATCAAGAAATGTCATAATTTTAAGAGTAGCGAGAAAAGTGTTCCAATCAATGGTATAATAAGTCTTCTAAGTATCAATTTTAAGTAGCATCCTAGGAGGGACACGCCCATTCTGCACTAGAACACACCCCAATCCTGTCTTGCAAGCATCACTATAAATCACGTATCCACATACGCTTTCTGGCAGGGCAAGAATGGGTGCAGATACGAGTCTATGCTTCAGCACTATGAAATCTGCCTGCAAGCTTCAGTCCAGGTAAATCAGGCCCCCTTTCAAGTTATTAGTCTCGTCAAAGGCGCTGCTAATTGGGAGAAGTTATGTACAAACCTCTGATAGTACCCGGCTAATCCAAGGAAACTCTGGATCTCTCTGACCGAACTCGGTCTCTTCCAGTCCATGACTGCTTCCACCTTCTTGGGATCTACTGAAACACCATCTTTACTGATGACATACCCTAAGAAAGCCATGCCATTGAGCCAAAAATCACACTTGAAAAATTTGGCATACAGCTCATGCTATCTCAGTGTCTCTAGCATGATCCTTAAGTGTTTCACGTGCAGTTGCTTACTGCGCGAGTAGATTAGTATATCATCAGTGAAGTCGACTACAAATCAAGCTAAGTAACGTCAGAACACCCGGTTCATCAGATCCATGAATACCGCCAGAGCATTAGTAAGCCCAAATGGTATTACTAAAAACTCATAGTGCCCATACAGTGTACAAAAGGCACTCTTAGGGAGGTCCTCTCCCTTGATTCAAACCTGATGATACCCATACCACAAATCTATTTTAGAGAAGACTTAAGCTCCATGCAGCTGGTCCATAAGATCATGAACCCTCAGTAATGGGTACTTGTTCTTGATTGTTACCTTGTTCAATTCTCGGTAGTCGATGCATAGCCTCAGTGATCGGTCTTTCTTTTCAACGAATAGTGTTAGAGCTCCCCATGGTGACATGCTTGGTCGAATGAATCCTTTCTCCAACAGCTCCTCTTGTTGTTTCTTTAAGTTCTTCAGCTCAACAGGGCCATCCGGTATGGTTCCTTTGATAAAATAGCTATGCTTGGAGCCAAGTTAACGGCAAACTCCACCTCCATCTGCAGGGGTAATCCGGGAAGGTCTTCAAGAAAAACATCAAGAAACTCACTGACAATTGGCACGTCAGCCACTGCGAAGCTAACGTGAATCGCCTCCAAGATAGAGCTTAGGAAACCTGTACAACCACCACCGATCAGCTTCTGAGCCTTTAGGGAAGAAATCTCCCGGGTTAGGGGATAACCCTTATTGCCGCAGAAGGAAAATTCTTCCCGATCACGAAAACAAAGCTGCACATTTTTCCTACGACAATCCACTATAGCATACACTGACTACAACAAGTCCATGCCAAATATGATGTCATAGTCTTGCAGCTCTATTAGGTGCAAATCAGAGACAAGCTCGTGTCCCTCGATCAAAATACAGCATGCTAGTGCTAAATGGTTAACTGTCTTCATCGCTCCCACAGGAGTTACAACACACAAGTCATGCGGTAAATCAACAATGTACAAAGAGTGCTTACAGGCAAAGGATGTCGACACAAAAGAATGCGTAGCTCCCGGATCAAATAATGCACAAGCATAGCAGGAATGTATTGAAATAGTGACTGTTACCATGTAGTGGGATGCCTGGGAAACCTCATAAGTTAGAGCAAATTCTTGGCCTTGAGTCATTGGTCTACTGCAGCCTGCTGGGTTAGAAGAGGAAGGAGGTTGGTCTGACATAGGCGCCTTCCCTTTCCCATCCCTAGAGGCACTCTATGATGACTGACCTGGAGCATCAGACCGTCGTGATTCACAGGATGACTTGGGCTGCTCGCCTACCACACCCTGGGTCCCACCGCCTCCTGATGTCCTAGGCAGGCTCTACAGACACTAAGCCACAAAATGCTCATGGTTGCCATAACGAAAACACGCTCCAGCTGCTGGCCTAGACTCTGCCTACGTATGGCGTCCCCCATAAGTAGGATGACGAGTCGGTTGGGTTACATTTCCAGATGAACCCCTGTCTCCAGAGCTGGATAATGAAATTGGGGGTCTACTATAAGGTTGAGATATGTAATCTCCCCTGGAATGCCCAGGGCTGCTTCTGGATGACTGACTCTTCCTAGAGTTCTAACCCTGGTTCCACCGCCGCTCACCCCTACCTAGGTCCTGCGTCTCCTGCCAAGTAATCACAAAATCCTTCTCAATGTCGACTACCTCCGTATAAGATAGCCTCAGAAACGGTACAAGAGCTCGCCGAATATGGTTTTTCAGGCCTTCCGCAAAACAACGAGATCTACTCTTTTTATCATCCACTAAGGACAGGGCAAATTAGGACAACCTGTTAAACTCTGCCTCATATTCTTCAACAGTCATTATTTCCTGCTTCAAGTTCAGGAAAATTCTCTCCATCTGAGCTTGTTGGCTCAACAATAAATACTTGGCGTTGAAGCCTTCCTTACATTGTTCGCAGGTCTGGAAGATGTCCTCTCCTTTAAGTCATAGTTCATTTTTGAACCACTAAGCTGCACTATCTCATGGCATGTAAGAGGCAAGTCTGATCTTGTCCTTCTCCGGGCTCTGCATGGCCCGATAAGTCCTCTTTACCTATCGGATTTGGTACTCGGTCACCGCCGGGTTAGTGGTCTCCTCGAATGGTGATGGCGCCTACCACCTGAACTCCATCAGTAAATCTCGGCCACCTCCGGGAGCATGCTGCTGTTGGCGCTGACTACACATCATCAGCATCATCGCTCTCATGATCCCGATTCAAATAGCGGGACCCAACTGGCCTTCAACTTCAAGACCATAGTCTTGTTGCCCTTTATTATATGATTAGTCAGGAGCCTCCTGCTCCCATTCCATGGGTGCTGAGGTTGGGCTTGTAGGCTTTCGGAGAAGTCACATTTTACCCCTTGGTATGATTATTGAAACACTGAAAACAACCAGAACTTTAGAATAAACTACACTATCTAGTCCCACTCTCAGAAAGAACTTAAAAAAAAACTAACAGACTTTTAAATTAGAAAGGGCAAAAGCTGGGCCAGCTGACAGATTGACTGCATCCAACAAGGCTGGGACCCACCAGGTGTAGAGGCTCATATTTCAGATCCAGTCAGAGTTATCACCAACAGACAAGAAAAGAAGTAATAAAATAGAAATACAAACAATTAACAGAAAACAAAAATAATTCTAATATGGGCTTTAACAACCCTACATATACACAAAATGCCACATTTAACAGTTTGAAACAAGAATACAAATAGAATACAAATCTCAGTCACACAGAAATGACAACTACAGAAACAAGACCCGTGAACAACTCTCGGTCCTAAGCTTACTCTTTGCCTGTAAAAAGAAAGTCACAAAGTACATGAGCCACAAGGGCTTAGTAGGATCGTAAAGGTGATAGAAAATATAAGTAGCCAAAAATTTGCAAGTAACACAGTAAAAATTCAGACGAAGAACAAATAACATGCCTGTAAAAGTATAATAACTGATAGAAGTATAGAAAATAACTAAACAAATAAAATAAAAATCAAAATACAGATAACACACAGAAAATTAGAAGTGTACATCTCCCTGACTAATAAACAAATCAACAACTCAAGGTTAGATCTTCAAATGGGAAGTCGAAATGGACGAAATATCAACAGTTGAAACCGGATCTTCAACCGCAATAGGAACGTACACGCATGCTCGGTAGCGCTACTACATATAGCATGTGTACATCGCTAGGACTTACTCCTCCTAGCTGGGCAAATGCCAAAAATGGAGATGTACTAAAACCGTAGGAAATATAGAGTACAAATAAGTTAATTTAGAATAAATCATTTTCTAACATAAATAATTAATTTAAATTAATAGCACTCAACAGGAAAAAATAGAAATACCCGCAAAATAAAATTAGAAATACACGAATAAATAAATTTCCAAATATTTAAATAAATAATTATCTTAGAAATACATAGTTATAAGAGTGCGAGAGCCTACCTAATCTAGGAATACGGTGTTTAACTTCCTTCCTTACACCGCAGTTCAGGGTCCTAACATCGAATCCACCCGAGCTCCGGCCAAGAAGAAGAGGTCATTGAGAAAAGAAACAAAGTGATGAAGGAAAAGAGCAGTGGTAGGTTGCAGCCAAGCCCTTTCCTGCCCTTGATTTAAAGAAACTCATAACACGGCTCAATTATGCAACCCAATAATGCTTCAATAATTAGCCGACCAAATCAGAAAATTCGGGTGCATGTGAAAGTTCTAAGATGTAAAAGATTCCTCAATTAATCTTAACCCTAATTAATTAGCCTAAGTGGCTGAGACATGGCTTAATATTGAAGACTCCAGTCAAAGAAAGGGCGAATCTTACAGTAATAATATTATCAAATCTAGATCTATTTGCAAACAAGGCCAGTTTTCTTCGAACCAATCAAATTATGAATATCTCTTTTAAGACTACTAGTGAGAATTTTGCAAATGATTTTGTAGCAAACGTTACAAAGCAAAATAGGCTGAAAATCAACAACATGACTGGGACAAATTTTCTTGTAATAAGTGCAACATAAGTTTTTCCCACTGTATTTGGAAGAACGGAATTTTTAAAGAAATAAGAAACAATTTTGAGTAAAGTATCTTTGAAAATATCCTAAAATAATAGATAAAATTCAGTGTTAATTCCATTAGGCTCGGAACTTTTTTAATGGGGCATTGTTTTTACAGTTTGAAAAAACTCCCTAAGAGAGACAGGTCTAATAAGTGAATCCTTTTCATTCTCATTAAGACTAGTGTGATCATTAGGAAGAGCAAAATTGAGATCCTCTGCAAACCTTGTGTTAGAAGGACCCCACAAATTGGAATAAAAATTAGTAAAGCACTTAGGGTGCGTTTGATTGCCTAAATTTTCCATGGAAAAATTTTCCATGGGCCATTTTCCACAAAAAAAAGGCTGTTTGATTGCCTAAATTTTCCATAGAAAATTTTTCCATGGAGGTGGTCACATGACCATATTTTCCCTCAAAACAAGGGAAAATTTTTCCTACCTCAACCCTAGGAAAAATTTTCCATGGAAAATAGAGGGGGTTTTTTGGAAAATTAAAGAGCCAGGATTTTTAATTAATTCAGGGAGTGATATGCAAATTGCAAGCTATATGACCATCATCGCGAGAGAGAGGGAGAGAAAGGGCGGCCGAAATCTTCAAGATTTGATTCTTTTTTTTCTTTTTATCAAAATATGAATAATTTTTTTGATTAATCACTTGATAAAAATTATTGATTTTATATTAAATAGCATTTTAAGTAGCCAAAAGTACAAGGCTTAGTCTTTTTATTTTTAAATTTGAGTTTTTATTTAACATACAATATCTTTGTGAAAAAAAAATATGCAAGTGTAGAGTTGTAACAATGGTTCAAAACTTCATTTGGAACCTGAATAAGAAAATAAAATTATTTTTTTAAGTATGAAAATATCGGTCAAATTTATATATATACTGCATCTTAAATTTGTTTATATTTTCAAGAAATAATTAAAAATGGTTTAAGAAATGGTATAAAAATAATTATCATTGGTTTTTAAGTATTTTTTTAACAATTTAATAATTTAAAAAAAATGAAATGTAGTAATAAATTAATCAGAGTTAAACACTCGAAAAAAATTTGAATCAATTTTGAGATTGAATTCTTGTATACACAAAAAATATCTATTACAAAATCTTAAACAATGATTTATTGGGATTAAATAGCATTTTAGGTAGGCAAAAATATTTTCATGGAGAAAATTTTCCATGGAAAATTGATGTAATCAAACAACAAATGTAGCTTTTTCCATGGAAAATGTTATATTTTCCATGGAAAATACAAGCAATCAAACAACAAAATCAAAATTTTTCATGGAAAATTTTTGATTTTTTGGCTAGAAAATAATGCCAATCAAACGTGTATTTGTTCGTTTTCCATGGAAAATTTTTATTTTCCACCCATTTTCCATGTTGCCAATCAAACACACCCTTACTAAAGACAGAAAACTTGGTGTGGACAGCACCATATATTTTTATATTTTGAATTTATAATATTTGATTTTTATGTTAACTCTCTAAAATATTAATGGATAAAACAACTACAGCATTATTGGCATTTGGGGCTAAACAATTTGCATTGTTTAAAAAAAAAAAACCAAAAAAAAAACCCACTCCCTTTGTGGTCCTTTTCATATAACAAATCATGAAACTCACAGCTCAAGTAACCTCTCTATTTAACTATGAGGAGAATAGAATTACTGTAGCAACATTCTTCATGTATTTGCGGTTTGATTTTTAAAAACTTGTTAGATAATTATCGTAAATAACTTTTTTTATTTGCGATATATCTATTGCGTTGTAATAGCTATAAAACATCTCGAAGTTGTTATATCCATCAAATGATTCCTTTTCTTCTACTTTTTCCTCAAAAATGAAAGAAGCAGCTTTGATCTTGTCTTTTTCCCTATCTTTCATCTTAGTTTCCAAATTAGCTCTTGTTTTCCCCTCTCTGAAAGTGATGTTTAGGTTTTGTGGTGACTCACATCATTTTAGGTTTTATATGAAATTTAATTGGTTAAAATTTAATCTGCTAAGGAGATGGTTGTTTTGTTAAGAATAATGACCAAATTGCTGTAATTAGCTTCCATTGTTTTGGTTTCACCTGAGCATTAGTTTGGAATGATGTACCCTACTTTGATTTTTAGCTTTTTTGTCCATCTTTTGAATTATTAGAGATTTATACTTTGATTAAAAGATTTAGGCAACAATATTTTGTTTTGGTATATAAGTTTCTATATTAGAATGATATGTATTTATTTGGTAAATATATGTGTGTGTGAGTTCATAATAAGCTTATACGCCTTTAGTTAATTAGCTCTCTAATTAAACTCAAAAGTGTGTAAATTTGATTCTTGAATTTAAAAATTAAAAAAAAAAATGAGGGCAAAGGGGGAGCAAAGTTTCTCTCTTCACTCTTAGTTTAGGGGCGAAATGACTTATTGTTTGAGTTTCGGACCCAATTGACTAAAGGTATATATATAGTTCAGGAAGCAAGGATATATTCATGTTATAGATGAAGAACAACTTATCTTTTACCTATCTATGAGTTCACCTATGAAACCAACTTATCTTTAATGATCCCATGCTGAAACACCTAATCAATTTTGCCAATGAATGGCAGAGGATTGGTGTTAGTTTGTCATGGTGTCCCTTGAAGTTTCAATTGAATTTGATTTCTTATAAGCAAAGGTACAATGTATGGCCTAATGGTATTTCATGGAGTTGATTTTGTGAACTGAGTAGGCGTTGTTTTTGCCTGTGTACAAAAAAGGGTCTAATGCTGTTCTTTAAAGTATATAGGTTGCATTGCATGTGTACTTTATTGCAGTAGAAATTATGTATGCCTATGTAATTTCTGGATAGCACATGTCACATGATCAATGTTTCATTCATGTCGGAAACACTCATTATATTTGTCCATATGGTTGCAACTAATTGTACTGAAATGCATGAAATCAGGTGTATTATTAGAGCATTTCATCGCTAAAAATGTATATGTAACTTTCTGTGCCAATTTCATCGAGAATTTGGGATGACTAAAGTTTTTTCTTTTTTCGCAAAGCTCATGTATGTTACACTGCTATATGTTCTAGAGATCCAATGTTCCTTGTTTTCTGAACTTTTTTTTTTTGAATCCTTGCTTCTTGTTATTTTGGTGAGTTAGGAGCTTAATAGTGTTCGGAAAATTGGACGACTTGATTTTTTACAAAGCAGCAACTCAATATAAAAAGGATGGATTTCGTGTGAATGTCGAAACTCAGGGAATTGAATTATATATGGTAGTAATTATTTCTTCAATATTCTTCTTCATTTTAGTTGTTTCCTTCCAAATCAAATATTTGCTAAAACAATTTTACTTAAAAAAAAGGCAAAGGTTAGTTCATAAATCGATTAAATAGGCCGATTAAGAGAACTTGGATTGGATCCAACGCCTACAAGCTATATACAATGGACATTCAAGTAGCCACAGCACCACTGCATCAAGTAACCATTCAACTGAGTTCACCAATAGATTCCATCAAATGGAACAAAGAGTGCAATAGATGGAAGAAGAGCTTAATTTGTTAATTACTTTCTTGCAAGATGAATTCCCTGGAGCTAATAACCCATCATTGATGTAGGTGGCCCAACCTCACAATCTCAGGCATGTAAATGATAAACATCTTCATTTCTATATTCAATTAGAGTCTCTCCCGACAATCAGACGAAGTCTCATTTTTATAGCGCCCTAGTGCCCATATAGAAATAGCAGCTTAGTTCCCAGCTTGCCACGTCGGCCCCAACCATCTCATAATGTCTCTCCCTCATCCTGTGTTGTTATATTATTTTTTTTTTTGCCCGTTTCCACCTATATATATGGTGGACATTCTCTTTTTTTCTTTCAATTATAGTGTGCCTCTTTTTAATCGTGTTAATTTCATAGGTTTTTCTCCTTTTGTCTCTTTTGTAAACTTGGTGTTGTGTAGTTGTTTAATTCTTCTCAATGAATTTATGATTTATCCACTTCATAAAAAAAAAAAAAAAAAAAAATGCCCATATGTATAATAGCTTGTTTATCCCACATACTTCAACTAATCAGGCTTACATAAATAAAACTACTACATCCCTCTAATTAACAAAAGTAATGACAGAAAATATCTCAAAGTCATTGGTGGCTTCCAATTGTGGATAAGGAAAGAAGGCAATGGCTCACATCAGGCCCTTGCCATCCTGTAAGATGATAAGATGAGAATCCACTAGTCATCACATCATTGGACATTCATTGCCCACACACCTCCCTCAAAGGCCACTCCCTCTTATCACAAGCTTCCTCCCCTGCCTCTCCTCACACAAAACTCACCCAAGCGCCCTTTCCCTTCTTCTTGCACTTGCTTCTCATCGCTATCACTAGCACTCCCTCTAATGGCTGCAACCATAGCTTCAATGGCCATGTTCAATGCCAAGTCCCTCAACATTACTCCACCACCTTCCCACACTTCAAAACCTTCACCAATTCTCAAACCTATCTCTCTCCTCTCCCTCCAAAACCTTCCAAAAGGTCTAGCCATCTCCAAATCACCACTAACCTCTACCGCTGTCGCCGGAGCCATTTTCTCGGCTTTGAGCCACACTGACACTGCCTTCGCTGCTCAACAAATCGCCGATATTGCCGAAGGCGATAACCGTGGGCTTGCACTTCTTATCCCTTTGATCCCTGCCATTCTCTGGGTCCTTTATAACATATTACAACCAGCACTTAACCAGCTCGACCGCATGAGGAGTGAGAAAGGCTTTATTGTTGGGCTTGGCTTAGGTGGTGGCTTGGCTGCAGCTGGTTTCATGGCGCCGGGAAACGCCTCTGCTGATGAGCTTGCGGCAATCGCTGATGCATCATCTTCCAGTGACAGCCGAGGGCTTCTGTTGCTTTTTGTCGTCTTGCCGGCTATTCTTTGGGTGCTGTATAATATTCTGCAGCCTGCTTTGAACCAGCTAGACAGGATGAGGTCTGGGTGAAGGATGGTGTAATTAAGGAATGAAATGAATACTCATGCTTGTTGTTGTTTGTTCTCTGGCTATATCGTTTGTTGTTTATGTCTCTTGAATGAGATTTTGTGTTCTTTGGTGATGATTACTTGTTGTCTTTGTGGAGTTTGTGTATATTGTTAGACAGATGGATGGCAGTTTAAATTCAGAGAATATGAATGGCTTTTCTTGCTGCATACGAGCATTGATTCATGGTGGTTTGATATCGATCAATGGATTTCAGGCCCATATTGAAAGAAGATTAAAATATGTTGTGAGGATTGGTATGAAAAAGTGAGTTTATCTGTAAGCCACCCAATAAATAGATAAATCTAGTACAAAGATAAGTATGTATAAACAGTAATATATACAAGTATAAAATACTCTAACACATCTCCTCAAACTCACGGTGAATCGTAAACCGAGAGTTTGCCAACGAGAAACTGAAATCGAGCAATAGTATGCGTCTTAGTGAAAAAATCAGCAAGCTGGTGAGTGGAGGTTATATATGGAAGGAGAATACTGCCAGCAAGGTAGTGATGACGAACAAAGTAAAGAGTAACCTCAAGATGCTTGGTGCGCTCATGAAACACAGGATTAGCTGCAATTTTGATGGCACTCTGGTTGTCACAGTAGATGGGAGTGGGAGCAGATATGGAGACACCAAAATTCATCAAAATCTGACGCAACCAAAGAACCTCCTTGGTAGTAGACGACATGGCACCATACTCAGCCTCGGCAGTGGAAAGAGCAACTGTAGATTGTTTCTTGCTTTTCCAAGAGATAAGGGAATCACCAAGGAAAATGCAGAAGCCAGTGGTAGAGTGTCGATCAGTAGAATCACCTGACCAATCAGCATCACAATATGCACGGAGCTCAAAGGAGGACGTGGCCGAGAAAAACAGAGATCGAGTGAGAGTGCCACGAAGATAACGTAGAACTCGGAGAAGGGCAGCATAATGAGTAGAGCGAGGAGCACTCACAAACTGACTAAGAACTCGAACAGCATAAGTAATGTCTGGTCGAGTGATAGTCAAATAAACAAGAGCTCCAACAAGCGTGCGATAACGAGTAGCATCAGCCAAAAGCTCGCCATCAGTAGAGGAGAGACGATGATGTAGCTCAATAGGAGTAGAAGCAGTGCGAAGATCAGAGAGGCCAGATCATCGGAAAATATCAGAAATGTATTTCTGCTGAGATACCAAATAACCACGACGTGAATAAGCAATCTCAAGACCCAGAAAATAACGGAGAGGACCAAGATCTTTCATCTGAAACTCCGTGTGTAACCGCTATTTCAAAGAAAAAATAGTATTAGCATCATCACCAGAAATAACTATGTCATCAACATAGAGAAGAAGAATAGTGAGACCACGAGATGTCTGTCGAGTAAAAAGGGCATAATCATGAGAGCTCTCTGTAAATCCAAGAGCAAGAATCACACTACAAAAACGCTCAAACCAGGCGCGAGGAGCCTGTTTGAGCCCATAAATAGCCCGACGTAAATGACATACATGCTGAGAATGATGAGAGAAGCCCGGAGGATGAGCCATATAAACCTCTTTAGAAAGATCCCCATTTAAGAAGGCATTAGTCACATCTAACTGATAGAGTGGCCAGTGACGTGCTGCAGCAATAGCAATAAGAATACGAACGGTAGGCAACTTGGCCACAGGAGCGAAGGTCTCCATAATCAATGCCATACTCCTGAGTAAAACCGCGAGCAACAAGACGCGCCTTATAGCGCTCAATAGTGCCATCAGCTCGGGTCTTAACCCGATAGATCCACCGACAACTAATAGGTGTAACACCAGCAGGTAGGGGAACGAGATCCCATATATGCATGCGCTCAAGAGCCCCAAGTTCCTCTGTCATAGCTTGCTGCCAATAGGGATGCTGAACAGCCTCACGATATGACTGTGGCTCATGATGAGTGTGAATGGCAGCAAGAAAGGTCTGAAAATGTTGATTGTAAGTAGAAGAGAGAGAAAGAGCATACCGAGCTGGAGGATGACGAACACGATCTGGGTAACGACGGGGGACAGCAGGAGCATCCTCAGGAGAGGCGGGACCGGACGAAAAAATGGGAGAATCACTTAAAGTATCGATAGAGACGGGGGGAAGCGGGGGAGCGTCAGTGATATCAGGTGAAACGTTGTGTGGAGTGGAGGAGGCAGCAGGAAGAGAAGAGGCAGGTAAAATAATAGAAGGTAGAGGGGTAGGAGAAGATGAAGACTTAAGGATAGAAAACTCTTGAAAAGGAGAAGAAAAGAAGGGTGTGTCTTCAAGAAAGATAACATTACGAGAGATACGAAGACGACGAGAGGTCGGATCATAGCAACGATAGCCCTTATGTTCAGAGCTGTAGCCAAGAAAGATGCACATCGCAGAACGTGGAGAGAGTTTAGTTCTCTCAATGTGGGGTAGTAAGACAAAGCAGACACAGCCAAAGATGCGAAGATGACCATAAGAAGGTAGAGAAGACAAAAGACGCTCATAAGGGGTAAAGCCAGAAAGAGTAGAGGAAGGTGTTCTATTGATGAGATAGGTAGAAGTGAGAACAGCCTCAGCCCAAAAATGTTGGGGAACAGACGAGGTGAGAAGAAGAGCACGAGTGGTGTCAAGAATATGGCGATGTTTGCGCTCGGCTACACAATTCTGAGCGGGTGTATAAGGACAAGACTGCTGGGAAAGAGTGCCGTGAGAGGAAAGTAAGGCACGAAAAGAGGTAGAGAGATACTCTTTAGCGCCGTCGGTTCGAAGAATTTTAATCCGTTTACTGAACTGAGTATGTACCATTTGAGTAAATTGAGAGTAAATGGTAAATACTTTAGATCGAGAGCGCATAAGATATAGCTAGGTGTAGCGAGAAAAATCATCAATGAAGCTTATATAGTAAGAGAACCCAGAGAGAGAAGAAGAAGGCGTAGGTCCCCATATATCAGAATGAACTAGATCAAAGGCAGAAACAGATAATGAAGCACTAGTGGGAAAAGGAATCGCCGATTGTTTAGCAAGTTTACAACCCTTACAAGCAGACAAAGAGTCTGAGGAGACAGAACCAAGACTACCTGAACTAGTTAGGAGTTTCTGACGATCTTTAGATACATGACCTAAGCAAGAATGCCTGCGATCTAAAGAACAAGTAGAAGCAAAAATAACAGAATTAGAAGTAGAGGGAGAGAAAGATACAGGAAGATGAAGAAAGTCTAGGTGATAAAGCCAGCCAACTCTACACCCTGTCCCAATCCTCTGGCCTGTAAGATGGTCCTGCACATAACATTCAGACGAGGAGAAGGTAATAGTTAAACCATGATCAGTAAGCTGGCTGACAGAAATAAGATTTAAAGCTAAACTAGGAACATAGTGAACATTGGGAATAGTGAAGGAAGAAGACTGAAGGTGACCGAACTGCGTGACAGAAAGAAGACTGCCATCAGCAGTTCGAACTCGAGAAAATGGTGGGGTGCTAGAAAGGTTAACTAAGGTGGTAGCATCAGCAGTCATATGATGGGTGGCACCAGAGTCTAAAATCCATGAAGAAGAAGACATACCAGAAGCAGCAGACATGACAGAGGAGGAACTAGACTACATAGCACGCTGCATAGCACGAATTTGCTCTGTAAGCTGAGCAACCTGAGAAGCAAGAATACCAGAGGAATCAGGAGTCACGGCCTCAACAGTAGCAACATGAGGTGAAGAAGAGACGCCAGATGATCGCTGAGGAGGACGAGGATGTGAGTGCTGCGATGGTCGGTGTTGAAGCTTCGGACAATTAGTCTTCACATGTCTCTGCCGTTTGCAATAACGGCAGAAGGAAGATGAGCTAGGGGAAGAAGAGAACTAGCCACTAGAAGGAGATAGCCGAGGGGAGCGCGAAGATGTGACAGCCATGACTGTATCAGTAGGACTCAATCTAGAAGATGATAGAGCATGTAACCGAGTCTCTTCAGCCATAACACTGCGCACAACGTCGTCAAAGGATGGAATAGGGTCGCGATTGAGTAATTGGCTACGAACAGCCTCATAATCGGGACGAAGACGCATCAGAAACTCAAAGGTACGTTGTGTTTGGCGGGACTGAAGGCGAGCCTTACAACACTTGCACGTCATACAAGTGAAAGGCTCCAAAGAATCAAGCTGCCTCCACAAAGATCGCAACTCAGTAACATAGTCTCGAATAGAACGCTCCCTTTGCTGGACATAAGTGAGATCCTGTAAAATAGCATACTGACGAGCGGAACTAGACTGCTCAAACATATGATGTAGGTGATCCTACATAGCAAAGGCAGTCGGAAGATGCCCAATCTCCATGCGAATATCAACTTCACATGACTGACAGATTAAAGTCATAGCGCGATGATTAGCTGTGAACCATGAGGTAGAAGAACGGTCAGTCTCTTCAGGAGGGGAGGAGGTGCCGTCTACATGATCAAGTAACTCTAATCCAAGTAAAATGATACGCACAGTCATGTACCATTCATTGTAATTGGAGCCATTTACTTTGACATCAATTGGGGTAAGAAAATTGGGGGAAGGAGAAGAAGTCATTTTTTTTTCTTTTTTTTTTACGGTAAAGATTCTTTTTTTAAACTAATAATATTCATTAATATAATAAAATATAGTGAAGATTAATGGAAGGCAGCTGGCATTCAAGACATCTTCACAAGCTTTTTGTCAAAGTTTTGCCGAATTTTGCACCAAATTGCAGCTGCGTTGTCGGAAGTTGGAATTTGCGCCAAATTTTGCCAAGGTGCTCATGCTTCACGTCAACAGAGATTTGGCAAAGTTGGATGGTGCTTTGTAGCGAAGACCAAGTCGCCGTCGAGCTCAATGTGGAGGCTTGTGGCAAGCTCGTCCCCGGCCTCAGCGGCGTCGGCGTGGAGGCCTGCGACACGGTTGGAAGGTGTGTCGCAGCACAGGATGACCTTTATATATATATATATATATATATATATATATAGATAAATTAATCAGATAAATATAGCTTGGAATTCATAGGCTGAGGTTCGGCTGGACGAGGGGTGGTGACTTTTGTTCAAGAAGGAGGCGAGGGGCTGAGGTTTGCCGTGGTGAAGAAGACGGACGGCATCGATTGGTTCAGGGGCTTCGACAGCTATGTGGCCGTTGAATCCAGCGGTGACAAAGTGGAGCCAGCGTGAAAAGGGAGCGACCAAAGGAATGGCTATGCAGGAGCAAAGAACAAAGCGACACGATCAAGGAATAAGGCATCGGCAACGAACTGGTGATGATCAGCCGACGGAACGAAAGACAGACCCGGAGAGGATCGGAGTTAATCTGATACCATGTGAGGATTGGTATGAAAAAGTGAGTTTATCTTATTAGGGTAAGCCACCCAATAAATGGATAAATCTAGTACAAAGATACGTATGTATAAACAGTAATATATACAAGTATAAAATACTCTGACATATGTGATCATTATAGCGAGTGACAATTTGACTCCTAGTATATAATAATAATAATAATGATAATAATGCTGCAAAAACTAAAGATTTATATGATTAGTTGAAGTGTTCCATGGAAATGGTGTTAATCTTTTTCTGTGTTTCTATCTGCTGAAATTTAAATGAATTAGATTTGATTTAGATGCATCCTTGAGAGAGATTAGATTACTTCTTTTTTGAGCTTCTGACATTTGTGATAACTTGAAAATTATTTCTTTTTGATTAAAGGCGTTGCCGATTCTTGATTGGAAATTTGTATGCAAAGGAGTTGTTTTTTATTGACTAGTTCTTGATTACTATTTTTGTTGTGTGATTTCTTAAATTTTCTATGCAATTTTTTATTTGTGTTATTGTACTATCAAAACCATATCATTCAGGTTGCTCTAACAATTATATGTTCCATTGAGAGATTGACCATTGATTTCAAGTTGAAAAATTGAAGGATGGTTGAAAATTAATCTTCCTGCTATATTTTATAATTTCATTATATAACAACTTAGTGTGTATTGATATTTTATTTGTTTTGGATTTTCTTTTTTAGGGGTTATATCTAACATGTTTTGGCACATTTTAATTTTTCTTCATGGGTCATTTTGTGTATTTTTATATGTCGTACATGTTATAAATCTTTTTAAAGCTTCATCATAATTGCTTCAAAGTATGATTCATTCATTTGATTCTTGTTTAGGAGAAGATAATGGAATTTTAGAACCTTACTTGCAATTATTATATAATTACTTGCAACTATTAAAGAGATCTCAAGTCCTGGTAATTTGCATTGTCAGTATTCTCTCATTGCTTTAATGATGTTGGTTGTTGTTATACGATTTTTTGGAATCGATCATATTTGTTATTTCTAGAGACATTTGCCATTGTTAAACTATTTTATATTATTTATAGAATAAACGTTGGTTGAAAAGTTTTTATGATGTGATTTTTATAGGCATTTGCCATTGTTAATCTGTGATTGTTTGCAGAGAACCACCACATTTCGTATGATTTTGTTGCAGTTTGGCAAAAGTTTTTCAGCAGACAAATTTCAGTACAAAATATATTTATATATATTCACATTTCTCGAAATTGCAATTATTATTATGATTATTATTATTATTATTTATCTTTATTTGTATTATAGGCACAAATAATATATTTAAACCTTAATATGAATACTTTTTACAGTAAAAAATATGTGCTTGATATTATGAAAATTATTATAAAGAAGTACTGCACTGTAACTTGGAACAGGTGGAAGGAAATGTCTAATGATGGTTATTTATGTTATTGGTAACAATCTCATATATATCTCTTTTTAATTATTTTTTAATTTAGTAATTAATACATAAGTTCCTCGTACTTCACATGTTACTACTAGGACTAGGGAGTCTGTCTCTTATGACACTCATCCTTCATAAGATATTGAACAACTATAGCTTTCAGCCTAACATCAAAATGAAGATGCTGATGAAATTGCAAAGAGATAAATGTAATACTTTGGATTGTTATATTGGATACTTCTATATCTTTTTTATTGCCATATTAGAAGTTCGGATAAATATATTTTGTATTGGATTATTGTATTAGATACTTTTATATTGTAATGTTTGTCTTAAAAAATATTATTAAGGTTTAAATCTATGTTTGGTCTCTCTTGATAGGCTTGGGTGCCCTTTTAGTCCCTCTATTTCAATTTGACCGCTAGGAGTACCTCTATTATTCAAATTGGAAAATATTGGTCCCTGACCCGGATGACGTCAGTTTTCCGTCAACTTTAGTCCCACGTGGCATTTTTTATTAGTTAAATTTCTTAACCTAAAGGGGTCAAAAGTTAACAACCGATTTAGGGAGTAACTAAATGGTTTAGTTTTCATATCCATGTTGTTAACGGATCCGAATCCGTTAACTTGATTCTTCTCCTTCTCCTTCACCCATCTTCCCCTTGTTCCCATCCACTTCCACGGCTTGTCCATGATCTCCACCTCGACTAGCAGATTCAATGCTAACGACAGTGGAACGTTGATATCATCCGCAAGACCAGAGACCATCTTCTGCCTTTGTGCGACGTGGCCAAGTGAGTACACTCTTATGTATGTTGTTTCTATGCTGTGATTAGCTCTAGTTTTTGCAGCGACACTGTCTATACTCAGATTTTGTTAAGTGAATACTTAGTGTTCAGGGAGTTAAGTCCCTCAGAATTTGGGATTTGGGTCTGGTTAACAAAAAAAAACTTTGTAAGGAAAGCGTATAAGATGAGCAGGAATTCTGCCATGTTGCTAGGATTTGGGATTTAGATGGGCAAAGGTGAGTAGGCAGGTGACAGCTAAGGAGGTGTTCACGATGGCAGAAGCAGAGGGAGATGATGAAGCTTTTTCTTGGAGTCACCATGCCACTGGATCAAGGAGAACACGTTGAGGTGGAGAAGGGTGAGGGAGATGAGAGAAGTAGAGTTAAGTTGTTGGAACTATTAAAAAAACCCGGATCAGAAATTAAACCGGTGGTTAACTTCTGACCCCTTTTGGTTAAGAAATTTAACCAATAAAAAATGCTACGTGGGACTAAATTTGACAAAAAAAAACTGATGCCATCCGGGTCGGGATCAACATTTCCCAATTTAAATAATAGAGGTACTTCCAGCGGTCAAATTGAAATAGAGAGATTAAAGGGCACCCGAGCCTATCTAGAGGGACCAAACATAGATTTAAACATATTATAAACGTTGTTGCAAGATGTGTTTCAAATATTATAAATTAGGAATTAAAACAGGCTTGCAAAAAACCTTCCAAAAATTGTTACACACAAGTGCAAATCGTGTTGCAATTTTAAATCTTATCAATAATCAATTTGCGATACAATTTGCAATAATCAAAATGTAGCTCAAAGTTTGTTACAAAAAATCTCACACAATTGCAACACAATTTGCGACACACGAAATCTGTTGCAAAACCGTATCACATATCGTTCGAAATCTAATTGTAAATATTGTCTTATTAGATAATGAATTGCAATGAATTCAACGAAGTTCTACATAGCGTCGCAAACTTTATGTGTGTCATTGCTCTAAAATATCTCAAAAATTTGCGAAATCTAAAATGCAACAAATTTGTGTGTGTCGCAGTTTGCATTCTACGACACGTTTTTTTCCGGTAGTGCCAAGTCATGCAATGCACACTATTAGACTTGGCCTTATTTTCTTAAGTGCATTTCTCCATACTAAATATCATTAAATATCATTTTGGAGTAAATCATGGACAACAAGAGCAATGAAATCAAAATGAAATGATCACCAATTGTTAAATACTGTTTTAAAAGCCTAGTTTAAGTTCTCCAACTATTAGTACTTTATCCTTAGGTAGCAACCCGGCAAGAATTATTTGAATTACATTCCATATCTATCAAATTATCAAAATTTAGTCACACTTGCAGTGTACAGATCGAAATTGATGTGAATATAAATATCTTGTCGATTCTGCTCAGGATTTCAGTGATAACCTGAACAATCGTTGTAGGTAAAACAAATAAATAAAAATAATAAAAAGAACTAAGGTATCAATCAAATGATGAAATTAGAGAAGTAACTTATCTTCCCAGATCCCAAGTCCTTCTTCCGTTAATGGCTTCACAATTTGCTATCACTACAACAAAATGCAAATTTAGTTTTAAAATTTTAGAAATGGAATTTATTCTGTCTTTAATTGCAACAAATTTGAAACATAATAAAAATCCATTTCTATTACTAACCATTTATTCGTTTCCTATGAACGGATGTTTAAAAATATATTTTACTAAAATATCATCAACAATCGATTTCTTATATGAAGGACTAGAAATAAATATTTAAAAATATATTTTATTAAAATATTATTAATGTTTTTTTCCTAATAGATAAGGTCTAATCTGTTTTAATAGGAATGGACCGGAGTTTTAAATCATTCCTAATAGCCATAGGAAGGGATTAGAAACTGATATTTAAAAAATATATTTTATTAAAATATTAAAAAATTTCAGTTTGTAATCCATCTTTAATCTATTTAAAATATATTTTTTATTAAAAATATATATTTTTTAATTTGGTTAGATATTATAATTTTAACTAAAAATATAAATAATAATTATAAAAAATTATGGTTTAGAAAAATATGCATTACGTTTCTTGAAAAAATTATATGCATACGGGGTCTTTATCGGGTTATTTTATATTTATAAGTATTTTTGATACTTTTTACAAACAGGTTTAACAAAACCTTGCTTATACGTAATCATCTAGCATATAGGGAAACCGTCCCATGCACCACTATTTGAGCACTAATTCCAAACTTCAAATCAGAAGATCACTGTTAGTTTTGAAGAAAGCAAACTTTCGACATAATAAATCAATGATCTTATTTCGTCCCATCAACTTATGCATTATGGTGAAATGGTACTCTGCCAGAAGCTAATCCACCTAGGATTCATTTAGCTCACTTGCTTTTGTCTTCCCAAGTGTGTACGAGAGACTAATCTTCTATGTAGAGTATATATGAAATATTGAGGAACGAGATGATGTCACCATTTTATATGAGCTCTTAGAATTCAATAGAATCCTTAGTAGATTCACTATTTTTGTTTAGTGTCGCTAAATTTTTGGCTAAAAAATGTGGTCATTCTCTTCTCTTACATTAGAACAGACCAAAACTTGTTGCTACTAGTATCCTACTCAACTATGAATGGCTCGATAATGTCAACATTAGAGCTTTGTGTAAGTGCTCTTTGATAGCTAAAAAAGTACGCCATTGCACTTCCTCTTGAAGCATCTCATCAACATGCATGATTGTTATAATAGCCCAAGCAAGCACCCGGTAGCGGCTAGTGCGTGGTTAGGTGGGTTTGCAAGCAAGGAGAAGCCAAAAAATAAGTTAAGTGTCGAGGCAATGCCCTGTCTTGGCCGGGTGGGCCAGGCAAACGCGCTTGTGGCAGGCATTCACTAGCGCTGCACAAAATTGGTGCTAGACAACGCCCTACCTTAGCTAGGCGGGGTAAGCAGGTGTGGCCCTTGAGCGCGGACCAACGCAAGGCTGTGCAGGCACAACTCTTGGGCGCGGGCTGGCGTAAGCAGCCGAACGTCACGACCCTTGGGTGCGAAGTGACATGGGCGACTGGGCAACACAACCCTTGGGTGCAAATTTGGTAAGCGGCTAGGCGACGAGCCCTTGGCCTCACACCCAACCAAGCAGGCTATCATGTGCACCTAGCCAAGACAGGTGCACACAGGTAAGTTGCCGGGAACATGGTCAGATCAGCACGCGCACACGCTCCAATTATTGCAAAGGGAGAGGACGGATGCTTGATGGTGGTTCCAAGGACATTGGGCCAAAAGATGCCTTGTGATTTGACGGCTCGTTGAACCAATGGGACACCTAGTACTTAGTCAAGGCTTTTGTGGCCTGAGGAATGTATAAAATTTAGTAAAGAATAAAATGACTAAGTATTCAACTCGCCTATCTTGGTTATGCTTCTTTGTGCTTTACCATTGGTTGGTGAGAGAGATTTTGGTTGGCAACGAGCATGGGCTGCATTGCGCTATCATAGCCTCTATTAAGGGTGAAAATTTGGCTAAGGGTTAGCTAACCTTTCTTCCTTGATGAAGACTGTGACAACTAGTACCAGAGCCAAATTACTGGTTTACTAGATGGCGAGTGGTACCAAAGATAGGCTACATCGTTTGAAGGACAGGGTAGAATAACTGGATGACATCATCGGGTGGCTCGACAATGTGATCGGTTCCTTTAGTGACTCTAAGTCTCCTTTCAGGACTCTTTGTCAATGATTGAAAGACGAGATCCAGTGGATCATTGAAATCAATCATTCCTTGGAGATCCTAATTCCCTAAATACAATCATTTTTTTGTGGACTTAAATTTGTTGAAAGAAGTTGGATTTCAAGGCGCCAACATTGGAAGAAGCGCAGCTGGCATCAAGGAACCAGACCCTTCTTCTTTTGATGG
The DNA here is from genome assembly GCA_902712375.1 of Dioscorea dumetorum. NCBI lineage: Eukaryota > Viridiplantae > Streptophyta > Magnoliopsida > Dioscoreales > Dioscoreaceae > Dioscorea > Dioscorea dumetorum. The sequence continues at coordinate 12,704,954 of CACTHL010000494.1, forward strand.
GGTTCCAAATGCTAAGACCCTGGAAAAATTTCATGTGGGACATGGAACAATACTTCAAATCGGCCAAAGTTCCGAATGGTGAGCATGTTTTCTTGGTGGGCATATACTTGACCAATGATGCCAAATTGTGGTGGCGTATAAGCCAGACGACATTCCCTTCTCGGCTGGAGTTGAAAAGGGAATTGCGAGAACAATTCCTCATTTTCAATACTTCATGGGAAGTGCAAGTCACATTAAAAAAACTAAAGCACACCGGGACCATTCGGGATTATGTGAAGGAGTTTATTTCATTGATTCTCGATGTGAAAGACATACTTAAAGAAGACGAGTTGTTTAACTTCCTTTCCGGTCTTCAGAATTGGGCCGAAATTGAAGTAAGGAGGCAAGGTGTGAAGGACTTACCGTTCGCTATCTCGACCACCAAAGTCTTGGTGGATTTGCTGTCATCGTTGATGGGAGACACTGACAGGTCCAAACTCTATTCAAAAGAAAAGTTTGAAAAGAAGAAGACCTTTAGGAAAAAGATCATTTGGAAGTCTTATGTTGGGAAACCAAGGGAAAAGAAGATACGATTGGAATTGAGGCAGGCTGGGATAGGCACAAAGTCCTCATAGTGCTACATTTGTTCCGGTCCGCACATGGCACCGGAATGCCTGAAGAATGAGAAGCTTACCGCTATTGTCGCTGAGGGAGACAACGACACTGAACACCTATCCCGCATCAACCCCTTGCATTTGGTAGGAGCCTTTCAGGTCGAGAAGGGAACTACCCCTTTGTCTCTCCTTTATGTGTGCATGCGATGGTGAACAACGGGAAGATTAATGCTATGATTGATATGGGGCCACTCATAACTTTGTTAGTGAGATGGTAACAGCGCTGCTGGGATTTGGGGTGAGCCAGCACACAAGCCGCATTGAGGCTATCAATTTCAAGGCACAGGCAGTGGTAAGTGTTGTGCAGGGTGTGACTCTTAGCCTAGGCAGTTGGTAAGGCAAGGTTGATCTCCTTTCTATGTCCCTCGATGATTTTGAGTTGATAATCGGACTTGACTTCCTGCCCATCGCTAAGGCTGCGGTGATGTTGCACTTAGGTAGAATGATGATCATGGAGAAGTCACACCCAGTCTTTGTCAAGGGCATTTAATAGGAAAAGAAGGACAAAGAAGCATTTATTTCAGCCATCCAAGTTGAACATGGGTTGAAATGGGGCGAACCAACTTATTTGGCGGCTTTGTTGGAGTTACAGCCTAATAAGGTGGTGGAGATTCTAGATGAAGTTGCAAGCATTATAGAAGAATTCCAAGATGTGATGCCCCTGGAATGACTAAAGCAGCATCCCCGGTGCGAAGCGTCCCGCCAACACCCTTATTGGATGTCTCCGATGGAGTTGCAAGAGTTGTGGAGTTAACTCACGGGGTTGTTAAATGAAGGCTTTGTGCAACTTTCAAAGGCCTCGTATGGTGCTCCCGTCTTGTTCTAAAAGAAGCAAGATGGATTAATACGGTTGTGCATTGATTATAGGGCGTTGAAAAAGGTGATGGTGAAAAACAAGTATCCGGTGTATCTTACACAAGACTTGCTTGATAGGCTGTCGAAAGCGGCCTACTTCACCAAATTAGACTTGCGGCCCGCTTTTTGGTAAATCCGTATTGCTAAAGGTGATGAGCCAAAGACCACTTGTGTCACTCGGTATGGATCATTTGAATTTATTGTGATGTCATTTGGGCTTACTAATGCTCCTACTAGCTTTTGAGATTTAATAAATGATGTGTTTTATGATTAGATTGATTCATTTGTGGTGGTATACTTAGATGATGTTGTGATTTATAGTGAGACTTTAAATTATCACTTGCAGCATCTAAGGTTAGTGTTGTCCTGATTGAGGGAACATCAACTCTATGTAAAGATGGAGAAATGTGAGTTTTTCCAAAAGACCATCCTTTTCTTGGGGCACCAAATTTCAAAAGGTGAAGTGAGGATGGATCAAGGGAAAATGGAGGTGATATTGGATTGGTCGGGCTGGGACCTACCATAGTCGTGGAGTTGAGATCATTCCTCGACCATTCCTAGGCTTGGCAAACTACTATTGGAACTTCATAAAGGACTATTCGAAGAAGGTGGGGATTAAATTTTTTGTAGGTCACTAAGTTTTAGACTTATTTCATTAAGATTACCATATTTTAATTTGTACAAAAAAGGTTACTAACTTTTGATTTTGTTTCTTCGGGAGGTTACTCGCGAGTAAGCATATCATTTCTGCTGACGTGGCTACCGGAATTTGCATAGTCAGCATTACTCTGCCACTCACCATGATGCCATGTCACCCATATGGCCAGATAATGGGATTAAAGTTCTGGTAGGTTACTAAAGTTTGGACTTGTTTCATTAAGGTTACCACGTTTCAATTTGTATCAAAACGGTTACTACAATTGGATTTTGTTTCACCGGCAGGTGAACCCTGAGTAACCACATCCATCCTGCTGACGTGTCGACCGGAAAAAACACAGTCAGCCTGATGAGGCCACGTCACCAGGTGGCAAATGCTGATGTGGCACCTGGTGACGTGGCCTCATCAGGCTGACTGTGTTTTTTCCAATCGACACGTTAGCAGGATGGATGTGGTTACTCGCGGGTCACCTGTCGGAGAAACAAAATCAAATTCTAATAACCGTTTTGATACAAATTGAAACTTAGTAACATTAATGAAACAAGTCCAAACCTTAGTAACCTACCAAAAATTTAACCCTTTATTTTGCCACCTCAGCATCTTAGTAAGTGGCACAGTAATGCTGACTGTGCAAATTCCGGTAGTCACGTCAGCAGAAAAGATATGTTTACTCGCGAATAACCTCCCGGAGAAACAAAATCAAAAGTTAGTAACCTTTGTGATACAAATTAAAATATGGTAACCTTAATGAAATAAGTCTAAAACTTAGTGACCTACCAAAAATTTAATCCAAGAAGGTGGTGCTTCTCACCAATCTGTTGAAGAAGAATCGAACGTGGAGATGGGCTAAAAAGCAGAATGCCACCTTCGAGAAGCTTAAAACAACCATCTCTTCTGATCTTGTTTTGAGGCTGCCCAACTTTGATGTTCCCTTTGAAGTGCTAATGGATGCCTCGACCAAAGCGATTGGGGGAGGGAGAGGGGGAGGGGGAGGGGAATGTGCGGCGCCAATTGTTGAAGGAAACACATGATAATAGATGGGCAGGGCATCTAGGTCGAGAAAGGATGGTGGCGCTATTGTCTCGACATTACTATTGGCCGAGCATGGACAATGATGTGGAAGACTATGTGAAGTCATGCTATGTTTGTCAGCTAGACAAATCCGAAAGGGTAAAAAAGGCATGCCATATTCAACCTTTGCTCATTCCCAAGGCTGGGTATCCATTTCGATGGATTTTATGTCAAGTTTTGCGAAAGTGCAAGACATAACAACGGTGACGGTGTTGGTGGATGTGAACTGATTCACAAAGTATACGGTATTCATTCCTGCCCTAACGACTTGCACCACTGAGAAAACAACGGATTTGTTTCTGCGGCATGTGGTGAAGTACTTCAGAATTCCAGAAGAAGTGGTGAGCAACCAAGATGCGTGGTTTACCTGCAAATTTTGGAATGCCTTGTTCGGATTGTTGGGGTTCCACCTGAAGTTCTTGACCACTAATCATCCGCAGACAGATGGCTAAATGAAACAAATTAATGCTTTGCTTGAAGAGTATTTGTGGCACTATGTTTCAATCTTGCAAAAGAATTGACTTAACTTTTAGATGCGGCCCAATTTTACTACGACATGCACAAGTTTGCGTCGACTAAACATAGCCCATTCGAGTTAGCTTACGGCTATCAGCCCATAGCTCCTGATGAGATTCCAAAGCAAAGAACGGGTGGTAAGTGCCCTACCACCTATCGTTATGCTCTTCACAAGCAAGATATGTGTGAGAAGGCCAAAGATAGTTTACAAAAGGCCTCCCGAAGAATGAAGAAGTATGCTAACCAAGACAGGTGGCTTTTGAAGTTTAGCGTAGGTGACCGAGTTTGGTTGAAACTCACGCCTCAAATATGGAAGAAACTACATTTGAAGGATGGGCACAAAGGCTGAACGCAGCGTACCGACTGAACCTCCCTAAGCAGCTGAAGTTGCATATGACTTTCCATGTGAGTTATCTCAAGCCTTGCAATGATGATCCCGTTGACCCATCAAGGAACAAGTATGAGCTAGCACCTCTAACCGTGCGCAAGGAATTCAAGCACAAGGTTGAACGCATACTTGATCAGCGCATCAAAGGCATGAGTAAAAAGAACCGGCACACTTATTTCTTGGAGAAATGGAATGGGATGCCGGACACCGAAGCTAGTTGAAAAAAAACACAATTTTGTGGCAATTTGAAGGGTTAATATTAGATTACTTAAATTTAACGGATCTAACGAGGGTGTCGGGTTCTTTGGGTGGGTGGGGGAGGTTTGTAATAGCCCAAGCAAGCACCAGGCAATGTCTGGAGCGCGGCTGGGTGGGCCTGCCCGCAGGGAAGAGGCCAAGAAATAAACTAAGTGTGGAGGTAGCGCCCTACCTTGGCCTAACGGGCCAGGCAGGTGCGCAAGTGGGGGCAGGCTGCCCGTGCGCAACACAGGGTTGACATTGGATAGCGCCCTGCCTTGGGCAGGCAGGTCAGGCAAGTGCGACCCTTAGCTGTGAACCGACCCAAGTGGCCAGGCATCTTAGCCCTTAAGCGACACGTCTCCTGGGAGCGCGCCCAACCAGGGAGACTCAAGGAAGTCTACTGCGGGCATCTAGTAAGACAGGCATGCATGTGACCAGACCGACTTGCGAGCGAGTGTGCACTCCCCAATCATCGCCATGGGATAGGGCGGACGGTTGATAACGGTTGCATGGACATTGGGTGAAGGGATGCCTTGTAATATGGCGATTGTTTAAACCGATGGGACACCTAGTATTTAGTCTAGGCTTTATAGCCTGAGGAATGTATGAAATTTAGTGAGGAATAAAGTCACTAAGTATTTAGTCTGTCTATTTTGGTTGTTCTATTTTCATTGTGCTCCTGTGTGCTTTACCATTAGTTAGTGAGAGAGAGAGTTTGGCTAGTGATGAGCATGGGCTACATCGTGCCATCAGAGAGTCCGTTAAGGGTGAAAAATTGGTTAAGGGTTAGGTAACCTTTGTCCCTCGTCTAAGACTGTGACCATTGTCATAGTGCTCAAAGCTTTTATAAAGATCCATTAGAAGTGTAGAACAATGCTAATCCAAAGAAGCTTCAAACTTTTCAGATGGTTATTGGTGCTAGTCAATCCCTAATGCTTATAATCTTCTTCTTATCAATATGCACTCACACTGTATAATAACAATCAACGAAATGTTACTTTTGTGGTCATAAATTAGCACCATTTGAGGTTAATAAAAAGTTAATGTTTTTCTGGGAGCCTGCAATATTATCTTAAGATATCACTCATCTTCCTTGGGATGTGTATTAAAAATGAGTATGTCATAAAAAAACAATTAAGAACTTACTATCGAAGGGTTTTAATATATGTATCATTAACCTCATTGATATATATAATGTGTTTGTATTATGAGCAATATGATTAACCATTCATAGAACACATTCAATATTTTGAAAGTTATTTTTCACTCTAATTCTACTATGATATGAATTTAATAATAATTGCTATAAAATCCAATTTTTGAAAACCCTTTTTTTATTCTCTCTTTAGTCCCTTTAATAGTAAGTCTTAGTTCAACCAACCTTCTCTTTCACACAAAAAGACATACAGAGTCTAAGAGTAAAATAATAATAATAATAACAACAATATTTAATAAAAAATATAAAAATATATATATTTATTTTTTTAGAAAAAACTTGGACATCATATGGAGTTCTCAAGATTTTAAGAATAGTCGGTTAGGATCACATTTGAGCAAATTAGGAAAACAAATTTATAATTATTGGATAAAATGAAATCAATATCACTTATAATTTTATATGTTAAGTTGTACAATACGTGAATAAACATATAACAAAAAGAATTAAATATAATAACATAACAAAAACATTTCTACAAATAAAAAATGCATTATAAATGGCAATGCCCATTCATAGTCTCAGTTAATGGACTCAACCCAACCTCACAAGCCCCAATCCAACGATCCAAACAATCAATCCCGGCCCGGTCGAACCCCGTTGCAAACAGCGATGTATTGATTAAGAGAGAGAGAGAGAGAGGATAGAAATTGGGAAGGACCGGCGCAACACTGATGCGCCAAGAAACGAACCACAGATAAAACCAAGAAAGAAGCTCAAGGCTTTGCCCATGGCTTCCCACACCGCCGTCCAGCCTCTTATGGCCCTCCATGTCCACTGCTGCATCTCTCGCAGGCCCCGTAGTGTCCTTCTCCTCCCACCCAAGCCCTTGCCGAAGACGATGAGCCTCGCCGTTGCAGCATCCGCAGCCGCCGCGCCGTCCCCTGGCGTTCTGGATCCTGGTGGACGTGAGGCTCTGGAGCGCTGCTTCAGCTCTTCTCCTGACTCCGGGCCGCCTTCTGTGTCCTCTGGGGCGTCTCTTGCACCGGTTATGAAGAAGGATTATGGCTCTTTTGGGGCTGTGACGCTGGAGAAATCCAAACTTGATCTTTCCCAGAAGACCACCAGGACGAGTCCTGAGGTAATCGGGGGAGTTGCTGTGCTTTTGGTTTCATTTCGTATTTTTCTTTTTTTTAATAGGGATGGATGATTTTTGGTATTGAATTCTTGTCGTCAGAGTTGTTGAGGTCCAGGTTTCATTTGGTTCTTAACAAAAATTTCAATTTTTAGCTGTTCTTCTTGGAAGATTTAGTTCAGTGGCTTTCTTACTTTAATTGAGGATTAAATTTTAGTTGATAATTCAACAGATTCCAGGGAAAACAACCTAGCTTACTTTATTAATGAGCAAATTTTATCTGAATTAATTTGAATTTTGGAGTTGATTGAAAGAATGTTCTGTTAGGATGATCGTCCTTGGTAATCTTCTGGTTAAGGCTGATAGATATCTCACTCGGGAGGAGTCCTATTTTTATTGTGTTGTCTTGTGCAAGTGAAACATTTTTTCTACTATACACAGAAAGATCATCACATAGTTCAGTCTTGAAAAATTATGGGCGGAGTTTTTACTATTCTTTATGATTTGAGGATGCATTGTGTAGATATTTATTTACTCTAAGGAACATAACTATCTATCTCAGTTTCGGATAGGGTCATAATCTTATTAGAGTGAGATAATGTAGCTCCATATTTGTGAATTTTTCATACACATTATTTTAATAAGCATGGTTTTCATCCATTTTTTTTTTTTACATTTTATGTGAATTTATTTGTTGTTCACGTGAATTGTAAATATCAGTTTAGGCTTGGTAAGTTCTTATAAATTTTTATAGTCACATCTTTCTTGTAAGGGATTTTTAAGAAGTGATTCATGTGCCCAAACTATGCTACATTTAGACCTTTCCTATGTAACCCTCCCTAGCTTGGTTAAATGACAGCCAGGAATCCAATTTTGATTAAGTATTAACTAAGTTCAAAAAGGGCAGGAATCTGAGCATTTTCCAAATCCAGTGATTGGTCAATCAAATTGCTCTATTGGTTTTATATGAGATTAGGTTGTTTTAGGAAATTAAGCTTTTGTGTTCACTTCTGGTTTGCCTCAAGAACTAAAGGTGCTGTTATACATCTCAAGATTTTCAGAGGCATAACTTCTGTATCCATGTTCTATTAACAATTGACTATGATTATAGAAGTTTATTAGAGCCTTTAATTATTTATCATATCATAAGAAAATTTAAGGTTGTTTGGTATAAAGTTCCAAGAGAATTGGTGTAAGAAACTGAGGATGGTATGGGTTCAGACAAAGTTCATATGGTCATTTGTTTCTTTCTCTGTTTGTTATATGTCTTCTTGTACTTCTAATTTTTGGCGCTACATTGATAATGTTAAAAAACCAGGAGACATGTTATCTTGGTTTTCCAAACTTGTGAGCGTAGGTGGTAAGGCTTTAAAAGCAATAATGAAAATGAACTGTAACAGGCCTTCTAGCTTTAAGAGGGAGTCTCATGTGCATCATTATCACAGTGGAAGAAAATCAAATATTACAAAGTTTGTCTTTTATGAAAAATTTTGTAAAATCTTGTCGTTGTTCCTTATATTGTCTTGCGGGTTGGTGGTTCACTTAGTAGGATTCTTACCATAATTTTGTTGGTAGAAAATTGTTAATGTTAATGTTTTCATGGAGATCAACCCAAGTAGTTTAAGCTCACTAGCTAGTCAACTCATACTTAATATTCAATCTCATGTCTTGTATTTGAAGGTGGATGTGGCATAGTTTATCTGAATTGGACTCCATCTATTTCTCAGTATACACATACAAAGTTAATTTACTTTTGTTAGCTGGATGAGTTGAGTGCGAATTGATATCTTCACTTGATGTAGACAGCAATTGGTGGAGGAGGTGGAGATATTGGAAAGAAAATTAATCATGGTGGGGGTGATGGCGGTGATGATGGGGGTGATGATGATGATTATTTTGGTGACTTTGATGAAGGGGATGAAGGTGATGATGGTGGATTGTTCAGAAGAAGGCTTCTACTTGAAGAGGTCAGCATGCTTTATTTTTTATTCTTATAGTTAAAGAAAATGAAAACCTGATGCCGAAGAAAACAAACTTGCTTTATGAGTCAAAGATTTGCTAATGGCATACACGTTGTACAGCTTTTTGACAGGAAATTTGTAGATGCAGTTCTCCAAGAATGGTATAAGACTATGGTAAATTTGCCTGCAGGCCTCCGCCAAGCTTATGAAATGGTACTGCATTTTTTTCGTATGATTTGATTAGTGAAGCTTGGCCTGAAAATACTATATTTCAGGGTTTGGTTAGCTCAGCTCAATTTTTTTATGGTACTGCCTTTTTTATTTGATTTGATTAGTGAAGCTTGGCCTGAAAACACTATGTCTCAGGGTTTGGTTAGCTCAGCTCAAATGGTACGTTACTTGGCAATCAATGCACGGCCAACGACATCAAGATACATTGCTCGTGCTCTGCCAGAATCTCTTTCTAGGGCTTTCATTGGAAGGTAAGATTTTTTTTTCATAATTCTAAGTTTAAGGAATTTTGTACTTCATTCTCCAATGTGATCATTTTTACATTCTCTCTCTTTAGCTTCATTAGTTTTTCTTTCTTGTAACCTGGCTCTCCATAGGCATCTTGTAAGGTGCATAATTGTAGGTAGCCAAGAGTTCTAAAATTGATCTTTTGGCTAAATGGCGTTCTCTCTTCAGTGAAGTTTGAACAATCATCATTAATTCAACTATTCAAGTCCCATGAACCTCAAAGTCAAGCTTGCTAACTTTATGACTACATGTGGATGGGCATAGAAAGATGGATATATTAGCATGTAATTCTTGGTGAATGAGGTAGTTAGTTTGATTGCAGCACACACAAGCACTTGTCTTCGAAAAATTTGATAGTTTTTTGTGTCTAAGTAGCACATGTCTAGTAGCACATACTACATTGCATGTAAAATTTCACAACTAAGATTGTGTTGCATGATATTCTTTGCCCTCAAAATTTCTTTTGAGGGATTGACATTAAAACAGTGGCAGTATGAGTTTATTTTCGTTCCTTCTTTATCATTTATTTTGTTAATTTTAATTGAATCAGTACCTCAATCTCTCTATATGTCTTTTAATTTCTTCTGTAAATTTCTGACCTTTACAAGAAGATTGACATTGGAGAATGGTCTGACAAAGTTTTGTATCTAAAGGCAAGATAAATGGAGGATTTGTCTGGCCTGATAATTATAGTATCCATAAAAGCATTCCTTGTCTTCTGCCATGCAGGATGATTGCTGACCCTTCTTTCTTATACAAACTACTACTAGAGCAGATCGCCACAATTGGTTGTTCTGTCTGGTGGGAATTGAAGAACAGAAAGGAGAGGTATATGCTTCATTATGATGTGAATATGAAAGTATTCAGATAATGTGTTCTGTTGACCTTATTTGTTTTCTTGGATTCAGGATTAAACAAGAATGGGATCTGGCACTTGTCAATATATTGACTGTATCTGCTTGTAACACATTTGTTGTTTGGTCACTTGCACCTTGTCGTTCTTATGGGAATACATTTCGCTTTGACTTGCAAAATTCCATCCAGAAGCTTCCAAACAATATTTTTGAGAAGAGCTATCCTCTAAGAGAATTTGACTTGCAAAAAAGAATTCACTCATTTTTTTATAAGGCAGCAGAATTATGTCTTGTTGGAGTAACTGCCGGGTCAGTTCAAGGTGCTTTGTCAAAATTTCTCTCCAAAAAAAAAGAGGGGAGGTAAGCCAAGTGACTCATGCACCTACTGTTTTCTCTGCTATTTTTCACTTAAACATTTACATGTTTGTTCAACTTAAGTTTATGTATTGTTAATGATCTTTCAGGCTGTCAGTGAGCATTCCATCTTTGAGTACCAATGCTCTTGGCTATGGTGCTTTCTTAGGACTTTATGCAAACTTGCGTTATCAGCTGTTATTTGGTATCGATAGAGCTATGTTCAACCACTTTGATGTTCTTGGAGTTGTGCTCTGTTTTACCACAGCTCTAAGGTATGGATGACCGATATACTTCATAGTTCACATGCAATCATTGATAGCCTTTACTTTAAGTAGAAACCTCTTTCTGTTTTTAGTATTCTAACTTTCTGAAGTTCACCAGATGTTTGGAGTGTGATGTTTAGAAGTGTGATTTTTAAGTTTATACCATGCAATAACTCATAATATGTGTACCAAATGACTAAAAAAAAACATGAGTACGGGTTTCTAAAATCACAAATTAGTATGCCATTATATCCATAACCAATATTAGAGGAACCACTCGTCTCAAATTGGTTTAGTAAATGTGGATATGAATGTATCAGTATAGGCCTCTTATCCTATCAATGTTGGGCTGAATCAGATCCAAGTATTATTTTTGGTTTATATTTGATTAGTTTAATCATTATGGATGATACTTTTAATAGTACATGACACTGGGTTTCTGATAGATGTGCATGTTTTTTGAGATTGAAAATATAACATTGGGATTCAGCCTATTAACTTCCAAATAATTGTTTTCTTGGATTTTAGTTTGTCGTAGTCATTATTTTTTGTGAGTGTGGTATCTACGAAGGGCGCATCATTTGCCCAACAAACCAAGTGAGGAAATGCTGATGGTAGCACTATCTGTCTAACATTATTCTGTTAAAAATTAAACTAACAATGAACTATCAGAATTAAGGCAAAGCTTATTACTTATGTGGGCCTGAATTGTTTGGTTTTCTTCTTAAATCTCATGATACATGGACAATTCTAGGACAATGTATATCAGATTGTGCAGATCACTTCAACTTTGTTTTCAAACCTTGTGATCACTTTTGTTGGTGGTAGTTTCATCCAAGGAATAGATTGACTTGAGTGGTGATTGGTTGACATATGTTGATGTGCTCATTAGAGCTCCAAAAATAGCCTTGATTGCCATAATAATCTTCGTCCTAGTTATAGTGGTATCAATGTGAAGATTATGATTAGTAATGTGTGTTTGATTGCACACACATCATAAGTATAATCAATCAGCTGAACCAATGTTGCACAAAATATGGAATGAGATCAATAAATTATTATTTGTCACCATGACTGTCATAAATCTTGTGTTATCTTATGACCTTGTTTGGTTATTTACAGAGTATTGAATGTTAAGATCGGGGAGACTTCCAGACTTGCTTGGCTTGGGGTGGAAGCCGATCCACTGCTCCAGTCAGATGCCTTGTTAAAGGCTTACAGCAGGCCTTCAGAGATCACTGAGAGTCAATCCTTTTCCAAATGGTTCATATCCAAGAATGCCATTGTCTCAGGCCTTGGACTTCTTGGCATTAAACAAGGTAATGGTGAAAATGTGGATATACCACCGAAGGCACGAAGGAAGAGGATTGTTAAGAAAAAGGTCAGTCCAAGCTCGGCATAAGAGATTTCAGATGTGAGTTCAGGAACAATTTTGCATAGTACGTAAAATTAAATTGCAAGCGTTGTGTCATTGACTTCTGTGCAAGACCATGGTCGATCATTCTTGCTGGCTGCGCGATTTTGCTTCCCTCTTGCTGATCCAGGATGATTGTGACGTGCCTTTTGCAACTGTATTTTTATGGAGAGATTTACCGCTGGAGATTTTCAATTTCTATTTAGATAGTCTTCTCTATGTCTGTAAGTTCTCCAAACTGCTTTACTTACATAGAAACTGGAGAAGAGAGCAACAGATTGGTTCTTGCATCTTGAATTGTGACCGTAAATGAAACCTAGCAATGCAAGGCCTTTCCTTTTTTTAATACATCGTTTGCCCTTGATTTTTTTGTTTTTTGTTTTCATTTGTGTTGTGGTTGTGTGTGTGCTTCTCTTTTATAAGTTGGCCATGTACTTGAATTGCATCTTACTATATCAAATGAGTTGAAGTTTACGGTAAATATGGATATTAATTTATAAGTTCAGCTCTTCTTTCTATTGAGTTTAAGCTTTTTTGTTGAATTTGCTCAAACAATCGGCTCTTTGGAAAAACATCCAACTAGTCAAAAGTGCTTGATTTATAAAATAAGATTTTTTTAAAATAGAATAAAGTCATTTCAGTTCCCTTTATTTTGTCTTATTATTCGTTTTTATTTTTGTATTTGTACTTTTGTAATATTGAATTTAGTAACTACCTCGACGTTAAAAAATATACAGCTATGTGTGTGTTTGGATGGGGGTAATGATTACCCCAGCTGGGGTAATCATTACTTACACAATCCCATTACTTTGTTTGGGGTGTATTTTGTGGGGGTAATGATTCCACTCTGGTGGAAATCATTACCCCCACAAGAGTAATAACTCATTCCCCCCAAATTGGGAGGAATGACCCATTCCCCCATGTTTAATTACGTTTTTACCCTCACCAATATACCAAATACCTACTATACCAAATACCTACTACTTTTTTTCATTTTTTGTTTTATGCTATTTGGGAGATATTTTGTAGTAATTTAATTGAATTATTAATCAAATTTAAAAATATTAATTAATTTAAGTAATTCATAATGTGAATATCTTGCTCAATATTTTATTATTTATGTAAAGTTATTGAATCATTAGTTATGCAACAAAATTGATATTTAAAAATAAGAAATAATTTAATTGAATTATTAATCAAATTTAGAAATATTAATTAATTTAAGTAATTCATAATGTGAATATCTTGCTCAACATTTTATTATTTATGTAAAGTTATTTAATCATTATTTATGCAACGAAATTGACATTTAAAAATAAAAAATAATTTAATTGAATTATTAATCAAATGTAAAATATTAATTAACTTAAGTAATTCATTATGTGAATATCATTTTATACATTTTATTATTTATGTAAAGTTATTTAATCCTTAGTTATGCAATTAAATTGCCATTTAAAAATAAAATATAATTTAATTGAATTATTAATCAAATTTAAAAATATGAACTAATTTAAGTAATTCATAATGTGAATACCGGTTTATAAATTTTATTATTTATGTAAATGTATTTATCCATTAGTTATGCAACAAAATTGACATTTAAAAATTAAAAATATAATTTAATTGAATTATTAATCAAATTTAAAAATATTAATTAATTTAAGTAATTCATAATGTGAATATTACTAATTGAAAACATTAAACAAATATAAATAAATTTTTTTGCTATAAGGGTAAAAAGGTAATTGAAATCTATCTCTCTTATTTACTTTTTACATTCCCAATGACCAATCCTCCAACCAAACACAGTTTTCATTACCATTCCCCTCCTCATTACCCACATTCCTATTACTCCCTCCATTACCCCCATTCCTATCTCCATTCCTATTCCGCGAGCCAAACGCACACTATGTAGCCTAATAAGTCGACGAAGTTTAGCCATAATTTATTTTAAGAATTAAAAATACATTTCAAAATAAAAATAAATAAATAAAATAATCATATAACAAAACAAAAACCATACTGAATATTTTAACCAAATAGGGCTGGTAATGGAGCGAGAAATCCCCAAGCCCCGCGGGGACCCAACCCGACAAGGACGGGGATTCCCTGATTCTTTCCCCCGTGGGGGCAGGGACAGGGCCAACCCATCCCCGTTTAGTAAACGGGGCTGGGGAGCGATCCCGGTCCCCGGTTGAAAATGATATATATAAATTTTTAATTTTAATTATTTACAGTTTTAAAAATAAAAATCCTCACATATAATCATAATAATAAACTATTCAAAAATTTTTATATATTGGTTTGTTGAACTTTATTTTGAATTATTTTTATATTTTTCATGTGTGGTAGTGTGTATTAGTATTAAATTTTTTTAAAAACAAGTAAAACTTATAGGTATATGGAGAACCCCGTGAGGATCCCCGCGAGGACGGGGACGGGGGCGGGGACAGAGAGATAACTCCTCACCCCCCCCCCCTGCGGCGTCGGGGAGTCGGGGACGTGGAATCCCAAAGTTAGGGATGGGGGCGGGGCCCGTCCCCGTCCCTCCCCGTTACCAGCCCTACATACCAACCAAATAAAGATCAAAATTGATTTTTTTATTTTTCTTTTCTAAAGTCACAAACTTGGTACTTCGGGTGCGTTTGGATAGGGGTAATGGTTCCCTCAAAGGGGGGAACTATTACCCCTGATTCCCATAGCAATGTTTGTTTTCATTTTATGAGAGGTAATGATTACCTTGGGGGGGGGTCACCATTAACCCTCTCAGGGTAATCGGCCATTTTGGGGGGAATGGCTCATTCCCCCCTTGTAAATGACTGCTATACCTTTTTTATTAAGTATTTGAAATAAATATTATTTGTAATTAATTAAAATATTATAAGTAGTTATTTGAAATTAAGTTTTAATTAAACATTAGTCAATAATAATAAAATAAATATTTATGTTTTCATTATTTTATAAATAATAATTATTTGAAATAAATATCATTAAAAATTAATTGAAAAATAATCAATGATAGAAAGAAATTAATAGTTATTTGAAATAAATTTTTGATTAAACATTAATCGTTAATAATAAAATAAATATTTTTGTTTTCATAATTTTATAAATATTAATTATTTCAAATAAATATAATTTGTGATTAATTGAAAATTATAAGTGCGGAATAAAATTTAATAGTTATTTGAAGTTGATTTTTAATTAAACAATAATCAATAATAATAAAATAACTATTTATGTTTTCATTATTATATGAATATTAACTATGTCAAATAAATATTATTTGTAATTAATTAAAATTATAAGTACGGAATGAAATTAATAAGACTCTGAAATTAATTTTTAATTAAACATTAATCAATAATAATAAAATATATATTTATGTTTTCATTATATTTATAAATAATGATTATTAGAAATAAATACTATTTCTTTATGCAGGGGGTAAAAAGGTAATATTAACATAACTATATTTTTTACTTTTTCTCATTCCTAATAATTTACCCATCAAACCAAACATCTTTTTCATTATCATCCCCTACCAATTCTTTTCCCCTTTTTTTTCATTACTTCATTCCCTCTCTTGCTATAGCAATAAAAGAACACGTACTTATGAAATATAGATATATCTATAAATTCGCAAGAATAAAACACTTACTCTAAAAGAAAATAAGTTACATTGTCTTCTTCATAAGCACATTACTACACATAGACATGGCCCAATGTTATGAGAAAAAGAGGAAGATATGCACAACCAAAGAGGAAGATGTGCTTATAAAAGCATGTACTTCTCATTAAAAAATTAAGTTTGCAACTGAACACCCAATTTGTACATGTTCTACAGTCTTCCTATCATCTGATGCATACAATCACAAAACTAATCCAGAGGATATAATCTTTATGCTCTCTACATTAGTCACAATCAACCTATCAAATTGAAGTAGGATACATAACAATGTATAAGCCAACCAGCAGGAATGCATCCTAAAAAACCTTCAGACACTCTGAAAAATTGAGGATATTTCCTCCTCACAGGATTGTTGATGAGTTGCTCATTCAGATTAACAAACACCTTCATTATCTCATCAACATGCTGTATGTTCTCATGATTGCTCGAGCAAATTTTCTAAATACATGTTCAAGATGTACCTTCCTGTGGACAACACGTCAAGCCTTTTCTCACTAGGCTCGTATTTTCCCTTGCGCAACTGGTATCGATGAACTACTGCTGAAACTGTGTATGCTTGACCTTCTATGGTGACACTCTCCCCACAATGTATGTTCTGCCAAGAAGAACAAGCAAAACTTAGTATGAACAGAAACACAAGAAGGAATTTATTACTAATAAAACCAAAGGAACAACTAGCTAGATCATGTATTCCAATGCTTTCCATTGCTAACACAATTTGAGCAAAGCACATGTACTCATTAGTGAGAAATCAATAGATTCACTGAACATGTTTCTTTTATATATGGATTAATAATTGAAATTCAAAGAAGCAAACATTATAGGTAAATGAATTGCTGTCAAATCAAGATCTAGTTCAGCAATTTATCAGTAAAAGTTCAGGTGAGAAAATAGATATGGAACTATTCATTAGAAAAAAAAACATAAAGGAAATAAATTATTGAGGACTGCAGCACAACTTATTCTATAGTTTCATAGCAAGAGACGAAAACATAAAATAAAAACTATAATTCGGTAGTGGAAATGGCAATTAAGAAGTCCCGCTAATAACACCAATATAAACGACAAGTGATTGACAAACAATACTTCAAAAGACACAAGCTGACAAAAGTAGATGGGCTGATCTTTTACTAATCATAGCCAAATGAATGGGATTAAACTCAAAATAATACTCAAGCAAATCAGCAACTTAACTTAATTATCACCATAAAATAAACTCACATTTTTCTAAGAGGAAAGTACAAGTTTGTTTTTAGCACAAAAAAGGGAAGGCTCATAAAGACAAGAATGAACGTTATAAAGATCTAAAAAATGTGCCAGATGGAAAATCCTTATTCAATAATGAAGAACCTAGCATAAGCTAAGTATAATTATTATTCATTGAGATTGTAGACAATGGAAATTGCTGAAACCAAAATGTTCAATTTTCTTAAAATAAATTAATGGAAAGATTGCTACACTTCGAGCTAAAGTAAAAGTTCTTTGGATCCTCGTAAAAATGACTCATATTCTGTTTATTATTTAATTGGATAAAATAAGTGAGCTTAAGTTTTGCTATGCCATTCCTTCTATCAAGTTTCCATACACATGTTCAATATGTCAAGCATAGTCAAGTCAAGAATGAGTTTAGAGTTGTAGTTTTCATAAACAAGAAAATTAAGAAAATTATCTGATTTTTTTTTTCCTGTACTAAAATTGCACAGGTTTCTCAAGCATGCAACGGAACGCAAGAATTTCTTTTACTGGTTTTCATGGTTTTTTTAAACTAAAAATTTAGCTTCCTTCAAATGTAACAGAATATGATTTCAACTAAAAAAAGAACAAAATTTCAAAGCATCATCAACACATGTTTCTCATTTATATACCTGAATTTGATTTTGCTCATCTAATTACCAAACAGAATATGCTAAAAGAAAGAACTGGGCCAAAAAAAAAAAATACATATTTTTTTAATAAAAACCAATTTTTTTCTCTATTTCCCCCAGATGTCTCCTTCAATCCACTCACAATCCAAACCTAATGTTCAAATGGCATCGCATACACAAACAATTTGAATTTGAAGATGAATAAATACATGAAAACATTAGGAACTCATCAAAGAATCAAATCAAGCTGCTGCTTTGAAAGAGGGAAACATACAGTTGGGAAGCATCGGACGCCGAGAGAGCGAGGTGGAGGTGTGATCTCAACGACCTTGAAAGGGTATTGAAGATCGCGGTCTCTCTCCTTCTTCTTGCATAGAACCTGGAGGCGAGTCCTCCGGGCAAGCGTAGAGGAATAGCTGCCAGCTGAGAGCGCAAGCGCCCCGTAAGACACTGCCATTGGCGGAGAACTTCCCCGGCCGGCGCCCCGCAAAGTAGCCGCAATGCAAATGCAATGTAATACACTGCCATGCCAAAGGACGAGATTTTTTAGGCGTTCACTCGAACAGTTGGACAAACCAGCGCCATAAATTTTATGTATATTTATTTATTATTAAAAAAAAAACAAAAAGTATTAGGTGGAGTTTGTTTGACGCGTTTTTGAGTCAAGAGCGCCTTCATTTCGGCGTAAGTGGGAGAAAATGGAAGAAGTGTCACTTCCTTGAACCGGTGAAAAATGATGAAACTGATATGACTTTTATCATTTCCTGTGTTCATTTTGCAGGAAGTGTTTTTTCCATAAAATACTCATTTTTCTGCTAATGGAGTTCATTTCGGTGTAAATGGTGTCATTTCTGAAGGGTTTTTGGGAGTGGGGAAAGTGAGCCCTCTACTTTGGTGTAAAAATTACTGAAGTGAGTTATAACTAAAACTCACTTCAGTTTGAAGTGAAGGAAGTGGTCACTTCCCCACTTCAGAAGAAAAGAATATCAGAAGTTGAGGAAATCAGTCCACTTCCCACCATTTCTCTCCACTTACAGACAAATGAACACGTCCTAAATGTAACTCAAGTTATTAATTTTTTTAAAATTCAGTGTTTGATTTACAAACCTTTCAAAACTTACCATCATCAAATTTTTGGCTTTCAAAACTTACCATCATCAAATTTTTGGTCACGCAACTACCTTTAAAGCATCAGTTTTGGGGTTTCTCTTTTCTCTCTTGAACCTGACTTCTCCTTCCTCGGAACCCTAAGTAGCCGTCACCAACTCCTTCCTCAAAACGTAAGCAGCCACCAAATCAACACCGACGTTGATATTAAACATTCTAATGGATGTTGTAATTCTCTTCTTAAAAAGCTCTTCCATTTTTTTTTTTTTTGGTTTTTGAAATAAAAATTCATTTTTTATCATGGTCATGATAACCCTTGTGGTCCGTCTTAATGTTAAATTTTATTAATGACGTGAGATTATGTTATCATCCTAAGCATCATTATCACTAGTGACATATGATTATAACATCATCTTATTCTCAACATGCTATGATTTTTAAATGGAAAAGTGGAAGGGTTCATGAAATTGTTTTTCATTTGCTGAAATTTTTTTCGAGAGAATCTATTGATATTTGCTTCTTATGGGTATTTTTCTATGTTGTTACCTCTAAAAATCAATAAAAATAAAAAAATAAAAATACTATACATAATAATTAGGGAAAATTACTGTTCACCCCTCGTGAATTTCAAAACTGGCCAAAAACCCCCTCCTTTTTTTGCACACCCCAGACAGCCCCTCCATTATAATTTGGTTCCCTTCTACCCCCCGTCTGTCACATGAGAGGGGTCCGTATTATGAAAATCCATTTTTGCCCCTGCAAATGGTGGGAAAAAACCCCGCCCGATCACATCATGTCACGTCTCACATTTACGCATTTATATGTGAGTTTTTCCTCCTTAATGGTTTCTTGTTCGCATAGAGAGCTTATAAGGCGAATTACATATTTTTGTTCTTGTTCTCCTTTTCCTTCTGCTAAGTTGGTTTTTGGATTTGAATTCCTCCGGTCACCCGATATTATGGACAGTTTTTGTGCCATTGCTAGATACAACGGGGAGGGATGAGTGCTGACGTTCACCGCGTCAACTGAATGGGCGTCAGTGTTAGGTGAGATTTGTGAGCGCTGGGGTCTCGATGTTTGTCGCGCGAGGGTGAAGTTCATCACACCCGATGGACATAATACGGTTTGCCCAATAGAGAACGAGGTCGACTTCCAGCGCATGTGTCATGTGTTCTCCATCCTCAAAGGCGGTGTAGTCAATATGGTTGTCGAGACGGATGACGTGCCACGGCAGCCTTCTGAAAACGAGTTATTGTCGTGGTAATGCGTTGCTCTAAAACAATTATGCAGTTGTACGTCAGTTAGTGTTTAATACTACCATTATCTGTATTAAAGAATGAATTATCCGTTTAAATTTGGAGTCTCCGATTAATTTACAATGTTTCTGTTTAACCTGTCATATACTGTTTGCATTATTACATCTCTGTTTAACTATGTATTTTAACGTGTAAATATTAACTTCTGCGTTTAACTAAGTGGAGTTTATGCTTAAATTCTGATCGTTTGCGTTTGAACTGAAGTGTTGGCAGGAATTCAGAATCTGGGAGCGCTTCTGTCCCACCTCTTGGCGACCCGGATGGTGTCGCATGCCTGCCATCGTCGTCAGATCAACATGAAGTGTTGTCGTTGGACATCGGACAACGTTTTGATGGCGTTGAACATTTCCGAGATACACTTCGCAATTTTGCTATCAGTCGGAATTTTGATTTCAAATTCGTGAAGAACGAAAAATACCGGGTCACTGTGGAATGCGCGGCCGGTGGATGTCAATGGCGCGTTCACGCATCAAAGGAATATAATAGAAATACCTTCAGAATCAAGACAATGGACCCGACGCACACCTGCGGTGGTGGAATTGGCTCGGGGTCACACCCGAAACCGTCCAAAAAATGGGTCAGCGCACGAGTGATTCAGAAGCTGAAGGACCGGCCCTTGTACAAGGCCATCGACTTTCAGAAGGACATGTTGCGAGAGCATGGTGTCCACATTCCATACAAGCAGGCTTGGCTGGGAAAAGAGCATGCCCGGGTGATCCTCGACGGCAGCGACATCTCCAGCTACGATCTGTTGCTTTGGTACGTCCATAAGGTGGCTGAGACAAACCCCGGCAGCATCGCGTTTGTGGAAAGAGACGGTGAGCGTTTTAAACGTGCGTTTTTCTCTTTTAGCGCGTGCATTTTGGGGTTCAAGCGGGCATGCAGGCCGCTGCTGTTTGCCGATGGTACTCACCTCCTTGGAAAGTATCGGGGTACTCTTTTGGGTGCCACAGCCAAGGATGGGAACAATGGCTTCTTCCACGTCGCCTTCGCTATTGTCGACAACGAGACCGACGCCAATTGGACGTGGTTCATTTCCAAATTAGGTGATGCTTTATACGACGAAGGAGACTACCAAGAGACAATTACATTCGTTTCGGATAGGTCAAAGGGCCTTGTGAACGCTGTTGCGAGAGTTTTCCGTTCATCCCCGCACGCGTACTGCCTTCGGCACTTGGAGGCCAATTTTATGAAAGCCAATGGCAGACTTGGGAAGGCATTGAGGGAGGAGTGCTGGTCCATATGCTTTCGTCTCGCGTGGGCAATGACGGCTAAAGAATTCGATGACACCGTCAATGAACTGCGGGCCGCATCACCCGAAGCGTTTCAGTGGTTGATTCACAAATCCGACATGTCACACTGGTCGAATTATCTGTTCAAAGGTGACCGATGGGGCGAGATGTATTCGAATGTAGCTGAGTCATTCAATGCGTGGATCAAAGAAGCTCGACACCTACCGGTGACAAAAATGGTCGACGCTATAAGGTATTCGAAGTTTGAATACATGTAACGCTTAAGCTTACCCGTTACCCTTTAATGTTCGTTATCTGTGTTTAGCATGCACTGTCCGCAGTTTGATATCGTCGTCGGTGTTTAACATTCACATTAACCGTTTAGTCTGGTAGAATCCTGTGTAAGATAACAAATGTAAATATCATTCTCTCTGTTTAAATATCGTCGTATATGTTTTTCTTCTTCGATCTTTAGTTTATTACTGTTTTGTTTACTCCGATGTAGTTGTGTTTAAATATTCATATATTCGCGTAACTTTCTTTAAGATATCCGACATTCGTTGTGCAGGTACAAGCTGATGCGCATGTTATGCACTCGCCGTGAGCAAGCGAACAAATGGGAGACTTTCTTATGCCAGGACATACATTCAAAGGTTGAGACGCTTGTGCAGGATAGCCGAAGTCTTCACGTTGCTCGCTGTCTCGGTGATCGTTACGAAATGATTGACCAGTGCAGTAACTCTGTAGACCTTGCCAGTAGAACTTGCTCATGTCGCAGATGGCAAGTTTATGGCATCCCGTGCAAACGCGCATGCGCTGCGATATTGCTGACGGACAGCAATATTCATCGTTTTATTAGCAATCACTTCACCGTCAACACTTACAAGTTGGCGTATAAGGAAGCTATATTTCCCATACCCGACAATGAGAGGCCCACGGACAACAATCGAGATATGCTTTTGCGGCCGCCTGTAACGAGAATGCAACCTGGGCGTCCTAGACGAAGGAGGATCGAGTCGCAAGCGTTTGATGTCCGCGAGTTACATTGCAGCCGCTGCCACGCGTCCGGTCACAATCGTAGAACTTGCAATGAAAGTGTTGCCGATTAGGCTTCGTAAAAGGATAATCTTTAAAGAGCACACATTTATTTGGTTATGACGCCCTGATATTTAAACACAGAATAACCGAATTTCGTTGTATGCACTGAAGTTTTAATCGAATAACCCTAATGTTAAATGGTGACACAAATTGAAGCGTACGCCGTGAATGTTAAACGGAAAATCTTCGTAAAAAACGATAACCAATAACGTTAAACAGGCACATCGCTTGTTGTCATTCGTTTGTATTTGAACTTCGGGAACGAATGTAAGATTGTGACGCATAAACAGAGACGTTCTATTCAAACAGATACGGCGGCGAGTTTTACACATCTTCGGCGAAATGTTTAACGGAGACGTTGTATGGTACACATAGTGTTTAAAATGTTACACACAATGCTTGATATTTGAAGAGTTCATTGTGAGTTTAAAGCATGTATTGAGTCCGAATTAATGACGACAAGACGTCATTAATTCGAAATCCCAGTACGAATGCTAATTCATTACTATTTATTGGTGCAATTACATTTGAATTCAAATTCCACACGTAAGCATCAATGCACGGATTACGTTAGGCGAACTTCCGTCCCCTAGACTTCTATTTAAACAATAAACGGAAATCAAAGGCACATCCACATATTACACACAGAGAAAGAAGTATGTACAAGTCCCTTCTCAACGAGCTCTACCAGAGAACCCGCCGGCCGTCGCCGGAGTAGTCAACCATCAGGGAGGGCCCCGACCACATCCCCGCCTTCTTGGGCACGGTGACGGTTGATGGGACCACTTATTACAGCCCTTACCCTGCGAAATCAGCGAAGGACGCCCAGAACACTACGGCCGAGGTGGCGTACAGTGACCTCCGTATTCCATACCCTGCGAGGATGAATACGCCTCCCGCTGCTACCGCCGATCGATTATGTGGAGGTAAGTCATACCGTAAGATTTCTGCGTCCATGTTTGAAAAATTTATTTATTTTCTAAATTGCAGTGGCTCGCACCGCAACGCCTTCAGATGCAGCGCCTTCACTCACCCGCGAGCACTCCAACAGCGAAGAGTTGGAGTGATTTCTGGAGGACATGCTCGTCGAGCTTGCGGAGAAGGAAGTCGTCCTCTCCGAAAAACTCGACCGAATAAGAATCCGCACGGCCCAAGTGAAGAAGCTGATCTAGGGACTGAAGCCGAATGATAATGTTTTTTTCAGTTGTTAGATGTATAAATTAGTATGCCTACGCTGGTTGTAATAGAACTCCATTTCAACTAAAAAGTTTTTGAAGGAAAGAAATTTGTTCCCCTGTTATGTTTTGATCTTTAAACCGATACGTGTATATTTGAACATCGGCACTAAATTATAAACGTCGACGTCTGTAAAAGGGGGGGCCACAATATTTAAAAAGCGCGAGTGTTTGTAAATAGTGAGAATAGTATTCACACAGAGTCCTCGATGTGTGAAGAAGACAATTCAAACATACACATCGAATGCTAAGTGAAGACGCATGCTAATAAGCGGTGACATACAATGTTAAACAGAGAGAACCCTCGTTCTCGTTCGTCGATAGTTAACCGTAGATATCGATTGTTAAATGGTAAAGTGTAAGGGCAAGTGATGACGGTTATATTTAAACAATGATGAGGAGTTATGCCCAGTGAATTCGCAGTCATAGATTAAATACCACATTTCTGTTTACAAAATAGGTTCAAAACCAGAAAATTTGCATTGGAAAATGCTGAAACGTCGCATGCATAAATGGAGTTGAATTTACCCTAGTTACGGTATAACGTAGTCAGAGAAACCATGCAATGTGAATTTATAATTAATTACTGCAATTTAATGTTGAAATGCGAGTCAGCAAAGCGTGAACGTAATCGATGCCATTTACTATATTCCATTTATTTCACCGAAAACCAATGCCTTTTTTTTCACAAATAGTTATGATTGTATGTAAGCATCAAGCCGAAACAAGATACAGACGCAGATATTATCCACATCCCACAACAATGTTTAAGTCACGTCTAGCGAATTTTGCCAGATGACACGCCGGCCCTCGCCGGAGTACACCACTCTCCGTGAAGGCCCCGACGCCAACCCCGTCTTCCTGGCCACGGTGACGGTCGACGGGACCCTTTTCTCCGGTTCTTCATCTGCGGAAAGCGCCGAGCAGGCACAGAACATTGCTGCCGAGGTGGCGTTCAAGCAGCTGTGTCCTTCAGGCAGCGTGGAGATTACCAAGGCAATGGTTGCTGAAGATGACGTATCTGACGCAGGTACTGCATACTGTAAGACTTGCCAGTTGATTGTAAAAAAAAAAAGAGCCACCTTCCATACGTAAACCTTCAACTCTTCATTGCAGAGCCTTCACGACCCGTCGGGGATTACACCAGTGGTGAAGAGTTGGAGTGGGTTTTCGAACACCTGGTCCGTGCACTAAACGCAAAACTTGAAGGAATAAAAGATCGAAAGGCACGTGTGGAAAAGATGCTCCAAGATTTGAATGACAAGAAAAGGGGGGAGTGAGATTATGTTCGAGTTGATGTGGTTTGTAAATTGCGCTATCTAAATGGAGTTCTCTATATTTAAACGGAGTCGTCTGAATCCAAACGTAATCATTAATATTTAAACAGCGTAATCTATATTTAAACATACAAACCTAAACGGTCATTTTTGTTACTGACAGCTTGAATCATAAGCCAATATTAATTACTTTCACCATTAATTATGAAAACTAAAATCAGTCTGATATCTATCTCAAATTCATGTAATTTCCGTTGCGAGAAGCGTAAGTTGTGGATTTTTGTTAAGCAATTATTGTCACATGGAATGAAATAGCAAACGGAGACTCGTACAATTACACGGGGAGTCTAAAGAGTGAACTGCACGAACTATAATTTAACAGAGCTAACGAAGTTTAAACGGAGAGCAAATCATTTTGGCAGGCCTTTATATTTTAAACTTTACACCGACTGTTAACCAGAGACTATTACCTTTAGCGCACAACTAATATGTTTAAGTTAGGATAATGAATTACATGATAATGAATTACACAAACGTATTTTATTGTGATGACTGATATGTGACAATAGCGACATGAAATTGTTTTACCTCAACGTTAAACGTTAACAATAGCGACAAGTTAAACGAAGGATTCGAAAGTTAAACGTTATTCTTAATGTGAACGGTAAGTCTTAAAGTTAAACAGATACGTAAACGGGGGATAGACATTCTGAGTAATACATGCATTCGACCAAGTGTGGTGAGTTAACATTGGGAAAGTGTACATTGGTTAACCCGTCGGTGGACGTTACTGTTATCTGTTACGATTAAATTTGGTTTTGGAATTCAAACGTCGAGTAGTTATTGGCATCAGACTCGAGAAATAGTTCGAACGTCCGTTGAATCCATTTGTATTTAAAGAAGAATCGGAAACAAGAAACGCACCCAGATATTACTCGCAGATCTAACAGTATGTATGTGCCAATTCTCAACGCGTACTGCCAGAAGACGCACCGCTCCACGCCGGTGTACTCCACAACCAGGGAAGGCGCCCCGGACGCCTCCGCTTTCGTGGCCACAGTCACGGTGGATGGGACTACGTTTTCCAGCCGCAGAACAGAGAGAACAGAAGAGGCAGCCCAGAACATTGCTGCCCTGGTGGCGTTCTACGCGCTATGTCCCGCGCATCTTAGGACGAGGGGTGCGTCCCCCGCTGATGTCGATGGTGTAACAACTGGAATTACTACATATCGTACGGTTCAGCTATGCGTCTTTAGAAGTATTTCTCTAAATCGTTGATGTCTTCTTTGCAGGGGCGATGACCTATCCCCGGGAGCGGTTCCTGGAAGATTTGGTCGGGGATCTGACGGAAAAAGCAGCATCTCTCTCCGCAGAACTCTAGCGAGTGGTATCCCATAAGAGGGATGTATAGAGGCTGCTCCGGTACGCCAAAATGTATAAAATGGAATGACGGTTTTTGTCCTGCTTAGTGTAGTTTTCATCCATCAAATAAGAACTTTGCTTAATTATGGGAACGCTCTCTCATTCAGAAATTTTAAATTCGTTGTTACTCTCTCATAAATGTTAACCGTTGCGGACGCATGTTAAACAGCCACGCATGAAGTTTAAATGGAAAACAATTTTCCTTAAGCAAATGCTAACCCTTCGCGCGCATGACATGCACGGTTTAAATAGAGACGGACGCCAGTGAACACTATCATGAAACGTTTCGTAGGGAATGGTAATATTCAACGGGAACGGTGATATTAAACCAGTGACGGCAAATGATAATCACAGAATGCCTTCTTGGCCTGATAATTCTAAATTTTAAACGGATACAACAACACGTAATTGGTGACACACTGTAAAAAAATAACTCCGTACTTAAGGACCCATATCGCGGTTGATGAAGACATTTAAAAAGTTACATATAATAGGGTCTCTTACCCTTAAAAACAAACAACGCAAGTAGAATAGGGTCTCACCCGTCAAACAATAGCCGCCATATTAAACAGGGACTGTAGTATTAAACATGTAATGAGAAAAGCTAAATAGTGAATACTTTGTTTACCTGATAGCTCTGCATTTTAAACGGAGAGAACAACACGTAATGGGTGACATACATTGAGCAACAGCCTTTAAAAAGTTATGTATAATAGGGTCTCTTACCCTTAAAAACAAACAGCGCAAGTAGAATAGGGTCTCACCCGTCAAACAATAGCCGCCATATTAAACAGGGACTGTAGTATTAAACATGTAACGAGAAAAGCTAAATAGAGAATACTTTGTTTACCTGATAGCTCTGCATTTTAAACGGAGACAACAACACGTAATGGGTGACATACATTGAGCAACAGCCTTTAAAAAGTTATGTATAATAGGGTCTCTTACCCTTAAAAACAAACAGCGCAAGTAGAATAGGGTCTCACCCGTCAAACAATAGCCGCCATATTAAACAGGGACTGTAGTATTAAACATGTAACGAGAAAAGCTAAATAGAGAATACTTTGTTTACCTGATAGCTCTGCATTTTAAACGGAGACAACAACACGTAATGGGTGACATACATTGAGCAACAGCCTTTAAAAAGTTAGGTATAATAGGGTCTCTCACCTTTAAAAGCAGACAACGGAAGTAGATTACGGTCTCTTTCATTTAACAACAGCCGACATGTTTTAAACAGGGTCATAGGGAGTTAAACGTTCACGACTAATGTCTAAACAAGGAGTGTGTGAACAACCCGGTCCCCTGGTGTTAAACGGTAACGGTGTATATTGCACGGAGATCCGTATTGTTAAAGTGTAACACAATTTTTTTAATAGTGACAGCGTCATTTTTTACAGAAGTACTTAATTTTATAAAGCAGCAACGACTCTCAATCGGTACCATAAAATTTTAAGCAAAAAATGATTGAATATGAAAGAATAACGAACATTATTAGATGTACATTGAAATTTCCGCCATGTCGCTGGCAAAGAATGAATTGAATCAATTGAAATGAAAACAATTTCAACAAACTGTTTTACTTCCCCACAGCTGGACCCTCCCCGCGTTGTTGATGCCGGATGCTCGTCCCTCCTTAAGTATGTGGGCAGCGTACTTCAATCTCAGATAGGGGACGTTCGTGTGCGCTATCCGCAGCTTTTCACCGCGGAACAATTGCTCGATAAACCGCATCACGTAGACGGCGCAGTCGACAGTGCCTTTCTTTTGACGCGGTGTGTCCTCATCGTGAACAAGCGGGTACTGTGCCGTCGCCGTCGTGCCGTACTCCATTTCGAGACAGGTGTCGAATAGTTCCCGCTGTCGCATTATACAAACCGATGTTAGAACAGAAAGCATCTATGTCACTCTGACAATCGAATCTATATCGCAGAGAGCTTACCATTGCTACCGCGTCTCTATTGTACTCTTCACTTGGGCATGAGGTGTAATGCCTGTACTCTTTCTTGTTATTGTCGAGCACCACGACATGGAAGTGGCCATTCAAGATTATGGGAAGGATGATGACGTCAACGTCATTGACGACCTTGGTGGCATCTCCGATCATAGCCAAAGTCGTCTCATGTGCGTCTTCCACCTTCGACATAAACAACGCCAGTGGTCGAGTGATGGAGGCGCGCTTCTTATGAGGATATGGCTTTCTGGTAAGTGTGTCTTGTACGATGCACACGAAAGCGTCCAACACATCATCTGTGACCATCTCTTTCCCGTCGATCAGAACGAATAGGTTGGCCCGGGTGGTGCTGACATAATCATTCCTCCAGACGACGGAACTGCGGTTAAACGGCAACACATGCGATTGATTAATAACACATAGATGTTAAGTGGGAACAACACATACGTAAATGATAATGTATAGTGTTAAACAGTAATATCGTTAGTTAAACGATACATTACTAGGTTATATGGTAACGACTGTAATTAAACGGAAACGCAACAACGTAAATGGGACGATCTCTATATAAACAATAACATCTACACTATCATACTTACTCGTCCATGGGGAAGTTGAGGAAAATCTTGATCAGCTCCTTCTCGAATACGTCGAGGCGCGATTGACCAGTGTATTTTTTCTTCGCCGGAACGAAGTCTTTCCGCACTTCTTCATACTGCTGGTTGGCGAAGGTGACCGATTTTTTTTTTTTCTCGGCGACGTTCCCTTCGCCCCCGGCAACAGCTTTATTGGGATCATCCGTAGATGCTTCTTGCTGTTGCGGGATCGCGCCTACACTGGATGTGGCAATGTCGGTCGGCCGTTCCTCCGTGGGCAGGAGCTCCTCCACAATAGAGGCAACGGTCTTCTCAACCGCGGCCAAGGCAGTCTCATCAAGGGGCGGCACACCCTCGGGTGGTTCTTCTTCTTCAAAGATAGTGGCCACCACCCTCGATGCGCCGTTGTCGGGCGCGGCTGCCGGCTCCACCGCGACGGGAAGTGGCGAAACTTCCTCAGACGTGGCATTGCCAACGGGGTCGACGATCTCCGCCACCGAGGCGGTGAAGTCATCAACTGCAGCGGTCTCAACAACCGCATCAGCCGCAGGTGGTGTTGCCATTGTTTCCTCCTCGGCCGGTGGTGGACACACATCCGGTATAGTTTTCGTCGCCTTTTGTGCAAGCCTCTTCATACGTGGCCTCGTCATACGTGGCCGTCTTGGAATGGCCTTCACGACGAAGTCGTCGTCCCCAATTTCCAACGGCTCATCCGTCCCGGGCACGTCACGTATTTGTCCCGCCGATGCAGCCCTTTCAAACGAATCAAACCTTGCCTCCAATGCCTCAACCCGAGCGACAAGCTGGGGGAAAGCGTTCATCATCACCTGGCATGCCCGCATAAAGGATGTAGTCACGTCGTCGGCTGATGACGTCGGGTGGGCTACCGCGGTGGGGGGGACTCTGGGGATCCGGGTGACTGTCGTTGTCGCGGCCGGTGCGGGTGTTGCCATTGGGCGGGGTAGGTGAGGGCCTATCCGACGCCGAGGGTTGCGTGTTGGGCTGGAAGTGGGGAAACCACGTCGGCGCGAACGGACGGAAGGGGCTGGCCTCTCCACTTGCAGTCGTGCAAGTGGTTCCGGCGCAACAGCATCCCTCCGCCAATTGGCCCCAACAAAAGTCTCCTCCTCAGCATTCGCCGGGACCAGCTCAGGAAACTAACATATATAAAGAAAACAATCTCAGACAAATCATTCAATTTGATCCAAAACAAACGTATTTAAACATTTGACATAAATACGTAAACGATATGGCACACATTTAAACGGAGTATAACAAGGTTAAGCGAAGACACCAAGCGTTAAACACAAACTACATTTCTTACACGGATAAGCCTATCGTTAAACATTAACTGCTCTTTGTAAACACATTAACACTGATTTATTACCTCTTTACCTTCGAGAGCTGACCAACTGGTTTCTATCGTCGCGTGCTTCCGGTAAGTACTTTCGCAGTAGCACAGCACCCTTGGGGTCTTGCCGAAACGGGCTTTCTTGCCGGTTCCGGTCACCTCGTAATACCAGATGGTCAGCGCGATCGAGCAACCCTTAATGTACCCCGTGTTTACCTTCCCCCCCTCGCATCTAGCTTGCACTCGAGCGGCAGCTTGTGGAACGTCCTCCATAAGCCATTTGTGCGTCGCCTGCGCCCATGCGTACCGCCCCATGCCAGATAGATCGTCGACATAATCAACGATCCAAGTGGGCACCGAGCATGAGGTATTCGGGAAGAGGATTGTCCCCATGAGGTACGCCATCAAGAGTTTCACAAAATCCTCCTCTCCCCCCCTCTGTCCAACAAGACGCTCAAGAGTGCGCCTAATGGCGTCTCTGTGTCTGTCGAAGCTTTTCGATAAATATCTCCCTTCGAAAGCTGACGGTGTCTTCTTCTTCTTAAACAGGACCGCGTCTCCGTCGCAGCGCAGACCCATAACGAGAGCCACATCCTCAGGCCTGAAGCTCAGCAGACTCGCCCCGATCCTGAATTTATTGGTGCGGCCATCGTACCTCTGCAGAAGCGAATCGAGAAGGGCCCTCTCTTGGAATACAGCTTCCACCTCAGTGAATGCCGCAAACGGTGTCCTTCGAATGATCTCCCAATGTCGAGAGGTCATGTGGACTTTCAATTCGGCCAAGGTCTCCACCACCGGTGTCAAGTAGCATCTCCCGTTGACTAGGTTTACCGCCATAATCACAAGACTGCAAAAATGACAACACTTGTTAAACAGATACATCAAACGCTACACAGAGACAAATGTTTTACACGAAAAGCTCAACACTTAAACAGAGAGATGCACCGTTAAACGGAGACAAACTCTTTTAAACACGAACTCATTCATCACACGGAAATCTCTTTTACAAACTGCAACCATATTAAATGGAAGGGGAAACGCACATTGTAAGCATTACACAAACAACAACAACCGATATCTCTTTCAATGATCGTGTGCACAGCCGAAAACCCTAAACCCTAACCCTAAACCCTAAAACCCTAACCCTAAACCAAAACCCAAAACCCAAAACCCTAAACCCTAGAAACCCCAGCCGAGAAATTCCCCCGCACACTAGAACCACGCAAAACAAAACCGACGAATATCTCTGTGTAACAGAGTACTTCATATAAAAGCCTTGCTTTAGACACAGCTTCTG
The DNA here is from genome assembly GCA_902712375.1 of Dioscorea dumetorum. Taxonomy (NCBI): domain Eukaryota; kingdom Viridiplantae; phylum Streptophyta; class Magnoliopsida; order Dioscoreales; family Dioscoreaceae; genus Dioscorea; species Dioscorea dumetorum. The sequence goes on from CACTHL010000494.1 coordinate 12,736,438, forward strand.
CCATACCTTGAGCTGCAAACTGATGGAAGTGCAGGATACTTGCGCACGGTGGACTGAAGTTACAGAGGATGTCGAAGCAGAGAGAGCTTCGGAGAGGGAAAAGCTGAAGAAAGTTAAGCAAAGAAGAAAAACGAACACTGCTCTCTGCCTCTCTTGGGATTCCCATTACGAAAAACCCTCCACTTCCTCTCTAACCAGCTTAATGATTGCACCACGATTTCCCATGCAAGGTAGGGGCAATTCCGTCCATGAATTTGAAAAGTAACTCCGTTAACGACCGTTTCATTCTTTGGGGGTTTGAAAATCATTGCCTTTAAAAGGAAGGGGTTTTTATGGATTTTGAAATTAACGGGGTGTTTTTGGCCATTTCCCAAACTTTGGGGGTGTTTTTCGCCATTACCAGTAATAATTAATATTTATAAAAAATAAAAAAATGTAGCCATAAATTTAGGAACCAATTTAATCATAAAATTTAAAGTCAAATTGATTAATTTTTTAAATTTTAATCATCAAAATAATATCCATTAATTTAAATAATATAATTAAATAAGGTTTAAATATCTAAATGGTCCCTCTATTATTCGAAACCCGCCCTTTGAGTTGCTCAATTATAATTTCAGCCTTTTCAATCCCTCTATTTTAAAAATCTGGCAATCCTAGTCCACTATGTAACGGGCGTCTCTTTTGCCGTGAGACGTTGCTGACGTAGATTTTTTATATATTAAAAAATGATTAAAAAAATAAAAAACAATAAAAAAATTATATTCAACTCATGAATTCGGATCTGATTTACAAAATCAGGATCTGAATCCAAGAGTGAATCATTGTCACTCACTTCTAAATATCCAATACCCTCTTCCCTTTCTTAACCTAATAATGGTGAAGCTTCTCCGGAGATCCCTGATCCCTTGCCCGACTCCGGTAAAGCTCTCCCAATCAATAGCTTCCACCATGCTAGAGGCCCAACCATTGAGTTGAACTTTTTTTCCTCTTAATTTTACAGGAAATTTTTGCCATTTTGAGAAGTCAAGTCTACCTCTGATTTCAAAGCCCTTGTCTTCCACCTGCATTGCCTCTGTATATTAAGCTTGGAATCTTTAACCTGGACTATGTGCTAAATTAAAGGAAGGATTGTATTTGTGGGAGATATATAGTAGCAATTTCCTGCAAAAAAGAGCTGTATATATATAAAAAATTGTATGAAGAACCAGTGAATCCATATACAACAATGAATATATATACCCTGATTTTTATGCCGGGCAGTGTGTAATTATGTTAAAGAAATGTATGTGTAAATATATAAATAAAGGCATCACTGAATCCATATACGCTTGTTAATTCAGTTATTGTAGCTTCAATGACCAAAATTCAAACTTGATATTTAATAGAATCTGTTTTTCATATATGTTGGACACTTGAAACAAGCCAACAACTTGTAAAATAATAATAATAATAATAATAATAATAATAATAATAATAATAATAATTTTTTTTATTGTAATTTTTGTAAATCAGATCCGAATCCATGAGTTGGATATAATTTTTTTATTGTTTTTTATTTTTTTAATCATTTTTTAATATATAAAAAATCCACGTCAGCAACGTCTCACGGCAAAAGAAATGGCAGTTACATAGTGGACTTGGATTGCCAGATTTTTAAAATAGAGTGATGGAAAAGGCTGAAATTATAATTGAGAGACTCAAAGGGCGGATTTCGAATAATAGAGGGACCATTTAGATTTTTAAACCAATAAAATAATGGCCATATAACTGAGAATTTTACATGCATTGGCATACTCTGCCATCCTTCCATCTTATTTGGGGTATTTGCTGCAGTGGATGACCCAAGAAATTCTTATTAATAGAATGTAGAGGTAGGATTTCTGGTTTAGTCTTTACTTCACCTAAAATATGTGCAATGAGCACTTCAAAAGGGAAAAATTTTAAAAGACTTAAGATTTAATTCCTTAATTAGTCTCTCTATTATATTCAAGTTGTCACTTTGGTCCCCTATTATAATATGTTCATTGAGAGTCCCTCTATTTTCCCATTTGAAAAATGGCAGTCCCTCCCTTTTAGGGGTGTAAATGAGTCAAGATGCTCGTGAGCTACTCGAGATCAGCTCGATCCATGCTCGAATTCGATTCGACTTTTCACGAGTCGAGCCGAGCTCGAGCTGCTCGTTTAGTTTGGCGGGCCAAGCTCGAGCTCAAAATTACTCAGCTCGTGAGGCTCGCGAGCCTAAACGAGCTTATATATATATATATATATATATATATATATATATATATATATATATATATTGTAGTGTTGTAGATATATACAAATACATAGAAAAAGTACTCTTATGTTTAGTTGAAAGTTTTTTAGGGTTATATGAGTTTATATTTTGAATTTGTTTTTATTGCAACATGAAGATGCTTTTTACTTAGCTTAATGACAAATAGGAGAGACCTCTTTGAATGACATCAAATTTTTAAACGAGCCGAGCTCGAGCTACTCGAGCTTTTCAACGAACCGAGCTTGAGCATAAAAAACATGGCTCGAACGAGCTCGAGCCGAGCTCGAGCCTTTGAATATTATAAACGAGCCGAGCTCGAGCCTGGTGATACTCGGCTCGGCTCGTTTACAACCCTACTCCCTTTGACGATGGTCGGATTTTCCATTCAAGATAGTGATGTAACATTAATCACATTTAATATAATATTAAAAAAATTTAGCCCATAGACTAATAAGGTATTAACCTCTATCTAATTAAGTCTGGATCTGATTTGGATTCGCATTGAATACCTAAAATTGCCCTTTCTCTCCCTCGAGAGAACTCATCCGCCAGACCGCGAAAGATCACAATAGCACCACCCCCACTAATATCCACCACCGCTAGCGAAGCCTGATGTTGCTCGATCAACAACCCATCCACCACCGCAGGCAAAGGTTACCAACCCCGCCGACATCTATTTACAACTGACCACCTCTCGATATCTGCAATCCAAGCAGTAGACCAGAAAAGACAGGATTTGTTGATGTTCTTCTTTTCTTTTCTTTTTATTTATCAATTAGTGTTGTTTGCATTTGGTGATGCATGATCAATACTAATAACAAGGTCTCACATCTTATGTTCAATGTAAACAGGACAGTTATATGGAAAGATACAAAGTTATCAGAAGGTGAAACACATATCTTGTTTTTTTATTTTTGGTTTAAGTAATTAAGCAACTGTTTTGGGTGTTTTCTATAAAATATCAACAAGTGAATTTAACTAGAATAGCCTCGTTAATTTGGTGAAACACACATCTTGCTTTGTTTTTATCAAACATCCAAAAATTATTTGTTGCTCAAGCAACAAAATTCATTGGTCATATAAAACAACAACAAGTCCTGCTATTTATTTCGGTATACAAGCTAATTTTTGAATCACTTGAAACAAACATAGTTTTTTATCATATAAAATAACAAAATCTTGAAAATTCATAGGTTTGACACAAATTAAGCTCCATTATCCAAAAAGCATCCTTAATAAACTATTCACTTGCGTTAGAGTAGAGGATTTTCTCCGGTTGTAGCAATTGCCATGCTTTGCTATGTTCAGAATTCAAGAGCTTTAAGTGTTTAGGTGTTCTACTGATTAATCTTTGGATTTTGTTTCTTCCTTTTCTTCTTAGCAGCCCTGTCGTGCTCCTTGCGTGAACATTAAACCACAAAAAGTACGTATTACATCACATGAAGGTCAATCATATGGTAAGAGTTATGAACTCAAATATATATTCATATATATACTATCAATCAATTGGTAGTGATGAAGGAATTAAAATAAGGATTTCCCTTTCCAACTATAAGTCCACCAGTGTGAGCACCTTAGACTATGCAAAAGATAAAATTCAACTTTTTTTAACCAAGATATTGCGTCAAATTTCTTTAGAAGAACAAAATTATTAAACTTGTATGTTACAACATTGTTTGAACTACTTACTCTAAGAACTTTTACTGGACAATGACTAGCCGCATCTCTTTTTGTTCTTCTTTTGGAGGTAGCTTGTTACTCCCCGAACCCGGCTCACTGGACTCGATGCATCGACAAATGGCCGTATACCCACAAGGCCGAGACTAAGTGGGCACACAAGGCCTCAATATTTATCTCACAAACATAAAGAATAACATAACACCAACTTCACAAAGGCAAATAATTCAAAGGGTAGAATAACCAGGTTTATAACTATGCTCCAAAAAAACTAAAGTGCAAGATTCAAAGTCTTAAACAAATAACAAATTCATAGTTCACAACGGAAGAACTATTCTCATGTTAACCACCTAGTGTTCACTCAACGGTCCCCGCCAAGCTATCCACCACACACTTACCCTTGATCTGAAAAGAATTGAACAACTATTTATGAGCTTAGAAACCCAGTAAGCAACCACCAAAACAAAAGTATAGGGATCACAAAAACTCAATAATTTCAAAAACATATTGAAGTGTAACCTTGTATATTAAATATCAGAAATAAAACCCGGACTTCAGAATATTTTAGACAAGCATAATTTTTCAAATAAACGAGTATACATATCCCCCAAATAACTAATGCCAAAAAACAAATAACAGAATTCATATATTTAAACTCGGTGCCCCGAGTCAGATTGTCAGAGTTCATTTATTTATCCTCAGTGACCTGAGCCAGATTATCAGAGGCCATTATTCTCCACCGACGGGACGGTGAGAAACTATAGTTCCTTATCAGAGTCAGAGGTTCATGTCGATATGGCCAGTCTTTAACCTCGAATAACAGGGTTATTGCAAAGTTAACTTGGGGGTTACAAGTTACTATATTAAAATATGTCAAGTACAAAATCATTGTCAACGCAGAAATAGTGAACGTCGGTGATCCAACAATAATTAATAAATAATTAAGATTATAAATCATAATTTCTGAAAACCATTCAATTAAATAAATAAAAATCTATGAATTTTGAAAATAATGATAGAGACAGTAACTTCAAATCCAAAACATTTAAATATAATATCATGAATGGTTTTAACAGTAAAACCCAAAGTAATTAAATAATTATATAAATCATTTCCGGTAATCAAAAATTTTATATATAGATATATACAGGTTTATATGTGATTTACTTATCTGAAAAAATATCCCCAAGCTATAGAACCCACTAGGACACAAAAATCAAGATTCGAGCAAAGACCCTATAACATGAGTATTATACTTTGACTTAGATTCTAAAGCTTAATTACAAACATTAACCACTGGTTAAATATGATCCAGGCTATAAACACTAATTATACAAGTGAACACCGGGATACATAATGTATTTTCTTTTCTTTCTTTTTTTCACCTTACCACCCACCCAAAAACCAATCCCACAATTATATATATATTACTATAAAAGCAACTAATAATTCATCTTCAATATAAAAGTATATATATTTCCATAAAATAAGATAAAAGAAAGAGAAAGAGAATATTGAAATACCCACACTTCAGCTTCTTCTATTCTTAGATTGATTCAATCCAATGGTCTAGAACATTTTGGTTGGTGAAATAGTAAAAGTTTGGCGGCTGCTACAGTGCCAGATTGCTACAGTACCGTTTTTGCTACAGTGGACATCCGTTATATATATATATATATATATATATATATTAATGGGGGTTTGAACTTTTTAGTGTCCCATATCATGCCATGACAACATATATTTTCACTGCATTAAATATTTAATCTCATGTACCAACTGAAGTTCACTTTGAAAATTTACCACCCTATCTAGAACCTATCCAAATTTCTAAAATGCCACCATATTATTTCTTAATTCAACATAGAATTATTCTTTAATCTAAAGCCTTTTTCACCAACATAAAGAATGTACAAAAGAGGTCATTTCTCCTAATCATGGTCCATAGCTCCTCAGAACTCATATAATTGCCTGGAGATAATCACCTCACCACAATTTATAAGTGCACAACCTGGGCCTTATTAAGCTGATATGAAATATGGATATTATATTGTATTACTCAAGTCATTTGCATTACACAGTTGGTATAGTTAATCCGCCACTCCATCCACCAATTTCAACTTAAGTAATAGTCAAACTAATTGTTTAGGAACTACTAGGCTGGTTTCTAGTGAAAACCTAAAACCAGGATTAAACTAAATTGGAGATTATAAACTAATTGAACTCTAGATTATCCACTTTCCAAAAAATGAAAGTCGTGAACCAAAGGGATACATGGCATAATTTTAACATGTTGTTGAGAAGCAGATCAGGGAATATGTGCCCTCGTAGAATTTTAGACTGACGCACAAATCAAACCAAAAAAAATATCCAATACACAGTCAAGTAAAAATACAAACAATAGCAACCGGAAATCAAACCCTGACACCAAACACAAAAGCATAACAGATCTATCCAAAACCAATCTTTTGCCCCTCCGATCAAACAACAAACAATCAAACCCTAGATCGATCCGAAAAAGAGGATGCTTACCTCAAAGTAGTAAAGAACAAAAATTGATGGTGAGATCCTTTCCTCCTCCTCGCTGCCCGCACTTCACGAAGCCAAGAAAAGAAAGGCGAGGCTAGGTCTCGGATTTAAATCAAAATACAAGGATGGGGTGTTCACCGCTCGTGGGTTCCGAGATTTTCTCTCCATGATTTGGTTGTTATTGGGGATAAGGTATGGAGGTAAGCGATAAAACCCATAAGTTTTTATTAAAAAATTAAAATCAGTCGGTTGAGATTAATTAGTGTGTTTTACACAGCTACTGTCTTTTTGTTTCCCTTTTTTGCTACTTTCCATTGATGACTTATTTGCACAGATGGACCACTATTAGCAAAACATATGACTGAAGTTGTGTCATTCTATAGGTTAGTATTGCTAACCTACAAAAGCATAGCAAAGCATCTAAGTACCAATACAACTGACAATTAGAATGAAAAAAATAATAATCCCAGGGGCAGTGAGAAGGCTTACAGATGCATTGACTCTTTGTGGAAAACTCCTGGTATTTTAGCCTTCTTTATTACGAACTTTGCATTTGAATATCCTACCTGACCTAGGCAAGCTTATTTTGCTCTTGTTTTTACCTTCCAATGACTCTTTTTTCCTCTTCTTTGTAGGACTTCACAGTATTCTCTTTGCAATAGGAGGCAATAATGGACTTGCTTCGCTTGACGGCTAGAATGCCTTGCCATTCACGGAATTGACAACAAATTGATAGGCATCAATTAAAAATTTCTCTAAACCATTCAGAGACATAGTCAATTGTGTCTACACCATTGAAAGCAATGACAACCACTGCATGTTTGTATGGAGTGCCAAATTTATTCCACTTCCCACATGAGCATATATGATATGCTACCATAACAACATAGGCCTCCCTTACATGCAACACCAAATATCTTAATACACTTAATGACTTGAAGCTCCATTCCACTCAACATACCATTTTGTACACTTCTTTCTGTTTTTTTTTTTTTCAATTTTGGAAACTATGATTGGTCCATAATCACATGCCCATTTCCTAACACAATCCCTTTTAACAACTATCCTTGTCATGACATATTGCTTAATATTTTCCAACATAGTAATAATGGGTTTACTCTTAGCATTTGGAGAAACCCCATTAAATGTCTAATACATATTGTTGTCTACGACACACTTTACCATATTTAAAAAGAAAGCTTGATACCAACCTATGATTGACCAGTTCTCTAACAATTCTTGCACAACCCCTATCATCTATCCAATTTAGTCATATCATATAGATTAATAAGTGCTAATTTGCATACTTTCCCACATGTGATTCATGTATTTATGATTATCTTCAAGGTCATTTTCTGAATGTGTGGTACTTAGTTAGCTCTTTTTGTTGTCCAGATCCAAATATATGTATCTCAAGTAAAAGTATAAAATGGGGAGCAAAACATAGCAGAATTGGAGCAATAGGGAATGCCGAGAGATATATACCGCTAAGTACATGCCCGTGTACCTTACCCTTGTGATTTCAAGGTTTGATTCAAAAACATCTGAAAGAATACACAGCCATATACATGCCTGTGTACTTATACATGGACTGGTTGCACTCCCATTCAACCTCCCAGTACAGAGCAGAATGAAATCTCAGGAGTTACACGACCAAGTATAAGCTCGTATATTGGACTCGTGTAACTCTAGGATTAGCACTATCTTAAGAGCATCAAGTTGTAGTGCAGATACACAGCCAGATACAAGGCCATGTACATACCCTTGTACTTACCAAATTCTTGCGTCTATAAAAGGATTTGGAAAGAAAGAAGACGAATCTTTTAAACCCTACTTCAGGAAATAATGGTGGGTGCCGCTCTGGCTTTAGAGAGGAAGAGGTGGAAGCAGAGGGGGTGACATCCAATGACGCTAGACCAATTGTGATCAATCAAAAAAGCTTTTTGGGTTAGAAGGAAGTTCCTCATTATGAATTCAAGGTTTAATTTGTGCCTTTTTTGCTTTGTAATGAACAAGATCCCAATGGAGGGGTAACTTCCTTGGGTGTTCGGATTTGATGTAGCTTGAATTCTTTATTTTCATATTGTTCTTAATTCTGATTTTCTTTGGTTTGTTGGTTTAATCTTTGTTTTATGATGTTGGTTTAGAGTATCGAGAGAGACTTTACCATTATGGTTTCACATTAGTTATCGAGAGATCTATGTGAGGAGATCATACATAGATGAATAGGTTTCAATGACATGCACTAGAGATAGGGTGTCGTGTATCTCCCGATTAAGATCATCACATTTTATCTCTGATCCTTGACATAAGATTCTCATAGCTCTTTGCAATCGTGTGAAAGTAGGTTTGAAAGATATTTTGACCTATCTTAGCATGGGATTAGTTGGTTGGGTTGTGGAGGGGGGAGTTTTGAATTCCCTTCGATCCATCAAACCTTATATCCAATATATATTAAGTTCAATTACCCTTCATAAATTAAAGAGAAATCTTATCGGGGCAAATGTCTCATATCTTGATTCAATCACTCCTTAAATCATCTGTTCAGTCGATTAATTAATTTTCATACTTGTTCTCGAAACCAATGCTTCTCATTTTGATTCTAGGTTAGATTGTACCATTAAGATTAGCACTAGTATTTTACAATCTTTGTGGGATGGCAACCCCTTTGTGCTCACCTAATATATTACTTGATGACCCATGTACTTGCTGTATAGGGTTGCATAGCACTCATAACACCCATCATGGATGCTTCATCATTTTTAGGCTTATTAGTGAATCTCGCAACTTCCAAAATTAGCACTTCTGCTTAGGGGGTGTTTGGTTGGCCGAAGTGGAGACCGAAGTGACTGAAGTGGGAGCTGATGTGACACTTCCATTTATTTGGTTCAGCGAAGTAGAAGCCAAAGCCAGGAAGTTGTTACTTCTAAAGCCTCCCACTTTACTTTTTGACTTCGGGATTTATTTTTCTGAAGTGGGACTTCGGCATCACACTTCACCCATTTTGTATATTTTTATAAATCTTTTATTATTTCTTTTTTTATCATTTATTTTTATTGTTTATTGTTTTATTTTTTTTATTTTTACAATAAAATTAAGATTTTAACTTAAAGAAATTTATATTACATCAAATATAATAAATAATTTATTTATAAACCATTTTTTTCATTTTTTTCACTCTTAACAAATACAAAAAAAAATCTATAATTTAACACTTTCCTCAATTAATCACATGAAACTAAAGACTTCCAAATGATAAGTTCACTTCATTCGAAGTCACACTTCTAAACTTTCTATCACTTCGGTGGACCATTTCCAAAACAAACACACCCTTATTGTCTTGGTGTTTCTTTCCCCATCTTGCATAAATATGTCTTGTACATATTTTGTGTTCAATCAAGGATGGAAGTGTTAGAAAATATCGCAAAATTCTACAAAATTTTGATAGCATGTGAAAGCAAAATAAAATTATGATATTAACTAGTTAATTTGATGAATACTCTATGTTTGATGGTAAGTATAAGTAAGATCTGAAAAATACCTTTCTATGTTTCAAATCCTTTCTTTAATGTGCCAAATTTGTTCCTTGGATTGTCCCAGATTTTCTAGCATCGAACAAATGTCCTATACCTCTAGACTGGCACTCTTTGTCAAAACATATGTCATACAATCGTTAATGTCCGATTAAAGATTTTTTATTTGTAAACTACTTAAGTGTACAAATACTAAACTTAGCACACATGGACTATATTGTTCAAAATTTATTAAAATGTCAATATAAGTTTTATGTGAACATCAAAATAAATACTTATTAATAGTATAAAAATATATAATATGAATAAGATGCCCTAATATAAATATCCTCATTAGCATTTGAGGGCATACTTCCTATAGGAAGAACATTGAGCCATGGATCCTTTCAAATACGAGAATGATCAAATTCAAATACAACATTAAGAAAAAAAAAAAAAAGGTAACAACTATATCACCGATTTTTAACCATCAAGGACATTGCAAATCCATAGATCAGACTTCAAGTGTTTAGTAAACTATTCCAAGACTCACTTGTTTCTTTATGCATTAATGGCCATGCTAGAGGGAATATCTTATTGTTCCCGTCCTTCCTAACAGCCACCAACAGTTGCCCTTTTAGTAAACCTTTAAAAAGCACCCATCAAGCCTTATCAGTCGCCTACAAACTCCAATAAACCCTTCCCAGGAAGCTACCAGATAGATGTAATTTTTTTTTCAATATAGTAGGCATTTCATTTGGGCCTTTTGTTTCAGATACAACATGCAAATTACTCCAGGGGTTTGTTGCCTTCAACTTCAGTGCATAGTTATTTAAAACCCTAAATACCTCTATAAACTATTATTTATGTTTTTCTCAAGGACCAAACCTTTGGTATTTTAGGAGATCCTACTATTGATGAAGACACCCGGTTTTTTCTCTCACCATTGCCCTCAAATGTCAAGGCATCATTGTAAATAAAATAATTTGTTCGGGTCAAACAATAGATTTTTATAAATATTTTTATAAAAATATAATTTATTTATGCTATATACTAATTCATGAAAAGCAAAAAAAAAGCCGAATTATATATTTTTACTAATGTTTTACGAATATATATATTTTTTTGGTATGTATACTACTTTATAAAAGCTAAAGGGCCAAACTATAAAATTTCACAAATACTTTTTTAAAATTATAATTTGTTTATACAATATATATAAATTTGTAAAAAGATAGGACACGAAACTCTAAATTTCCAAAAAAATATAATTTATTTACATTATATATATACTAACTTATATAATGCCAAAGGGCCAAGTTTTTTATAAATATTTTCTAAAAATATATATTTTTTATCCTGTATATATATTAATTTTTAAAAAACTAAAGTGACACGCTAAAAAGTTTAACAAATATTTTTCCTTTCCCATGTAGGCCATAGGGGTGTAATCGATCGAGTTCGAGCCGAGTCGTAGCGAGCTCGAGCTCGAGCTTGACTGAAAATTCGATACTCGATACTCGGCTCGAGCTCGACCGAGTATTCATTTTATAGCTCGAGCTCGACTCGATACACTATTCGAGCTACTCGAACTCGTTCGATTAAGCTCGAAAATGATTATAAACATTATGCTCGAGCTCGAGCTCAAAAATTTTTTCCCTTATTTTACTACTCGATTAGGCTCGCGAGCACTCGAGCCAAGTATCCAGATACTCAAACTCGGCTCGTTCGATTACTCGAGCTACTCGAGCTCGAGCTCGACTCGACCATGACCGAGCCGAGTTCGAGTTTTCATCGAGTCGAGCCCGAGTAGCTTGCGAGTAGAGGTGTATCATTTACACCCCTAGTAGGCCATATATATAGTTTTTTAATTGCTTAGATTCCTTACGGATATTTTATTTGCCAAAGCCCAGGGACCATCACATCACTGCTGGTTAGCACATGGGTGCTAATTGGGCATTTAAAAAAGAAAAGAAAACATGATTTTTACTTTTTTGACCAATTTGTTTTTATAATTATTAAAATGACTTTTTATAGTTGTTTTTCAACCCAATTTTTTTTTAAATTATTATTTTCTGACATTTATTAATTTTTAAAAACCAAAGAATTTATTATTAATAATAAATATAATCTTTTTTTGCTCATTTTTTAAAATCTAATATATTTTGATTGCTTAATTTAAATTTTAATAAATATATTGGATGTGATTTTTTAAAATTTTGCTTTCCAAATGATAAGCATATTTTTCTGTCGGGTACACACATTAATATTTGAAATTAAAGGTATAATATTAATTATTATTTCATTTATTGTAAACAGATTAGTTACTATTATAATTTATTATGATTTTTCTATTTAAATAACTTGCTTGTAATTAGATAATATGGGGACAAAAGCTTTGGTGATCTTACAACGAAAGGCTTGGTTTGCTTAGATTCTCATTGCCTAATTCGTACAAAATTATAGTTATGAATGTGAATGGTGACGTGAAATTTAGAAACAAATCATATTTAATATTAATAAGATTAAAATAAAATATGTTTTAAAACAATTAAAATAGATTAGATTATCAAAATGTGCTAAACTGGATGATATTTTATTAGTAATAATAAATTCATTAAAAAACTGTTTTTAAAAATTATTAATTTTTTAAAAATAATGACAACTTTTTAATAAATTTGGATTGAAAAACTAAAAGTAAATAATTTTAATAATTCTGAAAGAAAAACAAGATCAAAAATGTAAAAATCACATTTGTTTTCCTTTTAATCGGTGAGCACTGATGCGCTGACTGGGGAGTGATGAGATGGTTCATAGGGTTATTTTGGCAAATAAAATAATTGTGGGCAAAAAAATATGAAATTTGCCAAAAAAAATCCCCTAAGTTTGTAATGTGATAAAAAACACCACTTTAATTTGGAAATCCCTAAAGACCCTTTCTTTTTAAACACAATGTTTTCCAAACTCTCAAATCATGTAACGGTGGTTAACGGAGTTACTTTTGAATTTTATGGATGAAATTGCCCCTTGCTTGCATGGGAAGTCATGGCACTGCAATCATTTCGCGGCTTGAGAGGAAGTGAGGGGTTTTCTTAGGGTAATCCCTAGAGACCACCTTTAGTGGAGCCATATACACTTTTTTTCTCGACTGCGCGTTTTCAACTTGTCTCTTTCCGAAGTTCTCTCTGCTTTGACACCCTCTATAACTTCAGTCATTGACCTTCTGAATCACTCGTGCGCAAGTATTCGGCATTTCATCAGTTTGCAGTCTAAGATATTGAAGAAATTGTGATTATGGTTTTATTTGAACTACTCTATTACAAAGAGAGATTTGTCGGTTTTGTTTTGTGGTTTTGTTTTTATTGGAAAATACTGAAGTTTGCGAGGGATTTCTCGGCTGGGGTTTTGTTAGTCTGCAGGGATATTTCTCCGTGAGGGTTTTGTTTTGTTTTAGGTTTTTGTCTGTGTACACGGTCGAAATAGCTTTTCAATTGTTATGATTTGTGTAATGTTTATAATGCACGTTTCCCCTTTCATTTGATATGTTTGCAGTTTGTAAAATGAGGTTTCCGTTTAAGAAATGAGTTTTTGTTTAAAAACGTATGCCTCCATTTAAATATTGTGGTTTCCGTTTAAGCATCTAGGTTTCTGTTTAACAACTGATATCTCTGTTTAAGAATTGAGTTTTCCGCTTAAACATTTATATCTCAGTTTAAGCAACTAGGCCTCTGTTTAACAAGTTTGTTATTGTTGCAAGCTTGTGATTATGGCGGTAAACCTAGTTAACGGGTTATTGCGACTTGACACCGGTAGTGGCGATTTTGGCCGAATTGAAAGTCCACATAACCCTTCGACACTAGGAGATCATCCGAAGGACACCGTTTGCAGCATTCACTGACGTCGAAGCTGTATTCCAAAAGAGAGCCCTTCTTGATTCTCTTTTGGCAAAGTACGATGGTCGGACCAATAAATTCAGGATCGGGGCAAGCCTGCTGAGTTTCAGGCCTGAAGATGCGGCTCTCGTTCTGGGCCTACGTTGTGATGGATACGCAGTAGTGTTTAAGAAGAAGAAAACACGGTTAGCTTTCGAAGAGAGATATTTATCGAAAAGCTACGAGAGACACAGACACTCCATCAAGACCACTCTTCAGCAGCTTGTTGGACAGAGGGGAGAAGAGGAAAATTCAGTCAAACTCTTGATGGTGTACCTCATTGGTACAATCCTCTTCCCAAATGCCTCATGCTCGGTTCCCAATTGGATGGTTGATTATGTCGACGATCTACCTAGCATGCTGCGGTACACATGGGCGCAGGCGACGCACAAATGGCTTATGGAGGACGTTCCACAAGCTGCAGCTCGAGTGCAAGCTAGATGCACAGGAGAGAAGACAAACATGGGGTATATTAAGGGTTGCTCAGTCGCGCTGATCATCTAGTTTTACGAGCTGACCGGAACCAGAAAGAAAGTCCATTTCGGCAAGACCCCAAGGATACTGTGCTACGGTAAAAATACTTACTGAAAGCAATCGACGATAAAAACTAGTTTGTCATCTCTCGAAGGAAATGAGGTAATAAATCATGAACAATGTGTTTAACAGTAGTCATTAATGTGTAAATATAGGCTTTAACATTTAAGAATATTAAGCTTTGTTTAACATTATTATTTATTGTTTAAAAGTTTCATTTTCTATTTAAATATGTGCGATCCTGTTTAAGTATATATGTGAAATGTTTAAATACATTTGTTATTGTTTAAAGTGAATGATTTCGCTGAGATTGTTTTGTTTACGTTTGTTAGTTTCCTGAGCTGGTCCCGGCGAATGCTGATGAAGATATATTTGTTCGGGCCAACTGGCGGGGGGATGCTATTGCTCCATAACCACTTGCTCGAAGGCAAGATGAGAGGCCAACCTTTTCCTTGCGCGCTCGACGACGCCGTTCCCATACTTTCAGCCCAACACGGGCACGCATTATTCGGTGCCTGATAAGCCCTCCTCTATCCCGCCAGACGGCAACACTCCCCACCCCCCGACCACGACAACGACAGTCCCCCCGATCGCTATAGTCCCCCTGGCCGCGGTAGCCCACCCGACCGCACTAGGCGACGATGTCACTCTAACTCTTCTGCAGGCGTGCCAGATATTGATCACCGAGTTCCCTCGGCTTGTCGCTCGGGTTGAGGTATTGGAATGATGGTCACAATCGACTGCGCCGTCCCTCCAAACAAATGAATTACCCCCAACGGGCGAGGCGTCGAAATTTGATGACGACGACTTCATCGGGATGGCCATTCCAAGACTGCCACGTTTGAAGAGGCTTGCATAAAAGACGAAAACAATAATGCCTCTCTCTCCACTACCGGTTGACAATTAAATAATAACAGCACCATCGGCGGCTGATGGTGTTATTGAGTCTGTTGCCGTTGATGACATGCCGGTCACGGTGGAGAAGATCGTTGATGCCGTTGGCACTACCGCGGTTGAAGAAGTGAACGAAATCCCCATCACGGTGGAATGTGAGGCCGACAATGCAACATCGAAGGTGGTGGCCACAATCTCTGAAGAACAAGAACCAGCTGAGGGTGTATCTCCCCTTGATGCTGTTGCCGTGGCCGCGGTTGAGAAGATCGTTGACTTTGTTGTCAACGAAATCCTACTCAGAAGGAACCGGTGGCCGACAGTGCTGCATCCAATATAGGCACAATCCCACAACAGTAAGAAGCATCTAAGAATGATCCCAAAGAAGTTGTTGATGAGGGGTACGGGAACGTTACTGAAAACACAACGAAAGCTATAATCCTTACCAACCAGCAATATGAAGAAGTTCGGAAAGACTTTATTCCAAAGAAGAAAAAATACGCTGGACAATCGCGTCTCAACAAATTCGAGGAGGAGTTGATAAGGATCTTCCTCAACTACTCTATGGACATGTAAGTAGGAAATTTTTATGTTATTGTTTATATATATACGTTCCCATTTAAGTTATGTAGTTTCCGTTTAAATAAGAGCGTTATCATTTAAGATAATGCGTTACCGTTTAGATTTGTCAATTACTGATTGTAAATTCACATTGTTGTCTAAAGATATATATTTTCCACTTAAGATTTTGTGTTATTGTTTAATTATATCTGTTGCCATTTAACCTCAGGACTGTCGTGTGGAGGAATGACTCTGTCAGCACCACGCGGGCCAACCTATTCACAATGCTTGACGGGAAGGAGATGGTGACAGATGGTGTGATGGACGCCTTCGTATGCATAATACAAAAGTCGCTGACTAGTGTACCATATCCTTATAAGAAGCGCGCCTCTTTCATACGACCACTGGCACTGTGCGATAAAGACGCAGCTGTATCGATATGGAGTTCGGCGACACGGTGACCACAAAAAAAAGGACGTAACTTATCTGAGATTAAAGTATGTTGCCTGCATACTTACGGAATGGAGCACATCCGACATCATTGACAAAGGGGGGTCTTCGACAGCGGGGAAATAGAATTCAGTAGACATTCTTCGTTTTCAGATTTAAATAGTTTTATCGTTATTATTTCAAATTCAATTCATTCTTTTCCAATGACATGGCAGATTTTTTAATGTAAATTTACTAGTGTTCGTTTAATATCTGCATTAATTTATACTTGACTTTCTTTTCTTAACTTTTAATTGTAATGTTTACATATCAGTGTTGCTGTTTAAAATGGAGTAGTCTCTGTTTAAATAACAATGTCTATGTTTACATATATGTATTACCGTTTAAGAATTAGAGTCATCGTTTAACCTTAAAGAATGACAATGAAATTATATTTTCTCTGTTTAAATATAAAAAGTTGACACTTAAATAAGGTTGTTTCCATTTAAAAATTTGTTTATTTACAATGCCTAGCCGGCGACAGTTTCATTGCAAGATTTACGATTGTATTCGGACGTGTGGCAGCGGCTGCAATGTAACTCGCGGACCTTAGACGCTTGCGACTCGATCCTCTTTCGTCTAGGACGACCAGGTTGCCTTCTCGTAACGAGCCGTCGCAAATGAAGTTCGCGATTTTCGTCCGTAGGCTTGTCATTGTCGGGTATGGGGAATATAGCTTCCTTATACGCCAGTTTGTAATTGTCGACGGTGAAGTACCACTAATATATCGATGAACGTTGGTGTTTGTCTGCATTGTTGCAGCGCAAGCATGTTTGCACCGGATATCATAAACTTGCCATCTGCGACATGAGCAAGTTCTATTGGCAAGATCTACAGAGTTGCTGCACTCGTCAATCACTTCATAACGATCATCAACACAACGACCAACATGAAAATTTCAACTTTCCTCAACAAGTGTCTCTATCTTCGAATGTATGTCCGGGCATAAGTAGGTTTCCCATCTATTCGCTTGCTCACGGCGATTGCATAACATTCGCATCAACTTCAACCTGTACAACGTAGAACACAAATTTTAAACAAGGTTAAGTGAAGATATTGATAGTTAAACAAAAACACATCTGCTTAAACAGTATGATAATAAATTAAATGAAGAGCCAGAAATTTACACACGGACAATGATATTTGAACCGTACAGGCAATATTTAAAGGATAAGAGCAATTCTTAAACGTTAAATCAAATCAACATTCGAGTACCTTTTGGTGTAGACCATTTTCATCACCTAAATGCCGAGCTTCTTTGATCCACGCATTGAACGACTCCGCGACATTTGAATACATCTCACCCCAGCGTTCACCTTTGAATAGATATTTCGACCAATGTGACATGTCCGATTTATGAATCAACCACTGATAGGCTTTGGATGATGTGGCCTGCAGTTCATTGACAGTATCATCTAATTCTTTTGCCGTTTATGCCCACACAATAAGAAAGTATATGGACCAGCACTCCTCCCTCAATGCCTTCCCAAGTCTGACATTTGCTTTCATAAAATTGGCCTCCAAGTGTCGAAGGCAGTATGCATGTGGGGAAGAAGGGAAGACTCTCGCGACAACGTTCACAAGGTCCTTTGACCTGTCCGACACGAATGTAATTATCTCGTGATAATCTTCTTCATCGTATAAAGCATCACCTAACCTAGAAATGAACCAAGCCCAATTGGCATTGGTCTCGCTGTCAACAATACCGAAGGCGACGTGGAAAAAACCATTGTTCCCATCTTTGCCTGTGGCACCAAATAGAGAACCCCGATACTTTTCAAGGAAGTGGGTACCATCGAGAAACAGCAGCTGCCTGCATGCCCTCTTGAATCCCACAATACACGCACTGAAAGAAAAGATTGCACATTTAAAACACTCCCCGTCTCTTTCCACAATCGCAATGTTGCCAGTGTTTGTCTCAACCACCTTATTCACGTACCAAAGCAACAAATCGTAGCTGGAGATATCTCTGCATTCGAGGATCACCAGGGCATATTCTTTTCCCAACCAAGCTTGTTTGTATGGAATGTGGACACCATGTTCCAGCAACATGTCCTTCTGAATGTCGATGGCCTTGTACAAGGACCGGTCCTTGAGCTTCTGAATCACTCGTGCGCTTACCCATTTTTTGGATGCTTTGGGATATGACGACGTTCTAATTCCAGCACCACAAGTGTGTGACGGGTGCATTATCTCTGCTTCATAGTTTGAATTTGGCATTGTTTTACACATGGGAAATGCATCCTTAAGCAAGGTTAGCAACATGTCAAACGAATTATTGCTCCAAGAATTCATGCACTTGATATGCATTAATTTCACCACAAAAGACAAGATGGAATACTTATCACAACTAGGGAATAAAGGTTGTTTAGCATCATCTAATAATTTGAAAAAAAAATTTGCATCTTCATTTGGCTCTTGGGGTTCATTACTACTTTGTTCAATGCCATCTGTCACAT
The DNA here is from genome assembly GCA_902712375.1 of Dioscorea dumetorum. NCBI lineage: Eukaryota > Viridiplantae > Streptophyta > Magnoliopsida > Dioscoreales > Dioscoreaceae > Dioscorea > Dioscorea dumetorum. The sequence continues at coordinate 12,755,303 of CACTHL010000494.1, forward strand.
GGGGATAAACGTCATGTATCATATCAATCATATCATCTACCTTTTCCATTTCCATTTCACATAATTCCTCATCACAAGGTACTCTATCACTATCTTCATCCCCGCTATCTTCTTCACCATGTAAATACCAAAAAGTATAACTCCGCATGATTCCTCTGTATAATAAATGATGTGTACTTCTTCTTTAGTTAATCCATATCTATTGCAACAGTCCACACGAGGACAATTAATTTTCATGTCTTCATCTTTCACATGATGAAATGCATACTCAAGAAACTTTTTCACCCCATTATAATATTCTATACATGATCTGGTAAAAACACTCATCCAAGACTTATCAATAGACATTTTGGTTTCTACAAAATTCAAAAACATTAAAAAAAGCTTTTAGCATATGATTAACATATAACATATTTAGTTGGTTCAATTTTTATGCATTGAAAATATTAATATAAAGAAATACATTTACAAATTAGAATAATATGGAAGTCTAAACAAATTTGTTACTAATATACTAGCATCATTCACAAATTAGAATCATATGGAAGTCTAAACAATGAATTCATAGCGTTTGTTTCAATTAAAAATGACATAAAACAAACTAACCTTATAAATGATAAATCCCTGCAAGTTCCAATCAAGTGAAGTGCTTAAGAATCAACAATTAACAATTGTGATGCGTCCCTGCAACAAAGAAACAAATATGGATATTCAAACCAATTGTTATGTGAAAGACAATGTGAAAGACAGAATAACAACTAAAACACTACAATTGTAACAGTAACTAAAGCATTTGTCATTAGATTCTAGGTGACCATTAATAAGACTGTTTAAAGGCTATCTTATGTCTAAATTGCATGCACATTGCATGCCCACATTGACTCAACACTATCAAGAGCTGAAATATAGATAATCTCTTGCATCTTAAGAGTGAATATCATGGATCCTACCTACGAGGCAAACTGTTTAACCAATCTTCTACCTAATAAAAACATATACTTATAAATAAGAGTATCTTTCTTCAAGCATCAATCAACAACTAGAATGGGGGAAAATAGGGGAATTGAAGACCAAAGAAAGAGATTGAGATTGCATCACCTGGACGAGAAGAGTTAAAGATCAAAGACAAACTTCGAAAGCGGGATGAAATCCTCGGTGATTTGGAAAGCTCCTCGAATTCTCTATGCCCTATAGATGAGGACGAGATGACGAGATGCGAGGGAGAAGAGAAGACGGTGGCCGGAGAAGAGAGGTGTAGCGATGAGGACCGATGAAGGACTCGACGATGCGGTGGAGGAGAGGTGAAATGGGGGTAAGAAAGTTGGGCGAGAAGACACGGTGAGAAGACGATGAGGAGATGAACTTTTAGTGTGAGAAGACGATGAGAAGAAGGACACTTAGGTTTTCCGATGAGAAGGTTGGTGGTGGTGAGTGGGTGGAGATGGAGAAGAAGAAGGGTTTTCATTGTTAGGGGTTTTTTTTTTTGATGTGTTATATATATCTATATATATATATTAGCAATTGAATTTTTTTCCAACCCATTTATATATATATTTTTCATTGTTAGGGGTGTTCCCTTTGTATATAATAATGAAATATGTTCCTTGTTGAATTTTTTTCCTTGGAACTTGTGGCTTTCAAGTTGCTACATCAAATTAAATATCTTTTGTAGCAATTGACAGATAGCGTCTCAAATTTATAATTAAATATTTTTGTTACATCAAAAGCTTATACTTTTTGCGACGACAACATTTGGCTGTCGCAAAAGCTTATAGTTTTTGCGACAGATATTTGTGCTGGTCGCAAATAGTAGTAGTTTTTGCAATGGATGTATGTGTTGGTCGCAAAAGTTTATAGTTGTTACGACGGATATTTAAGTTGGTTACAAAAAATTAATTATTTGCAAAAGATTTTTTAGCGTCGCAAAAACCTTGTTTTGTGATGCAATTGTAAGCCGTCGCAAAAACATGTTTTTCTTGTAGTGAGATAGCATATTGGAGTGAGAGAAAAGTAATCTCGCTTCCATACCCCTCATGTATTGATCACTCTCATTTTTTCCTACACTACAAACTAAATAAGATAGGCTTCCTTATGCCCCCGGAAGCTCTCATTCGATTCAATCAATTTGTTCTATACAATGAGTATTCTAAGATTGGAGTCGCATCTAAAGCCTTTCGTAATATCTGGTAAATCCTTGCTATACTTATAGATAAAATTCGAATAGGATAAGCTTACATTATGGGTTCCTAGAGTTGATGGAACATCGTCCTATTCACTTACCATATAAAGGAAGAAAATATAGCAAGGTCAATTTGATACTAATGAATGTATCACTTTGAGAGATAAGCTTTAGGGGGCGCATGGTTCACAGTAATGATATTACCATGGTAATGAGATTACTGTGGTAATGAGGTCAGGAATGTTATATGACCTGGAATGTTGTAGTGATGTGGGATTACTATGTTTGGTTGAGAACTTATATTACTGGTAATCTTTCATTATCATGTTTGGTTAATCATGGTAATCATCTCAGTAATATATCAAATTTACCCAAATACCCCTACATATACAATTTTAAAAATTTTAATTTAAAGCATATAGATAAATAAATAATTAAATTATAATATATATATATATATATATATATATATATATATATTATATTTTATGTTATAAATATTTTAATAAACATGGAACAAAATTAGGGTTTTGATAATGAGTATAATATGAGATTAAATTAAGGCTGCGTTTGATTGGCAAAATGGAAAATGGGTGGAAAAGAAAATTTTTCCATGGAAAACGAACAAATACACGTTTGATTGGCATTATTTTCTAGCCAGAAAATAAAAACTTTTCCATGGAAAATTTTGATTTTGTTGTTTGATTGCTTGTATTTTCCATGGAAAATATAACATTTTCCATGGAAAAAGCCACATTTGTTGTTTGATTGCATCAATTTGCCCTAAAAAATGTCATATTTTCCATGGAAAATTTTCTCCATGAAAATATTTTTGCATACCTAAAATGCTATTTAATCCCAATAAATCATTGTTTAAGATTTTGTAATAGATATTTTTTGTGTACACAAGAATTCAATCTCAAAATTGATTCAAATTTTTTTCGAGTTTGTGTTATATATGGTGATCCTCCTCCGGTATCCTAATTTGAGCTCTAAATTCCCATTTGTGAAATAGGGGAAAAGTAAGTTATATAACTCTTCTCCATTAGTTGATACTTTAAAGGGGTTACCTGAAAGAACAAAAATTGATTCATGAAGGTGTAATTATTGAATCACTTCCCAATGGTATGTTTCGGGTACGTTTAGATAATGAAGATTTAATTCTAGGTTATGTTTCAGGAAGGATACGGCGCAGTTTCAGATTAGTTTATTACTACATTTCATTTTTTTTAAATTATTAAATTGTTAAAAAAATATTTAAAAACCAATGATAATTATTTTTATACCATTTCTTAAACCATGTTTAATTATTTCTTGAAAATATAAGATATATATATAAATTTGACCGATATTTTCATACTAAAAAAAAGATTTTTATTTTCTTATTCAGGTTCCAAATGAAGCTTTGAACCATTGTTACAACTCTACACTTGCATATATGTTTTTTTTCACAAAGATATTGTATGTTAAATAAAAACTCAAATTTAAAAATAAAAAGACAGCCTTGTACTTTTGGCTACCTAAAATGCTATTTAATATAAAATCAATAATTTTTATCAAGTCATTAATCAAAAAACTTATTCCTACTTTAAAAACCCAATCATATTAAACCATTCAAACAACGTAATATATACCTAAAAACGTAATATATAGCTTGCAATTTGCATATCACCCCCTGAATTAATTAAAAATCCTAGCTCTTTAATTTTCCAAATAACCCCCACTATTTTCCCTGGAAAATTTTTCCTAGGGTTGAGGTAGGAAAAATTTTCCCTTGTTTTGAGGGAAAATAGGGTCACGTGACCACCTCCATGGAAAACTTTTCCATGAAAAATTTAGGCAATCAAACGCACCCTAAATGTGTGGGGGTATAATTGGAAAAAAAAAATATTTCAGATTACCACCAACCTGGTAATCCAAATGGACACCTGTTTCGGTGGTAATCAGATTACCAATTTATGTGGTAATATTTCACTATTGATAATCTCACATTATCATTAACATTATTATTGCTACAGTAACCAAACATGGTAATCTAACCACATTACCACTAGATTCTCGGTGATATTTTCACATTACCGCGAACCAAACGCCCCCTTAGTATAAATCCGGCCTATATGGTATTATATTGTGTTCACTTTTCACTTTGATCCAACCAATTTATTCATAACTTAGATTCATGCATCACTTAAATAAAAAAGAAGGTAACTAATAAAGTACAAATTGAAGGTTCAATTCGTAATGCCTACTTAATTGAAAATTGGCTTATTATAGAAATTCCTATAATATTATGTAAGTTTCACCGCATCTCATTCCTATGTATATATCATATAAAACAAAAGTGTATAGCAAGGCCAATTCAATATTGATGAATGTGTAAAAGATGATGCAACATTTAACAAGAAGTACAAACCGCCGTATACAACAAGGATTCCAAGAAAACAAGCATGAGTTACACAAAACATGACAGAGGGTTTACTAGTGGGTTTAATCCTTATTCAATGCAATCGAGAACATGAATGGAACATACACAAGACTCGAAGGAAGGTAACACAAAACACTACCGATCACCACACCTACTTACGACACCAGTAAACGCTACAACCAGGGATAATAGTGAATGGGTGAGTAATAAAGTCACTTAGTGAGTAGCATAGTTCTAGAAAGTCATGGAATAAGTTCACAATTACCAAATAGATACACTATTATAATACATAATATAACATTTTTATTAATGTTTAAAGTAGGAGTTAGAAATCACCTCAACAATCTTGAAATCATAAATATACAAATACTCACAAAATAGGAGTTTTCACTAGGAAACAATATATAGTTGAACAAAAATTAGTTTCAAGTGATAATGCATCAATAAATGCTTGCTTTAAAAAGTTTTGAAATACAAGGACTTTCATAGTTAAAAACATTTCTTGATGACATGATTTTGAAATACTAGAAAATCATCATCTTCAATGGTCAATGTCCTAAAAACCTCTGATTCTTGCAATGGTTGAGACTAGATCTGGAGCCACCAAGGCTTTTTATTGTCCTTGACGTTGGCCCATTAACACCTCTTGTAAAGTATCTTTTGCAATCAGTAACATAGGTATATACTAAAGCATGCAAAGCATGAGTTAAACTAGTGTACCATAGTTTTTTAAATTATTTAATAAAACACAAGGCTCAAGGAAGTAAATACTTTGAGAGTTCAATATAATAAATGTAGAAAACATTTCATCAACAAAAATAGAATCTGTTTAATTCCCAGTAGAACTATGCATTGTAATGTAATCCACTCACAAACTCCAAAGGCCAGGGTACCACAACCAAGCTACTCCTCCATAGGCTCTTTGTCCTTAGCTAAATCCTCACCACCTAAAACCAATTAAACACACTGAAGAAAACTTTTTTTTTGTCAAGAAGGAAACCCCTAATGGGCCCGCTAAACTAAGACTGCGGTCTGTGGGGCCCGCACACACATTGGCGCTGGGACCACCCACAGTTCATGCTCACAGCTCTCAGACATGCACCCTCACCCCAAGGATTCGAACTCTCGCCACTTGCGAGGCGTTCTCATGGGGGACCCAAGTGCCAGTTGACCCAAAAGCCATTGACACACACTGAAGAAACTTAGCAAATAAAAGGGAACAACTAGAGAAACAATGGGATTGAAGATAATTTCTCAGTGCTACAGTAAAGCTGCAGTGCCTTGGCTACAACATCTTCAAAATCAAACAAGAGGATGGCTTAAAGCTTCATCAATGTTATAGAAAAAGGAAGGATACAATTTCTATCAACATTCTTACCATCTCACCAACAACAACAGTCAAAGCTCATGAATCCACATCAACCAAAAATCCTAATTCTACCTTATAATGAAAAAAGGAATGATACAATTTCTATCTACATTCTTACCTTGCTAGCTCCAAGAAGAAGAATTGGGAGGTCAAACAAGAAATGAGAGAAATGGAGGAGATTAAGGGGTGGAGTTTCTTATTCAAAGGTAAGAATGAGAATGAGAATGAGAATGAGGGTGAAAATGAGAATTGGGAGTGAAATGGGGAATAAAAGGGGATGAATAAAAGACTAAAATGCTATTGTCTCTTAGCTTAAATTAGATACATGGGCATGTACTTATCAGTATGCTTCTCTAAATTGCAACTTGTCCATTTAGAGAATTTTGGGTAACCATGCAAAGAGCACCATACCCATGTAGGACAAGTACATGGGTTGTACATGGGGGTGTGTACCTGGGTTATCATGCTAATTGCGTGAATTTCTTCATCCAGAGAGTTACAAGTGTGTACTTGCCGATGTATATCCCTAACACCGAAATCATTATCCAGTAAAGATTTATAGATATTTAGACAAAGAAGAATATTTCTACCAATATTGCAAATGACTATAGAGATAATAATAAAATGATTTGTATATAATACATTATTGAAGTCACATCATGATTTATTTTCAAACCCATGACTACAAAGACAATATATAATTAAGAATGAGCATAATGTTAATTTGAATCTAATTTAGAATTTAAGTTAAAATTATGATTACATCGTTTATGTTTAGAATAAATTTATTTTGTTGGTGTATAATTTTATAATTTAAATTTAAATTAATTATAATCGGTGGTTTGAATAATCACCCACTTTTTAATTCAAGCGGAGCTACTTTATTGATGAAAAAGATAAAAAAAATTAGACTAGTACCATAGGATCCATGCTCTTCATTCTAATTAGTACTCTTTTATAGGCAAGATGGTAAAATTTAAAGCAACATCATAGACTTTCACTTGTCTTACACCAACAAGAATGCCTAATAAATTATCTATCATGTTACACCAAAGAGATCCATGTTAACCTCCAAGAGGAATGGTAGTGCCTCACTATCTTGGTTAAGCAAGCTCTCTTTGGGCTCAAAATCAAATTCTTCCCCATTGAAACTCTAAATAAGCAAATAATGCCAACATTGGATTAGCCCAATGTTCCTATGAGTGTCACACATTCAAATTCCATCCAACACAACAGTCAACATGGTTCCTTATGTATAGACAATGTGAGGTCCCTCCAAGGATGTTGCGATATTTTCAAAACAAATCAGTGCAAGAACTTGATAGTGGCTTATTCACTTTATAAAAATAAAAAAAAAATGAACCAAATGATATGTGGGCATACTATAAATGTGAAAATAGCAGTAATTAAGATCAATATTATTAAGTGTTAGAAAAGTTTTCAATGGAAGAAGTCTGTTTTTCATGACTTAAATTTATTTTAGACACATTCAATGGGACTGATAATTATAAATAGAATGCTATGATAGGTTAAACACAGCTGTTAAACCTAAGGAAAGAACTTTAATTTGAGTTATTTAAAATAGTTTGAAGATGTGAGAAAGTTATTTACCACTTTTTCACTCAAAAGCATTGAGCAGAAACCAATTCAATATTCTGCATCCATGCAGATTGTTGGCATCTTTCCATTATTGAGGCTCCCCATTGAATAACAAGTGCAATTATGTTACTTAATAATATATAATATTATTAAATGATATTTTATAGTAATTAATAGAAAAATTATATAATCAAAACAGTCCAAATATTGCAAGGGGTGCAGAGGATATATCTTAATATAATTATGCATATGTGAGACCAAGCCATGTGTCAGTGAAGGACAATAAACACTGTCTCACTTTCTCTAAGGCATTGTCAGTTATCAATTTTGCACCACTATAATAAATGTTTGTTTGTGGAGTATAGAGTATAGAATTGAGTTCCCTTAGAATTGAAGCCTTTGCATGGATTAAATAATTATATTCAATCAGCACTGACACCTCTCTTCTCCCATCTGATCACTTCCTTTATGAAACATCAAACAGGACAATGTCCATAAAAGAATCTTATTATCCATTGCTAGTAATTTCTTCTATGTTTTGTTCTTCTCTTTGCCAATAAATTAAAGGCCATGATCAAAACAAATCTACACAAATTTGTTATCTATGTGTACAAATATTTATATATTTGTCATAACATGAGGATGCCACATGAGTAGTGATTCCTTTGTTCATTTGCATAAATAATTAGAAAGATAGAATGATGAAATATTAGCCAAAATTTTCACTTCAATGGAAAACCAAATGGCCCACACATCACTAGCATTAAAGTTCTAGGCTAAAAAAGTGACAAAGTTTGCAAGGATTAGTCACAATCAATAGATTTTCCTTCAAGTATACACCAAATCCAAGTCCTTTATCACTAGCGTCTCATTTTCTAGGGTTAGTGATGTTGATGATCCTTCAAAAACACACTAACAAATGTTCATTAAGCTTTTTGATTTTTTGGGAACACTAGTATAATGAACTTAATAAAAAATTATGAAGTATATTATAAGATTGAAGATGTACGTGATAACTAAAAACAAGAAAAATATTTCGCTTTTTTTGGTTATAATTGTATAATTTTAAATAATATTATGATATACTATAAACATATAAAAATGGGACACCAATATCCCTTATAGATACCAAAACTAAGTTGGGAGATTTTTTTTTCGACTTATTCTTTTATCAATAAATTATTGCAAATCTAAACTTTTTACGTGAGAATGAACGTGTGATTTTTGTCTTTTAAAATGCTATGTAGAACTTAGATTTTTCTTTTTTTTTTTTTTTTTTTTTTGACAAAAGTGACAAGCGTGATCGATGGTACTGTCACAGTATTTACACAGTACTATAATATGTGGATCTTAAACCCTACCTTTTTTTGTATAAATCCTAAATCTTAAACTTTAACATAATTCTGTCACAGTATTTGCACAGTATTACAACAATACGCCGGACCTAAACGTTCAATTTTGGATCTACCCATTCATCATTTAAAAACAATTCCCTCATTAGGGAGTGTTTGTTAACTTAATTATTTCATAGATATATAACAAATTCAAATACTATGTTTAAAGTCCATTTTATTAAAAAGAAAATTTTTTAATTCCATCTGAAATATAGAGCTTTTTCTACCATTTCATAAATCTTTCTAATAAACTTCAAATATGAGAAAATGTTTTTCTTAATCTAGTGCCTTCCATTAATAGTCATTAAATACATACTACTTGAGTTAAACATATCTTTATTAATATATTCTCTTTTATTTTAACTTATTTACAAGTTTAGTGCATGATGAAATATGAATACAATTTAAAACTATCTAAGTAATTATTTTTATTTTGTCATTTTTTTTTCTCACAATATGAACAAGCTAAAACCCTCACAAAAACCACATACACACATTAAATTTTTTAATCATGTGATAAAAAAAAAACACTACATATATATATATATATATATATATATATATATATATATATATATATATATATATATATATACTAAATTCTCAACTATACCGTGGAATAGAATCTAACCTTCAATGTTTATATCGAAGATGATAATACTATCTATCATCGTGCTAACATAATGTTAGTGGTAAAACAAACCATTTAATTAACAAAATAAAATAACTCATCAAATTCAAAATTCATAGAAGGTATATATATATATATATATATATTTTTTATATAAAAAACTTGGGTAAACTAAAATAGACCATTAAACGGCCATGAAAAGAGACTGAAAAAAATCACATGCAAGGTCACTTCCATGCACCCCAACTCCCAATTGAAGACAATGGCCTATCACCACCCTGAAACCCTAACTCTCCATCACATCACATGAAATGACATCCCCAAAGAACCACACAACCACCATCCAAAGACAAAAGAGCCCCATATCTCCCCCCATGTTCCCACATATATTCCCCTCATCTAACTCCCTCTGCTTAACTTCCTAGGTTTTCCATTTTTCATGTGCTCTTAGCCAACCTTCTCCATTATTTTTTGTTCATCATCATGTCAACGGATCCTATTCTGGATCCCTATTATTATTATTATTATTATTATTATTATTATTATTATTATTATTATTATTATTATTATTAATCGATTGCTAAGTTAATCATGAATATATATATATATATATATATAAAGTATACAAATCATTATTTCTCTGGGATGATAATTTGAGGTTTATAAAACAATAACACAGGAAAGAAAGAAAGAAAAGTATTTGAGGCAATTGATACAAAACATATCATATAATCCATTAAAATAAAAGCAGGAATGACAATGTTAGCTAGGTAGAGAGGCACTCAAGAAATGAACGTCTAGTGTGATCACTCATCCATCTTGGGTAGTAGTTAATTAAGTAGGCTAATTAGGGACTTTGACAGGGTCTACTATTGGGGTTGGTTTCATTTGGGTTAGTACAGATGGAACCCAAGAACTAAGTTTTCACTTCACTTGCTTGCGGTATAGAGTTCTCTAATTTATCTCTTTTCATTTCTGGGTCTTCTTAGTACAGTCAAGAAATTTTTCATCATATTTTGATATAAATTTAATTGTATATATGGTCTTATATATTTTCGTTAATTATAAATAAAAAAAATTCACATCATGATCCGTACACTTAAAAGAGTTATTATGCCTTTACATTTTATTTAAAAAAAAACACCCTAGTTTTCTAACAACACCGTATAGATAATATTATATATATATATTGTGAATTATATTTGCTTTTCGGAGTTGAGTTTCATTAATTAATATGGTTAGATGTTTATGTAAGAAGGAAAGAAGAAGCATTGAGTGTATTAAGATATATGGCCGACCAGTAGTACAAAATAATAGTTTCTGACCCAGTAATGAAGCAAACAAGCAACTATTGCGCTTGCTATGGCAGCAAACTTCCCATTTCTCCTCCAAAAAGCACAGCACTACACTACACACTACACTACACTACAATGCTAACAACCAATCATAATTAATTATATCTTCTTTATTGTAATGCAACATCCATGTTAACATTCACACATCCTTTAATTTTTTTCATACATGTAAAATAATAAAATAAATGGGAAACTATATAAAAGTCCTTAAAGACTTTCATTTTGATCAAATCGTCAATGTATTTCTGTTTTGACCTCTCATTTTTTTTAGATAAATTTTTTTTACATTATTTATATATATTAATATTAAAAATATTATAAAACTCAAAAATGTTATCTTAAATTTGTATTTAGTGGCAATAACACAATGACAAAGTCATTACTATAATATATAATCAAATAATCAAGCATTTAACTTATATGCAGAAAATCAAAGATTTGACTATCTTTAAATGCGTGAATGAGATATAACAATAAAAAAATTTTCTTAAACCCATTGTTTAGTAAAATAAAATAAAATAAAATTAAATTAAATTAAATTAAAAAAAAATATGATAGACGACTGTCTAGCAAAAAACATGTTTTATTTCTAAACTGAATAATTATTTATTTTAACACTTAGAGATTGCTTAAATATTTGAAAAAAGTGAAAAGAATTTTCTGAAGGGCCTTTTGTTAGTTTTACTCTGTACTAAAATAAGATTGGAAAACCAAACCAAACCAAACCAAAGCTAAAGCGTGTTGCCAGCCCCATGTGCACCTCTTCCAAACCCCTCTAAACTCGCCATAATAAACTCTTTTTCTCCCCCTCTCTCTCTCTCTCTCTCTCTCTCTCTCTCTCTCTCTCAAACTCTCTGAGTACCAAACCTTTATTATGTCTTTATCTTTGGTATTATTATATTCTAAAGCATCTCGATCAAAAGCATTGTTTAGCTAAGGGAGCTCCCTTTCTGAAGGGCACGCCACCAAAGTAACCTCCACTCCCAATCCCTCTCCTATCTCTCTATATATATAGATCTCTCTTCATCCTAATGACCTTCAGTAGAGAGAAGCTGGTCTAGAAAGCAAGAAAGGAAAGAGAAAGTAAAAGAGAAAAAGGAAAGCAAGATGATGAAGTTGAAGTCAACAAGGCTTTTCAGGAGTTGCAGCTCAAAGCTTGGAGGAGGAGAAAGAGTGGTAAACATTAATAAGGCTTGTAATGGTGGAGGAGAGATAGAGTGGGAAGTAAGGCCAGGAGGAATGCTGGTTCAGAAAAGGGAAAGTTGCAAAGGTGGTAGAGAGCTCATTAGAGTCAGAGTTTCCATGGGATCTCATTGCCATGATATCTCCATTGGAGCCACCTCCACATTTGGTAAGTTTTCCTTTTCTCTTTCATTTTCAATAGTTTATTAATTAGCCACTAAGCGACACGATACTTGTTGAGATTAAGTATTTCACTCTCTCCTGATGCATGGTTGAGAAATAAATGGGGTATGTGAGGTGGCTACTTGTCCACAGTATATATATATACATATATGCATGGCTAATTAGTAAAATGAGTGAATTAAATTGTTGTTTGATATTGAGGATTGGAATTAATGCAGGGGAATTGAAGGTGGTGCTGTCTTTGGTGACAGGGTTGGAGCCAAGAGCTCAAAGGATTTTGTATAGAGGGAAAGAAAGAGAGGATGTGGATCATTTGCATATGGTTGGGGTTAAAGACTCAGATAAACTGCTGCTTTTGGAGGACCCTGCCATAAAAGACAAGAAATTGAGAGCCATGATGGAGAGGAATCCTTGCAACACTGCTATCAAGGTGTGAGGTTTAAATATATACACACACACACACACACACATATATATATATATATATATATATATATATATATATATGCTAACAAACAATATATGAGGTAGTGAGATGATGGTTTGGTTGGTCTTCCTTTGTTTTTTAAAGTAATGGAGACTCAATTAAATTGAAGTGCTGTTTGATGTAGTGATTATATACAGAGAGATGTTATGGGAGGTGCTAAGTGTAATTCTTGCATCCCCAAAATCTATATATATATATATATATAAGAGTCTTTGTGTTTGTAGTCTTCTCAATCAATCAGTGTATTTGGTATTGTTAAGGCTATGTAGGCATCCCTACATTGAAGAAGTGAACTATCTTGATATCTAAATTTCCGAAGGTACTCACTCAGTACTCACACAGTTCTTTTTATTTTTTTTTCTTTTTTAATTGCTTTAATTTTAGGTTTCAAGGGAAAGGTTTTTTTTTTTAGGTAAATTTTTATTCCTGGCAACTCAAAAGTAGAGGGTTTGAATCCATTTTAACGCTTTAAAATACCTTTTCAAAAAAAAATTGAAATAAAGCATTGCTTGTTTTTGTTAACAATTGCAATTTTCAAAAATAGTTTAAATTAATTTTTTTTAAACAGATAAAAAAAAAATCACAATAAGGGATTGAAAATGAGCTTTATATTGAACATAATTAAATAAACAAAGAAGATTTTCTATCTGCATCAACTAGACAAGTACATGGCACTTAGTTGTTTTTGTAGTTGATGTTTAATTATATGTGCAATATACTAATATTTTAATTTTAATAATATGATATTAATTATTCAAGAATGTTTAAGAGCATTCAATTTGGGCTCTGTTAGCTAGATGGTTTCTCATTTGACAATTTAGGCATGACGCGTAGACATCATAACAACAAAAAAAAACAATTTTTAAAAATTCATATTTAAGATTTTATTAAAACACCAAATATATTTTCTTCCACTGTTGAATAATAACAGCACAACAAATAATAAATTATTTAAATAGAAATACTTTCACAATAGTTTCACATTAATTCCCCACTATTTTCATGTTAGGAAAATAGAAAGCCATGGCAAATCCCATTTCTTTAAGTGGGATAGTCCCTTTTTTTCTAATGTCACTTTGGTGAAAACAAAAGCGATCCTGACATTGTTTTGTCAAGCTCAATACTTTAGAGTCCTTGCAGTAAATTATGATTATTATGATTATTATTATTATTATTATTATTATTATTTTGACAAAGTGAAAAACTAAGATGAGAGATATATAAAGTTACTAAATTAATGCATCTATACCATCGCTTTACATAAGCTGAGATTTGAACCATTTTTTTGACAAGATGCGAACACCATAAAAAACCCAGTCCTAGTAGATGAAAACATTATTGGTGTAATGATAAGTTAGTATACATATCTCAAATAAATAATCTAATTTCATAAGATACGGGGACAAAAACAATGGTGTTTTCTTTCTCATAGTTGTGTATACTAAAGTAAAATCAAATTTCATATATGTACTCCTTCAAATTTAAATTTTTACATACACATATTTCTTTACATTACATTCACTATTAGAATTATTATAAACTATATAAATATTGATTTTTAAAATGATAAAAATATAATTTATTTAAATTACTCAACTACCTCCAATAATATTAATTTTTATTTAGATATAATGAATAAAATTAGATTAAATGTTTCAATAATATAAATGTAAAAATGTTTATTTAATCTATTAGAACCGGAGTACCATGTTGGCATTATTTGACAAGTAATAAGATAACATGATAACCATAATGACCTGGCAACAAAAATGATGTGGCACATGAAGATGTGAAAGTTATATTTGTAAGAGTTATTTTTGGCATGAGCATCAATTTGGAGGATCTCTTTTGAAATGCAAGCAATGACCATATGGAAAAAATATAAATAACGATATAATTTAACTTTGACAAGTCAATAATTATTTGAAGTTTAGTTTAGTGTCAAACTAATTAATGACACAAACTAAAAAAGATAAGAGCAAGCAAAAAAATTTTCTCAAGAGCATATTTTGTAAGATAATTTGAAGTTCGGATTTAGAGAAAAAAGTTGAAACTCTTTATGAGCGGATCTAATTGAAAATACAATTATATGTGGAGAAATTTGAAGCCCAAACTTGGATGAATAAAGAGCAAGTTTGGAAAATCATGAAAAACGAAACTTGGATGAAAGGAGATTAAGTTTAGTAATAAGAAGATTAAATAATCCAATCTGGATGAATGAAGATCAAGTTTGCAAAGAAGATGCATCATGCGGGGCGCTACAATTCAAGAGAGTACTGTTGATATAACATGAAAAGGTAAGCTAATTGTTAGAAGGTTAAAATTGTAAGGATTTAATTGCATTGACACGGACTGGCACAACCAAGAGGGTTGGGAGCATTGTGAGGAACTAACAATAAAAACACTCGAACATAGTAGCTATACAATTAGTGCTACACCCTTATTAGCGATCAGGCACATAACAATTGCCATGATAATCCAAGGAGATGTGGGTCACATTTAACCTTGCGCCGCGAGTAGGGGCACATAATACTCGGGTCCGGCCATCAAGTTAATTTTCCTATAAGCTAGTGGTGCATACTATCTTAACCATGTATAATATGTTTTAACTATGTAAGAGAGTTACTCACTCATGTGTCAAAGCAAAGGTAGAGTGGATGATAGAAGTAGAGAATGTGATGTTTAGCAACATTGGTCAAGCTATACAGGGAATTGTGGTGTCAAATTGTCAAACACTCGGACCTTCTATTGACATCGCATGCAGTACTTGATATCTTTGCTTTGATCAAGTCAGTCTTCATTCCTCAAAGTTGGCAAGACTTATAACTTTGGAGGTTTGATAAATACAAAAAACTCTTACAATTGGGAAAAAGATTTTTGAAAGTGAAACTTTTGTATTAATCAAATTTTGCTTTGCTAGGATGATAATGGCAAAACCCCTTAACTATTTATAGTCCTCAACCTCTTTAGTGGACTATTGAGATATATTTAATCCTATGGTCCTCACATCATCAGGAGTTTTTTATTCCGTTCCACATATTTCTACAAAATTACAAGAAGACGCCAAATACTTCTAAAAGACTCTACAAAACTCATCAACACTCCACATTATTCTAATTAACATGATAGTTAAGTTGGACCATCAAATTTTGCAAAGTGTTAAGAGATAGCTACTTTCATGCGGACCATGTACCTGCACCACGTTACAAAATCATCCCACAAAAATTTTAAAAATAAAAATAATACAGTAATGTGTGAATATTGTATAGCCCCATTAATTTAGAAAATGTGGGTTAATATGTAATATTAACAAATTTTTATGAGAAGAATGTTGGTTATTATGTAAATAGTAAAAGCTTTGAAAGACCCATATTTTTTTATTTTCTGTCTGTCTTCTTAACAATTTAAAACCTAAAACAAAAATCATTTTTTTTTCACCATCACTATTTTCTAGCCACTTTTAAATTTTTATTTTTTGCCCAATTAGACGAAGAGAACGACCATGGTATTACGCTTCTTTATTATTTAAGAATTAAATCCCAAGAAAGCAAAGTTTTTTTCTCTTCACCTTTCACACTATATCAAACAATTTGATTAAACTTTAAAATTATTCTCAACGTTCAATAATTTGGGATATTTTTTAAAATATAAATTTTTTAATGAATATAGTTGGTTTTTTTTTATTATTTGTATTTTCTTTTACTATTTTAACTATAATTGTCATACATATGTGTGTGTATATAAATAATATATGTGATGTTTTCTATTATATATAATAATATTATACCTTATATTGACCCAACTTAATAAATTGTTTATCTCAATCACTGCTTGACAAGAGTGATTAAGTTACATAAGTGAGACGTCAAGAAAAAAAAAAGAAAAAAAAGAGAAAAAGATGATGATGATGATGATGACAGGTTGCTTTTACATAAGCTAATGTATTTCTAGGTTCTTATAAAAGTTTTACATGCAAATTTAAGAGTAAGAGAAACTAAAGCAATAAAACAGTAAAAACTAACGACTGAAAAGCCTAACAGAGTGTCACGAAACAACATGTTTGAAAAAGTGAACAACTTCTAAGTAATCTTCTTCAAAAAAAAATATCAATACAATCATATTAGAATATTTTTATAATTTGTAATAACAAACAAATCTCAGAGAAATTGTTTTTGAAAAAAAAAAAAAAAAAAAACCAAAATGGGCCAATCTCGCCAGCCCATCAAAGCACCCTCGGGCACGGCCCATTTCATGCCTGGCCGACCCGTTTGATATCTTGCAATGAAAATCAAATTACTGTTTCGTCGTTTGCGCGGAAAATGGACAAAAAGTACAACGATAAGAGCAAATGGAATTCACCTCGCTGTGTGTGTGTGTGTGTGTGTGTGTGGGTGAGAAGTTCTGAACGGCAGCCAAGCGGGCAACACATTGAGAAGCATCTAAACCCTCAAACTCAATCACGATCAGCAAAGCACAATCCGCAAAATCTCCAAAAAGATCTCTGCAGGTTGAGCTCCCTCATCTCCTCCTCAACCATGAAGGTATGATCATTGCGTTGTTCCTCCCCCTTTTTAGTGTACTAGAAGACTTTATTATCATTAGATACCACCAATTGATGCCTGTTCTTGAGGATTCTGTTCTTGAATGAGCTTGTCCTCGCTTTAATTTTTACTTCTCTCTGTGATTGTTTCGCTAAAAATGCAATCTTTGAGTGGTTTCGCTGCTAAAGGTACCTCCTTGGCCACCTGCCATAGAAATTTTGAAACATTGATAGTCCCCTCTTCTTCCTCCTCCCGTCCCTCGTTGTTCCTTTTGTCAATGAGGAAGAGGAGGAGAAGGTTTGTGTCACGGACTGGCTCTATATCGGATTGGAGAAGTGGGTTCCTTTCCACTGGTCATCAGCAAAGGAGTTCTTTTGTGTTTGCTTTGTCATTAGAGCAAGAGCTTGTTGGTGGGTTTGTGAATGAGAGCGAGAATGTTAGCTTGGAGACTTTGGATGGAGTGAGAGATGATGGAGAGGATAAATTGATTGTTTTACGAGAGGATTATCAATTCGGAAAAGAAAAGGTGGATGTTCGGGCACTGGCATTGAGCATACAGGATGCTAAGACATCAGATGATGTCGAGGCTGTATTTGAGGATTTGGGATTGCAGCCTCTTCCTGTTTATTCTTCTATCATTAGAGGATTTGGTAATGACAAAAGGATCGAGCCGGCAATTGCTCTGGTTGAATGGTTGAAAAGGAAGGAAAAGGATACCGGTGGACTGATCGGCCCAAACCTTTTCATTTATAACAGTTTGTTGGGTGCTGTAAAGCAAGCCAAGCAATTCGGCAAGGTTGATGAAGTCATGGGAGACATGAAATCACATGGTATCATTCCCAATATTGTTACTTACAATGCTTTGATGTCTATTTTTATTGAACAAGTGCAACCTGATCGGGCTCTTGATGTTTTACTTGATATTGAGAAGAATGATCTCTCACCGTCACCTGTTACTTACTCAACTGCATTGCTAGCTTACAGGGAAAAGGAGGATGTGACGAGGGCCATTGGATTCTTTGCCCAGTTGAGAGAGAAATATAAACAGGGAGAGATTGGGAAAGATGGAGAGTATGACTGGAAGAATGAGTTTGCTAAGCTTGAAAATTTCACAATTCGCATATGCTATTTGGTGATGCGGAAATCAATTGTAAAGGAAGACAATCCAACTACGAAGATTTTCAAACTACTTCATGATATGGATGAAGCAGGGTTACAGCTAGGCCGAAAAGAATATGAGCGACTTGTTTGGGCATGCACTCGGGAAAGCCATTATGCTTTGGCCAAAGAATTGTATAGAAGAATAAGGGATACTGAGGGAAAAATAAGCTTATCCGTCTGTAATCATGTAATGTGGTTGTTGGGGAAGGCAAGGAAATGGTGGGCAGCTCTTGAAATATACGAGGAACTGTTGGACAGAGGACCTAAACCTAATAATATATCCTATGAGCTTATTATTTCTAATTTCAATGTACTTCTGAATGCTGCTAGGAGAAGGGGGATATGGAGATGGGGTGTTAGATTGCTCAACAAAATGCAAGAGAAGGGATTGAAGCCGGGAACCAAAGAATGGAATGCTGTTCTTATTGCATGCTCCAAAGCATCAGAAACTACTGCTGCCGTGCAAATATTCAAGAGAATGGTTGAGCAAGGAGAGAAACCGACTATATTATCTTATGGGGCATTGCTTAGTGCACTCGAAAAAGGAAAGCTGTATGACGAAGCACTTCAAGTTTGGGAGCATATGTGTAAAGTGGGTGTTACGCCCAACTTACATGCATACACAATTCTGGCTTCTATTTACATCAGGAAAAGCAGGTCTGAAATGGTCGATGAGATTCTTCACGAAATGTCATCATCCGGGATTGAACCAAGTGTCGTTACTTATAATGCGATAATTACCAGTTGTTGCAAGAACCAGATGAGCAGTGCTGCACTGGAGTGGTTTCACCGAATGAGAGTGAAAAATGTTAAGCCAAATGAGATTACTTATGAGATGCTGATTTCAGCTCTCGCTTGTGATGGCAAGCCTAGAATCTCATATGAGATGTACCTGCGTGCTCGAAATGAAGGCTTGAATCTCTCAACCAAGTCATATGATGCCGTCTTAGAGTCATGTCAGGTTCATGGTACTACAAACATAGACCTGAATGATTTAGGACCTCGACCTCCAGAGAAGAAGCAAGTTGTGAAAATACGAAAAAAATTTAAAGGAGTTGTGTCACTTGGCAGGCCAACCTAGGAGAGGTAAGCCATTTGATAGGACAGAGATATACTCATCGCAAACTCAAGAAAATCAAATTACATAATTGTGCTTTTGTCGATCCTTTCATGATGATTTTTTATCGTCATGTATGCATTGCACTAAATAATTTATTTTTTCATGTAACTAAACTGTGAGGGGAAGTTTTCAATCTGTCAAGAAATTATTCTTTTTTTGTCTTTTGAATCTTGGGGTTTATATGGATCATGAATGTGCTTAGGACTTGTCCAACAAAGTAACCACTAGTTAGCATGTTTTATTTATTTGATGCATATAGTTTATGATAGAATCCCAAGTATAAATGATATTTTGGTACATAGAGCTTGCAACTAGTTTTGAATGATGATGTATTATATTATAATGACATGCTAAATATTTTAATTAATGATTTGATTATTAGGGATATTTGATAATATTCGTTTCATAATTACCATATTTGTTTTCAAAAGTAATCAAGTAAAACAAATTTGGTATATTGTAATCAATCCTATATACATGGATGTTGGGTTGTGAAAAATAAATCTCTTCTCATAATCTCATTACTCACGTTTCAATTTTCCAACATATTTTCATCGGTGGAGCAATAAAGGTTATTTTGGCATATATTTTTCTTCCATTCATTTACCACTTCATTGGCTATATATATATATATATATATATATATATATATATAGTTTTCAACAATTAATACTATTATTTAAGTGAATAATTTTCAATTTATCTTTTATTTATCAAACTAATGATAATATTAATAATGATGAATATTTTATTTAATAAACATCTTAACTTGTATTATATCAAAATATGATATCTTGTCTTATAATATATTGAAGTTACTTTTTATAATGATGATTTGTTATTTCAATACAATAACAAGTTTTCATTATTCATGGCATTTTATTAATTTGATTTTTGAGATTAATATATTTTTTTTAAATAATGTTTTCAATATATGAAGTTGATTTTGTCAATCAAATCAAAACTAATGAGGCACCATGTGGTTGGAGTTGTGAGGCTTTTCAAGACTTGATACTTTGAAGATAAGTAGTAAATGAATAGTATTGAGATTGTCTTCATGAACATATTTTTCTTAGCACATTGCTGGAAGTGTTTTATGTGCATTTTGGTATTATGATAAAAAAAAATTTGGTATTTCTTACATAGATGAAAACTGCTGTATATTTATATGTATTTGGTTATTTCTTATATCTAACCATTACAAGTTCTAAAGTTAATCATATATATAATATCACTTGTTTTTGTAGAAATATGTATTTTTTTTTATAAATTATTCAAAAAAATTTTCCACCAAATTCTAGGGCAAAATGTTTTATGCAACATTCAATTTATGAATAAAAACTATATTTTATGCGATAATTTGTAGTTGGGTACAGTAATTTGTGGACGAAATTATCTTAAATAAAATTTTATATTCAAAACAGAATATTTGCTAACATTTTGATTGGCAAAGAAAGAACTTGAATATAAGGAATTCTTTGCTAAGTAGTCAATTATTGACTCAATTTCATGTCTTTACAATTGACATTTTAAAATACAACTTTGCTGAAAATATAATTAGAGAAATGTTTTATGCATGCAATGCCAACTCTTGGGGATCTTGTTAAAAATAAGCAAACTCATCAATATTGTACTTGAGAACCTGAAGTATACGTCATTCATAATTCTTTTACGGTTTTTGTTTGTGTATAACATTATATGAGTTTCGGTGTGCAATCAACATTACCGAGGACCTCCATCTTCCATATCTCCGAATTTTTCAAAATTTTTGAAAATTTTCATATTATTTTTTTTTTCATCAACATGTAAAATTTTTAATATCTTTAAAATTTACAAAATCATTCAAACCCATAAAATTGTGAAAACTAGTCCTTTTAAAATTAGTTATTAAAACTAGCCATTTTAAAACCAGCGGTTATGTTGTGTCTGTGTGTGTGTGTGTGTGTGTGTGTGTATATATATATGTGTGATGAAAACAATTCCCATATTTTTTCACTCAACAAACTTTATATTCCGGTAAACTACATTAGTTTGTTAACATTCTAAAGAAATATATATGTTACTAAAGACATGAGAAAGGCGGAAAAAAATGTGAATTGTCTTGTGGATATAGAATAAGCCAAAGGCATTTTAAATCGTGATTGTGAAGCATGACATGAAAAAAGTTTCAATGACTACTTTATCAATGATGGTATAACATACATAAAAGAAATTATCTTGATGATGGTATATATCTAGATTGGTCAACATTCGTTAAAAGTTTTTCATATCTAAAAAATCCGAAAATGATCAAGATCAAACAAATGCAAAAGGCTGGTTAAAAAGATGTTGAGCAAACATTTGACGTGGTTCAATCTCACTGAGCAATTGTATGTTACCTTATCTATTTTTGGCACAAGAAAAATTGAGAGATATAATGTAAGCATGCAAACTATTTCACAACATGATTGTTAAAGATGAAAGAGATACAACAACAAATTGGAATGATGATGAAAGTAAATCCTCATTCCTCATCAGTTGAGGGGGCACTCAAGATTTTTAACAATATCTGAGAAGAAAATGCATAACTACGTGATCAAGCACTACATCATCGACTTCGATCTCACTTGATCAAGCATATTTGGCATCATTTCAGAGTGAATAAAGATAAAAATTAGTGTTTTTATGTCTTTTATTAATGACTTTAATTATATAATATTTTTAGTAGTCTTAATTTATTTTAAGTTGTTTCTTTAATTGTTTTCATCAATTTTATAAGTTTTTTGCCATTTTTTATCACCCAAAAATTAAATAATTTTTTTAAAAAATAATATATTAATTTTTTATAATGGAAATTGCCAAAAAAACCGCATAAGTTTGCGAAATGGCCAAAAACACCCTGTTAATTTCCAAATCCATAAAAACCCCTTCCTTTTAAACACAATGATTTTCAAACCCCCAAAGAATGAAACGGTGGTTAACGGAGTTATTTTTCAATTTCACGGACGGAATTGCCCCTATCTTGCATGGGAAGTCGTGGTGCAATCATTTCGCCGGTTAGAGAGGAAGTGGAGGGTTTTTCGTATGGGAATCCCAAGAGAGCCGTATTCGCTTTTCTTCTCTACTTAACTTTTTTCAGCTTTTCCCTCTCCGAAGCTCTCTCTCTGATTCAACATCCTCTGTAACTTCAGTCCACCTGAATCACTCGTGTGCAAGTATCCGGCACTTTCATCAGTTTGCAGCTCAAGGTATTGTAGAAGTTGTGTTTTAAGTAAGGCTTTTATTTGAAGTACTCTGTTACACAGAGATATTCGTCGGTTTTGTTTTGCGTGGATCTGTTTTTATCGGAAGACATTGAAGCATGCGGGGGGATTTCTCGGCTAGGGTTTTTTTTAGTCTGCAGGCAGATTTCTCGGTCAGGATTTTGGTTTAGGGTTTAGGGTTTTCAGTTGTGCCCACGATCATTGAAAGAGTTTTCGGTTGTTTTTGTTTGTGTAATGCCTTCAATGTGTGTTTCCCCTTCCATTTGATATGGTTGCAGTTTGTAAAATGAGGTTTCCGTGTAAGAAATGAGTTGTTGTTTAAAACCGTTTGTCTCCGTTTAACGGTGCATATCTCTGTTTAAGCGTTGAGCTTTCCGTGTAAAACCTTTTGTCTCTGTCTAACAGTTGAGGTATCTATTTAACAAGTGTTGTCATTGTTGCACTCTTGTGATTATAGCGGCAAACCTAGTCAACGGGATATGCTACTTGACACCGGTGGTGTAGACGTTGGCCGAATTGAAAGTCCACATGACCTCCCGACATTGGGAGATTATCCAAAGGATACCGTTTGCGGCATTTACTGAGGTGGAAGCTGTATTCCAAAAGAGGGCCCTTCTTGATTCGCTTCTACAGAGGTACGATGGCCGCACCAATAAATTCAGGATCGGGGTGAGCCTGTTAAGCTTCAGGCCTGAGGATGTGGCTCTCGTTCTGGGTCTGCGCTGCGACAGAGACGCGGTCCTGTTTAAGAAGAAGAAAACACAGTCATCATTCGAGGGGAGGTATTTATCGAAAAGCTACGAGAGACACAGAGACGCCATGAGGAGCACTCTTCAGCGTCTTGTTGGACAGAGGGGGGAAAAGGAGGATTTTGTGGAACTCTTAATGGCGTACCTCATGGGGACAATCCTCTTCCTGAACACCTCATGCTCGGTGCCCACTTGGATCGTTGATTATGTCGACGATCTGTCTGGCATGGGGCAGTACGCATGGGCGCAGGCGACGCACAAATGGCTTATGGAGGACGTTCCACAAGCTGCCGTTCGAGTGCAAGCCAGATGCGAGAGGGGAAGGTAAACACGAGATACATTAAGGGTTGCTCAATCGCGCTGACCATCTGGTTTTACGAGGTGACCTGAACAGGCAAGAAAGTACGTTTTGGCAAGACCCCAAGGGTACTGTGCTAATGCGAAAGTACTTACCGGAAGCTTGCGACGATAGAAACCAGCTGGTCAGCTCTCGAAGGAAAAGAGGTAATAAATAAGGATCAATGTGTTTAAAAAGAGCAGTTAATGTTTAATTATATGCTTCACCGTTTAAGAAATGTAGTTTGTGTTTAACGCTTGCTGACTTCGTTTAACCTTGTTATACTCCGTTTAAATGTGTGCCATATCGTTTACGTATATATGTCAAATGTTTAAATACGTTTGTTTTGGATTAAATTGAATGATTTGACTGAGATTGTTTTCTTTATATATGTTAGTTTCCTGAGCTGGTCTCGGCGAATGCTGAGGAAGAGACTTTTGTTAGGGCCAACTGGCGGAGGGATGCTGTTGCGCCGGAACCACTTGCATGACAGCAAGAGGGGAGGGCAGCCCCTCCCGTCCGTTCTCGACGACGTCGTTGCACTTCCAGCCCAACACACAACCTTCGGCGTCGAATAGGCCCTCACCTACCCCGCCCAATGGCAACACCTGCCCCGGTTACGACAACAACAGTCCCCCAGCCGCGGCAGCCCCACCGACGGCATTAGGCGACGACGTCACTACAGCCTTTTTGCAAGCGTGCCAGGTGATGATGAATGCTTTCTCCCAGCTTGTCGCTCGGGTTGAGGCATTGGAGGCAAGGTTTCAATCGGCTGCACCGTCGGAATTTGGCGATGACGACTTCATCGGGAAGGCCATTTCAAGACGGCCACATGTGAAGAGGCAACGTTCGAAGAAGCTTGCACAAAAGGCGAAGACAATAATGTCGCCTCTGTGTTCACCACCGGCCGACGATGAAACAAAAGCAGCACCACCGGTGGCTGATGCTGTTGTGGAGACCATTGCAGTTGATGACGTGACCGTCGCGGTGGAGGAGATCGTCGACGTCGTTGGCAATGCCGCGTCTGAGGAAGCCTCCGAAATCCCCATCTCGGTGGAGCCGGCGGCCGCGGCCGACAATGACGCATCGAGGGTGGTGGCCACTATCCCTGAAGAAGAAGAACCATCCGAGGGTGTGGAGGTTGCCTTGGCAGCGGTTGGGAAGACCGTTGCCTTTATTGCAAAGGAACTCCTGCCCACGGAGGAACGGTCGGCCGACAGTGCCGCATCCAGTGTAGGCGCGATCCCGCAACAGCAAGAAGCATCTAAGGATGATCCCAATAAAGCTGTTGGCGGGGAGCAAGGGAACGTCACCGAGAACAAAACGAAAGCGGTGACCCTTGCCAACCAGCAATATCAAGAAGTTCGGAAACACTTCGTTCCGGCGAAGAAAAACTACACTGGTCTATCGCGCCTCAACGTATTCGAGAAGGAGTTGATCAAGATCTTCCTCAACTTCCCCATGGACGAGTAAGTATGATAGTGTAGATGTTAGTGTTTATATATAGATCATCCCATTTGCGTCGTTGCGTTTTCTTTTAATTATAGCAGTTACCATTTAAATTAGTGATTTACCGTTTAACTTACCTTGTTACTGTTTAACAATATACATTATCATTTACGTATGGGTTGTTCCTACTTAATGTCTACGTGTTATTAATCAATCACATCTGTTGCCATTTAACCGCAGTTCCGTCGTTTAGAAGAATAATTATGTCAGCACCACCCGGGCCAATCTATTCGTACTGATCGACGGGAAAGAGATGGTGGCAGATGATGTGTTGGACGCCTTCGTGTGCATCGTACAAAACACACTTATCAGAATACCATATCCTCATAAGAAGCGCGCCTCCGTCACTCGACCACTGGCATTGTTTATGTCAAAGGTGGAAGACGCACATGAGACGACTTTAGCTATGATCGGAGATGCCACCAAAGTTGTTAATGACGTTGACATTATCATCCTTCCCATAATCTTGAATGGCCACTTCCACGTCATGGTGCTCGACAATAACAAGAAAGAGTACAGGCATTACACTTCATGCCAAAGTGAAGAGTACGATAGAGACGCTATAGCAATGGTAAATTCTCTGCGATATAGATTTCGATTGTCAGGGTGCCATAGATGCTTGCTATTCTAACCTCGAGTTGTACACTTCGACAGCAGAAACTATTCGACACCTGTCTCGAAATGGAGTACGGCACGACGGTGACCGCACAGTACCCGCTTGTTCACGATGATGAAACACCGCGACAAAAAAGGGGCAGTGTCGACTGCGCCGTCTACGTGTTGCGGTTTATCGAGCAATTACTCCGCGGTGAAAAACTACGGATACTGCACACGGATGTCCTCTATCTGAGATTAAAGTAAGCTGGCCACATACTTAAGGAAGAACGCGCATCCGGTATCAAGCAACCAGGGATACCTCCAGCTGTGGGGAAGTAAGATTCTTAAGCACCGGCATTATTTATGAAATGTAAAACAGTTTTGTCGATATTGTTTTCAATTCAATTGATTCAATTCATTATTTGCCAGCGACATGGCAGAAATTTCAATGTACATTTAGTATTGTTCATTATTGTTTTATATTCAATGATTTTTTGCTTTACATTCTATAGTACATTTTGAGGGTCATTGCTGCTTTATAAAATGAAGTACATCTGTAAAAAATGACGCTGTCACTATTAAAACATTGTGTTCCACTTTAATAATACGGACCTCCGTGCAATGTACACTATCCCCGTTTAATACCAGGGGTACCTGGTTGTTCACATACTCCCCGTTTAGATATTAATTGTGGACGTTTAACTCTCTATGTCCTTGTTTAACATATGGGGGTTATTGTTAATGGTAAGAGACCCTATTCTACTTGCGTTGACTGTTTTTAAAGGAAGATATCGTATTCTACATAACTTTTTAAATGTCTTCATCAAATGCGCTATGGACCCGTAAGCACCGAATTTTTTTTGTTAAAGTATGTCAGCCATTACGTGTGGTTGTCTCCGTTTAAAATAGGGAATTATCAGGTAAGAAAGGCATTCTCTGTTTATCTTTTGTCGTTACGTGTTTAATATTATAGTTCCCGTTTAATATTACAATTCACCATTCCCAGTTAACACCAGGGGTACGTGGTTGATCACATACTCCCAATTAACTCTCTATGTCCTTGTTTAACATATGGCGGCAGTTGTTAAAGGTAAGCGACCCTATTATACTTGCGCTGTTTGTTTTTAAATGTTAGAGACCCTATTGTACGTAACTTTTTAAATGTCTTCATCAACTGCGCTATGAGACGGATTTTTTTGTTAAAGTATGTCACCCATTATGTGTTGTTGTCTCCGTTTAAAATATAGTTTTATCAGGTCAAAAAGGCATTCTTTGTTTATCTTTGTCATTACAGGTTTAATATTACCATTCCCGTTTAAGCTAACGATTCACCACGTAAAGTTTCGTGATATTGTTTACTGTCGACTGTTTCCATTTAAACCGTGCATGTCATGTGTACGAATGAGTTAGCATTTGCTTAAGATATATGGATTGACGTTCAACGTTCAGCGTGTCTGTTTAACATACGTCCTCCATGTTTAACATTTATCGAAGAGTAACAACGAACTTAGAATTTCGGAATGAGAGAATGTCCCATAATTAAGCAAAGTTCTTATTTGATAACTAAAAACAACACTAAACAGGAAAATAACCGTCATTCCGTCATTTTATACACTTTAACGTACCGGAGCAGCCTCTCCACATCCCTCTTATAGGATACCACTCGATCAAGTTCTGCGGAGAGAGATGTCACTTTTTCCGTCAGATCCCAGACCAATTCTTCGAGAAACCACTTTCGGGGATAGGTCATTGGCCCTGCAGTGAAGACCTAAACGATTTAGAGAAATATTTCTAAACACGTATAGATAAACCGTACGATATGCAGCACCTCAAGTTGTCACACCATCGGCATAAGCGGGAGACGTACACCTCGTCCTAAGATGCGAAGGACACGGCTCATAGAACGTCACCAGGGCAGCAATGTTCTGTGCTGCCTCCTCGGTTCTCTCGGGTCTACGGCTGGAAAAAGTGGTCCCATCCACCGTGGCCGTGGCCACGAAAGCGGGGGCGCCCTAGGGGTCTTCCTTGGTGGTGGAGTACACCGGCGTGGAACGGTGCGTCTTCTGGCAGTACGAGTTGAGAATTGGCACATACATTTTGTTGGGTCTGCGTGTAATATCTGGGTACATCTCTTGTTTTCGATTCTTCTTTAAATACAAATGTATTCATCGGGCGTTTTGAACTATTTCTCGAGTCTGACGCCAATAAAATTGACGTTTGAATTCCAAAACCAAATTTAATTATAACACATAACAGTAAATTACACTGACGGGTTAATCAATGCACACTTTCCCAATGCTAACCTACTAGAGTCCGTCGAATGCATGTATTATTCAAAATGTCTTCCCTCAGTTTAACTTCGGGTGTCGCACGTTAACATTAAGACTTTCCGTTTAAGTAGCGACCCATTCATTTAACTATTTGAGGACAGGTAACAAATTTCATGTTGCTATTGTTACGTATCAATCATTGACAATCAAATAAGCTCGTTTAATTTATTATCTTAACTTAAACATATTAGCTGTGCGTTGATGGTAATTATCTCTGGTTAACAGTTGGTGTAAACGCTGAAATATACACCCCTGCCAAAATGATGTAGTATCCGTTTAAACTTCGTTGTCTCTGTTTAATTATAGTTCGTGCAGTTTATGTTTAGGAGTCACCATGTAACTGTACGAGGCTCTGTTTGGTATTTCATTCCACGTGACAATATTTGCTAAACAAGTATCCATAACTTAAGCTTATCGCCACGGAAATGACATAAATTTTAAATAGACGTCACAATGATTTTAGTTTTCAGAATTAATGGTGAAAGTAATTGATATTGGTTTTTGATACAAGCGGTTAGTAATAAACTTCACCAATTACTGTTATGTGTTTAGATATAGATTACTCTGTGTAAATATGAATGACTATATTTGAATTCAGACGACTCAATTTAAATATAGACGACTCCATTTAGATGACTCAATTTAAAAATTGACAGCAACTCGAACATAATCTTTCACTCCCCCCTCTTCTTGTCATTCAAATCTTGGAGCAGCTTTTGTACACGTGCCTTTCGATCTTTTATTCCTTCAAGTTTTGCGTTTAGTGCACTGACCAGGTGTTCGAAAACCCACTCCAAATCTTCACCGCTAGTGTAATCCCCGACGCATCGTGAAGGCCCTGCAATTTAAAGTTCAAGGATTACGTATGGGAGCTGGCCTTTTTTTAACACTCAACTGATAAGTCTTACAGTATGAAGTACCTGCGTCGGCTACGTCATCGCCAGCAACCAGGGACTTGGTCATCTCCACACTGCATGAAGGACACAGCTGCTTCAACGCCACCTCGGCAGCAATGTTCTGCGTCTGCTCGGCACTTTCCGCAGAGGAAGCACCGGAGAAAGGGGTCCCGTCAACCGTCACCGTGGCCAGAAAGACGGGGTTGTTGTCGGGGCCTTCCCGGAGAGTGGCGTACTCCGGCGAGGACCGTTGTGTCTTCTGGCAAAACTCTGCTAGACGTGACTTAAACATTATTGTGGGATGTGGATAATATCTGCTTGTGTATCTTGTTCCGGCTTGATGTTTACATACAACCATAACTCTTTCTATAAAAAAGACATTGGTTTTCGGTGAAATAAATGGAATATAGTAAAACGTATAGTAAATGGCATCTGTTACGTTCACGCTTGACCAATTCGCACTTCAACATTAAATTTGAGTCATTAATAATAAATTCACATTGTACGGTTACCCTGATTACGTTATATCGTAATTAGGTTAAATTCAATTCTATTTATGCCCACGCGATGTTTTAGAATTTTCCAACATAAACGTTATAGTTTTCATTCTAGTTTGTAAACATCAATGATGGTCTTTAATCTATAATGCACACTGTGCGAAACTCCTCGTCATTGTTTAAATATAACCGTTATCACTTGCCCCTACGCGTTACCGTTTAACAATCGATCCCCGTGTCTAACTATCCACGATCGAGAACGAGCGTTCTCTCAGTTTAACAATACGTGTCCCAGTTTATTAACATGCGTCTCCCTTTAACATTCGGTCTGTATGTTTGGATTGTCTTGTTTACACTTCGCGGACTCTGTGTAAATAATATTTTCACTGTTTACAAGCACTCGCGCTTTTTAAATATTGTCGTCGCCCCTTTACAAACGTACATGTGTATAATTTAGTGACGATATTGAAATATACATGTCTCGGTTTAAAGATCAAAACATTACAGCGTAACAAATTTCTTTCCTTTCAAAAATTTTTCATTCAAATATAGTTCTATTACAACCAGTGTAGACATACTAAATTATACATCTACAAACTGAAACAAACATTATTTACCAAAAATATCCACGTCCACCTTCATTTGGCATTCAGGCCCTGAGGCAGCTTCTCGACTTGGCCCTTGCGGGTTCTTATTCGGTCGAGTTTTACGGAGAGGACTGCTTCCTTCTCGTCAAGATCGACGAGCATGTCTTCCAGAAAGCATTCCAACTCTTCGTTGTTGGAGTGCTCGCGGGCGAGTGAAGGCAATGCATCTGAAGGCGCTGCGGTGGAAGGCCCGACAATGAAGGCGGCAGCAGCGGGAGGCGTATTCATCCTCCCAGGGTATGGAGGACAGAGGTCACTGTACGCCACCTCGGCCGCAGAGTTTAGGGCGTCCTTCACTGTTTTCACAGGGTAAGGACTGTAGTAAGTGGTCCCATCCACCGCCACCGTACCCACCAAGGCGGGGATGTGGTCAGGGCCCTGTCTGGTGGTTGAGTACTCCGGCGCTGACCGGCGTGTTCTCTGGCAGAGCTCGTTAAGAAGGGACTTGTACATACTTCTTTCTCTGTGTGTAATATGTGGATGTGCCTCTGGTTTCCGTTTATTGTTTAAATAGAAGTCTAGGGGTCGCATGTTCGCGTAACGTCCTCCGTGCATTGACGCTTACGTGTGGAATTTAAATTCAAATTTAATTGTACTAAATAGTAATAAATTCGCATTAGCACTGAATGGTCACTCTAATTTAATTGTACCATACAACGTCTCCGTTAAACATTTCACGCAAGATGTGTACAACTCGCCGCCTTATCTGTTTAACTATAACGGCCATCGCTTAAGTTTATGTGTCACTATTTTACATTCGTTCCCAAAGTAGAAATACCAAAGAATGACAACGAGCGATGTGGTTGTTTAAATTTATTTGTTACCGTTTATTACCAAGATTATCCCTTTAACATTCACTACGTACGCTTGATTCATTGTGTGACTGTTTAAATGTGTCACCCTTTAATATTAGGTTTTTTCGATTAAATATTCAATGCAGACAACGAAATTCGTTTATTCTCTGTTTAAATATCAGGGCTTCATAACCAAATAAATTTGTGATCTTTAAATATTATCCTTTTACGAAGCCTACTCGGCGACAGTTTCATTGCAAGTTCTACGATTGTGACCGGACGCGTAACAGCGGCTGCAATGTAACTCGCGGACATCAAACACTTGCGACTCGATCCTCCTTCGTCTAGGACGCCCAGGTTGCCTTCTCGTCATAGGCGCCCGCAAAAGCAGATCGCGATTGTTGTCTGTGGGTCTCTCATTGTCGGTTATAGGAAATATAGCTTTCTCATATGCCAGCTTGTAAGTGTCAACAGTGAAGTGATCGCTAATAAAACGATGAACATTGCTGTCCGTCTGCATTATCGCAGCGCAAGGGTGTTTGCACGGGATGCCATGAGCAAGTTCTACTAGCAAGGTCTACAGAGTTACTGCACTAGTCAATCACTTCGTAACGATCAGCGACACAGCGAGCAACGTGAAGACTTCAGCTATCCTTAACAAGTGTCTCAACCTTCGAATGTATGTCCGGGCATAAGAAAGTCTCCCATTTGTTCGCTTGCTCACGGCGAGTGCATAACATGTGCATCAACTTGAACCTGCACAACGAGTATCAGAAATCTTAAAGAAATTTACGCGAATACAGGAATATTTAAACAAAACCACATCGGCGTAATCAGAAGAATAATAAACTAAAGATCGAAGAAGAAAAACATAGACAATGGTATTTAAACCGAGATAATGATATTTACATTCGTTAGCTTACACAGGATTCTACCAGACTAAACGGTGACCGCGAATGTTAAACACAGACGACGATATCAAAACGTAGACAGTGCATTTTAAACAAAGATAACGATCATTAAATGGTAAAGGGAAATCTTAAGCGTTACATGTAATTTAACATTCGAATACCTTATAGCGTCGACCATTTTCGTCACCGGTAGGTGTCGAGCTTCTTTGATCCACGTATTGAACGACTCAGCTACATTTGAATACATCTCGCCCCAGCGGTCACCTTTGAACAGATAATTCGACCAATGTGGCACGTCCAACTTGTGAATCAACCACTGATAGACTTCGGGTGATGCGGCCCGCAGTTCATTGACGGTGTCATCGAATTCTTTGGCCGTCGATGCCTACGCCATACGAAAGCATATGGACTAGCACTCCTCCCTCAATGCCTTCCCAAGTCTGACATTGGCTTTCATAAAATTGGCCTCCAAGTGCCGAAGGCAGTACGCATATGGGGATGAAGGGAAGACTCTGGCAATCGCATTGACAAGGCCCTTTGACCTGTCCGACACGAATGTAATTATCTCCTCGTAATCGCCGTCGTCGTATAAAGCATCACCTAACTTGGAAATGAATCACGTCCAGTTGGCGTCGGTCTCGTTGTTGACAATAGCGAAGGCAACATGGAAGAAGCTATTGTTCCCATCTTTACCTGTCGCATCCAACAGAGTACCCCGGTACTTTCCCAGGAGGTGGGTACCATCGAGAACCAGCAGCGGCCTGCATACCCGCTTGAATCCCAAAATGCACACACTGAAAGAGAAGAACGCACGCTTAAATCGCTTACCGTCTCTATCCAAAAACGCAATGCTGCCGGGGTTTGTCTTAACCACCTTATCGACGTACCAAAGCAACAAGTCATAGCTGGAGACATCGCTGCCGTCGAGGATCACCCGGGCATGTTCTTTTCCCAACCAAGCTTGCTTGTATGGAATGTGGACACCATGCTCCCGCAACATGTCCTTCTGAATGTCGATGGCCTTATACAAGGGCCGGTCCTTGAGCTTCTGAATCACTCGTGCGCTGACCCATTTTTTGGATGCTTTCGGGTGTGATGCCGAGCCAATTCCACCACCGTAAGTGTGTGACGGGTCCATTGTCTTGATTCTGAAGGTATTTCTATTATATTCCTTTGATGCGTGAACGCGCCATTAACATCCGCCGGCCGCGCATTCCATAGTGACCCGGTATTTTTCGTTCTTCACGAATTTGAAATCAAAATTCCGACTAATGGCAAAATTGCGAAGTGTATCTCGGAAATGTTCAACGCCATTAAAACGTTGTCCGACGTCCAACGACAACACTTCATGTTGATCTGACGAGGAAGGTAGGCATGCGACACCATCCGGGTTGCCATGTGGTGGGACAAAAGTGCTCCCAGATTCCAAATTCCCGCCAACACTTCAGTTCAAATGCAAACGATTAGGATTTAAGCATAAACTCCACAGTTTTAAACGATAAAGTTAATATTTAAACATTAACAGACAAAGTTAAATAGAGACGCAATAATGCAAACGGTATATGACATGCTTAAATAGAAACATAATAAATTAACCGGAGACTCCAAATTTAAACGGAGAATTCATTGTTTCATACAGATAATAGAATTATTAAACAATGACTGACATACAACTACATAATTGTTTGAGAGCAACGCATTACCACGACAATAACTCGTTTTCAGTAGGCTGGGGTGGCACGTCATCCGTCTCGACAATCATATCGACTACACCGCCTTTGAGGATGGAGAACACATTACACATGCGCTGGAAGTCGACCTCGTTCTCTATTAGGCAAACCGTATTATGTCCATCGGGTGTGATGAACTTCACCCTCACGCGAGAAACATCGAAACCCCAGCGCTCACATATCTCAGCTAACACTGACTCCCATTCAGTCGACGCGGTGAACGTCAGCACTCGTCCCTCCCCGTTGTATCTAGCAATGGCACAAAAGCTGTCCATAATATCGGGTGACCGGAAGAATTCAAATCGAAAAACCAAATGAGCAGAAGGAAAAGGAGAACAAGAACAAAAATATGTATTTCGCCTTCTAAACTTTCTATGAGAACAATAAACCATCAGGGGGAAAAAACTCACAAATGTATGCATAAAGGTCGGACATGACATGATGTGATCGGGCGGGGTTTTTTCCCACCATTTGCAGGGGTAAAAATGGATTTTCATAACACGGACCCATTTCATGTGACAAACGGGGGTAGAAGGAAACCAAACTATAACGGATGGGCTGTCCGGGGTGTGCAAAAATAGGAGGGGGTTTTTGGCCAGTTTTGAAATTCCCGATGGGTGAACAATAATTTTCCCTTTTTTATAATTCCTATTTTTTATTATTTTAAATATGTATTTTTATAATTTTTAAATGTATTATTTAATTATCTTATTAATTATATTTGATGTATTATTAAATAAATATATTTATAATAAAAATATATAATATAAATAGTTAAAAAGATGAATGGAATAATTCTATGTTTTATATTATAATATAATTATTATGAAAGATGTTTAATGGGTAAGAGTTTAATTGATTGATGAAGTAGTAGAAGTATTAAACTTTAGGATAGTGTAACCACTAAAGATGGCTTTAATCGTTTAGTTAAAACGCTTTATTATGAAAAATGTGATGAGTTTGATCTCATAGGAAATTCAAAGTAAAATAAATATTATACTTTCTCTATTGAACATTTTTTAATTATCATTTTTATGTGTCATCTTTTTCAACTGTGTCATGGCTTGATTAGGTTTAAAGTCGAGGGTTACTGATGGGAGGTAACGTGCTTCTTTTCCATGATGAGATCTTGGTTGTAAGACTACTAGCTACTTGAGACATAATTTTGGCACAAATATTATAATTTAATATGAATTATGTAACACTAAACCCAACTAGCAAAACTATTATATGATATAACAATATTTTTAGTTAATTTAAAATATCTATAGATTAGATCCTGTGCTGAGATTGACACTTTGGTGGGAAGGAAAATGCTTGTTTAAATTTCAAATCCAAACGCATAATATTACTCAGTGTAATATTTTGAAAAATAATGTGAGGGATAAATATTTTCATTTCCTTGAGGAATTCAACTGCATTACATCCAAGATTACTTTTTAATTTTGAAGAAAGACAAAATCCAAAGAGCCAAATATTATGACATAAGAATCAAATGACCTGTTCTACATACTTGATAGATGTAAGTTCAAAATAAATCCAAAGAAATCTTCCAACCCTAGGACCTTTTCTCTGATCTCCCTAACCATATCCCTATTAGAACAATGAGTTCATGACCTAGATAAATATCTCAGACAATACAGATCAAAGGGCTTTCTTGTTTGACTCCTTGAGCAGGCCTCTCTTACGGATGTTAAGGCAAAATCCAAGACGCCATTTATTGACAGCAGTCTCCGGTAGCATTGCCACCAAGCACCACAGGATGGAGTGCGGCCAGTATGGCGTGCAATTTGCTCCAAGGCCTATCCATGCTAAGGAAACACGGGCATATGTATCTGATGATGGCACAAACAAGGAGGCTCTCTTGATGGATGCCATTTTCGTCGCAACATATAAAGGCAACTGTTGACATGAATATGTATCATGTTAATTTAAAAGTAGGCAACAGAAGACGATAAAAACTAAGAGAGAAGCACATAGCCCAACATTGGATACAATTAAGTAAATCGGCTAAGATGCGCCTTATTTCAACATAGAACATGATGAATTACTCATAGTTAATCTACTATCAAAGATCAAGCTCTTTCTTATTCAAATAAAACCAAGGGCATAAAGGCAAACTTTAGAAGAAAAAAAAAGGTCCATTGATGAGTTTCAATTTTTCAGAGATGTTATTTTTTTCCTTTTTGAGTGCAGCATGGATATGAACATTAATAAAAGGCATGACTATTTACTACTGGGTAGCACTGGTAAATTAGTCATGGCAAGCCTAAATCATATAGAATTCTTCAAATCAAATGCAAAGAAATAATAATTTCTTTCCACCACAGACAAGCTTGCCATAATCGCTAGTATAAGGTACACCTCAAAATAACATTAGCAAGGAAAACCTTGATGACGAGGATTAGACATGTACATATATACATTTAAATTTATAGGTTTAAATATTATGTCAGCCATAAGAAGCAGCATTTATTTTCCACATACGAATGACAACATCACAATGCTGCATGTTTAGGTTTCATCCAAAAGAGGCCTTATTAGTGTCATCCCATTATTGTTTAGTTTCAGTAACAATGGTTCCATAAACATGCAGTCCTTGTGACAGATTTGGTCTCTTCCCTAACACATGTAAATCATGTCCTGAAATAAATGTTTGTTCCAATCTACATATAGGAAATACCGGAAACAAACTAAAAGATTACCTAAAGTTGCCAAATTATAAATGAGATAAGATATAATGTAAATTGAGGACAAACATCAAGCATGAAAAGAGGTCAGCTATTGATAATCACTTCCAAGAAAAATTTAAAAAGAAAATTGTTTTAATGGTTTCATACAAATCACAATGTAAATTTTACTCATATAATTAAGATATAAATCAAAATAAGGTCATAAAACCCTCACATGTTACAACTCATTATGCCTAAGAAAAGCAAGCTTCCATAGCAATTTGACTATTGGCATGGGAATATCACAATAGTTTAACTGAAATTTGCTCCACAGAAATAAACAATATATATCTACACGATCACAGCTTCCAGCTCACCATATATGCATTGGTAATTGAATAAACAGAGAAGAAACGAGTAAAAGTAAATGGGCAAACAAGGAAGAACCTAACCTGGCACTGCACGTCAATTCCCTTGTTCTTATACTCAACATGGAGGCATTTAGAGAACTCATCAATGTACCTGAAGAAAGACCATAACCAAGCTTGAAGTTCCATACAAGAAATCAATCCTAAACGTCATTCCTACACAAGTGATACCAAGTAGAAATTCAAGACTGATCAACACCCATTAAAAACAAGATTCGCATGAATACTCTTCCTAAAAAAATGCAAGTCAATATGCCCGAAACAAAGGGATTGAAAATTTTGACTAGAAAAAACTCTTTTTTTCGCTTGCTTTCTAGAACTCGAATTCACATCAATTGAAATCATTTCCTAGAAAGTTACAAGAAATCCAACCTAGACTTATAAAAAAATATCAGAAAAGAAAAATTCAATAAGGAATGGGAACAGGTCAATGCCCATGATTCAAAAAGAAAGGAAGAGGAAACTCACGATTTGGTGCCCGCATAGACAGCGTAGAGCGGCTCAGAAGGAAGAACAGTAGCAGCCCCAGAACCAACGTTTACAATAGCGCCGCGCTTCTTCTCCAACATCACCGGCAACAAGGCATGCGTGACCCTCGTCAGCGCCTCAACATTCACCTTGATGAGGCTCTTCACAAGCTCCTCATCCACTTCATGGAAGTACTTGGCATAGGGATAAGAGATCCCGGCGTTGTTCACAAGAATCCCAACATCCAACCCATCAATCGCCTTCAGGAGCCTCTTGAGGCCATCATCAAGGTCTCCGGAGAAGTCAATGATCACAGTCTTGATCTGAACCTTGGGGTACTTGGCAAGGATCTCTTTGGACACGGCGGCCAGCTTCTCCTGGTTGCGGGCGACGAGGACGAGATTGAGGCCCTTGCGAGCAAGCTGGAACGCGAAGGACTTCCCTATGCCTTCAGTGCAGCCGGTGACGATGGCCCAGGAGCCGTAGCGCCTGAGATTCTTAGCGGGGCGGAGGAAGATGAAGTAGAACCAGAGGATGAAGGAGAAGGAGAGCTTGACGATGTAGAAGAGGCCGAAGAAGGAGAGGAGAAGAAGCCATGTAGGCTGGGCGTTGAGAAGCTGAAGGTGATAGGAGAGATCCATGGAGGAAGCCATGGAGGAGAAAGCGTAGATGAGGAGCGTGATGGATCTCCAAATAAGAGAAAATGGAGGGGTCTTATAAGAAAAACAAAAAATAATAAAAATAATAGTAATAAATAAATAAATAAAACAGAGTTGGATGAGCGTTGAGGCAGATGGCCAGCCTTGGTTGATAATGTTGATCATCAATTGGATTAGAACTTCTCTCAGTTTTTGTTTAAGTCCCATTAAATATCTCCGTTGTTTTTTAGGTTGTATTTTATGGATCTGTTTAAATATTTCATATTACACTTACAAATATGTAAAAAAAACAAAAAGGTGTTTTTATATTTTATAGAAAGTATTTTTTTTTTTAATATCATATGAATAATAAAATAATAAAAGAGATTTTTGGCTTCTCAATCAACATTAAAAATTATTTCTGTATTTCTTTTTTTTATAACATGTACAAGTCATCCCCCACACATTCTGTTAACTATTACTTTATTACTTACCATTGTGACTAATTTATTTATTTTTATAAAAATAAAATTTATTTATATATCTTATAAATTATTTTAATTAACTTATGAATCTTCAACTCATGGTGTAGTGTGAATTAAATTATTTTATAAAAAAACACCTTTCATATTATAAAGATAGTAATTATTTTCTTATCAAGTGAGCCGTTTGACATCAACGGGCTCTCACAATATTGGCTAAAGTCTTTGATATATATATATATATATATATATGACAATCAATTAATTCTCCGTGTCAACTCTTCACTTGGGGTGCGTTTGGATGGGGGTAATGGAATGAGGGGGAATGAAGTAATGAATAAGGGGGGAAAGGAATGGGTAGGGGATGGTAATGAAAAAGGTGTTTGGTTGGAGGGGTAATTCATTGGGAATAGAAAAAGTAAAAGATGGAGTTGTGTTAAGATTACCCTTTTACCCTTGTATAAGAAATAGTAGTTATTCTTTATAATAATGAAAACATAAATATTAGTTATTTCATTATTTTTTATTATTGTTTTATTAAAAATAATATATATTTGAAATAATTAAAATATATAAAATAATGAAAAAATGTGAATAGTTATTTTCTCATTGTTGATTATTATTTAATTAAAAATTAACTTCAAATAAAGATTAAGTTAATATTATATACTTATACGTTTTTAAATAATCACAAACTATATTTATTTGGAGTAATTAAATCTTATTCCATAATAAAAATGAAAATATTTATTTCATTACTACTGATTACTAATATTTATTTCAATTGATTATTATTTATAAATTAATGAAAATATAAATATTTATATTATTAATATTGACTAATGTTTAATTAAAAATTACTTATAGATAATTGCTACTTTCAATAAGTACTTATAATATTTTAATTAATTACAAATAATATTTAGTCTATATACTTAATAAAATAACAAAAAAATTTGAATACTAGTTTTATTATTGATTTTGCTTTAATTAAAAAATAATTTCGAATAACTATTAAATCAATGCAATTAAAGAATTTGGATTTTATTATTACCTTAAAATATTTAAATAAAAATTAGCTCCAAATAACTATTACTTTCATTATTTTAATTAATCACAAATTAACCATGACTATATTCATTTCAAATAATTATCATTTTTCTCTTATGATTACTACTTTTAATAACTTAGGACACAAAAAAACATTCGAATTGCATGTTCAATTTGTGAACTAAAATTGAACTTTTCCTTGGGTTGCCACCATGCCAAATACATCACCTGTTTTTACAACATAAATATACATTCAACCGTACTGACGAAATGAATATAGTGCATGTCCATTTTTTATTGCAAGTTTTCCAACATGCACTCATGGAGCTTGCTCATTGTTTTGCAATGTCATTCATAAAACAAACACTACTACGAAACATGAAAAAAAACCATCCATCCCAACAAAGTTGCACAAACAAGTTCATATTACAAACAATTCACCATCCCACAAAAGATAAACAACAACAAACTACAACATCGACCAAGAAAGCAACTCCTCCACGTACTCATCTCCTTATTGTAACATGTGCCTATAAAAATGGATAAACCTGCAACGAGAGGACATTGGAATGTAAACAGTTAATTGATTTTATCACACATGAACATATGAAATAAATGTCAAATAACTCATGCCACCAAAATATACATGTAAAGACATCACATTAATTTCCTAAGTTACATAGGAACAATGTTAAATTCTTACCAATATAAGTCAGGCATTAGGTGGGCAATATGACATCCTCGACAAGAAAATCCGACAAAAGCGCAATTTCTTTTCAGCTGGAAGATCCCAAAATACTGTTAGTTGATCTTCATCCTTTGCCAATACTTGCAACATGAACATGGCCTCATCTTCTGTAAGACCATCAACAGAAAAAAGCACATCACTCAGTGATCTCTTCTTTGCCTGAAGTTCTTCACGAGATGTTTCATTACGTGTTGTGATTTCAATGTTGCGCGCAGAAATTTCAGCATTACGTGCGGCAATCTCAACATTGCGAGCAGCAGATTCAGCTTTTTGTGCAGCAGACTCAGCGATTCGGGCCGCTGACTCGGCGTTACGTGCTGCTGCCTCGGCCAATGCTCTAAATTCTGGGCCAACAAGATTCACAAAAGCATCAAAATTTTTAGAAATCCGATCCATTGTTCGATCCTTACCAACACTTTTCCTTTTCCGACACCTAGATGTTGTCGCAGTGCTATTATCGGATGCCATTTGTGATGGATCCTGCGTCGGATCTTGCGTGGGCATCGGTAGATCATCGAAAGGCATTTGGGATAAACCTGCACCTTCCTCGAGTGAGATGCTATTCTCTTGCTCATATTGGCTTGCGTCGTCCCCGACATCACCTCTGTTGCTGCCAACAGCTCTATCTTTGGTGAAGACCGGTGCAAGATCATTGAAAAATGGGAAAGATTTGCCATACAGTCCGGCT
Source organism: Dioscorea dumetorum (assembly GCA_902712375.1). NCBI lineage: Eukaryota > Viridiplantae > Streptophyta > Magnoliopsida > Dioscoreales > Dioscoreaceae > Dioscorea > Dioscorea dumetorum. Next base: position 12,796,342 of record CACTHL010000494.1, read on the forward strand.
GCTTCTTTGTGAGTCTGCATTGCATACAAATCCTATAATTAATAAAACCTTTTCAATAGTTCAATGAATAAAAAAATCAAAAAGTAAATAGCATGCTTGCTTGTTCTTACCTTGACGTACTCGTCATATGCGCTTTTGTCACACATGATAGTGCTACTCTCATAGTTCCAATCAAAACCACTCAGCTGTAAGATGTCGGAGATGACATTAGTTTTACTCCTTAAGAGTTTCACACGAGACTCAATGTTTGGTACAGCCTTCAACTTCGTTTGTGGAATCTTTTGTTGTATCATTGTCTCTAGCTGTAAGAGATATCCGGGCCGGAAGCCATTTTCAGCCCGCCAAAAAGAGCTTGTGGAAGGTTCAACCAAAGCGTCAATGAGAGCTTTATCTTCATCGGGAGTCCAATATCGTTTGTTTAGGCCCCTCCCTTTTGGTTGTTCTGTCGCCATACTATACAAGAAACAAAGAACGCTTCACAGTAAATAACAACGTCAATTTTAAGTATCACATAATTAGTACTGTCTAATTAAATCGTACATAGAAATAAGAGCATCACATAAAAGTGTTACACAATCCAAAAGTAAGAGCAACACATAAAAGTGTCCAGTACATAACGATACGTAAACCATATAAAGAAATTTATCATGTGTTGAACATAGTTGTGGCCAACTCCTGTCTAAATTGGGTCCACTCATCAGTTGGTTGTACAGCTGCTATGTTGTCGGTGTCATCTTCCAACCTCTCATCGGAATATGGAACATCGACTTCGTCTTCTTCTGCAGGATCATTCGCCATTTCTGTCCTTATAAAATTATGGAGTAAACAACACGCGTTAATAATACGCCGTTGAGTTGTCAAACTATAAAAACTCGGACTGGCTAAAATTTTCCAGCGGATTTTCAAAAGTCCAAACGTTCGCTCAATAACGTTCCTTGCGATGGCATGTTTCATATTGAAAAACTCTTCAGCAGTCTGTGGGTGATGGCCATCAGCCCATGAACTTAAGTGATAGCGCTGGCCTCGAAAAGGTGCAAGGAATCCGGGGCAATTTGCGTATCCGGCGTCAACTAAGTAATAGAAACCTAAGACATGAATTTGTTGTTAGACGCATAATAAGTAAGAAGGACAACATTAAAGCGACGTGATAAATATAACTCGCCGTTTGGAACTTTTAATCCATTAGGTTTTGTAACGGCGTCCCTCAGCACCCGAGCATCATGTGCCGAACCTTCCCAACCGGATAGGACGTATATAAACTGCACTTCCAGACATGCTGAGCTCCAAAAATTTTAATTAAAGTCTCTGATTCCCATGTTGCTCATTGATTTGATTTTTTTTATTAAGTTTCTTGTTATGTGAAATTAGATTTGAAGATCTAGATAAGCATATGCTCAAATATCACCATTTTCTGCTTGGTTTCTTGTTGAAGATATTTAGTAGTACTGTCTACCAATTAATTAATTAAGAAGTTTATTTATAGTTAAGGAGCACTTTGTCTTAATTAGATATATTTAGTGATCATTAATCTTTTGTTTTTCTGGAAGGTTGTGCAAAGAGACTCAACAATGAATAAAAAGGCAAGTGTGCAATTGGAGAAGCAGGAATCATCTGGTTTCTGAAAACATTTCTGCATTTCTATTGTTTTGTTCTGTCTTTAAACTCTTAATTAGCACTATGATTAATTCATTAATTACTTACTTATGCTGAGGTTTATGCTAATGACTCAAGTGAAAATTAGAGGATGCTGGCAAATTTGGCTGCAAATAAAACAAGGCATATATATTAAGGTTTGTAGATTTAATTAGAAAGCTTACCAGAAATTGACACAAAAAAAAAGATACAAAAAAACCTCCTTGTTTCTTATTTGGTGAATCTAATCAATACTGTAAAATTAAAATTAGCAAATTGAAATAGGACATCTGAAATTAGGACAAGTATAATTGAATTAAAGAGATTACTTTTCAAATCTTGTTATTAGTTCAAATCTAACAAAGGGGATGAACCCTCAGTTCTCTCTCCCAACTCGATGCACCGCCAAATCATACAAAACAAAGCCTAGAAAATCTCACAGAAGCAAACACTTCCCAAACAAAATTACAAATCAAAAAACAAAGAAGAAATCCACGAAAATAAAAGAGAAAACGTGTAATAAAGGAAACAAAACAATCACCTTCTCCCCTAGCTTGAAATCCGGTGATGGCGGCCGCCGGGATGCCGATCTCGGACGGAGACGCGCCGGAGACGGTGATGTTTGCAAGGCTCTCACGGATGGGGGAAAGAGTGTGATGGTGGCTAGGGTTAGTCTTTTGTAATCTTTAAAGGGGTAAAACTGGGAATGGCTGATTACCCTTGGGGGGTCAATGGTGACCCCCCCAGGATAATGGTTACCAGCCTAAAAGATAACCCAAACACTACCATGGGAATCAGGGGGTAATGGTTCACCATTACCCCCATCCAAACGCAGCCTTGGAGAAAAATAAAGTACAAATTCTCGTTTATTCACTTTTATGTTTCAATAATGTGGACAGATTTCTCATCTTAAATGTCTTGTGAAAGAATTTATTGTAAAAGTTGTCATACTCTCTATCATAAAAATGATAAATCAATATATATTTTCCATAAAATCTATAAATTAAACTTTCTACCATTAAAATATATAAGTAAATAAAATATTTTATAAAATTATAAAAACGACAACTTCATTTCCCTCTCAACTCAAAGTCAATGGTTTGAATTCTAATTTGGTTTTGTCTACATCTCTGGAAAAATAAAATAAAAATAAAAATAAATATGACTTTTTCTAATTATACATGGTTTCATCCATATTTTTCCAAAAAGAAATAATGAGAATAATTTAATTTGACAAGCTATGCAAACGATTTTGTCTTTTGCATTTAATTCTAATTACTCTTCATTTCCAAATTTCCAATTATATTAGTCGTTGGTGGGTGTGGGTGGGTGTATATTTCCACCCTTTGTTGACCTCCATTTTACAGAGCCTCATTAACCCAAAATTAATGCTTGAAAGTTTAAATTTTAAATTCTATAAATGATCATAAAACAGTACTCTCATGTTCCATTACATCTAAATAAATGAATAAATAGATAAAATTTACTTCATGAATTATATAAATACATAGACTACAGCCAAAATGATATATAATACACCTCCACTTATAAAAGGATGCAAATATAGTTATTTTGATATTTCATGAAAAAAGATATTCATATTTACTAAAAAGTAAAGTACTTTATTGAATTAACAAATCAATAGATATTTTTAATAATTCAAAAATAAATTGGCACTTACCTTATTCACGTGGTTATGACAAAGCTCCATTCAAAGACTTTGGTACTGTTATCAAGGGAAAAAGCCTAGAAATGTTTTTTTTATAGGTTAAGCATTTCTGGGTTTTAAAATATATTTGTTTGGGCTTTTAAGTAGGAGTAAAAGCTGTAAAAAAAGCTGAAATTTTAGCTTTTTTTTATAAACTACTCCATAGGTGCTTATCAGAAAAGTACTTATGAAAAGCTGTTTTGGGGTTACCAAATTACCCAAATACCCCTCACAAATAGTACATTTCTCTCATTATTTTCTTAGAAATATTACATTTCCCACGTTACTATTATAATTATAATAATAATAATTATTATATAAGTAATATTAATATTGTAATTATATTTGTACACATTAATAGCTTAATGACAACGATAATAGTAATTATTAATTACTATTATAATTATAATTATAGTTATTATTATTATATAATTAATATTAATATTATAATTATAATCATAATTGCAATTATATTTGTAAACATTAATAATTTAATGACAACGATAATAATAATTATTACGTAGTTACTATTATAATTATAATTATAATAATAATTATTATATAATTAATATTAATATTATAATTATAATTGTAATTATATTTCTAAACATTAATGATTTAATGACAATGATAATCATAATTATACGTGATTACTATTATAATTATAATAATAATTATTATTATTATCTAATTAATATTAATATTATAATTATCGTTCTCATTGTAATTATAATTATAATTATTATTATTATCATAACATTAGTCATTATCATTATTAACATGAATATATAATAGTAATTGAATCTATAGTCAATGAATGCCCATTTTAGTAATTTGCCACCTCCAAAAGTGTTTTTTTACAAATCCACATCTAAATAAATTCACACATAGAAAAACACTTCTGCATTATCCTATCCAACCATAAAATACAAAAAAACACTTAACTTACTATGAAAAGCAATTTTTTTAAAAGTGTTTCTCCAAAACTTAAAATAAGTAGTTTGTTTTTTTTAAACCAATCCAAACAATCCCTAAATACAAATATTTATTTATTAACTTTTAAAAATTAATTAATATTTACTAAAGAATTTTGATAATTAAAAATATTAATATTGAAACAAATTTAACGCATAAAAAAGAAAATATAAGAGGGAAGAGATACATAAAGTGAGAGAAATAAGCAATGCTATGAAAGTAAAATACGAGTGCTCAGAAAAACGTCTAATGATTAGTCAATAATTATATATAAATGTATAGAATGCAGTGTAAATGGCAAAAAATTTGAAAAACAATAATAAGAATGTAGAATTATAAATACTAATTTAATATCTTAAATAAAATTCAACAAGCATGTACAATAATCTAATGACCCAAAATGATGCCGTTTTGGCGCCCAACAAAAAAAATTAAATTAAATTAATAGAAATGATCATGGTAGATTAGTTCATGGGGTATACACTAGGCACCACAATAAAGTTACTGTTTTAAAAACAGTATTTTTAATTTCTAATCCGTTACTAATTTATTTTAAAAATAGACTAGAAATGAAATAAATTTATTTTGAAAACCCTGATTTTTAATTTAAATAAAAATGGAAAAGGTACCAATTCTAAATTTAAAAATGGATTTGAAACTTATGATAATTCATTTCTAACATTTAAAAATTGAAATGGAATAGTTGTTAATAAGTTTCGAATTGGATTAAAAACGGAATATTTTCTATTTTATTTTTGCTCCACCCATTAAGAAATAGAACTATTTTTGTTTCTAATCCGTTTCTAAAGTCAATTTTTTTTTAAAAAAAAAATTATACATTGAAACAAATTTATCCTTTTTTAATCCATTCTAAAATTCAAGCCCAAATAATAATAATAATAATAATAATAATAATAATTGTATTCATGTAAATTTTACAAAGTCGCTAAAAGAAAGTTTTTTAAACAAAAATACTAATAAATAAGGTAAATTCATCAATTCATACAAATAATAATGGTTTAAACACATTTATTCAACACAAACTACAAACAAATCACAAATAGAAATACAAGTCGTGTAGAAGATTAACATCATGATCGTCACTAAATGGATGTGAGTTTTGCATGTTTAACTGTGACAGCTAAAGGATCCTCTTCTCAAACTTCACATCATGTTCTTTATCTGATTCATCATCTCCTCAAGATATTGGTCCCTCTCCTCTTTCATCTCATGCATACTCTATTGAATACCCTTATTGTTATATTGTATTTTGCTAAGAGTTTGCTAAAGTTCCTTAATATTATCTTGCACTTGGCTAAGAGTTTGATGAAAATCTCTAACATCTGTTTGCAATGCCTCATATGATATACTTGTGGGCAACTCTAAGATGGCAGGGGATAGAGACAGGCGCTTAAGATCCTACTACATTAATTAGACTTTTCTTCCTGACCCCCCCCCCTTCTCATAATATAAAACAATGTCAACGGCCACGCAAGTGGCGAGAGTTCGAATCCTTGGGGTGAGGGTGCATGTCTGAGAGCTGTGAGCACGAACTGTGGGTGGTCCCAGCGCCCACGTATGCGCGGGCGGGCCCCACAGGCAGCAGTCGAGGCGTGTGTACGCTTCTGTTTTAGTTTAGCGGGTCCATTAGGGGTTTCGTTCTTCTTGATAAAAAAAAAAAATATGCCCTTCTCGTGTTTGAGATGTTTGCTCTATACGCTCCAGATAGTGATTCTATATCAATTACTTCGTCTCATTAAATATTTTTTTTATCAAACCAACAAGATATAAACTCAAGGGAAAAAGGGCATCCACAAACCTTGATTGTTACAATATTAATTCATCAAATTGAATTAGATTACAATTAGCATAAATTAAATCTTTATAATTTAGAAACACGTCCATATAGATATAAATATCTTACCACACTAATTCGCATGGGAAACATGAGAAATGGAACAGCCTATGCGTAGGGCTATACCAGATTTAGGTTCTGCAGTTTTAATGAGTCAGTGTGTGGTAGCTTTCTCAATCCGAATTTTAAATTCTGGGGAATTTCATGCCTCACTCCATATTTCCCATATAGAGTCAAGACACATATCAATGCTTTTTACTTTTTTCCAGTTTTACTCTACCATGATGTTTTTTTGTCAAGAAGAACGAAACCTTTAATGGGCCCGCTAAACTAAGACAGGGGCGTGCGCATGCCTCGACTGCGGCCTGTGGGGCCATGCACACATGGGCGTTGGTACCACCCACAGTTCGTGCTCACAATTCTCAGACATGCACCCTCACCCCGAGGATTCGAACTCTCGCCACTTGCGAAGCGTCCTCACGGGGGACCAAAATGCCAATTGACCCAAAGGCCGTTGACTTACTCTACCATGATGTTGACATTAACTCATCCCAAACAACGAATTTTTGTAGATTAACATCAACCATGCTACATATTTAAAATCATAACAAAAGTTCTAGGTTAAATGAATCAATATCATTATTAGAACTGACATTATATTGCTAATTATAATTATAGTGAAATACTAACAAAAAAAAAAAAGAACTCTAGGTTAGTGAAATGGACACTATATAATTAATAAATTAATAGAAAGTTGACTTTTCAATTAGCTAGAGCCACATATAACATCAATTATTTATTTTGCTAACATCCTACTTATCATGGCAAAGATTTACAAATATACTACAGATTACAAATTCAACGACAAACTAAACAATGATATTGGTGAAACTAGATGAAAAACCCTATAATGATAAGAAATGAATTAAAATACCAATTAAAAGTTCAAGATTGGTGGAATTAATATCATTATTAGAACTAATATTGTATTACTAATTATAATTATAATGAAATACTAACAAAAAAGCTCTAGGTCAGTGAAATAGACACTATATAATTAATAATTCTAAAAAAATTGACATTTTATATTTAGTCTTACATGTAGCATAAATTATTTATTTTACCACCATCCTAGCACTCATGATTAAGATTTACAAATTCACTACATATTACAAATTCAAGTACAAACTAAGCAATAATATTGGTGAGATTAGATGAAAAAACCTATAGTGAAGAGAAATGAATTAAAATACCAATCAAAAAGTTCTAGGTTAGTAGAATTAGTATCATTATTAGAGCTCACATTGTATTACTAATTATAATTATAGCGAAATACAAACATGAAAGCTCTAGATTAGTGATATTAACAATATATAATTAATAATTTAATAAAAATTGATTTTTCAATTAATTTAGCCCCACATGCAACACCAATTATTTATTTTGCCAACATCTTAGCAATCATGATAAGGAATTCATTAAATATTACAAGTACATACTGACAACAATATTGGTGAGACGTAGATGGAAAAAAACCTATAGACAGGAGAAATGAATTAAAATCTAACCAAAAACTTCTAGGTTCTTGGAGTTAGTATCATTATTTGATATAATAATGTATTGCTAATTATAATTATAGTGAAATAATAACAAACAAGCTCCATATTAGTGAAATTGACACTATATACTTCAATAAAAAAATGATTTTTCAATTTATTTAACCTCACATGCAACATCAATAATTTATTTTGCCAACACCCTAGCAATCGAAATAAGGATTTATAAATGCACTACGTAGTGTTTGTTTTACTACATTTGGAGTTGCATATAACTCCAAATACGTCAAATGCCAAAATCTATAGTTTGTATGAATAGATTATATTTTCTCGTATGTAACTTTAAATGCTCTTTAGTGTATGGGTAAGAATTTGGTTTTATGGCCAACTTGACCTCTAAAACCAAATACTTCATTTGGGAATCCCTCACGTGATCCGCACACAGGCTCAAGGGGGTCATCTCATCATTGAGCACTTGCGCCATACCCCAAGTCTCTCCGGCTCTCTCACTAACGCTTATCTTACTTAATTTGTGTAAGTGGTATTGGTTATTGGCACTTTATAAATAAGTGGCTTTTCACGTGATTGATTGATTTGTATTCTATTTGTGAGTTGTTTTTACATGATAGATGTTTTTTTATTCTATTACTTCCATGATTTGGTGCTCTACAATTAATTATGATAGTATTTAAGTTCTATTCTCATTACAAATTTTAGACTTTTTGGGGTATATTTGCTCTCACAATGTTAAATTCTCCGGCTACATGGCTCATGTTTAATCAAATTATTTTCAAATTTGCCACTGGAGTTGCAGATGGCCTTATTCGGGGTATCTCATCCACATCCTACATGCATGTGTTTCCTTTTGTGTCTATAGATGCATGTTCATCTCCCAAGTAGGCCCGGCAACGAACTGAATCTGAACGAGCTGAACCTAGCTCGAGTTCGGTTCGAAATTCTAATTTTTAGCTCGAGTTCGGTTCAGGTTCGAAATTCTAATTTTTGTTCGAATTCGGTTTGAGTTCGAAACTTTAGTCTTCAGCTCGAGTTCAGTTCGAGTTCGATTCAAAAAACTGTAAATATGCTAAATTCATAAATTTGTAACAAATTACATAAACTTGGAACAAATTACATAATTGCAAAAAAATAAGTACTTTTAGAGAGTTCTTTCAACAACACATTTCTTTTTCATGAGGGATTGTACATGAGATATTTGTTGTCGTTTTCTTAAAAGAGTTATAGAGTTAAACTTTACTGAAAGCAAAGAAATAATAGAGACATCAAATTACAACAACGTCTGACCGTCATTATTTGATGAAATGGCATTAAAGCAACTCGGGCAGGCTATCATGATGTGTTGAAGGCCGCAGTTGGAGTTCTTGACGTAGTGTAGAGCAACCGTGAGGGCTTTAATACAAGTGTTTACTTTAAATAATGTAGGGATAGGGCCTACGCGAGCAAAAGAGATAGTATAATTAGTATTTGCAATAAAAAAAAACTTGCACCTCCGTTCCTTTGATTCACATCGCAAGCTTTGCAACAAAAGGAAGCAGCAAATAGAAATGGTCCCTCACTTACATAATTACAAAAACTTTAACATTTTGATTTAAAGATTAAGGATTCAAAAGAAGAACAACTAATTAATTAATTAATGATGAATCTGTGATATGATATCCTAGTAATAAATATAAAACAACTAGAAATCTTCATAGTGTAAGACATTATTTCTGATCATCAAAATGAATACCAATTAATTTCTGAAAAAAAGCACAAACTACTGAATATGCTCACTTTTTTGCATGGCAACTTATTGATATTCATAGCAACTTAGTTATAACTTGAATAGACAATAAGAAAAAAAAACTACCGATAGACATAAGAGATAATTTATTAGGGCAATGGATACAATAATTTAGTGTTCTTTCTCAATACAAATGCAATATTTTTGAAGTTGAGCACTACTTTATCCATTATAATGATAGAAACAGACCATGAAGGATGCTTAAAGAGTGGCAAAACTGTCGGGAATTTCCAACTTTAGTTTTTCCTCATCTTCTTCAATCTATACAATATAAAAAACAATTAGATTAAGATAAAGAAAAACCTTAAATTAATATAAAATTGTAAATTCTTCTAAGTAAATACACTCACTGTTTTGGTTTTGGTGTTCTTTTGAGTGGCTCTAAGCCAATCTGCAGTACATACTAAAGCTTGAACAGTTTTCGGAGCAAGAGAGCTGGGAAACTTATCTAGTACCTTGCCACCAGCACTAAAGGCTGATTCCAAAGCAACTGTAGTCATTGGAATTGTGAGCAAATCATGGGCCATTTTGGAGAAAGTTCAAAATTTAAGAGAATTCAACTGCCACTAGACTAAAACATCAAAAGTAGCATCCTCTTGCTCCCATTCCACTGTCCCTTCCTCCAAGTAAATCTCCAAATCAGACTTGATAGGTTGTGTTAGATCATTTTTTCGTTTAAATTCAGCAAATTCAGATCTACCTCTACTTTTTGGTTTTCTCAATGATGTTGCAACACTAATGGACGATTCTAAAAAACAACCAGCAAAACTTGAAGGTTGTTCATTAACATTTTCACTTGCATATGCTTCAAATACATCCACCATAACTTGTTTCAGCTGAACTATTTTTTCAATATGTTCAAAATCAGGATAAATACGAGGAAAACAGAAATTTATCAACACCATTTTATATCTTGGATCTAAAATAGCAGCAATTGCCATAAGCATCCCGCAATCTTTCCAATATTTGTCAAACTTCTCACCCATTACTATTGCTACATTTCTCAAAAAACAAATCTGAAGATTTTGAATGAGTAATTAGAACTTTTTTAACTTTCCAAACCTCTGGAAGAAATCTATTTGCAGTAGGATACAAGCAACCAGAAAAAAGATATGTAACATCATAAAAAATTTCCAGAAATTCAGCAACCTTTTTGGCATTTTCCCAGTCTTCAGAAGTAGGTAACCATTTATAATTTGCATCTCTAATAGCATACTGATAAAAAACAGTTCTAAAATTAAAAGCACAGTCCAACATTTCATAAGTTGAATTCCAACGTGTAGGAATATCAATACGCAATCCTCTTTTTGTACAAACATTCAGCTGGCTTGCAACTTCACCAAATTTAAATAATCTAGATGATGATTTTTTTTTTAATTACTTGACAGTTTCTCTTATATTTGAATTATACCATCTATTTCCTTGAGACCATCTTGGACCATCAAATTTAAAATGTGTGCACAACAACGTATATGAAAAATATGACCTTTGTAATGCAACTTGCCTCTTGATTCAAAATTAGACTTTAGACTTCTTGCAACTACATCATTAGTTGTTGCATTATCTAATGTGATTGTGGAAACTTTATCTTGGATCCCCCATTCTAAAAGACATTATGAAATAGCATCGGAGATGATAATACCCGTGTGAGGCGGTTCAAGCTCATAAAAACTAATGATACATTTTTGTAATTTCCAATCCAAATCAATAAAATGTACAGACAAGCACATATAGCCAATTGTTTGATTTGAAGTCCAAGTATCAGAGGTAAGGCAAACTCTTTCAACATTTTTCAGAGTTTTTTTCAGTATTTCTTTTTCAATTTCATACAATCTCAAGCAATCTGATTTTGCTGTATTTCTTGAAATTCTTTCATATTGAAAGTTCATGGACTTCATTAACACATTAAACCAAAAATGCTCTACCATACTAAATGGGTACTCATGCACTGTAATCATTTTGGCCATAACTTCTCTAATCTTGCTCATGTGAAAAGATTGTGAGGAGAAAGATAAAACTGTTTCATCATCCCCGATGTCCGAAGGTAATAAACTGATAATTTTTTTATTCTTGTGTTGTTTTCGGAAGTACAAACAATCATCTAAATGTCTCTTAAGATGAGTGGTTGTTCCTGACTTAGAAACTGCATATTTCTTCTTGCAATGACGGCATTCATATTTTTGAACTATTTCATTTATGTCATGAATATTTATAATCTGAAATTCTGTCCAAACTTTGGAAACTTTTTTTCAGCCTCTTTTAATTGCATTATCTGCTATGTCACATGAAATTGTCTCCACTTCTTCACTATGAGTACCAATTTGTATAGGATTTAGGTCACTATTGGCCATTGATTGTTGTGTGGCAGACATTTCTAGATATAGAAATAATAGCTTTAGCAAAACGTAAAAAAAAATAAAAAAATTTTAAAAAAAGATAGTGAATATAAAATAAAATTAAGGGCTAAAAGGCATATAATATATGAACGGATAATACAATTAATAGTAGATGAAGAATCAAAATAACAACAACAACAACAACAATATTTATAATAATGAAAGAAAACTACAACAAACAAGATTCATAAAAATCAAATTGACTATTCATGCAGTTTATAATATTTTAAATACAATTAATCATTAACCTAAAGCAAGCAATGTTAATATAAAAATCAGAATGATTATTCATGTAGTTTATAATATTTTAAAATGAAATTTGAAAAAAAACCCAGGTCCAAAGACACAAGTCACACAATACACACAAAAGATTTTCCACAAAAGAAAGAGAAATCAAAATTCAAAACCAAAACAAAACTTCTTCACCAAATATCTCATACTTTCCTCAAGTTAACTACTATTTTCTTATCTGATCCATAAAAGCCAAACCTGAATCCTGATGGCCTCCTCTTGCCTTCCCCTTGACTTCTTTTCCACTCAAATAGTCAAACCCATAAAATTCATCGGAGTCTTAACAAGAGCTCAGTGGAAGAAGAAAAGCCAAGCCGATCCTTGTAACAAAGTCGGGTAAAAAGATCATTAGAGATTTTTCACAAGAGATTGAGGGATTAATTAGATGTCAGGGAAAAGAGATTCACAAACCTTTAAGGTGAAGATGGTACTCGGCACAACTCGCAATATTTTTCACTTTTCACGGGATCTCACACTAGGGTTTCAATATGGTGGCGGCGAGGGTGTGGTCTGTGGGAAGACGGGGGAGTGGTGAGTAGATTTAGGGCAAGCCGCCACTTGTGAGGATTTTCTCCTCTTTTTGGCTAGGGCTAGGGTGAGGGTGAGGAAACCTAGCCAATTACAACCGTTGGATCAAATGATCCAATGGTTAAGAAAAAATAGTTTAAAAATTATTGTAATTTAAAGGTAGAATACCCTAATTGGTCCTTTTATTTGTCACAATCTGCCATTTTAGTCCTTTTACTTTAATTTGGCCCTGATTAGTCCCTCTACTGTCAATTTGAGACAAATCAAGTCCAACAGCTAACCGACGTTAGGTTGTCCGTCTGAGTTTGTTGATGTGGCTTTATAATGGATTGGTAGTATACCTTAATTGGTCCTTTTATGTGTCACAATCTACTCTAATTGGTCCCTTTATTTGTCACAATATGCCATTTTACTCTCTTTACTTTAATTTGACCCTGATTAGTCCCTCCATTATAAAACCATATTAGCAAACCCAGACGGACAAACTAACGTCGGTCAGTTGTTGGACTTGATTTGCCTCAAATTGACAGTAGAGGGACTAATCGGAACCAAATTAAAGTAAAAAGACTAAAAGGGCAGATTGTGACAAATAAAAGGACCAATTAAGGTATTCTACCTAATTTAAATTAATTTCTATTTTAGTTTTAAAAATTAAAAATAAATTAAAAAACATAACCAATTATTATTATTATTATTATTGTTATTATAATTATTATTATATATTTCGAACTTCGAACCGAACTCGATCGAGCTAACTCTAGCTTGAGTTCAACTCGTTTATTGTTCGAGCTAAAATTTGAGTTTAAATTCAGTTTGTTATTAAAATGATCGAATTGAACTTGAACCAATATCAAACCGAACTCGAGCTGCTCGGGAACAATTTGATTGTTTGCCAGCCCTACTCCCAAGGTTATATAAGGCGCACTGCTTTCAAGAGACTCGCATTGAGTCTATAGATTAAGCATGGTGAGTCCATATTTTAAAATCTATGGATGCTTGTTCTCCTCCATTGAGTACGGCTCACTATGTTTAGTTTAAGAAAAGACTTATATTATAATCTATAGATCAGGTATGATGAGTCCATGTTTATCTAGTCTATGGATGCCTATTAGCCTTCCCCAAAGTATAGCTCATTACTATAGGGAAAGACTCGGACTAAAATCTCTAGGTGAGGCATACACATTTTTCGATTGTGTACTAAGAGCTACATTGAGTTCTTACAATATGACAAGATGATTAAGTATTAAAATAAATTGATCAAAAGTAAATTAGTAAGATACACATGATGCATGTGATGTAATTCTTCGTTTATGTACTTTATTTGAAAAGTTACTTACTGAGTATTTTCCTAACACTCACCTCTTTTCTTGGACGACCAATATTTATTTGGATTTGAGCAAGGATGGAGGGATTTGTTGGACAACCCATATTTCTTTCTAATGTCTTAAGATATTATATGAACTGAATTTTAATCATTCATTTTTTAGAGATTTTTTATTTTATTGGGATTGTTTAAAAGTTGGTAGTCTAGTAGAATGATTTTATGTGAAGTGTTACATTTCTATTTTTATTATTATTATTTTTTTATCTTAATGATATCTTGAATTGTTTGTTGGCATGTTAGTATCTGAATAAGTCTAGATTGCTATTAATTGTCATTTTAGCCAATCCCCCCTCCAAACAACTGAACAAGGGCTTAGGGGCATACATGCAATTAGGGGAATATTTATGGGTACATAGCAAAAAACCAAATACAATGTGATTGCTGCCTTTATATGAATAAATTTATATAGTTTCCTTTTTAATACATGCCTTTTTTTTTTATTAGATTATAATTCCATGATCAAAGACTAACCTTTGATTTAAAAAATAGAAACAACATGTTGAGTATTTTGCACACAAGCAAGAAAGCTCAACCATAGGGATTACTTTTTTCTTTTAATTACTTTGCTTGAATGGATGGAGAGTTGACTTTTGTTTGTGTATATTTTAAATATTACAATAATAAGACCATAGACTAATGTTGTTTTAGAAAAAACGTTCATAGAGTGATATATTTATTAAATGAAGATAAAAGTAAAATAAAATAGTTTGGTTTATTAGAGAAGTGAAATTTAAAATGCCCTTTAAATTATATATATATATACCTTACAAACATCATCTTTTTGCATTTGTACCCTCACAACAATAGTTTTTAAGGTGAAATACCTAAGTAACCATTGATGTTTTTAGGGTATGTATATATATAAAAGAATAATTTATCATAGCCCTTACTTATATATTCTCACCCAGTCAACATAAATTTTAACTTTTCTAAAGGTATACATACAAATGGTTCATGTTATTTGATAAATCTATTCGATAGATCTAATATATAAATATAACATCCCTAAATGCATGATGCATAATTACATAAATATATTAATGCATACACCCTCAAAGACATTGATATATATTATACTTTTGTCCTAAAAAATAAATACTATTTTCTTTTTATATAAATACAATTTTATTATTAAGTCAATTTTATGAGCTTTTATAACCACGTGATAAATGGCTAGTCTAATTGTTTAATCCATTGCACTACTATTGCAATTAAAGTTCAAGTGTGCTAAAAACTTTACTAATAATGATACGAGGATATTACTAATGGTAATATTACGATATTTTATAATCTTATGTTTTTCTCTATTTAACAGTTACATTTGAGAGTTTACAGTTTAGAGTTAAAATTTTTTAATCCATTGCACTATTATTGCAATAAAGGCTCAAATGTGTCTAAAAATTTTACTAATAGTGATACTGAGATATTACTAATGGTAATACTTAGATATTTTATAAATCTTATGTTTTTCTAAACTGAAGAGTTTGTTTGTTTTTTTTTTTAAATATGGATGAAACCACCGTATATCATTTTATTTATATTTTGATTATACATAAAAAAAAAATTTTAAAATTTTGACATCTCACATAAAAAAAAGTCAAATACTTCTGAAGGAGAGCAATTGAAAATCATGTTATTTCCTCATTATTTTCTTCCTTCACTTTAGACGAGAGCGAAATCCTGTCAAATCACTGGGAATAAACGCAATTGCTGACCATGTTTGTGTTTTTGCAAGAAAACACTGTTTGCCTATGTAAGGGTATAGATGTAAATTTCCCTGGCAAACAGCGAATGTTTGACCATCATCCTCCACCTCAATTGGAACTTCTTAATGAAGTTGTTCAAAGTTCCGGCTGTCAGTCCTGCCATTTGTACTCCATGTGGTCAAGAAAAATAAGCAAGCAAAAAAGAAAGCCAAATAAATAAATAAATTGATAAAACATATATAAATATATAAATAAAAACAAATAAAATAAAAGAAGGGAAGGATAAGATAACCAACCTCTCCTTTCCACCACCAAACATCAGCTACTTCATCAAACAAATCTACATTCCACCTGTTCACCTCTCAAGATGACCAAATGGACATCTGATTAAATTGGTGCAGGTATTTATCCAAGAAAGAATAAATAAATGGTAAACATAAAAGCAAAATATCAAAACTTCTTATTATAAGCAAAGCATAATTGTGAACAAAACAATGATATCACATCACAATAAAAAGTCTTTTAAGTCACAGCAAGAAGTCCTTGCAAGATTATCAACCCCTTACTAAGGTTTCGACTCGAAATTTTTGTTATTTACAATGCCATCGACAGCTCTCAAGTTTCCCAGAAAAGAACACCTCACTGTCAACAAATTTATAATGTCAGCCATTCAACAGGAGGTATTAGACAGACTCGCATAGTCATCAACTCTGTAGTTTATCACCGGGAATCCATGTCAAGCACATTGGATTTCCGAGCTGAAGAACATCGGTTTATATGGTCTTGCTGAAAGGGATCATCACTGCATTGAACAGAACTTAGCCTGGGAGAGAAATCCCAAACCATTTGTTCCAATTTGTAGCTGTCATGTTGTCTCAGAGTGTCTTCTTTGAACCTCACAAAGTATACCGATGACCAGTAGTCATTCGCCAAGTTCTATGGATAAGACAATCGTGAGAGAAAACAAAAATACATTTAGTGGGGAAGAGGGTGAATAAGATTTTTACCGTCTTCATTAAATGTATGAGTTCATTTATTGCATGATTGAAGAGATCAGTGTGAGCAATGTCGAGGGTGTTCAAAATCTCTTGACGGGTCTTGTGTGAAATATTCACCTCCATTTCTGCACCTGCAAGTTAAAAGATTAATAGCATGACTTTGCGGCGAAAAAATGCACTAGTTCCTCAATATTGATGTTAGGGGTACTTTCCGATGCTCACCAGAAATGATGTACTTCTCGATAATGTGCCTTGCCATGTAGACCCTTGTAACAGGATCAGTGACAGGTATGTTGTTAAGCTCACTCACTTCATCATAGAAATGAATGCTCTCCCCCGCTAGACAACTGCTGATCAAATCAATGGGCAGTTTTATAAAACATTATTTCTACATCTGAGCTAACAATATAATACAAAGAAATCATTGATACCTGTCAGCAAAGGCCATGAAAGATAAGCGGAATCTCTTGTCTACCAAGAGCTTCTCCAGGGGCTGGCTTAAATCAGTTGATATGGTACCCCTTTGATTAATAGACTCACTACTGGGAATCCCCAAAGCTTGACCCATTGTAGGGAACTCAAGGTCCCGCCTCCTTAAGCTTATTTGAGACAGTAAAGGTTGGGAAACTGACATTGAGAAGAAAAGCAGCACCATTATACTCGCCTGAAAACAGAATAGTAAAACATCAATTTGGAATGATGAACTCCACTTGAAAAATAATGGTAACAAGGTAAACCAAACGTCATTCTAATGATAAAATAGTAGAATACATCTTAATCTATAATAACAACCTTAAGTTTTTCATGTATATTAATATCAACCAAATTTAGATAGGGAGCAATAACTAAGATGGTGTTTGGCATTTGATTAAAGTTGATGGAAATATCACTTGAGGCAATCCTCATCAAATGATGCAACCTTTTGAGGGTTTGTCCATGTGGCTTATCATATAAATAAATTTATGAACCAATACTATCACAAAAACATGGAGAAACTCTTTGTAGTTCAAGTGGCAAGCAATTAGAAAATTTGTAACTGCAGTGAATTTTGCTCTGGTTAATTGGCATCCAAATTCCTAGCTTGATGACAAGCAGCTAAGACCAAGTTAATACCTACATAGGTGAGATCATCCCCACTTAGTAGTGGCAGATAATTTTTATATAAACTACATTATTAATTAAAAAATCATTTATATATATAACTTAAATCGAAATTTATCATATTAGACACTTATATTTAGCATGAGAATTTAAATTTATGATGATATGTTTAATGCGAAATATTGTTTTATATTTTATAATTTTATATGAATAGATGAAATAAGAACAATATTAATTCAAATTGTAAAAGCTACTCAAAAGTAACTATAACCAAAATGATACTTAAACTTAACGTAGCTTAACCCAAAATCATTTTGAACAGATCCAATTTGTTGCAAGAAGGTAATACGATAAATTGAGCTAAATACATGAACTTAAAACGAACCAATGGGAATAAATAGCATGGGATAAATGGAGTCACTTGCTCAAATTATGGCAACCAAACAACCCCCAAATAACATCACATAGTTATATTGTTATTGTAGTATATATTATTTTATATTATTTATTTATTTAATTTATGGGCTACCACACATCAAACAGAATATTTTTGGCATCAATAAACAAGGACTTCATGAGGGAAGATAGCTAAGTTATTAATCATTGAACAATAGAATACAAGTTATCTAACATTTACTGAGTATCAAGACAAACTATTTTAGATAAATTAAAAATGATCGTGTCATGCATGGATGGCTAGCCCAGAGCAGAAGCACACTCCACTTCACAAAATAAGTAAATAAATAATAATAATAATAAATATAAATATAAATAAAACATCACGTACCATAACTAGCAAGCAAAATCTAGAAGCAACTTGAACCCAAAGAATATCTTCATGTACATCATTAAGAATGTAAGCGGCAATCCAGAGTCCTGTGACACGTTAACTAGCTTTAAGCTTACCAATCTCTGCCTTGATATTTTTGACATCAAGGATTACATTATTTTATTCAAAAATACAAAGCCATCTGTGCACCTGACTTGCAAGCATAAGCAGGTCAAACAAGAAGACAAAACAGACATGCAATGACAACAACCTATGTGTGTGGCTCAGGTTCCTTTTGGGTCTTATTTGTGTTAATTAATTCTTCCATGAGAAGGTTTCAAGACAAAAGGAACTGTGCGATGAATTTTGGAAGGCTTGATGTGTTGCTTCTTGATGTGGATATGTTTGCCAATCAAATGGATTTACTTGAAATGAACGGAGAGATATCGAGGCCCGATTTTGGACTGTCCAATAATGTCATAGCGAGTCGACATTTCATACCTTCTAAAATTTACAAAATTACCAAACACATTTTAAAATTATCAAAAGAGAAAAGGCAATTATGCTAAACAATGAGCAACTCCTTATTTCTTACTCCACAAGTGTTAATCTTACCAAAATATTTCCATTGAGATTCTTATACTGCAGGTTTCCTTTCTCCATCCTCAACTGCATTGCTTTAAATAATATATCAATCATTCTCAAGGGTTGGGATAGGTTTTCAGAAAATCATTTAAACACCATACAAATCAAATTGCTACCATATCGACAATAAGTTTGTAACTTCTAGTCTGACTTATAATCAACATAGACCCATGTAATGGCCTAATTCACACAAAAGATCATCTATGCACCCAGAAATTCAACAACAAAGGAGAATAAGAACTAGGAAAGCATTATAAGATGGCAAAAATTAAATGCACCTAGAATATATGACTTTAAAATGAATAAGATTCTTGGAGGGTATTATCAGCAAAAGTGGAACCACTCTGAAAATCAAATATGCTGCATTAGGCATACCTACTGCAATAGATGAGGCAATAATTCCCTGTAAAAGGTCTTTGAATTCATGAAACTTGAACTCAATATGGCGAACTGCGCTTGTAACACCAATCAAGACAGCAATATAAAAGCCATGGATGCATACTACCGGAACAACCCACTGGCTACTCATGTGGCAACGATGATTTAGAGGCTTGCTGATATGAATAACTGAAGTTTAAAGCATAAAAATCTAGTTACATATGTTAACAAAGTATATGGCTCAAAGTATAAGAAAGAATGCAAACCAAACATTCATAATTCAAAGTCTTCATTGAATTGATATAAAAGATTATAACATATGATTTAAGTTCAACCATCGGTAGCCATCTTAGGACTCCATCCTGCTATAAATCACAATTTCAATAAAGTAATTTGATCTTGGGGGCTTATTAATTCTTATACTGATTAATTAGCTCATTTACAATTTGGCAGTCTTGTGTTCGATAACTCTCCTTTAACATGCAAGGTTGTGGGTTCAAATAAAATGATGACTTAAAACATTTAAGGTTTGGGCTCATAACCTTGCCTCCTTTCAAAATTATAACAAATTAGATGAAAATGACACATCCATGAGTTGTTAGTTGTGAATTTTCTCTAATCCAGAGAGCGTGGAAGCTAAGAAGTGAAATCACACTGTCAAGATTTTTACAGCGCACAAGAAATAGGACTTGCAGATATTGTATGAATTTATGAGAGCTTAGATAGTACAAAACTTTAAATATAGATTTCATGTTTATTGAAGACTTATTGAGCAGGGAGTATGATTTCCAAGTTTGAAGTGATGGGAAACTTTATTTATATCAAACCCTAACTCTGTCTTTGTCTTCATCTCAGACAACTACCTAATTCCTTGATTTTTAAAATATCTCATAATCATATGTCATTTCCCTATTTACAGAAAAGAATACTTTATTAATAATAAGAGATACACGCTACAAGCGTTATTCCACATCAATACACTCACAAGAACTACCAGACTTAATTCTACCTATGTTTCATGATAAGATCAAACATCCGCAAAGTCCATAAAATTAAAAAGAACTCGAGATAATGAAATATATCATTGATTGGTTTAAGTTACTATTCTCACTTTCAGGGAATATTCTAAGTTCTAGCCGAGCATTCTAGCTGGTGTGATGATAAGAAGGAAGGCATTAGATATAAAGCACCTGCATGATATGCTGTCTAAATTGTGCATGAAATGGAATATAAAAACATCGATATAGTACTCTAAGATAAGACTATATTTGATGGACAAGCTGAATGGGTATTAGGGAGTTAAGACTCAAGAGTCACATGATGAGTCACGTACTGCACTTGCATCTCTGATAAGCAAAGAAAATAGCACCTCATGCATCTTCCCTGGATGGGCTAGATGTCATGCAAATATTTATAGGAAAGCTAAACAGATTTTATTTCATAAGAATAAGCATAATATTAAGAAATATCATTAATTGAAAGAGGACTTATTTGACAATGTAAAGGAAAAATGTTTGTTCTTATGCAAAACAAAGGTAATGGGCTTGCTTACATGCTGCTCCCCCAATCCATGGTAGGATAATCGACGGAAGTAACACACGTGATCTGATTGGCAGGAACCGCCGCCTGTCAGATGTCATATGTATCATCAAAGATCAAAATAATCACGTAATAATCACATCAAAATGAAAATTAAAAAGATGTGGAGTTGAAACAATAGACTCATCGATCCAAAAAAAAAATGACATAGATTTCAACACTACTTGGCCGAGAGGAAATTAAACCAAAACTTACTTAACAAACACGTGGTACAGCTTGAAAGCCTGTACAATGCGGCAGCTCAGCAACAATCCAAACCCAAATGGACCTTCAACCCACACTGGAAGTTGAGCAGAAATCAAGGTCATGTTTATGGTCATCTATAAAAAGAGAACACCAAAGAAACATTGTCAAAAACCAATATCTAGGAGAGGAAGTAACCTGCCCAGAAATAGCATGATTGCCACATTTTTTGTTTGTTCCACCTAAAATAATTAACTGACATCTGTAGAAAGATAATAAAATGCTCAGTTAAATCTGGAATAGAAAATAAAAGGAGCAGACTACAATAGCAGGTGGCATACCACTAATGACAACAAAAGGTTGAAACTTCCAATAATTTGAATTATGACAAGCCAAAAACCACTTGACTTTGCATTAGCATCCCTATGAACCAGAAAAGGAAAAGATGCACGAGCAAAAAGCCTGAAAGAAAATGAAATTTAATCAACTGAATTGAGGAGAAATTAGACAATCTTATCGAGAACAACATAAAATGCACATATAACTGATAAATGCATAAAAGATAAGACAAAGTCAGAGACACATGAGAAGAAAGTCAGCAAGCAAGCCAAGGCTTCCCCAAGCTCCCCCTACCTTCCTTTGTTTATAAAACCACTTCACTAGCAACAAAGCCAGGATCTTTCATATATCCTGCTCACACACAATCTTCACCATTTAATGAGAACTACTTATGGTTAGCCGTTGAATTCTCAACAGTAGCACTAATGCATTCCTCTAACTCAAATGCCATAAAAAATGCTCATATAACCGAATACATACGCACAAAATAAGATAAAAGAACCAACTTTTCTACCAGCCTAGAACGGATTGCGTTCAGAACGACTACCACAATACTCTGCATCATATAAAATAACAATACCAAACAACAGACTCAAAATGCACACAATATGAGGTAATAATAGAACAAACTTTTCTAGCAACAAACATACATTTAGGAAAGGCAACTGCATTCAACTTTTCTTTCATATGGACCAAATAAAAAAACAACCATTGTTCCCGTTGCTGGAATCCATACACACAAACACTCTACACTCCCAAATCCGAAACCGAAATCTGATTAACAGACAAAGAAAGCTTCAGACAAACATTCACAACCAAAAAAGGACGAGATGCGAGAGAGATTTACAGGGTGATGGAGAGGACGGAGATGGCAGTGGCGAGGTAGTCGCTGGGGCATCCACCGCGGATGGCGCAGGAAGCCATTGGGATAGTGCCTTGGAGACCCTGGGCATGATGTCTCACTCTCTCCTGTGCTGTGCTCGCTATAAACATCACTGAATGAGGGAGCGAGCCATGTGCCCTTTGTTTTTCATTTCACACATATACCCTCATATAATATTTATACTATATTAAAGTTTTTTTTTTTTTTTTTCCATACAACATCTCGTTTTAAAATTATGCTTATCATGATTTAATATGTACTTCAATGAAATTTGTCTTTGATACATGATTTTTTTTTTTTAAAGATGATTTTTGAATGATTTAATTTTTAGTATAAAATTTGTTTTTAATTTTTATCATTAAATATTTATTTTAATATAAAATTTTAGTTAAATCTTCCAAAATATCTGTTTTTGTTTTTAAAATTCTTACAGATCATCAAAAATTGGTTTAATATTTGATATAAATAATAAAATTATCTTTAAACTAATAGAATAGGTTTTGGAAAAAACTTAGATTCTCCTCTACATCTTCTAAATTTACTTTCTTAGCCCAACTTCACCTTCTTGCGGAGAAAGAGAGAGCTCTCTGATCTCCTCTTGTCCTCATGTAGTTGTTATTGTCTCTTCATGATTGTAACCATGAGATGCTTTGTTTCTTTCTTATTCTTCTTTTTTTTCCTTCTTCTAAACTTTTCTTAAAATCAGGCAGGCAAAAGAGAGGGGGATCATGATGGAGAATTTTATTTAGTGGTGGTCAATGTATTAGATGGATAAACTTCATTTGGTATTTCACTGCAAAAGATTTTAATATTTAATGAGATGCATGATTAACCTCCTTCAAAACCATTGAATCCTAAAGTTCATATGAAAAAAGAAACGATGCTAGCTCCTATTCATTGCAACATATTTTGCATTATATATATAATAGCAATTGATGAGTATTGCAAGCTTGACCTTGCTCTTACACATTCATTGATGAGTATTGCATTATATATTACATTGGATGATATATAATAGCAGTGAACGTTCCATTTCTTAAAATAAAATAATGCTAGTACAATTGAAATTTCCATTGCTATAAAAATAATAGTGAACCAATATTTCATTGCTAATAGAATATAGACAAAACCTTTTGTGAAACCATCCAAAAATAAATATTTTATTATTATCTTAATGATAGTGTTATTGTTTTGCAATAAATTTTTTCCATAAGCAAACAATAAAAAATAATGATGGAATTTTAAATGACAGCAAAATTTTAAATTATTGATGAAATCTAAATTGTGACTTGAGTAGTGCGATTGGAATGATCCTGTTGATAAGTCCGTTGTTAAATATTTCTATTAACCGAAAGTTTATTATTACTTACCAAATAAAATAATTGACTTTTCGTGTGTTTTTTGTTGTAGTTGTAGATGCTTAGTTTTTTATGTATTATCTCAATTGATAATGAAGATTATATGGTGGTCA
Organism: Dioscorea dumetorum; assembly: GCA_902712375.1. Lineage (NCBI taxonomy): Eukaryota > Viridiplantae > Streptophyta > Magnoliopsida > Dioscoreales > Dioscoreaceae > Dioscorea > Dioscorea dumetorum. Next base: position 12,820,540 of record CACTHL010000494.1, read on the forward strand.
CTAAGGATGATGATAATGCAATGGTTGGTGTCGAGGGATTGACTAGCAATGATTTGAATGAAAACGATTGTCTTACACCTACTCCAAAAAATTAAATTAACATGCTTTTATTATGTTTTGTTATGTTGTTATTGTTCGCTTAATAGTATTTATTTTGTAGTTTCTCATAACATTTACCTTGTATTTTTGTTATGTTTTTTATGTTGTTGTCATGAGTGTTGGCCCCAAATATATGAGACCAAGGTCTACTTCTAGAACTCCACAATTTTCTAGGGCCCCAAATTTTAATTTTATAAAATTATATTTAGTACTTTTATTAGTGTTATTATTCTATTAGCATAGTTATAATATTAAATTTTCAAACTATATAGATTAATTTATGATAATATCAATATTCACTTAATAATAGGGCCCCACAATTTTTTTAAGGTCCCATAATTCAATTTTTTTAATTATATTTAAAATTTATATTTATTATTATCCTATCACGTAATTATCATCTGAAAAATTTTACGGCCTTGCTTGGTTGGGGGATATCCCAACATGGGATATCCATACATGGGATTAGATTTCAAAATTTTTCAAATATGTTTTCGAGGGAACAAAACAAATACTTGCTTTTTCCTTATCCTTTTTTACTAAAAAAGTAATGATATTGTATAAAAAAAACGACTGTAATACCTTCACTTCTCTTGGGGTAATATCTATCATGTGTTTAATATAATAATAATTAAAAAAATGCAAATTAGTTATTACCTTCATTAATAATTATTAATTTCAAAAAAAATAAATATAAAAAATTTAAAGACAGATTTTTGCACTTTCTTAATAATGAAAACTTTTAAAATATAGAATACACGGCATATTAAGATAACCACAATTGTCGAGCTACACTATCTCTGACGGACTGACCTGTGCCACGTCCACCATCATTGCTTTGATGTGCCCATTCCACGTCCGAATAGCTATCTTCATCGACATAACGGTTCTGATCTTGCTCCAAGTTGGGATCACGGATGGTGTGCTTGCATAAATAATTGTGGATTACAGCGCATGCGATGACAATGTCGCGCTACGTTTCTACTAAGAAAGGTGCCAGAACATGCAAGATCTTGAAATGACGCTTAAGAAGACCAAAAGCCCTCTCGACAACATTCCTTAGACGAGCATGACTATGGTTAAATTTATCCTTCATATTACGATATTGTGTCCGACCACCAGTAAACTGAGCAAGGTGGTATCTCTCTTCCCTATATGGTGCAAGAAGGCCTGTGGTGTTGGCGTAGCCGGCATCAACAAGATAATACTTCCCTACAAGGCACATGCAAGTTTTGATTTTGGCACGGTTCACTACCTACAAATGTATTATGTATGACTGATTCATCCATGACATTACCTTCCGGGATTGAGAAACTTCTATCGTCCAAGCAAGACTGTATTACTCTCATGTCTGCTGCCGATCCCTCCCAACCTGCACAAAGGAACTGGAAGTGCATATCGAAGGACACAACAGCCATTACATTTTGACTAATTCATCCATGCTTGTTATGAAATCTCTCTTGTATTTCTTTGGGAACAATAACCGGCATATGGGTTCCATCTATTGCTCCTAGAGCGTCCTGCAAGCATTTAAATTTGCTTAAGTGGTGACACACAAATTCAAATATACAACACACACTCTTGTTACTATAAACGGGGTATTGCTGACCCGTGGATAAACCGGTTCATCTCCACCAAGCAGTGTGATCATCTCATTGGCCAAACTGTTAATAGCACAAAGTACCATGTGGAAATAACGGCTGATGGTCTCAGAGCTATGCTGGAGTTGCTCGCATGCTACTCTATTTGGTCCTGCATGTCCCACAACAGTAATGAAAATTGCCAGTTGTTCCTCAACGGACACAGTTCGGCTACTACGTAGTAGGCTGCGTGACTCAAGTAATGCCTCAAGTCCCCTAAATACGTGTGGCTCCATTCGAAACACGTTATATGCCCTTCTTGGGTGTCCGCCCAAAATGTCTCCAACCAATGTAGAACCTGTGATCGAATGGTCGAATGTGTTGTGGTTGCCTCATCCTTATGTGGGTCTCACTGATAATGCCAAGAAAAAAATTTGAACATTATACATTATATATAATTAAAAGTTTTAAATTTCTTAGCATTAATCCCATTTGAGATAGAAAAATAAAATATAATTAAAAATTATTTCCATTTTCTCATATAGAACAAAAAACTATTTAACAAAAGAAGTTTTTCTTAAAAGATTATTGCTTTTTTGTAATAATAATTATTAATCTAGAATGTAGGTTTTTTCTCAATAAAATTATAAAAAATATTACACAAATTATATTATTAATTGGTTTCAATCCCAATATAATTTAAAACCATTTATAGAACCGTCCTCTCTCTTATGTCTTTGTATTATCATGTTATGCTTCTCATCATAATGCTCATGCTTTCTCATCATATTATAGTTTTTGTTTAATTTTTTAATGAATGAATGTGTTTTTTTTCTTAAACAATGCATGAAAAAATTAAAATAAATAAATAAAAATTAAAATTTAAAAAGTAACTTGACAGGAAAAGTTGACAGGGACCAAAACTTAAACAACATTAGTAATATGGAGACTTCATAATACAATCTCAAGTTAGGAAGGATGGGCAGTGATATCATGATTTATTAGCAACAAGTCCATGTATAGGGTGTTAATATTATATTTAGAGAGTAGGTTTAAACCTTATCTAATACAAATTGTGTTTACACTTACAAAATTAAGGTCTTTAAAATGAAAACCCTTTTGAACTACTTTCTTTGTTAACCACCTCGGGAGATCCATTAATTAATGATAAATAGATTATGCATGTGACATTTTGCTTTGGACTGCTAAAATCTTTGCAATTCTATTCCAATCTATGGGAACAAACATCATTTGAGCTCTTTCAGATTATAATTACGTTTAAGACTTGAGTATAATAGACCCATAAGTACTTCAATGAAAAACACAATCATGTTGAGAGAAAGTAAATAGTTAGTTCATTAATTTACAATGGAAGCAAGAAGAATGGGAGATCAAGTAATAGCTACTTAACTTTGTTAATCACAAGCAAGCTTAATTAATGTACTAACAAACAAAGAAGAAGACATTAGTTTTAGTGGAACAAACTTTCATACGCTAAGCTGTCCCGCAACAAACAGATTATTATGCCTAACTCCTTCCTCTTCAAACTCCTCCTCCCATGGCCTCTCCATCATCTATGCTGCGCATTCATATTGCTAAAATTGCTTCATATTTATTCCTTCTTGTTGCTTCACATTCAAAACAGAGATAAAGATAGAAAAGGCATTCATCATGTCCTGTTGATTCACATTACTCCAACACATCTATTTTCGTACAAGCTATGCTCACAATAGCAAGTTATGCTCCAAAATTTCATGTCATTCAGAAACAACTTTGAAGAGCCAACTGTACAATATATAATACACACACACAATTGAGAACCAATAATTTTCCATCTCAAATAATTGTGCTATCCATTTAAACACTCCACAACAAATAATGCAATAAAAAAATCTCACATATCATAGTACCCAACTGCAGTTGTTACATAAGCATAGTTCATTATTCAAAAAAAGTTTAGAACTTACATATCAAATACTTCATTACTTACTGCATTTACAAAAATTCATGAAATACAACAAATCCACTAGCATTTGTTATCTAGATGATATCCATACATAACATATATTCTCAGCTTCTGAAACATCACCCCATCCAAGAACTTCGAGCATAACTTAGAAACTACTCCTGAATTGGGTTTAAAATCATTAGTAAAAGCAGCTGCACATAATTTGGAAACACATGCATATATTTTAAAAGCACAGTCTTAAATATTTACAATTAATCCTAACGAAAACCAATTGTATATAAAAACCAAATGGAAACACATGCATATCTCCATTTTAAGACACTTTTTGTTGGCAAGAATACATGCCTATAGAGTAGAATATGTATGATTGATATGTCTAAAACTAAAACTAAGCTTAGCACAAAAAACCTAAAGCAAAAGTTGTTGATGAGAGAATAAAAAGTCCATAAAATAAGATGAATGCACTACAAGAAAAACTACTTTTTGCTATAACCAGTTACCGTCGCAAAAACTTAAATGTTTGTGACGGCATTTCTCCGTCGCATGTCGTCGTATCTGCTTCCATCGGAAAAGATAGTTATTGCAACCAACCATCGCAAAAACTAGTTATTGCAACCAACCATTGCAAAATCTAGTTACAAAAACATTAATAATGCGATGAATTAAGGCGACGAAATGTTTTTGCAACGGCAACTATTTGTCGCAATTAGTGTTATTTGCGATGACATATTGACCGTCACAAAAGATATTGTTTGCAACAAAGAGTACGCCGTTGCAAAAAGTATTATTTGCAACAAAGATTACGCCGTCGTAACAACTTATTATTTGCGACTAACTTTGTGTTGTCGCAAATAAGTGTTATTTGTGACCAATCGGTGTTGGTCGCAAATGAATATTTTTTTCTGTCCATCCAAATAAATCTTTTTGTGACCAAGTCGTCTCAAATGCTATATGGAAAAATGTATAGCATGCACCTAATTAATTCAAATCCTATATTACAATATAATTTAAATTATATAACAACAAGCTCATACACAACAAGCTCATTTACCACAATATTGACTCAATTTAACATATGAACCTAATAATAGGTTAATATCGATTCATGTCTAATAAAATTAAGTATTATAAGATTCTACAAAACAATGACATAATAAAGTTCAAAACATAAAACTAAATAAGTGTGAAGAATTAAGTGTTATAGACTTTTACAAAACATTAACTCAATAAAAGTTTGAAAAATGAAATCCAATAAGAGTTGGAAACATTCAAAACATTTAAATCTTCAATCATCATCATCATCATCATCATCATCATCATCTTCACAACTCTCTTCATTTTCATTGTCATCATCATCTTTTTCGGAGTCTTCCTCCAAGCTATTCTCATTGCCATCTTTTTCATTAACATTGCCATGATGAACATCTCTTACATTTTCTTGAGAATTAGCTATCACATCCCTAAGATCATTACCACCTCCCTGCACACAAACATAATACATGCAAACATTTTAAAATTCAATAGTACACTATTAAAATGAAAATTTTGCATTAAAGCCTAAGATGCATATAGGTTTGGTACGCGTATTAAAAAATATTAGTGATGAGATAGCTTGAATAACCCAATTAAACAGAATAGCTACAAATTAATATACAGTTTTTCATTATATTGTTCTTATATAGAAAACTCATGAATTATAATTAAAATTCTACCATTACCTGTTGACGGAATTCCTTCATACGCAGACTCAACCAGTAATCTATAACCGATTGTCGCATAGTCATGAAGAAAATCCTATTTTCATACGATTTCAATGCCTCGGCAGCAACACATACCTCCACATCACTGACGCCCGGCATGGAGGACAACTTCTCCATGCAAGTCTTAAAGGAGAAACTATCGTCCTCTTCCTTGCTTTGTTCAATGATCTTGCTTCTACGATCACTCAAAGATATTAATCTATTCAGCGCTTCCACTGTGTGGTCAGAACTTTTCTTCTTTGAGACACTAGGGCTTGGGTGCTCTAATTGTTTCCTTTTAGTCCTGGATGATCCGGCATTGTTGTAAGAAACTTTCTTGCCCGTTGAGTGCCATGGGATTGTGTCCTTCTCAACCTCAAGCACGGGACTATCCAACGAACCGGATCCCTCGTCCAAGTTAACAATAAGATCATCGCCTCTCACGAAGCCACCCGTGTGGCTAGCTATTGCCCATTTGCGGTGGATGAAGCCACAAGATCATGGATCTTCAAAAACAATGGGAAAGGCTTATCTCGGCAAACCTTGTATTCCTTGTTGAGCTGCATGATAGCTTGCAATTATGGCTTAATGTAGGAGGGGCGAATACAAACTTGGGCATGTGATAGTGGCTCAGAGAATATATTGAATTAGGTACAAGCAAAATGATTAGGATCTCTAGTGCGGGGCTTGATTTTTGGTGATATAAAAGATTAGGATCTCTTTAAAGAAATGCAACACTTGGATTTAATAAGTGGGCTTTGTTATCAAACCCATCTTGCATCTTATGAACCACATTTGTATGGCTAACATAATCCAGAGCCACTATTTTCATATGCATTTTAGGGCGGTTAAAGTAATGCTAGCTAATCATTACTAAAGATTGATCACAATTCCATGATGTTGTATAACCTAACTTTCTACGTGGCTCCTCCCATGAATTGTTGTTTTGCTTATGCTGAGATTTTATCTTTGACTCAGTCCAAATGGCTTATCAATTTTATGAACTCCTATTTGTTTTATGCGTATTTGAGATTCCATTATTGCCAAAAACCTATCATTGCAAGAAGGTACAAATGATGCTTACCTTAATAATCTCCTCTCACACTACTAGATAACCAGGGCTTGGTCATTGAGTGTCAAAATCCCATGACCATCCACTCTTACCAACCAATGACGAATGCAACTTGTATAGCTTCTTCAAAGTCCTCCATCTACATTTCAACTGGGGCAAAGTGGTGTCTTCTTTGGTCCCTTTTTGGTATGCATTCCATATTATGAACCATATTTCCGGTCTAAAGGAACCCAAACACACACCGGGCTGTGAGCTTTCCTCCAACAACAGGTCAACTATTGCTTCATCACTAGAAATCGTCCAGTTATTCATGCACGGCAGCCTCTACACATCTTGATGGGAACCTACATGTTCGGGATTCCTTCCAGGCACTGGTTGGCTCCCTTGTCCTGTGCCCTCCATTAAAATTGGCTTCGCATGACACACTGGCAAGTAACAAAAGAAAGGATGAGAGATAAGGTACAAAATTGAATAAGTTGTCTATGGAGACAATATAATCAAATAAACAAACTATGCCAATGAATGTGGAATATTACCATTATCTGACAAAGAAGAAAATCTGGAGATGTATGAAATGATCATCAAACCGCCATGAAAGTATAACAGATAAAAGATTCTCCACATTCTTGGTTGAGATGTGTGACTAGTCACTAAAAATTCAACTTTAATCTATTGTTAGCTGACTAGTCATTAAAAACTTTGACCATTAGATCTTTATAATCTAATGCCTTCCAAACATAGATCAGTGCTTACAGGCATTAGATCATGTGGTTGAGGGTCAAATGTACACTTTATTTAGTCGGTCAGTGAGCTTTTTTGGTATGAGAAAAAGTGATGTCATTAATAAATAAAAGACATGAAGAAGAAGGTAAATTTCTTTAATTTATAAAAAAAATGAAACAATTAAATCAGAGAAGAGAAATCTTTTGACAGAGGATTTCTACAAGCATACTTTCACCCAAGCTTTGCCTGTCGACGGTGTCACTCCCATCCAAAAATCAGTCCGTGGAAGCAAGCTAGACAGTGCAACTCGAGAGGGTGGAGAAGAGGAGAGGTGGGATAATATTTCTTTGTGTAGATTGGGAGATGGAGAAGAGAGGGATCGGGAGAGAGTCACAGTGGTCTGCCGGTGATGCAGCAAAGGGAAAGAAGATGAAGGTAGAAATTTAATTTGGTTTCTTTTGTTAATCATGTGTTTCAACGGTCATGATTTCTTTTATAAAAAAAAAAACATTTCACTATCCGAACACATGGGTTCAGTTAATAATTTGGTGAGGGTTATTGTGGTCTTTTCCTTTTGAAACAATTAATGCTAACTATTGTTTTAAATTAAGTTTAAAATGAATTATTATTTTAAATTCGCAATTAATTCTACCCTGTCTTGTGAAAGTGTTGGGGATAATTAAATTGGGGATATCCATCCCTAGAGATATCTTCAACCAAACAGAGCCTAAGTGCTTTTTAAACTATAAAACTTAATTTATGATAATATTAATATGCAATAAATTTGGTCTTATGGCCATATAATTTTGATGGGCCCCATAAATTTGGTCTAAGAATGTCCCATAATTTTGGAGGACTCCATAATTTTTTTAAATTATATTTAAATTTTCATTTACTATTATTCTATCCATATAATATTATCTCATCACTAAGTTTTTTATGCACTATAGGTAATTAAAAAAATCTCAAATCTCTAGACTTTATTAATATCAATATTTATTTATTGTAATTATTAATAAAGATTTTTTTTAATATAGTTTGTTATTTAATAAAAATGATTTTAAATAAATTTACCATAATTTTGCCTAGGGCCTCATTTTTGCTAAGATCCGCCCTAATTGTTGTTATAAAGTTTTTGTTGTTTGTCAAAAGAAATTATATTTTTGTTATGTTTCATTTTGTTGTTATCAAGCACTCAAGTTAATTGCATTTGTTGCAAGATATATATATATATATAATTCGGTTTGAGTGGGATAGGTCATCTAGCCAGGCAAACTAATAACTCAAATTGGAGACTAATTCACTCTCCAGTCCGGTTTTAAAAAAATGGGACAAAATCAATCTAACATCATGTTCCTTAATTAACTATCACTAGCATTGTAATCGTTATAGAATATTAACTATGGTTTTGGGAGCTGGGCTATGTGCCTTCTCGGCAATCACCTGCACAAAGACCCCTAGCATATAAGAAAGCTCAAGTTTCTGGCCATTACTTGTGCACTTTAGGGTAACTTTAATCGTTATACTATCATAGAGTTTGATGTCCAAACCGCCTCATCAGCCCATTAAACTCTTATCCATTAAACTATCTTCTATAATAGTTATACTATAAAATAAGATCCGCAATCAACCCATTGGACTCATACCATTAAACCATCTCCCATAATAGGTATACTATAAAATTACATGACTAATTTTTAACGACTAGTTTTTAACTGCTAGTTTTCACACAACTAATTTTTTATGTTTTTAAATTTTTTTAAATAACTTTAGTTATTTTAAGAGGATTATAATTACTTGGTTATTCTATTTTCTTAATATTAGATTTATTCAAAATATAGTTGAAAATTGGAAGATGAAGAAGTGGATAAGTTTTGTTTGAGAATGTAGGTAGTTATAGAGATAAAATAAAATTAAAAAAAATTAAAAATTAGAAAGAGTCATGGGTCCCATACTTTATTTGAATTAAAAAAATATTTTTTTTTTTTTAAAAAATGAGTGCCCACATTTAAAAAAATATTTTAAAAAAAAAATAAAATGAGACCCCCACTATTGGCCACTGAGCACTTAGTGCCACTAAGCGCCAATATGAGTGGAGTCATGAGCCCATTAAAGATGCTCTTTCCTCCATGCCTGGCCTTTGCATGTTAAACTATGGAGTTCAAATCAAGGATTGCATGGGCTACTAAACCATCACAAGGACTGTTAATTAAGCTATCATATAGCCTTAATTTTTTGATTGTACTATCATTAATGATGACTTTTGGGCCATGGTTGGTGAAGAAGTTCGCATATATGTAAGGGATAATCTTTAAATGATATGCGTGTATAAAAAAGATTTATAAAAGTCCTCGTGAGCAAGCAAAGAATGAGTGAGGATAAGAAATACAATTCTTGAGTGGGAAAATTATTATAATCCTTTGAGTGTCTTTGAAAGTGTTACACACCAAACAAAGTGTATGTAAGGTGTAATTGTGTACTCTTAAACTACTCATTATAGTGGATATTGCAGTAATAGTCAACAGAATGTAGCTCATTTATGAATGAACCTATATAAATTCCAGTGTTTTTTTTTGCTCTCTTTATTTCATTTTATATCGTTCTTGTTAAAGGAACTTAGGATTCAAGACCCCACAAATTCCTAACAATTGGTACTAGAGCCTAATTGTTGAAATTGATGATGTCTATCAAAGAAAGATCAGTCTTGGGATTTGCAAGGTTCGACAGCATGGATTTTGGGTTTTGGATAATGCAAATAGAAGACTATATGTATAGTAAGAAATTGGATCTACCTTTAGGGACAAAACCAAAAGCTATGAAGGAAGAAGAATGGAAACTTCTTGACAAGCAATTACTGGGAGTTATTTGTCTGACTCTCTCAAAGAATGTTGCCCATAATGTGTCCAAGGAAACAACTATAGTAACTATGATGAAGGTCTTATATGGCATGTATGAAAAGCCTTCTACTAATAATAAAATACATCTTGTCGAGAAACTCTTCAACATGAAGATGATAGATGGCGCGTCTATTGTTGAACACTTAAGCTATTTCAGGATTATAGTCAATCAATTGATTTCTGTAGAGATTCAGTTTGATGATGAGATGGTGCTTTTGCATTGTTAGCATCTTTACGTAATAGTTGGGAAGCAATGAAAGCAGCTATTTCTAACTCTTTATGCAATGCTAAGATGAAATTTCATACAAATCATAAATATAGTTTTTGCAGAAGTACTCTGCACAAAAGACTTTGGGGAAGCTTCTACATCTGGTTTTGCTTTGAATATTGATAGAGGTAGAAGATTTGATTGGAATAATAAAGGCAATAGTTAGTCTAAGAGCAATAGAAGTAAGTCTAGAAATGCCATATTCAATGTTGGAATTGTGGCAAGATAAGCAATCTGAGGAGCAATTGCAAAAGGCCAAAAAGGAATGATGGCAAGAATTAAGAGGTTGTAAATGCTCCAATACAAGATGCCTTACTACTCACTTTTGATTGTACTAATAATTTTTCGGCAATTGATTCAGGCGCTTCCTTCCACACTACTGCACAACGAAACATTCTAGAAAATTATGTTATAAAAATCATGGAAAGATGTATCTCGTAGATGGAAAACCTTTGGATATCATTGGCATTGGTGATGTCAGTCTAAAAATGGCAGATGACTCATGTGGAAAATTCACAAGGTAAGACAGACTCCAACTAATAAGAAATTTGATTTTTGTTGGACGGTTGGATGATGAAGGATATGCAATACCCGTCAATGAAAAAATGTGGAAGGTTACTAAGAGTGTCATGCTAATTGTTCATGGAACCAAAGCTGGTTCTCTACAATACTAACTCAAATTTAAAGGCATGGTTGCAATGGCTGATGTTGAAAGCAAAAACAGTACTATGGCACAACAGATTGGGCATATGAGTGAAAAAGAAAGAAAATCTTACAATCTCATGAAAAATTACCTAGGCTAAAAACTATTCAACACAGATTGTGTGAAAGTTGTATCAATGGCAAACAAAGAAGGTCAGTTTTTCAAAAGGTGTTAAGCCAAAGTTTACCATGTTAGAGTTGGTGTATACACACGTATGGGGCCTTATGCAATTTCTCTTCTTGGAGGCTCTACATACTATGTAACTTTTATTGATGACTTAAGCAGAAAAGTATGGGCCTATTTTCTCAAACACAAGTTTGAATTTTTTTTCTTTTATCAATATTTCGAAGGCCATTGTTGAGAATGAGATAGGTTTAAAACTAAAGAGCTTAAGATAGATAACGATGCGGAATATAAGGAGTTGAAGAAGTATTGTACTGATAATTATACGGTAATGATTTGGACTCTTTCGAGGAAACCATGGAAAATCGGTGTAGAAGAAAGGACGAATGTAACATTGAATGAACATGCCAGGAGAATGAGATTACATGCGGGATTGCCTAAGATGCTTTGGGTAGAGGCGGTAAGCATAGCTACCTATTTAATCAATAGAATCTTTCCACATCATTAGACTTCAAATTGCCTGAAGAAATATGGAGTAGTAAATATTTAAACTTTTCCCATCTGAAGGCTTTTTGTTGTGTTTTTTATATTCATGTTGATCCTACTATCAGGAGTAAATTATATGCTAAAACCAATAAATATTATTTTATTGGATATGGAGATTCTAAGATTGGTTATAGGTTCTGGGATAATTGAGCCTGAAAGATTATTAAAAGCAAGGATATGATCTTCAATGAAGAAATTTTGTATAAAGACATAATAGCTTAAGATTCAAGAAGTTCAAAAACAGATGATGAAGTCAGTGAGAGGAATCTTCCTGAAGTTGAGACAAATACCATAGAGGTTGAAAAATCAAGTAACTCATGAGGAAGAGATACAGAGAACTCCTGGAGCTACTAGGAGATTTAGAAGATTTATCAGACCACCACAAAGGTATTCTCCTTTCCTTTACTACATCTTAATGATTGATAAAGGTGAACTTGAATATTATGAAGAAGCAATTCAAATGCAAGTTAGCCAAGAAATATGAGATGAATTCACTAATGACAAACAACACATGGCAACTTGCAGAGTTACCAAGAGAAAAAACTTTTACAAAATAAATGGGTCTACAAGATCAAATAGGGATCATATGGCTATGAAAGATATAAAGCAAGGCTTGTAGTCAATGGCTTTCAGCAAAAGAAAGGTATTGACTATACTAAAATATTTTATCCTGTTGTTAACAGATTACCACTGGAACTATACTTTTGATAATGGAAAAAGAAGACTTGTTCCTAGACCAGTTAAATATGAAAACAACATTCCTTCATGGTGATTTAGAGGAAGATATTTACATGGTGCAACCATATGGATTTGAAGTGCAAGGAAAGGAGAATATGGTTTGCAAACTTCAGAAAAGTCTATATGGCCTTATACATGCTAACACTTAGATAGTGGTATAAAAGGTTTGCTTGTTTCATGAACAATGGTGGATTTCAAAGATGTCATGCATGTCACTATTGCTACCTTAATTTTGTTGGTAACTTTTATGTTATCTTACTATTGTATGTTGATAATATGTTGATAGCAGAAAAGTGCAAACGAGGGATTGACAAGCTAAAGGTTGAGCTGCCAAAGGAGTTTGTTATGAAAGACTTGGGAAGTGCCCAACAAATCCTTGGTATGAGAGTTGAAAGAATGGTATCTTAACATTGTCATAGGAAGAATATATGAAGAAGATATTAAACAAATTTCACATGGGGAATGCAAAGCTAGTAAGTGTTTCTTTAGCAGAACATTTTAAATTATCTAATTGAGCAAGAAGGAGGTCATATAGCTCGAGTACATTTTGCTTATGTATAGGTAGTTTTATGTATGTCATAATTTGTACCAGACCTGATATTGGGAGTTGTAAGTGGAGATATGAACATTCCAGGGAAATAGCTATTAGCAAGTTATAAAATGAATATTCAGATATTTAAAAGATACAACATGATATGCCTTGCATTTTAAAAAGACAGCTTTTGAACTACATGGTTTCGTTGTTGCAAATATGGTAAGAGATGTATATGGCAGAAAGAGTACTATTGGGTATGTCTATACCTTGGAGGTATAGCAATAAGTTGGGTCTCTAAGCTGCATAAAATAGTAGAACTATCCATTGTGAAATCTGAATATATAGTAGTTGTTGGGAGTATGCCCTCGCATGTCAATGCGGATATTTATATTATATATTCTTATTACTAATAATAGGCATTTATTTTGATGTTTATATCAAATTTGTGTTGGAATTTTAATAAATTTTGAACAATATAATCCATATGTGCTAAGTTAAACCTTCTATTCATTATGAGATAATAAGAATACCACTCGAAGAGTTTAGTACTTGCACATTTAAGTAGTTCACAAATCAAAAAATCTTTAATTGGACATTAAATATTGATGATCTATATGACATGTATTTTTACAAAGAGTGCCAGTCGAACACTATATGATAGTGGGATCATGTGTTATAGATAAATTGATGGTATTTATGCATTCGAATATGACTCGTTACAATTTAATCATATGAGTTTACTCTTTCACTGTTGATTGGGATTGTTGAATATGATCATATGAGTGGGCCTTTGACTTGAGATATTATAATCACAATGTGATGATGTTATCTAGTCTGTTACCAGAGTAGTTAGGCTCAGTTTACCTTTTGGTAACGACAACCTCAAAGTACAACTATATTGGGTAAGTAGCAGTTGTGAGTGATCACCAAGAAAGAATTCATTCTCTCAGAAGTAAATGAATTAGTATCTTATGCAATCACATGTAAGTGAGATTACAAGACCTTGGTAAAGGCAATCAAACTAATCATGTGGGACACGAAGGATAGTTTGGTGATCTTACTCTACTATGATTATAAGTATATAATCAAGTTTAGTGAGTTTGACATTATCCATAGCTCTCACTCGGTTGAAATACAAGAACGAAGGGTTTATACACGTATTATAATCATAATAAGAAAGATTCATAACGATCTTATTCATTTATGTTCGATTGAACTACGACGTGGAGCCACGAGACTAGCTTGGTGTCACCCACATCTTCTTCCATTATCAGTAGGGATAAATTGAGAGAGTCACGCTTGAAAGAATTCAAAATTAATCTTGTTTTGAGTGTAGGTGTAAAATTAATTTACAATATTAGTGCATTGGATGAAGAATAATTGTAAATTGGGTTATAGTTTAATCTTAAATTTAAATTTTAATTAAATTTCAATTGAATCAGATAATTAATCAAAATTGCAAAGACATGAAGACAAAAGTAGTTTTAATTTCTTTATGACTCATATTTCTCTTAGGACTCTATAATAGAATAATGTTTATCATCTTTTATGAGTCCCTATAATTATTTTTTATTAAGACTCCATGGGATGATATTGATTATGTTTTGTGAACATCCTATAAATATGACTTCTCTCTAACCCAATTGAAGTAGTGGGAAAAGAATTATATTCCCTCATGAGAATAGTTCCCCAATATGTCTCTTCATTTCTACCCTTACCCGCTATTTCAGAGAGGAAGATGAGGATGTTTCTAAAATCCTGTGTGTGATCTAAAGGCATGGGGCCTTTATTCGACACTAGAAGATCTAGGACAATCCAAGGAATGATTTTACACATCAAATAAAATATTTGGAACACGAAAAGGTATTCTTCAAGTCTTAAATCAAAATTAGAATTAAATATTATGGTATTCATCAAACCAACTAGTTAATATTTCAATTTCATTTCGCTTCTGCATGCCTTTGAGTATTTTGTATAATTTTGCTATATTTCCTAACAGTAGTGACCAAAGTCGGTAAGCAGATGGTATGGCTACAATCATCTTTAAAAGAACTTGCGCAAGCTCAAGGAAAGGGAACCCTATACTGTGACAGTCAGTGCTATACACCTGCCAAGAAATCCTGTCTATCATGCCATAACAAAGCACAATCACGTAAGATGCCATTATATCAGAACAATCTTAGAAGATGAAAAATTGATACTAGAAAAAAAAATCCTTGGTAGTTAGAATCCAACATATATTCTAACAAAGATTATTTTTACTCAAAAACTGAAGTCGTGTGAAACTTTAGTTCATCTTCTCCATGAATAGAGAAGATTTATTATCGCTGCCATAAAGACAAAATGCTTCATTTGTCTCTAAGTGGGAGATTATTGTTAACCTATGCAATTCAAATCAAGGATCACATGAGCTACTAAACCATCACAAGGGTTGCTAATTAAGCTATCATCAAGCCTAAATTTGGTTGACTTTGCAGCTATTAAAGATGACTTTTGGGTCATGGTCGGTGAAGATGTTTGCATGTATATAGGGGTGATCTTTAGATGATATATATGCGTGCGCAAGAAAAACATTTATAAGAGTCCTTATGAGCAAGCAAAGAAAGAGTAAGTGTGAGAAATGTTGTTCTTGAGTGGGAAAATTATTATAATTCTTTGAGTGTCTTTGAAGGTGTAACGCACCAAACAAAGTGTGTGTGAGGCATAATTGTATACTCTTGAAATGTTCATTATAGTGAATACTACAACAATAATGAGACAGAAGATGGCCTATTTATAGGTGGTCCTGTATAAATTAATTCTGGTGTTATTTTTTTTTATTTTATTCTATTTATTTCATTTTATAGTATTCTTATTAAAATGAATTTAGGAATTTCATTTAACAAACTAGTTCTATCAAGAACGCGGAACATGGACAACCTTCTCTCTGAACTCCTAAGTGGTGGAGCTGGTGGAACTCACGGCGGAACGAAGCGGAAACCGTCTATGGGCGGCGGCGGGCATCGACATAAAACCCAAGCTGTTCGAGGACGTGTCAAGTCGGGAGTCTCTTATGCTCAAGCGGCCAGTCCTCCGGCGACGACAACGCATTCCGATCGCACTTCTCACTATTTTTGAGCAGAACATGGAGAGCAACATCAGGATCTAGGTTGGACGGTCTTCCATCGGAAAGGTAAGTCCAAATTAAAGCTCTTAAATCCCACTCCAGGCCAAGGCCAACAAGACTCTGCTCAACTTCATGAGCTTCGCCGCCGATCACCGGAATCATTGAAGCAGTGCGCTAGGTGCTTTCGCTCTACCCACAAGACTGAAGACTGTAGACATCTCATTGTTTGTTTGAGATGCTCGCGAACGGGACACACAGCGGTGCATTTTCGCGTCCCCTCTGATGATCATCGACGTAAACCCAGAATAACTGCTCGGCAGAGTCGTCGGTCTTCTCCAACTCTCGACAACTCCTCATGCAACTCAAGCCGAAACTTGAAGCCTAGGTCTCAGCTGATGTCCCCATAGGATGATTCATCACCGGCCCTCGGCGATCACCCCCACAGCACCAGGACAAGTCGGGAGTCTCGCCCTCCACCACTACCCCACCGCAACATTTTACGGCGCAAACCCCTCGACGGATCTCCCTTTCTCTGCCGCTATCTTTGGATGCCACAAACGAAAAACTAGAGCTGAGTAAAGTGGTGGTTGCGACCATCATCTCCAGCTTTATCTACGGCGAGCACCTCCTCGAAATCCTTTCCAAAGAGCTTGATATACCAAAGGTGGGCTCCGCCTCCATTTTTAGAGGAGACCCTTTTATCCTTACTTGCACCAATGCAAAGGAAGCAAAACTTGGTGCAGACCTAGAAGAATTACATTGCTATTCCCCTCTTAGTCACTGTAAACTGCGCCTAGCTTTGTGGTCGCCAGAGATCGGCTCCTCTGGACTGGCTGTGGGAAAGGTGGAATGGGTACACATCTGGAACCTTCCACTCCATTGTTGGGGTTGGAACACCGTTTCAGAAATTACACGTCCGGTCGGTGAACTTGTCACAGTCCGCCGGCATGAAGATGAACCGACCACTACTCTGAGTGCTCTTGTACGATTACGGCCATCTTCCTCCTTTCCTTTAGACGTCGACTTGAGCTTTGGTATGAAGCACTTTTTTGTTTTACTGACGGCCGGTAGGCGTTCAATGGTTCCCATGTTTAATCCAAGTTTAGACTTGTACGTGCTATCGGATGATGTTGTAACAAGATCGGACGTTGGCCGGCGTTCAACCCACCAAATCCCTGCGATGGCGAAAGGAAAAGGTAAAGAGACGGAGCCTCAGTGTCGATCCCATACTAGGACCCCGACGCCAAGAGAGGGTAGTGTCAGCGACCCCTCGGCGTGGCCTGAGTTTCAAATGGCCGCCGATGACCTCCTAGAACGCCAGAGCAGGTCGTCAATGATGGCTTACGGGGATACTCAAAAGACCATTGGTCTTTCCCCACCCCATGCTGCGACTAGCGGTCCGGCGAGTGTCGAGTGTACAGACTCGGTTCTCCATGTACAGGCTCCGTACGGTGTTGTCGACGCAGGAGTGGCGCGCAGGAGCTGTGATGCTGACTTGTCAATGGATGGTTCGGCTGTCTCTTGTAACGTAGAGAAGGAGGTGATTGCATGCAGCTTTAACCCATATGCAGTCATGCAACCATTGATCAAAGGCCAAGGATGCTTATCTCAAGACAAAAATATCACCTTAGACCAACCTTTAACCAAAGATGATGGGCTAGCCCATACTCTTTTGGCCCATTCAAAGGCTCAAAGCCCGTCTGTTTCAATCCCCATGGGCCAGATGGATTCAACACGGGCCGACACTATTCCTAGTCGGTCCATCCCAGATTTTCCCTCTTCCTTGATGGGCCTAGGGTCTTTAATTGCCCCAAAAAAGAGCCCAACTGATCATAGGGAGACCACCTCAAGCCCTAGAGCTAGAGACATTGTTTTAGCAACAAATCCAGATCCTACCTCTGATATGATGATTGAGTCGTTTAGGGATGCTTCACGACCACGCCATGGAGTGGTGATCCCACCAGGTTTTACTTGGCATTTTATGTTGGGGAGTTGGTCACTTGTTCCAAAGGCCAACACCATTCTACTAGACTCTTTTCTTCCTGACCCTGACTACACTTTACCAGAGGATGATGTAGGGGAGGGGTGGACTGAGGAGAATCTGCTAGAGGCCTCCCCTGCTGATTTAGCTCTTTTGGAGGGCACAGCTACTGAGGCACTAGACACCACAAATAAGATAGCTAATAGTCCCAACCGATCCTCCTCGACATCTGATGACTCTAATCATGGTGCTGCACTTAACACAAAAGACCAGAATCATGGTCACATGGCACAGTCAGTAAAAGAAAGCAGGCGTAGTCAAAGACAGAAAAAGCCCTCGACAAGATGGAACGAGGAAGCAGGTTTTACGGCCCAGCCTCCTAGATCTGCAAATAAGAAGGTTCTTCGCACCTCCCCGGAAGGTACATCTTTTGACCCTCTGCTTATTTCTGAATGGTCTGATATTCAGTTAGAACTATATTGTTCAGCTTGTGGTATTGTTTTTGACGATGTAGCCTCTCATAAAACGGCATGCTTAAACCACCTTAGATCTGTAGAAACCTCTAGAGCTGGTCAGTCAAAGACACAGCCGGGCCCTAGTATGGGACCCCGATAAATTTAGTTTGCCAATGAACATTATCTCCTGGAATGTTAGAGGCCTGGGGAGGCCAGATAAAAGACATGTTGTAAAAGATTTTTTTGACCTTCACAATACCGACATTTGTTGTATACAAGAGTCCAAGTTAGCTGAGGTATCTGCAACCAGTTGGCGTTCAATAGGTGGGAGTAATCTTAATTGTTTTTGCTTTACCCCTGCCCTTGGATCTTCGGGAGGTATGATTATTGGGTGGAAGGGGTCAATGTTCAAAGGCACCCTAATACACTTCGGACCTTTCTGTATGACTGTAGAATTCTCAAACTTCTATGATCATCGATCTTGGATGTGTACGAATGTCTATGGGCCAAATGCTAGAAATCTAAAGGCAAACTTCTGGAAGGAGATCCGTGAGAGTAGGAATGCCAAGCTCTTACCTTGGATTATATGTGGGGACTTCGATGCGATTTTTTCACCCACTGATAAGAGCACGGGCAATCCTAATTGGGATGACATCCATAACGCTCTCGACTTGATTAGAGATCTTAACCTCGTTGAGCCTCCGTTTAGAGGTTGCCAATTCACATGGACCAATGGACAACCTAATCATCCAGTGTGGGTGCATCTATATCGGTTCCTGGTCACCTCAGACTGGATATCCATCTTTCCTAGGGTCCACCAAGTTTGTCTCCCACGCTTTAGCTCAGACCATGTGCCCATTCGTTTGGAATCGGGTAACCACTCTTTTAAACCAAAACATTTCAAGTTCGAGATTGCTTGGTGCGCGTCTGAGGACCTAGCAGCTTTGCTTCAGGAGTGGTGGTCAGTGCCGCATGTGGAGGGATGCGGAGCCTTCATCATCGCTAAAAAACTGATGTGGCTCAAGAAGCGTCTGAAGCTGTGGGTAAAACACTCTTTCGGAGCAATTAAAGATAGAAAGCTCGACATTCTTCAATCCTTACAGGCCTTAGACATTGTAAAGGAATCAAGGAACCTTAGGTCAGATGAGATCGCGAAGGATTCAGAGCTAAACCAAGCACTATCTACAACACTCAAACAAGAAGAAATTTACTGGAAATAGAGATCTCGTGTGACCTGGCTAAAGGAGGGCGATGCGAACACCAAATTCTTTCACTCTGTTGCAAATGGACGTAGAAATCAAAACCTTATCCAAAGTATTCTCTTTCAAGGCTATACTTACACGGGTGATAAGGAAATCGGAAAGATTTTCTCTAATCACTTTCGCGATCAATTTGGTTCCAAACGTCAGCACCGATTCCGATTTGACTGGGGTCATCTACTGTCTAATCGGCCTGTGGTTGATTTAACTCCTTTAGAGTTGCCGTTCACCTCAGACGAAATCAAGGCTGCCACTTTGGACTTGGGTTCATACAAAGCACCAGGGCCTAACGGCTTTCCCATGTTCTTTTTTCAACAATACTGGGACATTGTTGGTACAGATATTATAACACTGTGCAATGATTTCTACGCCCACTCAGCTAAAATTGAGAGAATCAATTGGGCAAGTATTTCTCTGATTCCAAAGTCAAAATCTCCGGAAGCGGTATCAGACTATAGACCGATAAGCTTAATCAACTCATCCCTTAAGATTATATCTAAGATCTTGGCTACAAGGCTGGCCAAAATCATTGACCGCTTGGTGGATCCCTCGCAGTCAGCGTTCATTAAAGGTCGCTTTATCATGGATAATGTGGTGGCTGCAGAAGAGCTAATTTTCAGCCTTAAAAAATGAGGCATTCCTGGAAATGTTGTGAAGGTGGACTTCGCGAAGGCTTTCGATATGGTAGATTGGGATTTTTTGGTCGAGTTGATGCAAGCTAGAGGCTTTGGCCCTCGCTGGAGAAAATGGGTTGAACAACTTCTTCGCACTTCTAAAGCTAATATTCTTATCAATGGTTCCCCCACGGGCTACGTTCGTTATCAACATGGACTTCGCCAAGGCGATCCTCTATCGCCCTTACTCTTTATCCTAGCTGCAGACGTGCTCAGCACCATGTTTACACATGCTTTGACCTCTAGGATCTTACACGGGGTGCCTCTTGGAAGATTTGGTAACGTCTGTCATTTGCAATATGCTGACGATCTTATTATCCTCACTGCTGGGGGAGAGGAGGACTTGAGAATCATTAAACTTATCTTATATCTCTTTGAGGGCATGTCTGGTCTTTCCATTAACTTTCAAAAGACTTGTCTTTTGTCAACTAAGTTTGGTGACCTACCTAGTCAAAGTGCGATTGCCACCCTGAATTGTGCATCAAGTACTCTCCCTATCACCTACCTTGGGGTTCCAATTGCCGGAAGACGCCTTAGGTGACAAGATTGGGAAAACTTATTTCAGGAATCAAGTCCAGGCTTGCATCATGGAAAGCTAATTTTTTGTCTCTAGGGGGGCGACTCACCCTCATCAACTCAGTGTTGACTGCTATTCCGACGTATTGGATGTCCATCTATAAATTACCCGGTTGGGTATTAAAATCTATTTATCGCCTTCGAAGAGATTTCCTTTGGAGAGGAGCTGATATTGATAGACCAAAATGTCGACTTGTTAATTGGAAGCGGTTGTGTCGCCCCCGTGACCACGGAGGCTGGGGAATAATTGACCTTGGAGTTTTCAACTGTGCTTTATTAGGAAAATGGTGGTGGAAACTCATCCAAAACCCAACTTGGTGCATTTCCATCCCTCTACAATTCAACTACCTCCAAACTGACCCGCATTGGAGCTTGTTCCATAATAAGAAACTGCGCAGCTCCTTTTTCTAGCAAGGGATTCAACACTCCCTCAAGGCTTTTAGATCTTGTACACAATCTTGTATTGCAGATGGGTCCTCTACCTTCTTCTGGCTTGACAATTGGTACTTGGGCCAAGCCCCAAAAAATGTTTGGTCGGAGGAATTCGATAACTCCATGAACCAAAAAGGGATTGTCAGAGATATAATTGCTACCTTCAGGGGTACAAATGCTTTCCAGGAGCAGTTGTTAGACGACATTCTCCTCAGAATCTCTAGGCAACCCCTTAATAGACCGGACAGTAAATCATGGAAATTATATGCAGATGGCAAATTCTCGGTTAGATCCTTCTATAGATTTCTCATTGATGGTGGGATGCGATGTGGGGTCACCCCGACCATTCTCAAAAGCCTTGCCCCCCTGAAAATTAATCTCTTCAATTGGCTAGTATGGGACAATAAAATCCTCACACTAGAAAATCTTTTCTCTAGGGGATGCAACTGGATGGCTACGGCCACCTGCCATCTGTGTTGTAGTGACATCGAGACTGTTGATCATCTTTTTTTCACTTGCCCCTTCGCAACATCTGTTTGGAATCAGCTGATCCAAGTTATTGGTATCAGTAGGGCCCCTAACTCTAGGTCGGACATGTGGATTGGTTGGTATAAAAGGTTGGGCCACCGGCACCGTTTTCCCTGCTCCTTACTAGCAAGGGCAATCCTGTGGTAAATTTGGCTCGAAAGAAATAACTGTATTTTTAATTATGTACATATTTCTTCATCTATATTGGTTATTAAAATATGCCGTATGTTGCTCTCATGGACTTATGTAGCCCCGGCAGCCAAGAGACAAAAGCTGGAGGAGACAGCTTCAGCTATCAGGCGTAGCATTCAGTTCTCAGAGCCTTATGTGCGTGAGGAGCGAGACCCTGACATTGGTGAGGATGACATTATCGGCTAGTCCCTCCCACAGTTGATCATGCTCTTGGGAGGTGGCCTTCTTGCCTTGTAGAGGGTTGCTCCGAATTATCTTCTTTTGTTTTTATATGTTTTTTTATGTTTTCTTTCTTTTACTCTCTGTCTCTCCACCTCCGGTGGAACTTTCGTTTTTTTGTGTCTGTCTCTTATCTTTTTAATACATTGTGGTTTATCCACTTTATCAAAAAAAAAAAAAATGAATTTAGGATTCACGACTTACAAATTCCTAACATTGCATTCTCTCTTTATGCTACGCAGCACTCTTTTCCCTTCTTAGTGTTTCCTCACAAACATCTCACTTTTGCCTAAGGTTTGTTATATTCGAACTTTTGGAAAGAAATTAAACTATATATTTTTTAAGTATGTTTTCATTAATAATGAATGGATGCCATTTTTGAACTAGATAGAAGTTGCTTGCAATACCACTGGGAGTGTTTCTTGGGTTATAATGTTGGGACTTTGATGAACTATACTTGGAGTGTGGGTTGTGTACGTTGACAGTAGAACAATCCTCTATGCAATGACTTCTTTGTTGTTTGGGTTCGTTGGAGTGGTGTTGAAGAAAATGCATGGAATTATATGAGACCATATTCTTTGAGGTCACTAGGAAGGACCAAGGCTTAGGTGATCAAGGTAAACAAATGGCTCTTTGGAAAGGGAAGGTATATGATCCCTTTGGTAATGTAAGTCATGTGAGTATAAATGTTTGTTTGTTAGAATTATTGTTTGAATGTTTTGTATAGTGAACATATTTTAATACATTATCATGTTTATTTTTCTCCTTGTCTGTTGCAGGTAGTGAGTTCTAGCTCGGCAATCAGAATAAGTGAACTGCAAAACAAGGGAGTCGTAGGTGCGAAGTTCTCTGATTTTGTCATGAACTAATGGAGCCAAAATCTAGCTAAGATGGTTAATTATGTGGTGATTAAGTATCTAGCATGAAAAATGGTGTAATTAGAAGAAACAAGGCTATTAGCAATCCTATCATTAGGAGTATGGTTGTCCCGGCACACCAACTGCTCGATATGATGCCGGAATAGCCAAGTTGTGCAATTATCAATAATTGTTCCAATATAGTGTTGAATGCTAATGAAAGGAAGGCATAAATGATTTTGCCTAGTTTTTTTCTTCTCATCTTTAGTCCTTTTTTTCTCTTTTGTTCTTCTCTATTCTTCATCCAGTTCTTACAATTCCTGCTACTCTGCGAGTCTAAAAACTTGCTACGAAGGTGATTGCAGTGTCCAGTCATCTTTGGTAGGCCCGCAATTGGTGCTTTAGTTGATCCGAACCTGGTGTTTCCCCATGAATGAAGGTATGATGACGCTACGCGATCCTGCACCATAGATGAATAACTCTCCATCATCTATGATCAACTTGCCCAACATGACTCGATCCTCTCCAAACTCAATTCACTCCATTTCATTGTCAAACAACACACAGAAGCCTTTGACCTCACTATAACAATCTCTCACACCCAAACAATCTTATGATGAACGATATGATGATAAAGTTAGCCAAGCTGGATTCAATACTAGAAAAACAGGAAACAACAATGCAATTTTATGCCAGTATAAGTGAATTTTCCATCGCTATTAACTATTAGCAATAGGCTCAGAAATGTTACTATTCCGACGGGAATACTCAAGTTGCAATTTTACTTTTGTCACTAATTAAAACTTCCGTAGCTATTTTTACTGTTTGTTGACAAAGCATTCCATTGTGAAACAAAAATAATTCGTGGTTAATATAATTATAGAATATTCATTTTTGGATGGTTTCACAAACGTTCCATTGCTAACATTCTGTCGCTATGGTCTATTAGCGACGGAATGTTCCATTACTATTATTTTCATAGCAACAGAAATTTTGATTTTAATATCATTATTTTCCTTTTTAGCAATGGAATCATCATTGCTATGGTCTTGTTTTGCAAGAAATTTTCCGTTGCTATGTATTCAATAGCAACAAAAGTTTATGTATTTTTGTCACCATTGTATTAAATTATTGTTATCAATTTTCCATTGCTATGGTCTTTTTTATGTATTTCTGTTGCTAAACATCCGTTGCTACAATTTTATTAGCAACGAATTGTCCTTTTGTATGTATTCACTAGCAATGGGATTTATAATTTACTCCGTTGCTATTTTCAATTGCAGACCAAATATCCATTGCAATATTTTTATTAGAAATGGAATGAACCATTGCCCTTTTTTTATTGCTATTTATAATTTGCAAAGAAATTTTTATTAAACCTGCGTGACTAATTGCACAATTTATAACAATAATTTATAACCAATTAATGGATTAATGAACTTTTTGTTAAACAACCTGCGTGACTAATTGAAAAAAATTGTCCATTTCTATTCAACAAATATATACACAAAAGAACAAAGAAAATTAAACAAAATATTAGACATCCAAACAAATCACAAAGTAATCATATTTGAAATCTGAATAATAGATTAATGGATTTCTCTATTAGTATCATGCAAATAAGTGGTTCAGTTTCCTTATACAACTACGCACAAGCACAAAATTTTTTTCACAAAAGGAGATAACAAAGATACTTAAATAAAAGAAAAAGAGAAAATTCATGTCTACAAGATAATCCCATCCATGCTTCTCAGTAAATACTTTTGCAGCCTCTGCATTGTTGATGCGTCTCCGCAACAACACAACAGGGTGATGTGTGTCAACCCCTTGGGTTACCGCAAGTGCACGGGTCGTCAAGTAATAAAAGTGGACCCAAAGGGTCGGGTTGTCGAACCACAGGGAACAGAAGTACTAGTAATAGCCCCTCTTTTGATATTTAGCCTAATGAATGTAGTATGCGATGATCAAATGGCCAACACTAAGAGTGTCACCACAAGTGCGCAGGAAATAAAAAGGAAAAGAGTTCTCAATCAATAAAAGTGAGGTATCCGGACAATGCTCCCCCTAGGATTCGGGTGTTGGATGTAGATTACAAGTGTTTCTAAACGAAGACAATGAGTCGTGGGTATCCAAAGGTATAACGGCCCCCGCCTCCGGTCACCGATAACTAGTCCCCTACGAGGTCCCCGGCGGAGAATTCTCTCGACGCCTCACACCACATATGATCCGCTTAAAACTCTAGGGATCCCAAAGATATGACCAATTCCTAAAAGTAGATCTAACCCCCCCCCCGGGTGGAAGATCCCTAACCCCCTACGAGGTCCCGGCGGAGAATTCTCTCGACGCCTCACACCACATATGGTTGCTTGACACTTAGGGAATATGGAGATAGGAAATATTTCGTCGGAAGGGAAAGGGGACACTCCGCTATCTCACGGCTCACCCTCTCAACCCTCTTTACTCTTGGTAATTCTAAACCTAGCGGTGATCTCTCTCTTCACTAGACTCGAATAAAACAAGCAAGGCAATTAATAATGAAATCAAAAGCACAAACAAGCATTATGAACTCAAGAGTAAAACTCAATCGATAAATTCGAATAGAAACACAATGCAAATCTAATGAAAATAGGAATCCTAGGGTTTACATGTCCGAATACCCTCTAGGGGTTTAGCTCTCCATGGAGCGAGTCACAAAACAAATAATAAATTCAGAAATAAGTTCCAAAGACATAAAGAATAACCCCCTTAAATCCGTGATGATAGTCTTGATGGGTAGTTTCCACGTCTGGATTGAATCCACTCCGAAGCTAGGTCGCCGATGGCTTCCTTGACGCTATGACGGAGGAGGAATCGATCCAAGTTGGTGAGGAAAGCTTCCCAAAGCCGCAAAGAACTCCTTCCAAGCCCTAGCCGCCTTGTCTCTCGAAAGTGGCCAAAAAGATCCCTAAAAATTATCACAAGGCGGCTTTTATAATTTGAATTCGGGGCTTTACGCGGGCATCCACACGGGCATCCACACGCCCGTGTGGAAATTCCACACGGGCGTGTGAAGCACTTCTGCTCCAAGATTTTGATTCGCTTACGAGCGCTACTTGATTTGCTACCAGAAATGCTACAGTAAATGCTACGGTGATTTTTCCCCGAAGTCTTCCTTGGAGTCCACACGGTCGGGCACACGCTCGTGTGATAGGGTGTGTGGCTTTCTATGCTTTGAAATCCTCAAGAACCTTCCTACGCTTTGTACGGAAGGCTGGGACATGGGTGTACTTTCCCTTTGTGCCCTTTCGGTTTGTGTAATGACTTGTACTCCTCCGAAAGTTGGCAACACCCCCATGCATATGAACCCACGGCTTCGATTGTGGTCTTGGAACGTGTCATCACACCCTATCTTTGCTTCTTCCTGTATGTCATGTCTCCAAAGCCCTGTTTGCACAAAAGAACACAAAACACACCTTGTTAATGCTAAAATCTGATAGAAGTGATGCTCAATGCATATAAACTGATATTATAAAATATATATAATCAAGCACTTATCAAACTCCCCCACACTTAAGCTTTTGCTTGTCCTCAAGCAAACTAAACATTCATTACAAGGAAAGAAAGGATAAGTGCTTGGCCTCAGGTTCACTAGAAAGTATGAGAGTATGATTCTATAACAAAAGGGAAAAACTATTTAACACCAAACAGCTCAGTCAATGCTCTAGAAAACAATCCAATGACAAGAAAGAAAAAGAAATCCGAAAGCGTGTGTGTGTGGAAAAACTCATCTCAATTCGACTCTATGTCCACTACTTACAGTTTTTATTGCTCGAGACTCATATAATAGCAAAAAGAATGGTAGTAGCTGCACACAATCTCCAAGGTAGCCCTTTCTCAGGCGGCCTCCCGAGTGGCTTTCACACTTTAGAGATGGTAGCTCTTTCTACCGAGGGTGCTAGCTTTCACATATCCCTTGTGATAGCTCTTTCTCTCATTAGGGCATAACTAGTATCCGACTTATGAGAGTAGCTGCATACAATCAAAGGTAGTAGCTCTTTTCACCCCCTATATACACGAAATAATTCACAATTGCTAAGCTATATAAATATCTATATTTTTTTTTTTTTTTTTTTTTTTTTTTTTTTTTTTTTTTTTTTTTCTTTTTCGAATAAAACAACTACTAACAAGTCTCAAAACATTAAACTAGAGCTTCTATAGGTCTAATGAGTGAGTAGAGTGCATAAATGGCAATCGGACAAAAATTTCTCAAAAAAATTGGATGACAACTAGAGCATGATGAAATCTAGTGTTCGAAGCTCCCCTATAGTCTAGAATCTAACTCTTAACCTTAAAGTGAACCTTCATAGGTTGCATGAGCATATATAATGAAAACAAGACAATAAAGTGGTGTATAAAGTGATCCCTCCCCCACACTTAAGATGTACATTGTCCCCAATGTACACATGCAAGCACAATAAAATTATAAATTCTGAACACAAAGCATGTGAGGGTGTGCAAAAATCAAAATAATACTCCCCTGAATTCCAAGTGAAATAGTTGGTGGAATCTTGTACAAGGGTGTGTTTGGCTCAACGGGCATTTGGAGGTGAAACGGCCGTGTGACCTATTCACACGGCCATGTGCATAACTTGATTTCCATTTCCCAAGACTCTCAAGACTATCTTCGGATTCGGGGGGTTCAATGAAGCTCAACAAGATTAGAAAATAAAACAACGAAAAACAACTAGAACCACAAAATAAAAATGACGAAATAAAAAGCAGAGTCTCAACTAGCATGCTGAAAATAAAACTACAGAAAATAAAAATACGAAGATAAAATAAAATGACTCAAGGACGCCTCATGCGTCGGAAATCTCTTGGTCTTGTGTGGTGGTGCCGGTGGTGCTGATCGTCGCCTCGAATGCTTGTGTCGCTCTCCGGAAGATGTCGAATGATGGATAAGCTGCGACATCATCATGGACTCGTTGGCGAGCACGTCGCCATGTCCCCCGGGAGAGCTCCAACCGCCACCTCGAGCCTCGCCAAACGGTCACGGGCTCGAGTGGAGGGCATCTTCGTGGGTCCGCCATGGTCGCGAATCCTTCGCCTTCAACTTCAACTTTGCTTTTTCTTGAACAACTTCAGGCTCCTTGCTTCTCTTGTGAAGTCTTCGCTCAATTTCGGGGTCTCCTTCAACTAATGTCGATGGGTTCCCTCTCGGTCATAAGCTGGAGCTGCAATCAAATAAACAAAAGAAAATGAGAACAATGAAAGTAGAGAAGATGGAGTAGAAAAACAGTAAAAATAAATGAATGGCTAAAGTAACAAAATACTAGCGTTCCTATATCCCTCTCTCCAGACGGCGCCCAAAAACTTGATGCGTCTCCGCAACAACACAACAGGGTGATGTGTGTCAACCCCTTGCGTTACCGCAAGTGCACGGGTCGTAAAGTAATAAAAGTGGACCCAAAGGGTCGGGTTGTCGAACCACAGAGAACAGAAGTAATAGTAATAGCTCCTCTCTTGTTATCTAGCCTAATGAGTGTAGTGTGTGATGATCTAATGGCCAAAGCCAAGAGTGTCACTACAAGTGCGCAGGGAATAAAAAGGAAAAGATTTATCAATCAATAAAAGTGAGGTATCCGGACAATGCTCCCCCTAGAATTCGGGTGTTGGATGTATATTACAAGTGTTTCTAAACAAAAATAATGAGTCGTGGGTATCCTAAGATATAACGGCCCCTGCCTCCAGGTCACCCATAACTAGTCCCCTACGAGGTCCCGGCGGAGAATTTTCTCGACGCCTCACACCACATATAACTGCTTAAAACTCTAGGGATCCCAAAAATATAACCAATTCCTAAAAGTAGATGTAACCCTGCCTCCAGGTGAAAGATCCCTAACCCCCTACGAGGTCCCGGTGGAGAATTTTCTTTACGCCTCACACCACATATAGTTGCTTGGCACTTAGGGAATATGGAGATAGGAGATATCTATCGGAAGGGAAAGGGGACACTCCGCTATCTCACGGCTCACCCTCTCAACCCTCTTTACTCTTGGTAATTCTAAACCTAGCGGTGATCTCTCTCTTCACTAGATTGAATAAAACATGCAAGGCAATTAATAATGGAATCAAAAGCACAAGCAAGCATTAAGAACTCAAGAGTAAAACTCAAACTAATAAATTCGAATAGAAACACAATGTAAATCTAATGAAAATAAGAATCCTAGGGTTTACATGTCCGAATACCCTCTAGGGGTTTAGCTCTCCATGGAGAGAGTCACAAAACAAATAATGAATTGAGAAATAAGTTACAAAGACATAAAGAATAACCCCCCTAAATCCGTGATGATGGTCTTGATGGGTAGTTTCCACGTCTGGATTGAATCCACTCCGAAGCTAGGTTATCGATGGCTTCCTTGATGCTATGACGAAGGAGGAATCGATCCAAGTTGGTGAGGGAAGCTTCTCGAAGCCGCAAAGAACTCTTCCCAAGCCCTAGCCGCCTTGCCTCCCCAAAGTAGCCCAAAAGATCCCTAAAAATTATCACAAGGCAACTTTTATAATTTGAATACGGGGCTTTATGCGGGCATCCACACGGGCATTCACACGCCCGTGTGGAAATTGCACACGGCGTGAACAGTACTTTTGATACAGTACTTTGCTACAGTAAATGCTACAATGATTTTTCCCGGAGTCTTCCTTTGAGTCCACACGGTCGGGCACACGCTCGTGTGGTAGGGTGCGTGACTTTCTATCCTTTGAAATCTTCAAGAACCTTCTTCTGTTTCGGTACGGAAACTGGGACATGGACGTACTACTGCCTTTGTGCACTTCCGGTTTGTGTAATGACTTGGACTCCGCCGAAAGTTGGCAACACCCCCATGCATATGAACACAACTTCTGATTGTGGCCTTGAAATGTGTCATCACACCCTATCTTTGCTTCTTCTTGTACTTCTTGTCTCCAAAACCCTGTTTGCACAAAAGAACACAAAATACACCTTGTCAATGATAAAACTTGATGAAAGTCATGCTCAATGCATGTAAACTGATGTTATAAAATATATATAAACAAGCACTTATCAGTAACAGTGAAGCTCTTAACTGCCACGCTGAGTGCACTTACGTATCTCTCAACTTCGCCAACTTTTCATTCTTCATCCATCTCCTATTAGTTCCTATCTATGGAGCTGATTTCCAATGGATTGCAAAACTTAGTCAAATCATCTTTGAATATCAAAAACTTTTGGATTGAATTTGACCACCAGGGAAAGTGCATCGAATTAACTAGTCTCACTCAACCAAGTCTCAGTTAGGTCACCTTATCTACACTCAAAAAAAGACCCAATCAGCCCATGAAGCCTATTACTTACATTTATCCATTAAGCCCAGGCCAAGGAATTCCAACCCAAACTAGGACCAAATGTACCATCGTCTTCATCCTTTGGTGTTCATTCATTGCTACATGAATTTGCAGATAACTTCAAACCTCTGGCACACTTTCCTCTATCATGACCTCTCAACCATTGCATTACACACTCCCAACATACCATAATCCAAGATACGTCATTACCTGTACCTCTATTTCTAAAAGACAGAATTCAAACGCCTCGTCAAAGAGATGCTCGCTAATGGCATAATCTAACCAAGTATGAGTCCATTATCGTCGTCAGTGCTGTTGGTGAAAAGGGATGGCACTTGGCGGTTCTATGTTGATTATTGTGCGCTCAAAGCCATCACTATCAAAGATTGGTTTCCTATTCGTGCAGTTGATGAATTATTTGATGAATTGGTCGAAGCTTGCATCCTCTTCGAATTAGACCTTTAGGCTGGCTACCACCAAGTCTGCATCCACACAACATGTCAAAAAGACTGTGTTTAGGACGCACGAAGCCCATCACTAATTTTTCGTAATGCCTTTCGGTTTGTCCAATGCCACATTGACTTTTTAGGCCTTAATGAACTCAATTTTCATGCATGTTCTTCAAAAAATTGTATTAGTATTCTTTGATGATATACTTGGATACAATTCCTCATGGGATGTTCATGGTCATCATCTATGCACGGTTTTCACCTTGCTTCAAGCCAATTACTTGCATGCCAAGTATTCCAACTGTAAGCTTGGCTTCCTGGAAATATGCTATTTGGGCCACCACATCTCCTGCCAAGGTGTCTCAGTAGACTCAGACAAAATTGCAGCTATCTACCATTGGCCCCCTACAACCACCAAAGGTCTCTAGAATTTCTTGGACCTTCTGAGATATCACAAGCGTTTCATTCCTCAATATGTAATAGTTGCCGCCCCACTCATAAAGCTTTTATGCAAAAACACTTTAATCTGGATGTTGGCAGCTACCGCGCTCTTTCAGTAACTCAAGGAGGTGTTAACCAATACTCCAATCTCACAGCTGCTCGATTTCGCTCACCATTTTACTATCCAAACTAATGCATCCTCTAACCGAATTAGCGCTGCCCTGTTACAAGATGGAAAACTGTTGGCATATTACACAAACAACTACCCATGCCAGAGAAATGTTTGCCATCACCAAAGTTGTGGTGTTTAGGCTTTTCCGAGCGCGTGTCATTGTTTGTTCTGTTCTAGAATAGTTGTGTCTTGAGTCTTGGTGAGTTTCTGGTCGTTTTGGGCTTGAAACACAGTTTTCAGGGTAAGCACGGTTATGCTTATGACCGTGTTTTGATAGTGTACTTCACGGGATGTTTTGGATTTTGTTTCCAACAACCTGTAAAGTGCACGGGACAAAGCACTCCTGTGCTTCCAGCAGTACTTATGAGAGCATGGTGGTGCTAAGGGTAGAAAAACCGTGCTTTTTCACCCCGATCGTCATGGAAAGTGCACAGGTTTAAGCTCACCCATGCTTTGCCAGTGAAGTAGTTTGTTTTCTCTCCCTGTTTTTCGTAAAGTGCATGGGGCCGAAGCACACCCGTGCTTCGTGCTCGTGCTTGTGAGTGCACGGGCAGGGGGCTGAGAAGCACCCCATGTTTAGTCCGTGTTCACCCAGGGTTATTTAAAAGTCTTGAATTTAAGCCCTAATCTTCCTAGTTTTCTTCTTCTTCCTCTTGTTCCCTTTGTTCCCCATGCTTTGGATGAGAGAAAGCCGTCATTATTTGACCTTCCTCTCTCCTTTCGCTGAAGATCTTTGAAGATAAGCTCTTTTTCTTCCTTTCTTCTCTTGTTTCATTTTGATTGAATGAGCATGCTAGCTCTAGGTTTTAGATCTTTAATCTTGGCTTGTTTTTGATGATTTCTTGAGTGCCTTGTTAGATATCTTTCAGCGTTTTTTGTATCATGAAGTGAATGTGAAGATCCATCCCTTTCTACTTGGTTGAAACCTTGTTTTCCTTGTTCATGAAACCGGGGCTACTATAGCAAGGTACTGTAGTGCCGAGAAATCCTTTGTTAAACCTATGTATTCTTGGTTGTTTTGAGAATTGATCTCCATGGAGGCTCTTTCAAACTCTTGGAGCTCAAGTTCAAGCAATACCCAAGCTTTGTTAGAGTTTTTTGGTTGTAGCATGAAGAAGTTTATGCCTGTGTTTTCTTCTTGTGTTTTCTCTTGGTTTTGAGCCCTTGTGCTTGTGTTGGTGTTAGGTGGTGAAAGCTCAGCCTGAGGCAAGAAGAAAGCAAAGGAGTAGCGTCATTGAGGAGTTGTTTTTCAAAGTTATGAGTGGGTTATGATTGCACAATTCTAGCTTACTATTATCTAAATATATTTATAGTCTGACTTAAACAAACTCGTTGGTTTTATCATGTCAAAGTGATGGTTGGTTGGTTTTAAAAAAAGTTCTATGTTTGATGTTTTATGAATGAAATTCTTGATGAATTGATAATTTGGATGGAATTTCCATACCTTTTATTTTACAAGCAAAGCTCTTGATGTTTAATGAAAATACTTTTAGCTACGTTGGTACATCGGATGGAAATAAACGATTGAACTTTTATATATGTTATACTCTTGGTCTGGATTTATTTGATAGCGATGTTTATTGCCGATATGTTATTATTTGTCCTGGACAAGGACTCTGTGAAATGAATTACTTGAACTATCTTAATAACACACTTTGTGATATTTTGTTGGTGATGGGGTTGGAACCCACCTGCTACAGTAAGGGGTCCCCACTGTCCAACCTTTAGAGGTGGCGTGGTGGACCCGATTGATTTGTCTACTTCAGGTGGTACATAGAGTCCTGAGTGGACACACATCGGAAGTCCGGAGTCACTACACGGTCCCGTTGGGTCAATGTTAAGGACATGAGTGCCTCGACGACTCTAAACTTAGCCGCCACCATGGCTAAAGTTTAAAGACGTTTTTAGACCATGATTTACCTACTCAAGATGCAAGTTTGTATCTTGGTCAACGTTAAGGACATGAGTTCCTTGATAGCTCTGAACTAAACTGTGACCACGGCTAGAGTTTAGAGATGTTTTTAGACAACAACTCACTTGCTCAGGATGCAAGTTTATATTTTGGTCCATGTCAAGGACACGAGTGCCTTGACGGCTCTGAACCTAGCCGTGGTCACGGCTAGAGTTTAGAGAAGGTTTTAGACCATGATTCGCTTGCTTGAGATGCAGGTTCGTATGTTGAGAAAATATTTATTTTACAAATCATATCTTTGAGACGTAAGTACTTGTGTTTTCTTTGGAAAACAATCTGGTTTGAAAAACTTCGTATTTTAAGAAAATGAGTTTCATGCAAAGCAAATGGATTTGGTGTTGAGTATCGTGTTTTATGATTTTAAAACCCATATCATGCTACTCATGAGATTTGCATATTGAAACTTCTTTTGAGCAAAATGGTTCTTCTATGATATATGTATGATTTTCTTATACATAGGTTTAAGCTGTTATAATTATATTTTCTGCAGTGTTCTAATCTATTTACTGAAGAAGGTTGGTTTTGTCACTTTTTTAAAGTATTTTGTATTCCCTAGAACTGTGCTAACCCAATTACTGAGTGACTTTGGTTACTCACCCTCTCCCTCCCTTTCAGCTCTAGCTTGTAGTGGCGTTGCAGAGGACCAGAGTGCTGTGCATATTCTCCAGCTATCTTTCTTAACCCTACTATCTATATGTTTTCTCTTGAGCATGTTGCATTGTATAATAACATGGATCCACTAATGTATTTGACACTCTTATACATCGTTCGCATGTTTGTCTATCTTCTTGGAAATCTTGTTATATTTATGCAAGCATGTTCCTTTGAAACCTGTGTTGAGGTTTGGTTTGGTAACTTCCTCTACGCTATCTTTGTGCTTCCTCTACATATTTTTGGTACTCTGCTCTGTATGTTTTGAACTGGTGATCTTTGTTCAAATCTGTTGTTCTCAGGTTGTGGTTAGCCTTACAGCGACTACAGGGTTGAGTGACGTGGATGTCCCTCCTCGAGTTGTTGGGTGTCGGTCCCGCGGGACAGGTCATGACAGAAGTAGTCTGGAAATGGCGAGAGTATCTTCTTAGGTGTTATTTCATTGTTCAAACCGATTATCAAAATTTGAGGCCCCTTCTTCACTAAACCATACAAACCCTTGACAACAATGATGGCTCACCAAGCTTATGGGTTATGAATTTGACATTATATCCAAGTCGGGCATCCAAAATAGGCCAGCTGATGCACTTTTAAGATTTCTCAACACCACCCTATATGTAATTCAAGCTATTTCCCAATCATTTGTAGCCATCTAGAAGGTGCTTTGCCAGCTCCACTGAACCTACGAACCTACCACCCGTTTGGTTATTGCAATCAAATCCCATCCTAAGTACTTTATCAAAGAAGATATCTTGTTATATAAGGATCACACCCATGTTCCTTCGGATTCTATCCTATAATAACTCATCTTGGCTAAATTCCTCTTAACTCCTCTCAGTGGCCACGTTGGAATTAACAGGACAACAACTAGGATTGCAACATATTCTACTGGCCCACACTTCGGCAAATAGTACATGAATACGTTAATGAAATGTGTCACTTGCCAAGCCGTGAAGCCCTTTAATCATGCTCAGCGAGGCCTTTTTCACCTTCTGTCCTCATCGAGCAAAACAACTATCCTTATCATCATGGATTGGTTGTCCAAATAAACACACTTCTCAAGGCTTGGACTGCAATTCATAGCTTCATAGATCACAGAAGTCTTTGTTCGTGATGTTGTCCAATTACATAGCATTTCGATGATGATCATCCAATCGCAATTCTCTTTTCACCATCTACTTTTGGAGAGAATTATTTAAACTTCAAGGGATAGTTTTGGCAAAGGCAAGGGCCTATCATCCCTATAATTCGACAGCCAATTAAAAATTTTCAACGGTTACATTGAAGATTATCTGCGTTGCTTCACCGCTAACTACCTATGTCATTGGCTTTGCTATCTTCCATGGGCGGAGTAGCACTACAACAAGGTATGGCACTCGGTGATTCATATGACACCATTTAAAGCAGTCTACGGTCGTACACCATCAACCTTACTCGAGTATCTCATTGGATCTTCACCTTCGACTCTGTCGACCACTTGCTCTCAAGAGCTTAACCATCCTGGCAAAACTGGGCTACAACCTTCTTAGCCCATAGATTTGAATGAAAAACCAAACTAATTCTTGTTGGACTGATGCTAGCTTCACACCAAGCAATCGGGTCTTTCTTAAACTCTAGCCATATCAACAAATCAATTTACACCCATGTCGATACTATATACTATCTCAACGCTTCTTCTGTCATTCAAAATATTGGAATAGATTGGCTCCATTGCTTATCGATTGGCGCTACTAGAGACAGCTAAAGTCTACAATGTTTTTCATGTCTCTAAGCTTAAACACTGTTTCAGTGATCCGTCCACTCAACTGGCCCCTCTGCATATTGAATTTCAAGACCAAAATCCAGTCTTGGAGCCAGTCATAATTGTTAGTACTCGCACAATCTTGCTAAAAGGTCTTCTAGGGTAATAGCGCTAATTGCATGGAAGCCACAATCCGACACGGATGCCACTTGGGAAAATATTCAACATATCCGATATCCTGACTTTGACCTTGAGGACAAGGTGCTGCATAACGAGGGGCCATTATTGCATGTAGTGAGACGAAAGATGGCACCAGTTCTGGCTTGGTAATCATAATAAATGAATAGCAAAACAGGGGAGTCGTAGGCCCAAAGTTCTATGATTTTATTATGGATTAATAGCGCCAAAATTGCCAAGATAGTTAATTATGTCGTGATTACGTGGATAGCATGAAAATAATTTAATTAGAAGAAACAAAACTATTAGCACATCATTAGGAGTATAGTTGTCCTAGCACACCACATGTTCCAGAATGGCCAAGTTGTACAATTGTCCGGAATTGTTATAATACCAACAGAATGAGCAGCAAAACCCTTCTACAATCGACATCAGAATAATCCAGATAGGGCTGCGAAAACAGATCGTATTTCACAAACCAAACATCCAATAAATCTGAAATTTTACCCAGAATTAGATAAGACCAAAGCCTACAACTATCCTATTTTGCACTTACAGAAATTCTGTTTCAAAACAACACTGAATTTACAATATACAAACCCTCACACTCCCATAAAAATGGCCATAACAATTCCCTCATAAATTTACCAATACCGCACAAACAAACCCTAAGGTCCAACAGATTATAGACTTAACATCCACCAAAGGCCTAATCTCCAACATGGTTTTCACTAAATAAACAGAGAAATTTGAATGCACACATAGATACCAAAATCAACACATTCAAGCCACCAACATTTCCTTGAAGATTTAAACATCAAAACCATGCCAACAAATCTTGAAGAATTTAACACATGAAGAGTAGATACACCTACCTAGACAAAGCTCCGGAGATCTCCACCTCCAACGAGATCCAAGCCTTATATCCCCACCCGCCAACGCCTCTAATAGCGGAGAAGATGATGAGAATAAAGGCAAGGAACGGAAAGCAGGGGCGAGGTCTCGGTGGCTGATCGACATCGCCATTGATGGGCGGCCGGTTGATCGGAGGATTGTGAGGCATCGTTGAGCTTACCACTCTCCTCGCAACACTAGACCTGGACCGGAGAAGGAAGACGGCGAAGACGCCGGAGAGGTGATAGCCATGGTGCCTTATCTCTTTCCTACCCCCTCACTAGCTTCTTCTTCTTCTTCTTCCTAACACCAACCAAGCTCTCTCTCTCTCTCTCTCTCTCCCTCTCTCCGACCAAATCCACCATTTTGGGATAAAGGAAAGGTGATGTGGCTTAAACAACCACCTGTGAGCTTAAACAACCACCTGTGAGACTAACCACAAGATTAGAATAAAAAAACATGATGGTCAAAGGTTGACCATTACAATCTTTCCCCCTTCAAAGGAGTTTAGTCCTCTAAACTCGCATCAAAATCAGTAACCTGCTACGAGGGTGGACTTGCATTCCTTTTTGCGAGGTCGCCCTCTATCCCTTGGCAAGATTACTAAAAGATCGAGAACAATCAGAACTTTGGGAGAAACTACACTGTCCAAACCCACTCTAAAAGAATATTTTCAAAGATTGACAGAATTTTAAATTAGAAGGGTGACATCTGACTATAGCTCTGATACCACTTTAACATGTCACGCCCCAGCCCAGAGCCCGGCCCATTAACAGACCGGCCGCATCCGATGGAGCTGGGCCCCATCGAGTGCAAGGCCTCAGATCTCAAATCTAGTCAAAGTCAACCTAACAGACAACATAAGAAGCAATAATACAGAAGTACAAATAGAACAACAGTAACAAAACTAATACAGGTATAGGCTTCAGCAGCTCTACAGAATACAGTGCCACAAATAGTTCAAGAACCCCAAAAAGATTTTACAGACAAAATACAAGTCTCACTCACAAAGAAGAGTTCTCTACAATATCTACAACTAAAGACAGTACTCCGACTCCAAGATCAACCCCCGATCCTAGGCTTAATCTTCTCCTGTGAAAGAGAAAATTCACAGTATATGAGCCACAAGGGCCCAGTAGGGTTGCAGAAATAGCAGGTAATACAGATATTGCAGAATAATTATAATCCTGACGGAAATACAGAAAATGCTCAAAATACAGAAATAATAAAAAATACAGGAAATGCTCAAAATACGCGAAAACAGACATGTACATCTCCCTGACTAATAACAGAATCAACAGCTCGAGGCTGGATCTTCGACTGTGAAGTCGGAACAGAACAGACAAAATATCAACGGCCGAAGCCGGATCTTCGACCGCAGTCGGATGGTAGCGCTACTACAGAAAACATGTGCACATGGCTAGGACTTACTCCTCCTAGCTGGGTAATTTTGCCAGGAATGGAGATGTACTAGAAACCGCGGAAAATATGGAGTACAGACCGTACGATACGGAATAAATCGAATCGCAATATAAATAAATAAATAAATAAATAAATAGCAAATACAGAATAACAATAGAGACAACAGAAATAATACAGGAATATCAAAAATAAATAAATACATTTCTAAATAAAATGTAAATACCGTACACCAGAGATACGGAGTTATACAGGTGTAAGAACCTACCTAATTCCGAACTACGAAGTTAGGTTCAACGGACGCCGTCGGATCTAAACCTCAAGGCTTGAAGTTACTAACGAGGAGATCAAATGGTACAAGAAAAATGTAAATCTCACCACAAGGACCAAACCCTAAATAATTACAATTCAAGACTTGAAAATGGTAGATCATCCAACATCTCAACCAGTATACAAAAAAATATACGCACAATATGATTGGGCAATCATCAAACACACAAGACCTAAAGCTCAAATTCCACTATATAAATAGCAAGATCTACTTGACAAATAAATCAAATTATAACAGAATCCTACAAGCTGCACACAAAAAAGAAAATGTCAAACCATCAGGACACTTAGGTAAAAACAGTGATGCGGTGAACTCCACTGAAAGTGTGGACAAGAGAACATGCTATGGAAGTTGGTCATAAGCCAAACTTGGTTCCTGATGTGTTATCCTACCAAACATTTTCAACAAATACACTGACCATGTAGTAACCCTTTAAATCTAACCATCTTAAAATATCCAGGTTTTAGCTAATTGTACACAAGAAAACAAACTGCTTTCCTCGTTCCTAAATCAATTAGCTTCCAAGCACAAAACTTATGAATTTACTTTATTCCTAACACAAAAGCCAACCAAGAAAGATAGGCATAGAAAAGGTAATTTTTCCTGTCCATTTGGAACCAAAGTTTCAGTCCCATGTTTGCTCAGATATAAACCAGCAAGAATCAAATTTGGAAAGCATGGCATTTAAATAGAATTAACTCCAACATTGCTAAGAGAAGCATAGCAACATACATCAACCACCACACATCATCATGCTACCATTTTAATCACAAGTAACCTTGTTAATCATGCCCATCATCTTCATCACTTTCTAATCATGACACCTTGGCAAGATACTCCCAGACATTAAACTCGTTAGAGTTTACTTAAAGTGTAACATCTACCTTCATTCATGCATCTAAGCCCACAAATCAAATAACTCAACCACTTCAATAAATCAAATACACCACATATGCATATAAAACTGATCTGCCAACCTACTTATCATTTGAAAACCTGAAAACTTGATCTTTTCTTCAATTCAAACATAATCCCGGTAAAATAAAGTAGCATGGGCCCCTATCCATACTCATTCTTTTCTGTACATCAACAATGGTATTTTCATCAAGTCAGAAAAACTCAGAATTTCATGCAAGTGATTCAATTCAAAGCTCATGTCAACGTGAGCATTTCTGACCCACTGCTAGTTATAACCATCCCAAGAAATATACTGCAGTCATCTCAACTTGACATTAACTTGAACCACCTCACTGGAGACTCTACTACTACGGCACTAAATATAATGTTCTGATATCTTGAAGTATACTTAAATTAAAGACCACATTTCCAAGCTTCACAAATTTCCACAGCTTTGAATTAAAGAAACACGAACTGATTCCAACTGACTATGCCTCTAGCCCCTCCGCATGAAAGTACAACGGAAAAGTTTACAAAATGGACAATCAATGCAAGGACAAACTCACAAATAGCCATTAACTATGATCATAACTTATCACAAACACATAATCCAAGTCCCAAATTTTGCTTGAGGGGAATTAAGACACAAAGGTACAGATTATCTATTCAGCACTTTGTCTCATTCCAACAGAATGAGCAGCAAAA
Source organism: Dioscorea dumetorum (assembly GCA_902712375.1). NCBI lineage: Eukaryota > Viridiplantae > Streptophyta > Magnoliopsida > Dioscoreales > Dioscoreaceae > Dioscorea > Dioscorea dumetorum. The sequence continues at coordinate 12,861,004 of CACTHL010000494.1, forward strand.
CCCTTCTACAATTGACATCAGAATAATCCAGATAGGGCTGCGAAAACAGATCGTATTTCACAAACCAAACATCCAATAAATCTGAAATTTTACCCAGAATTAGATAAGACCAAAGCCTACAACTATCCTATTTTGCACTTACAGAAATTCTGCTTCAAAACAACACTGAATTTACAATATACAAACCCTCACACTCCCATAAAAATGGCCATAACAATTCCCTCATAAATTTACCAATACCTCACAAATAAACCCAAAGGTCCAACAGATTATAGACTTAACATCCACCAAAGGCCTAATCTCCAACATGGTTTTCACTAAATAAACAGAGAAATTTGAATGCACACATAGATACCAAAATCAACACATTCAAGCCACCAACATTTCCTTGAAGATTTAAACATCAAAACCATGCCAACAAATCTTGAAGAATTTAACACATGAAGAGTAGATACACCTACCTAGACAAAGCTCCGGCAATCTCCACCTCCAACGAGATCCAAGCCTTATATCCCCACCCGCCAACGCCTCTTATAGCGGAGAAGATGATGAGAATAAAGGCAAGGAACGGAAAGCCGGGGCGAGGTCTCGGTGGCTGATCGACATCGCCATTGATGGGTGGACGGTTGATCGGAGGATTGTGAGGCATCGTTGAGCTTACCACTCTCCTCGCAACACTAGACCTGGACCGGAGAAGGAAGACGGCGAAGACGCCGGAGAGGTGGTAGCTGTAAGGGTTGATGACCTTACACTTGGTCAACAGGCATACAGTATCACATAGACCAAGCCACAAGGGCGCACAGCTGCGTGGATTTGGTAGCGCGCGTAGGTGGCGCGGCGCTTGTCTTGTGTCGGGACCAAGGGCGGGTGAAATACCCCGCATGATCATGGGCTGAGACCGTGAGGCGCGCGCGCGCTGGACTGTGGGCGTGCGCGTGGCCGATGAGCGCGTGGGGCAGGCGCACCCCTAACCAAGAGTCAAGTGTCGCAGGACTTCATCATGTAGAGTGTTGGATCTCTAGCAAGTCTAGGCGGGGCGGGACACTTGATCAGGCCGGTTGACCGAGAGCTCGATTCCGGATCTGACAAGGCATTACACAGGCGTATGCAAGTAGGCATGTGGCCGAGAGCGTTGCCGAGCCAGGGGCGAGGATGGCATGCGGTATTACCGCACGTGACCGGTACTGCTGCGCGCTGTACCAAGGGTGGCTGGTTAAAGCTACAGTCGAGTCAGAGGACACTGCAAGCTAAGTGAAGTCAGGGTATTCACGCCAGACCGGTATTGGGCATGGGGCTCAATCAACCTTGGATTTGGGGTAGCTCTTGTAATAGGGTCAAAGGAGTCTTTGGGAGAAGACAAGGCCACTTGGTGTTGGTTTTGGCCATGGTTGTAAACATTTCTCAATCTAAGAGAGTTTTATGTTTTTTTCTCTCAAAATGGGTTTCATTGTGTCGTGTTTCTCGTACCGAGGAGTTTTCCGGATTTGCTCGCTTCTTCTTATTTTCGCTGTGCTTTGTAATGCAAACAGGATTTACTAACTGTTCTTGCAAGGGAAGGCTGAGCTGTCGCTATGGTGCATGTCAGGTGCCGCACGGCCGAAGGTGATCGGTTGAGGCCGTGACAGCTGGTATCAGAGCTACGAGTTTGTGGCTTGAAGCGAAGCGCGAGAAGACACACAGGTGAAGACGGTGGAGATGGCGACTAGCAAGAAATATCGTTTGGATCGCCTTCAGGAGACAGCAGAGCGCTTGGAGAACGTCGTCGGGAGTGTCGACGATCAGCTCGAGAACCTGTTGAAGACGGTGGAAGATCTTGCGGTCGGACACCGCGAGAGCCAAATGACTATTGAGATCTTGAAGACGAAGGTACAGTCGCTGGAGGCCGAGGTCGGCCAAATCAAGGAAGCTAGTACTACACCGGTCTCTTGGGAGGCGCCCACGAGAGTGAAGGTTCCCGAAGCTTCCCCATTTGATGGCGCACGGAGTGCCAAGACACTGGAGAACTTTCTTTGGGACATGGATCAGTACTTTAAAGCTGCAAAGGTACCGGGCCATGAGCAAGTCTCGTTGGTCGGGATGTACCTTACTGGCGATGCGAAGCTATGGTGGCGAACTCGTCAGCAAGAAGACGCTCAGGCGGGTCGGACAAGTTCGAACTCGTATGTCGAGTTGAAGAAGGAATTGCGGGAGCAATTCTTGCCTGGCAACACTGCTTGGGTAGCTTGTACAAATTTGAAGAAGCGACGGCAGACAGGCACTGCCCGAGAGTACGTGAAGGAGTTTTCATCCTTGATGCTGGATATCAGGGACATGTCCGAGGAGGACAAATTGTTTAACTTCCTTACGGGACTCCAGAGTTGGTCCCAGATTGAGGTACGGAGACAGGGCGCGAAGGACCTCACCTCCGCGATCAGTGCAGCTGAAGCACTGGTGGACTTGCGAACCTTACCCGGTGGAGAGGGTGAGAAGGCGAAGTTCAAACCCAAAGACAAGAGGCCAGCTGAGAGAAGGGCCGGAGATGGGTTCCAGAGGAGGAAGCCCAACGGCCAGGCCAGATGGAATAGACCCAGGGATGATGGGAAAGCAGCGAGTGGTTCAGGCAAGATGAGTGGATGCTTCATCTGCAAAGGACCACATATGGCAAAGGATTGCTCTAAGCGCGAGAAGTTGGCCGCGTTTAGAAATGAACCAAAAAGCGATTCGGAGGACCCAGCAAGAGTGAGTCCTTTACAACTGTTGGGTGCCTTGAAGACTGTCAAGGGTGACGGGGAGGTGAATTCTCTTATCTATGTGGAGCTGACCCTGAATGGAAAGACCATAACAGGGATGGTGGACACAGGCGCAACTCACACATTCATCAGGAAAGATGTGGCCACTCGGTTGGGACTGAGCGTAGGGACGCACACGAGCCGAGTGAAAGCAATCAACTCTCAGGCACTGGCGGTGACTGGGAAGATCTCTGGAGTAACCGTTCATATGGGTGGATGGCAAGGGAAGATTGATCTGCTAGCGGTCACATTAGATGATTTTGAGCTGATACTGGGGATGGAGTTCCTCAAGTCTGTGAAGGCCGCTGTTGTTCCACATTTGGGTGGTCTTCTTATTATGGATGAGAAGAACACATGCTTTGTAGCGGGAGTGGCTGCAAAGGAGAAGAAAGGGAAGAAGCCGATGCTTTCTGCGCACCAGGTGGTGTAAGGGCTCAAACATGGAGAGCCCACATATGTTGCTGCTCTATTGGAAATGCAGGATGATCTGGTGAGTGATCTACCCTCAGCAGTGGCTGAAGTCTTGACGGAGTTTCAAGACGTGATGCCGCCGGAACTACCCCGTGAACTCCCACCCCGGCGGGCAATAGATCACCAGATTGAGTTGATACCGGGCTGCAAACCCCCTGCCCGAGCTCCCTATCGTATGTCTCCGTTGGAGTTGGTGGAACTGAGGAGACAACTGACCGAGCTTCTTGATAGTGGCTTCATTCAGCCGTCAAAGGCTCCGTATGGTGCACCGGTATTGTTCCAGAAGAAGCAGGATGGCGCTCTTCGACTGTGTGTGGACTACCGGGCTTTGAACAGGATCACGGTCAAGAACAAGTACCCAATTCCTCTCATACAGGACTTGTTCGATCGCTTGGCAAAGGTAACATATTTTTCCAAGCTGGATTTGCGCTCGGGGTACTGGCAAGTCAGGATTGCAGAGGGAGACGAGTCCAAAACGGCGTGTGTGACACGCTATGGTTCGTTTGAATTCCTTGTAATGCCATTTGGCTTGACTAATGCTCCGGCAACTTTCTGCCACTTAATGAATCAGGTGTTTTCAGATTACATCGATGAGTTTGTAGTGGTGTACTTGGATGATGTTGTCATTTATAGTGAATCCATGGAGGATCACCTTGTTCATCTGAAGCAGGTACTATCAAGATTGAGGAAGCATCAGCTATATGTGAAGCTGGAGAAGTGTCATTTCGCTCAGCAGGAAATTAAGTTCCTTGGGCATGTCATTTCTCGGGGTGAAGTCCGAATGGATCGGGCTAAGGTGGCAGCGATTTTGGACTGGCCTGCACCGTCCAAGGTACCGGAGTTACGATCTTTCCTCGGCTTAGCCAACTACTATTGCCGGTTTATCGAGGGATATTCAAGGAAGGTCGTGCCGCTCAAGGAAGTCCGAATGGATCGGGCTAAGGTGGCGGCGATTTTGGACTGGCCTGCACCGTCCAAGGTATCGGAGTTACGATCTTTCCTCAGCTTAGCCAACTACTATCGCCGGTTTATCGAGGGATATTCAAGGAAGGTCGTGCCGCTCACCGATTTGTTGAAGAAGGACCAGCCGTGGGGCTGGGCGGAGAGGCAACAGGCTGCATTTGACAAGATCAAGAGTGCAATTGCAAGTGAACCAGTCTTAGCATTGCCCAACTTCGAAGAACCTTTCGTGGTCCACACCGATGCGTCAGACAAGGCCGTTGGTGGTGTCCTTGTTCAGAATGGGCATCCGGTGGCATTCGAGAGTTGGAAGCTGAAAGACGCGGAGCAGCGCTATTCGGCTCATGAGCGGGAGATGCTCGCCGTTGTTCATTACTTACAGGTATGGAGAGTGTACCTTTTGGGCACTAAGTTTCTTGTCAAAATAGATAATATTGCCAATACATTCTTTGCTACTCAAAAGAAGCTGTCTGCTAGACAAGCTCGTTGGCAAGAGTTCTTGCAGGAATATGACTTTGAATGGCAGCACAAACCGGCGAGACACAACCAGGTGGCGAATGCGTTGAGTCGCAAGCAGATGGTTGAGTACGTGGCTGCGTTGGCGCAAGTGGAGAATGACTTGCAAAGTCGTATCGAGGAGGTAGCAAAGACAGACGGCATTGTTCGGGTTGTTGGGCACATAGTTGAAGTTTTCAACAGTGAATCATCCGCAGACGGATGGACAGACGGAGAGGATCAATGCTCTGTTGGAAGAGTATCTCCGACACTATGTTTCAGCTTCGCAGAAGAATTGGCTAAGTCTGCTTGATGTGGCGCAGTTTAGCTACAATCTTCATCGGTCTTCATCAACGGAAAAGAGTCCGTTTGTGCTTGCATACGGATACCAACCTATTACTCCTTCAGAAGTGGCGAAGAGGAGGACGGGAGGGAAATGTCCTGCCGCGTATCATTTTGCTATTGATCGGCAAGAGATGATGGAGAGTGCTCGGGATAGCCTCGCCAAGGCGGCTCGCCGGATGAAGAAGTATGCAGATCAAGGGAGACGTCCTTTGAAGTTCCAAGTAGGGGACAAGGTTTGGTTGAAGCTCACTCCACAGGTTTGGAAGAAGTTACATCGGAAGGATGTACACAAAAGCTTAATCGCGAGGTATGAATGGCCTTTTGTTATTGTCTAGCGGCTGGGCAACGTGGCATATCGTTTGGATCTCCCCGATCGGCTGAAACTCCATGCCACGAGGACCCCACGGATCCATCGAAGGCGAAGAAGAGTCGGGCTCCGCCGACTATTCGCAAGGAGTTCATCAGGGTGGCTGAGCGGATCCTAGACCGAAGAGTAGAAGGCCAAAGCAAGAAGAACCGCAGCGTGTTCTTCCTTGTCCAATGGAAGGACTTGCCTATGTCAGAGGCAAGCTGGGAGAGCGATACTACTCTTTGGCAGTTCGAGGAGTTGGTGGAAGACTTTTTGAGTTCGAGACCGACGAGGACGTCGGGTTCAACTAGTGGGAGTGGTTTGTAAGGGTTGATGACCTTACACTTGGTCAGCGGGCATACAGTATCACATAGACCAAGCCACGAGGGCGCACAGCTGCGTGGATTTGGTAGCACGCGCAAGTGGCGCGGCGCTTGTGTTGTGTCGGGACCAAGGGCGGGTGAAATACCCCGCATGATCATGGGCTGAGACCGTGAGGCGCGCGCGCTGGACTGTGGGCGTGCGCGTGGCCGATGAGCGCGTGGGGCAGGCGCGCCCCTAACCAAGAGTCAAGTGTCGCAGGACTTCATCATGTAGAGTGTTGGATCTCTAGCAAGTCTAGGCGGAGCGAGACACTTGATCAAGCCAATTGACCGAGAGCTGATTCCGGATCTGACAAGGCATTACACAGGCGTATGCAAGTAGGCATGTGGCCGGGAGCGTTGCCGAGCCAGGGGCGAGGATGGCACGCGGTATTACCGCACGTGACCGGTACTGCTGCGCGCTGTGACCAAGGGTGGCTGGTTAAAGCTACAGTCGAGTCAGAGGACACTGCAAGCTAAGTGAAGTCAGGGTATTCATGCCAGACCGGTATTGGGCATGGGGCTCAATCAACCTTGGATTTGGGGTAGCTCTTGTAATAGGGTCAAAGGAGTCTTTGGGAGAAGACAATGCCACTTGGTGTTGGTTTTGGCCATGGTTGTAAACATTTCTCAATCTAAGAGAGTTTTATGTTTTTCTCTCTCAAAATGGGTTTCATTGTGTCGTGTTTCTCGTACCGAGGAGTTTTCCGGATTTGCTCGCTTCTTCTTATTTTCGCTGTGCTTTGTAATGCAAACAGGATTCACTAACTGTTCTTGCAAGGAAAGGCTGATCTGTCGCTATGGTGCATGTCAGGTGCCGCACGGCCGAAGGTGAACGGTTGAGGCCGTAACAGTAGCCATGGTGCGTTATCTCTTTCCTACCCCCTCACTAGCTTCTTCTTCTTCTTCCTAACACCAACCAAGCTCTCTCTCTCTCTCTCTTCCCTCTTTTCCCTCTCTCTGACCAGATCCACCATTTTGGGATAAAGGAAAGGTGATGTGGCTTAAACAACCATTTGGGAGACTAACCACAAGATTAGAATAAAAAAACATGATGATCTAAGGTTGACCATCACACGTATCTAGCTCTTACAATTCCTAGTACTCTACCGGTCGGAGAACCCAATACAAAGGCGGTGTGGCAGGCGCCACATTGGCTTTAATAATTCCTTCAAGCATTGATGTCCACTTTTAGAATGAAGCCATGAAAGTGGGTCAATAAGGTAGTTAGTGGCACTGAATTGGTGATGGTGACATTGCATTGTATACATGCCAGCGGACAAAATAGTTATATATATATTGCAATTTAACAATATGGATAGAATAAAAAAATTTATATATTATTGTATGTGCTGCAGTGTTGGATTGAGTCAATTAAGTGACAAAACTAATGGGATAAAGTGGCTGTATGTACAAGTGGAAGATTTTAGATTTTATCTTTTCTATTTTTGCTTACAAATAAGTGATATAAACCCCCTCATTTGAAGGGAATAAGGGGCGAATATAAATAAGACGTATAATCGTAAGCTCGATAAATACTTAACTCTCATACTTTGCACGGATTTTTAAGATTTGATTTTAGATTTTTACTAAAATAAATATTTTACGTAAAAAATTCAGTGTCAATAGACCAAGAGATCATTCGTTAGTGAAAATTTTTTACTAAAAAAAAATGATAATTCATTTCTTTTATTTATCCTTTTTTCTTTTTTCCTACTTTCTATCACTTTATTTCAAAAAAGAAAACTAATCTTAATTAATCTCAACACCTCAAAGTCTAAAAAGGTAAATAGAGAGAATAGAAATTAAAGTAGAGTTTGCACCAATGCAAATAAACAGATAAATAAATAGTTTTTATATTAAGAATTGATTTTCTAAATTGTGTGAAAAATAAAACAGAAAAAATCACAATTCAGGTGAGAATGGAGCTGTGAATATTGACTGCAATAAAAGAATGAAAAGGATATTATATAAAATAAATGTAATGATTTTAATACTTTTCACACGAATTAAATACAGTATTATGTTTTTGCTTGTATCTCTCAAACATATATTTTTTAATAATAATAGACAATTCAAAATTTATTTCCATTCCGTAATAATTAATTCCAAGTATAAATTTTCTTCAAATATTAGATTACTTATTAACCCAAAATAAAGACACCCTATCATTAAAAATACTAAATATATTTTGACATGTAGAAAATATAATCATGGAGTAAACTTTTCTCAAAAATAAGCTTAATAATTTAATCTAAGATATCAGCCAAAAATAATTCCATTAGTATCATATCAAATTCAACTTTGATTATTAACACTCTATTTTCATTTTATTGTAAAAATAAGAAGGCTAACAAAGACAATACCCAAGTGAAGATGAGAAATAATCAACTTCTCATTTACTTTTTTCTTTATTATTAGGAAATATATTATGTTAGTGATATTGTATTGACTGTAAATATTTGTTTTCCTTTCTTTACTTATTTACCTAAATTAGTTTGATTCAAATCCCACAAAAAGATGATCACAGCTATTGTTTAACCTTAGACTTAGTTTACCATTTATGTTGTATCTCTATATTTATACTTCAACAGAATCAATGCAAATTGAACAATATCTCACCTTTTTCCATTGCTAGCCTTTTTTTACATGGTACCAGAGCCAGGTTTGAACCATTATGACAGATACAAGACAAACATCCACAGATAAATCCTTCTCCAAACATTCAAATATTAGCAACATTACTTCAGCCATGGAAGCATCCAACCCATTTTTTGTCCATCATTCAGATCAACCCGGTCACATGCTTGTTCCAACAAAATTGAATGGCTCCAATTATCCATCATGGAGCAAATCTATGATTCATGCCCTTACAGCCAAGAATAAAATTGGTTTCATTGATGGATCTATTGAGCCACCTTCTGAAATATAGCATCCAACAGAATATGCCCTTTGGAATCAATGCAATAGCATGATACTATCATGGTTTACTCATTCGGTGGAACCTGATCTTGCAAAGGGAGTTGTTCATGCCAAAACAGCTCGTCAAGTTTGGGAAGATCTCAAAGACCAATTCTTACAGAAAAACGCACCAGCAATTTATCAGATCCAAAAATCACTTGCCTCCCTTTCACAAGGTACCATGACAGTCTCAGCCTACTTCACAAAACTAAAGAGTCTTTGGGATGAATTAGATACATATCGTCCTATCCCTGCTTGCAACCAGATGAAGACGCATGTTGAGCAAAGAGAAGAAGACCGTATGATGCAATTCCTCATGGGCCTTAATGACATTTATAGTGGTGTCCGTAGCAATATTCTCATGATAACTCCACTGCCTAATGTTCGTCAGGCCTACTCTCTTGTCATTCAAGATGAAATGCAACGACAAATGACATCAGAGACAATTGAAAGCTTCTCCATTGCTGCTGCAATTAAGAATCATTCAAACAATATCTCAAATAAATCAAAGGGCAAGCATTGTGAGCATTGTAACAGAGAGGGTCACACAATTGAAAACTGCAGAACTCTAAAATTTCACTGCAAACACTGCGATAGAAGAGGGCATACTGAGGATAGGTGCAGATACAAGAATGGTCCATGGGCTTATAGCAATGTGGACAATCGACAAAATCAATCACAACGGCAACAACATGGATATCGAAGGAATTCTTTCCCTGCCGCTAATGCAACAAATTCTCCTCAATATACACACGGAGTACATTCACAAGACATTGAAAAAACAAGCCAAACTGTTGATCCAGTCAATGTTTTGCAAGGTTTCTCCACACAACAACTTCAACAACTTTCTCAAGCCTTGTCAATGCTGAACCCAAGCCATAATGCTGGTAATAAAAATCCTTATGCCAATGCAGCAGGTTTGTATCAGTCTTATGATGCTTCAATTAATTCTGCATTCACTAAGCCTTGGATTTTGGATAGTGGAGCCACTGACCATATCACCTCTGATTCCACAATTTTCACTAAACCACATTCAACATCAATACCTGTTGTCAATTTACCAACTGGGTCAAAAGCTCCAATCACTTCAATTGGCACCATATCTTTCAATTCTGATATCACATTGAATGATGTTCTTCGTGTTCCTAGCTTTAATTTAAATCTGATTTCTGTAAGCAAAATTACCACTGCCTTAAATTGTTGTGCCATTTTTTTCCCCACCTTTTGTGTCTTACAGGACTTGGCTACGGGGAAGATGATTGGCTCGAGTAAACAACATGGTGGTCTCTATTATATGCCTCCATTGCAAAGAACACCAATATGTTACCAAGCTTCTCAGCCTTCCAATCTATGGCATATGCGTCTTGGACATCCATCACCGGTTCGCCTTAAACTAGCTTCTTCATTACTATCTTCTAAAGAAATTTCTCTTGATAATAATTGCTCTGTCTGTCCCATGGCAAAGCAAACAAGACTTCCTTTTCCATTAAGTTCTATATCAACTCATGCTCCTTTTGACTTATTGCATTGTGATATTTGGGGTCCTCACAAAATTCCCACACACTCGGGGCACGATTTTTCCTCACCATTGTAGATGACTTTACAAGATGTACATGGGTATTTCTTAAGCAACACAAGTCAGAAACTCAAAATATTTTGACATCTTTCATTGATTTTGCTTATACTCAATTCCATGCCTGCGTCAAAGCAATAAGAGTAGACAATGGTTCTGAATTCTTGTCTATGAGAAACCTTTTCAGGCTTCGTGGTATTGAATGTCAACGCACCTGTGTTTACACTCCACAACAAAATGGAGTTGTAGAAAGAAAGCATCGTCATATTCTTACTGTAGCACGAGCCTTACTCTTTCAATCGCATTTACCTTTGCATTTTTGGGGTGAGTGTGTTTTAACTTCTGTTTATCTCATTAACCGATTACCATCTCCATTACTCTCAAATAAAACACCTTTTGAAATTCTTTACAAGGATCCACCCAACCTTGATCACTTGAAAGTTTTTGGTTGTCTATGTTATGCAACAGTTGTACACCCTACTCAAAAATTTGAACCCCGCGCCAAACATTGCGTCTTTGTCGGATATCCAATCGGGCAAAAAGGATATAAATTGTACAATATAGAAACTAAACAGTTTTTTGTTAGTCGTGATGTCAAATTCCATGAAACCATCTTTCCCTTTTCCACTCCAAACTCATCAAGTCCTGATTTTGTAGTGCCTAATTTCATCTCAGAGACAACGGAAACACAACATGTTCTATCATCTTTTCCTAATAGCACTCATTCCCATCAACTTGAACAATCAGAAACCATGAATCAGCCTACAATATCCACACCAGAAGCAGAGAATTCACCACCACTCTCTGATACATCAAACTCTCTTTCTCCACCGACTACTACTTTTCCTCCACCTTTGAGACAATCAACACGACCAAGACGCCCACCTGCATGGCATAGAGACTTCCTAATGTCATCTCAAGCTAATCAGTCAACCTCAACGCCAAGTTTTGTAACAGGTACTCGGTATCCACTCTCTAATTTTTTATCCTACTCACGTTTTTCACCTTCCCATTCTACCTTTCTCGCTACCATCACATATCACAATGAGCCAAAAACTTATGCTCAAGCTATCCTTGATCCACAATGGCAACAAGCTATGAATGCAGAATTAGAAGCCTTACAACAAAACAACACCTGGAGCTTAGTTCCGCTGCCTCCTGGCCATAAACCAATCGGTTGTAAATGGGTATACAAAATCAAATACAAGACCGACGACACCATAGAGCGCTACAAGGCGCGTCTTGTTGCAAAGGGCTATAATCAAGTTGAAGGCATCGACTACCAAGAAACATTTTCACCAACTGCAAAGGTTACAACACTTCGATGTCTTCTTGCGGTCGCAGCTGCTCGTCATTGGCACATTCACCAATTAGATGTTCAAAATGCTTTCCTTCATGGTGACTTACATGAAGTTGTCTACATGGAACCTCCACCTGGTCTTCGCCGACAGGGGGAGAACGTTGTATGTCGGCTCAATAAGTCTCTTTATGGACTTAAACAAGCATCGAGAAATTGGTTCTCCACATTTTCAGATACTATTCTGAAAGCTGGTTATCAACAATCGAAGGCTAATTATTCACTTTTTACTAAGGCTAAAGGTACTTCTTTTACAGTGATTCTTATATATGTTGATGACATACTTCTCACAGGAAATGATCTACATGAAATGAAATGCCTTAAAGAATTTCTTTTTAAGCACTTCCGCATCAAAGATCTTGGAAACTTGAAATACTTTCTGGGTATTGAATTCTCATGCTCCAAGCAAGGTATTTTTATGTCACAAAGAAAGTATGCATTAGATATACTTCAAGATTCAGGACTTTTGGGTGCACGCCCCGACAACTTCCCAATGGAGCAAAATTTGAAACTCACTCCAAATGATGGAACATTGCTTAATGATCCAACAAAGTATAGAAGACTAGTCGGCAAATTGATTTATTTGACAGTAACAAGACCAGATATTGTCTATTCCGTGCACACATTAAGCCAATTCATGCAGGAGCCTAGAACATCTCATTGGGATGCTGCCATCCGAATCCTCAAATATATCAAAGGTACCCCTGGTCAAGGATTATTATTTCCTTCTAATAACAGTTTGACTATAAAAGCTTTTTGTGATTGGGATTGGGGAGGTTGTCGTGTCACAAGAAGATCAGTTACAGGATATTGCATTTTTCTTGGAAATTCTCTCATATCATGGAAATCCAAGAAACAAGCCAATGTCTCTAGATCATCAGCTGAGGCTGAATATCGAGCAATGGCTGCCGCATGTTTGGAGCTAACTTGGTTACGTTATATATTGCATGACTTGAAGGCTCTTCAGACAGATCCTGCATCATTGTTTTGTGATAATCAAGCGGCCTTGCACATTGCAGCTAATCCCGTTTTTCACGAACGAACAAAACACATTGAAATAGACTGTCATATAGTACGAGAAAAGGTACAAGCTGGAGCAATTAACCTTTCTTTTGTACCTTCAAACTCACAACTAGCCGATGTATTTACAAAGGCCTTAGGAAAGGATCAGTTTGTGAATTTGCGCAACAAGTTGGGACTTCATGACATTCACTCACCAACTTAAGGGGGAGTATTAGGAAATATATTATGTTAGTGATATTGTATTGACTGTAAATATTTGTTTTCCTTTCTTTACTTATTTACCTAAATTAGTTTGATTCAAATCCCACAAAAAGAGGATCACAGCTATTGTTTAACCTTAGACTTAGTTTACCATTTATGTTGTATCTCTATATTTATACTTCAACAGAATCAATGCAAATTGAACAATATCTCACCTTTTTCCATTGCTAGCCTTTTTTTACATTTATCACATGTATCTCCCTCTATGTACAAGATTACAAAGCCTCTATTTATAAGCTAAGAAACATATGAAAAGTTATAGAAGTTTTAAGAGTTTAGAGGATGAAAATGCTTGGGAGTTTGGGGAGATGAAGAGTTATACATTAATAGGCATCCACTTTAATTAATATTTCATAACACTCCCCCCTTGGATGCCTATAATTAAAAGAAATGCTTCATTAAAACCTTATTAGTAAAAACTCAATGGAATAAAAATCTAATGAAAAAAAGAGTGCATTATCCTTGGTATGCGCTATAATTGCTGCCTCATTAAAAACCTTACAAGGAAAACCTAATGGAAGAAACCATGATTAAGGGAAGAAGAATACAACACGTATTAACTCCACCTCATAATAATATCAGTTGAGATCTTTAAGATGACAAACTCCAATATTATAGACTAACTTTTTAAATATTGCAGTAGGAAGTGCCTTGGTAAATAAATCGGTTAGATTACAACTTGAACACACTTGTTAAATATTTATATCACCATTCTTTTGAAGATCATGAGTGAAAAAGAATTTTGCTAAGATATGTTTTGTTCTATCCCTTTAATACAACCATCTTACAAATGGATAATACATGCGGCATTATCTTCGTACAAAACCGTTGGGGTCATTTTTTCAGAAGATAAACCACAAGTCCATCGAATGTGTTAAATTACAGATCTTAACCAAACACGTTCTCGACTTGCCTCATATATTGCTAAAATTTCTGCATGATTAGATGATGTGGTTGTTATAGTTTGTTTCATAGATCGCCATAAAAAGGTTGTACCACCACATGTAAACACATATCCAGTTTGTGATCGGTCATTATGTGGGTCAGATAATACCCAACATCTGCATAACCAATTAAATTTGATTTATGTAAATTTGAAAAAAAACAAGCCCATATCCATTATTCCTCGAAGGTAGCGAAGTACATGTTTTACTCCATTCCAATGCCTTCGTGTGGGAAAAGAACTATATCTTGCTAATAAATTAACAACAAATGATATATCAGGTCTTGTGTGACCAGCAAGATACATTAGTGCTTCGATTACACTAAGATATGGTACTTCATAATCAAGTAGTTCTTCATCATTTTCTCGAGGTTGAAAAGGGTTTTTCTTCGCATCTAGTGACCTTACGACCATCGAGGTAATCAATGGATGCGATTAATACATGTAAAAGCGTTTTAACACTTTCGCAGTGTAAGCTTCTTGATGCACAAAAATCCTATTTTTCAAATGTTCAATTTACAATCCAAGGCAAAACTTTGTTCTTCCAAGATCCTTCATCTCAAATTTTTTCTCCTTAAATAATTTACTACCTTTTGAAGCTCTTCTGGAGTTCTAATAATATTTGAGTCATCAATAAACTGTAATTATAACAAACTCATTATTTCAGGATTTCTTTATAAAAATACATGGACAAATAGGATCATTTTTATATCCTTCTTCTAATAAATATTCAGTGATACAATTATACCACATGCATCCAGATTGTTTCAGTCTATACAATGACTTATTTAATTTGATTGAATAATACTCTCGAGAACTTAAATCGCATGCTTCAAGCATTTTAAATTCTTCAGGGAGTTTCATATATATATTTCACTATCAAGGGATCCATATAAATAAGCTATAACAATATCCATCAAATGCAAATCGAGTCCTTCATGTACTGCCAGAGTAATTAAGTATCGAAAAGTAATTGCATCCACCACAAGTGAGTATGTTTCATCGTAGTCAATGTCAGGTTTTTGAGAAAATCTTTGAGCCACAAGTCGTGCCTTATATCGCATAATTTCACCTTTCTCATTTTGTTTTCGCACAAATACCCATTTATATCCAACTGGCTTTACACTTTTAGGTGTACGACCTACGGGTCTAAAAACTTTTCGTTTTCCAAGTGAATTTAATTCTGACTCAATTGCATCTTTTCATTTTGGCCAATCATTTTTTTGTCTACATTCCTCAAAAGACTTTGGTTCATGATCCTCATTATTTATCACATTTAGCGCTATATTATATGCAAAAATATTGTCAACATTGACTTTATTTCGGTTCTATTTTATTCCATTTTGAACCTAATTTATTAAGATCTCTTTATTTTCAAAAATTTCAGGTACCTGTGTTTCTTATGCACTTGGGGACTATTCTAAAGACTCTTTTAGAATTATTGTATCCTCGATTTGGCCATTAAGATTGTTAGCTCTTTTTCTTTTTCGAGGATTTTTATCTTTGGAACCTACTGGCCTGCCACGCTTCATGCGTGCTTTGGATTCATTTGGGATATTAATTTGTTCTACATGGGTATTAATTTGATTGGAGCATTAACAATTGGTATATGTGATTTAGTCACTATTTTTGGGTCAGTAAATACATCTGGCAGTTGTTCAACTAAACTTTTTAAATGAATTATCTTTTGAACTTCTAGTTCACAATGTTTAGTATGAGGATCAAGATAAGATAACGATAATTCATTCCAATTAATTTCTTATACTAGTTGTTTATTTCCTCTGCCTAATGTTGAAAAATTGATTCATCAAAATGACAATCAACAAATCGAGCTTTCAATAAGTCATCATATTAATTGTTCTAGATATTTTATTATAGATGGAGACTCATACCCAACATAAATTCCTAACCTCCTTTGAGGGCCCATCTTAGTGCATTGTGGTGGAGCAATTGGAACATAAACCACACATTCAAAAATTCTTAGATGGGAAATATTAGGTTCCTGACCAAAAACCAATTGTAAAGCTTTATTCTCATAAGCAATAACCTTCCAATTAATTGCAAACACTTAATGAGTGATTCCGCAAGACTATTCTATGTATAAACATGTGCTAAAGGATGTTCAACATCAAATCTAATTAACATACAATAGTCATTAAAAGTTTGAGAAGTAAATTCACCAGCATTATCAAGGCGTATTTTCTTAATTAGATAATCAGGAATTGTGCTCGTAATCGAATTAATTGAGCAAGCAATCTAGCAAATGCTTGGTTGCGTGTTGATAATAAACATACATGGGACCATCTAGTTGATGCATCAATTAAAACCATAAAATATCTAAATAGTCCACATGGTGGGTCTACTGGCCCACAAATATCACCTTGTATACGTTCCAGAAATACAAAAGATTCGTTTTCTATTTTTTCCGGTGATGGTCGAATAATCAACTTTTCTTGAGAACAAGCAGCACAAGGAAAATCTTTAAATTGAAGAATCTTCTAGTTCTTTAACGAATGTCCACATGAATTCTCAATTATTTTTCGCATCATAATTGATTTGGAATGGCCCAATCGATCATGCCAAATAATAAATGTATTTGTAAGCTCTTGATTTATGATAACATATGTTTCAGTTATACAAATATATGTGTAGGACAAACCAGAGGAAAATGCAGTTAATTTTTCCAATATGCATTCTCTACTTGAGATAAAACTTGTAATATAAAGATATTCAATATTTTCTAATTTGTTGTCTTAATATGATATTCATTTCGGCGGATATCCTTGAAACTTAGCAAGTTTCTTTGAGGTTTGGTAAAATATAATGCATTTTGATATAAAATTTTGTTCCTCCAGGTAATGATAAATTAGCTCTTCCGGAGCCTTCAATTAACTTTGTACTACATAATATAGTGCTAACATTGGATTATATTGATTTACTAAATAAAAAAAGTATTTTTTATCGATAAGGATGGTATGAGTTGTTCCACCACTATCAATGAGACACATATCTTCATCATTGATGTTGTTGTTAATCAAATGGATACTCATTCTTCATTGAAACATAACAAGAAAAGAAAATCGATACCAGAAAATGCTAATTAAAAATATTGAAAACAACTTTATAAATAATTTATTCATTATCTTTGTAAAAGAAAAGCACACTTGATATTAATAAGATATAAAAATTTATTTCTAGATCATACTCCCATCACCATTTAAATGATCAATATTCTCTTTAGGATCGATAAGGAAGTCAACAATATCCAAATGAGTATCATGACCACGACCACGACTATGGCCACGACCACGATAATAAACTCGATTATATCCACCTTCATGACCACGACCACGACTACGGCCACAACCATGGCCACATCCATGAATTTATCCATAATTATAGTTACCGTGTGTTATCACATTCACTTCAAGGAATTGAGTCGAATTGGTAGGACGAGACTCATGATTCTTCATTAATAGCTCATTATTTTGCTCCACCACGAGAAGATAAGAAATCAATTCAGAGTATTTCTTGAAACCCTTTTCTCGATATTGCTTCTGCAGGAGCACATTGGATGCATGAAAAGTGGAGAATGTTTTTTCTAACATATCTTCATCAATAATTTTTTCTCCACATAATTTCAATTGAGAACTGATTCTAAATATTGCAGAATTATATTCACTAACAGTTTTAAAATCTTATAATCGCAAATGCATCCAGTCATAACAAGCTTTTGGAAGAATTATAGTTTTCTGGTGGTCATATCTTTCTTTTAAATTATTCTAGAGAATGAGTAGGTCTTTTACCATAAGGTATTCAGTTTTCAATCCTTCATGAATGTGATGACGAAAACAGATCACGGCTTTGGCCTTATCTTGGTTGGATGCTTTATTTTCTTCTTTGATTGTGTCTCTAAGACCATTTGCATCCAAATGAATTTCAGTATCTAACACCCATGATAAATAATTCTTCCCCGTAATGTTAAGAGCCACAAATTCAAATTTCTCAAGATTCGACATATTGATACTATAACATAGATATAAGATAAGTCAAATAATATCAAATATCATAAAAATTGAATTCTTGTGAAAATATGCATAGTCTATTATTTGTTATTATAAGATCTTTGATAAAAAAGATCAAAATAATTTACCTCGAAGCTTGAAAGGTAGAGCTTCGGTGCTAATAGCGCATTATAAAAAATAAAAAAACTAACAAAAACAATACCCAAATGGAGAGAAAAGAAATAACCAACTTCTTATTCACTTTCTTCTTTATCACATGTATCTCCCTCTATGTACATGATTACAATGCCTCTATTTATAAGCTAAGAAGTATAATGAAACGTTATAGGAGTTTTGTGAGTTTAGAAAATGAAAACGTATAGGAGTTTGGGGAGAGAAAGAGTTATACATTAATAGGCATCCATTTTAATTAATGTTTCATAACACATTTGTATTTCCTTGGCTCTCTATTTTTTATAAACCACCTAATTCCAACCAAGTTTATATGCATAAATGACACTCAAAGTCTATATGCCACCCAAAAGTCAAATTTTGATGATACAAATGAAAGAGACTAAAAAACCATACTTATATTGTGATAGTATTATTTATTTTATGTTAATTATGAATTATAATTATTTTTTAAAAATATTTTCCATTAAAAAAAAATATAAAATATGGACAAAAAAATTACAACCAATAATATTATTTATTAATAACTAGAAAAATTCCCTTACTTGGCATTTGGGTTTTTTATGATTTTGAGAATTTTGGGGCAATATTGTATAGTGACATATAATAAAATCTCCAACGCTATAATTAAACAACCCCTCACAATGGAAACCTTTGGCATCTCTTATTTTGCAAGGTCTCATGGACATTTATTTCACAAAAAAATAAGTTTGATTAAATTTTTTATTTATTAATGTCATATTTAATATAAAACAAAAATTGATCAACAATTTAGTTTTTTGGCTTCAAATTATCTATGAATAACTAACAAATGGCAGCGAATATTATATTATGTGATATATATCTTATAATTAAAAATAATTTATAATTTTTAAATTATATTTAAAAATATTTTTATTAATCTAGCTTTTAGCCGATTGACCTGATGATTAAACCATTTAACTTGGGACCCAAAGCCCAGAAGAATTTAATATTTGAACTGATGCTAATAACTATATATACTCCAAATAATACACAAAGTTTTGGTATATTTTTTTATCACAAAATAAAGTTATTTTTTAAAAATTATAATTGGTTTGAAATACCTAATGGAACATTTAATGTGAACAAATAAACCAAATCAAATATTTTCATTATTAGTATCATATTTAATACAAACAAAACTTAAATGCAATAAGAAAATTCTTAAAACTTTTTAAAAATTTTCTTTTAAACTCTCTAAAAACAATTATACAGCGATTTTAAATATATGTATAAATTATTACAAATTCTCTGCCACTAAAAATAATTGTATTTTCATGTTATCTTGCTGAATTTTAAATAAGTTTTGATTTAAAAATTTTTACCTGCTCTTGCCCTTGAAAACAAAAAATAAAACAATTTTTCTAAACAAACCCAATCATTTTCACCAATGTGTGTGTGTGTGTGTGTGTGTATAAGGACTAAACACACTAAAATTACCAATGATTTTCTTAAAAAAAAAAAAAAAAATCTTGTCAAATATCAGCTCTCTTCCAAAAATGTATAAATAAATAATAAAATTAAATTTTTTTTAAAAAAAAAAATCAAAATAAAATAAAGTCAAAGCAACTCCCAAGTTTCTCAAAACTTGGTCCAAGTGAGACCAAGTCCAAGATACACCCAAAACCACTTCCCCTCCTCTTCCCCCATGATCTCCACTTCTCACTCTCTTCTTCCCTCCTTATTATTAACTCATAAGCACACAAACTCTTCACTCCATTTTCACCTTCACATAACCATCCAACCAACCAAACCAAACCAAACCCTAAACACTCCCACAAACTACACACAAACCCTTCACTACCATGTCTTCCTCTCCTTTCTCCTTTCTCCTTCTCCTAACTCTCCTCTCCTTCTATCACCCCATGCAAATCTCCTCCTTTGAGTTTGAAGTTGGTGGCAAAGCTGGCTGGTCTGTCCCTTCCTCCAAAGACACTCAATTCTACAACCACTGGGCTTCCGACAACCGATTCAAGATCGGCGATACCATTAGTAATATATACCAAACACACACACTCATATACAAACACATATATTCATACATATATACTTGCATGTATCTATCTATCTAGTAACGTTTTGTAACTTTGCTTTTCATGTGTTTTTGAGGTTAGATTTCAAGTATGATAAGGACTCAGTGTTGGTGGTTGAAGAGGAGGACTATGACAAGTGTGATTCAGCTCATCCAATCTTTTTCTCTAACAATGGGAATACAGTGTACACTCTTGATCATTCTGGTGCATTTTACTTCATTAGTGGTATTGCTGAGCACTGCCAGAAAGGCCAGAAGATGATTATCAAAGTTATGGGGCACTCGGAGGGGCCGGGGAGTCCACCGGAAGCCGGCAACCACACCGGAACTCCCGGCATTCCTTCATCTTCCCCTTCTGGTTCAGGGGGTACTGGTCTTCATAAGGGTTCTCTTCTTTGTGTCTTTGTTGTTATGTTTTTAGGGTATCTCTTGTTTTAAACTTGTGTGCATGTTGAGAATGTTGTGGTTCTCTGTGTGTTAGTGCTGTCATTTAGTTCATCTTGCAAATAAATTGTTTTTAGGGTTTCATTTTTGCTTGAATTATAGTTGTTCTTATTTTATGGATTGATCATATATATATCTACATCCCTTAATTAAGATCTAGATAAGGTTTTAATTAGTTCTCTCACACTCTTTAGTCGATTTTTGTTTTTTTTTTTTTTTTTTTTTTATTGAGAGCTTGTTCATTAATTTCCCTCAAAAATATCAGAAAATGAAGAAGTCTATTTTGCCAAAGCAGTTAAAATTTGTGGACAAATTACATTTCAAATGTTATTTTTCAAAAGAAATGAAAAGGCACTAAAGTAAATGAGAATTTCATTAGACTCAAAAACAAATATATATAATTGAGGAAAATAAGATTCCATATCTGACCCCTTCTCTCACATTTCAGTCATTAGGAATTTTAAGTGATTTTAGATATCAAAAGTTTGTGATAGCTAGGATGAGTTGCTGCTATTTACCAAGTAAGTTATTAGTTATATTTTGATTATTTTTTTTTTATAAAATTTATCATTCAATATAGTATAATTTGATAATTTCCGAAGAAAAATATTGAAGGAGAAGAAAATAAAGTTTTTTTTTTTTTTTAGGGAAGAGTTGGAGCAATTCTTATTTAAAGATGAGAAGTACTTTGGCAAATTAAAAATTAGATTATGAGTAAATAGAATGTTAAGTTTTAGGATATTTATAGTTTAATATTAAAAGAAATAACTCCCAATGCCGGGTTTGAATAAGTTTAATTTCACAGGTTGTAGTACTTTCTAATTCTCATTAAATTTCAGGGAAAAAAAAAACTTGACTAACTAGAAGCTTGCAGGATTTTTGTAAGTAAAATAATTTTAGAAATATTTTGTCAAAAGAAAATTGTTTTAATTAATATCAATTTAGTTGTCACCAAAAAAAAAAAAAAAAATAATATCAATATACTCAAAATTTATCAAAACATCATTTTGATGCAAGTGAGGTTGTGGAAAAGACAAACTGTAAACATGATCATGGTTTATTAGACGCTACTATTAATCATTTTTTTTACTTCCTCAAAACTGTTTTTTTAAGAGCACCATTAGTTTAATTTTTTTCATTTTATAGTATAATCCTTTTTAATAATCGATAATTAATTTTAGCCTTTTTTTTTAACACCTAAAATAGTTCAAAAGGAAAATCTATAAATCATATGTACTTAACTTTGTCCTTGTTATAAAATATAAAAAATAAAACAATTTCATACAATTACAAATTTACAATCATATCTGCCACCCCAGCTACCAACCAACCCTCTCACCTTAATATATAAATATATAAATATATAAATAATAAAAAAAATTAAATTAAATTTTTTTTTTTATCAACCAAACATAAATATAAATTTTATAATATTTATATTTTATTTTGTATGAGCTTTCTCAGCGAAACACAAATATCATCTGCAAAAAAATCGGCTGACATTTGCTCAAATGATCATCAATAATTAAAAAAAAAAAAAAACAAAACTTCGTTACTAAGTTTTATACAACAATTAAAAGCTTTGGTTCATTATACATTCAGCTCAGCTAGCCGCCTTCTACTCTCTGTGTGTGTGTGTGTGTGTGTGTGTGTGAGGAGTGAGAGAGAGAGATATAAGGGGGAAAAAAGGAAAATATTAAAAAAAAAAAGAGAGAATATATGGAAGCTTTCCTCTCGGCAGCACAGAGTACGCTCTCCTTCGCACTCCGAGGCCGGTCCAATCCTTCCTCTCATGCCAAAATGGCGGATTTTGGATCAGAGCCCACCTTGACCACGGCTGCTCCTTCTCCGGAAGCCATCAATGCCGGATTGAAGGACCTTTGCCTTGATGGAAAGGCCCAGCAAGAGCCGGACGAAGTGATTGGGGATCAGGAGGACAATGGGCCTGAGAAGGAGGATGGAGAACCTGAAGATGGTGATGGTGGTGATGATGGTGATGATGATGCGGAGGAAGAGGAGATGGAGGAGCAGGAGGAGCCCGTGCTTGCCAAGGAGCAAGAGGGCAAGAAGTTCCGATACCCTGTAAGGCCTGGCGAGCCGGCTTGCTTGTACTATATCAAGACTGGTACTTGCCGCTTTGGATCCAGTTGCAAGTATAATCATCCCAGACGAAGGAGGAGGAATTTGGTATGGGTTTTTTTTTCTGTTTCTTTTTTAGGGTTTTGGAGCGCAGGTATGATTTATGATCTCTCTTTGTTTTTGTTTTCGTTTTGGGACTTGCGAAGGCGAAGGATTCATCAGAAGCCAATCATCAGGTCAAATTTGATTTTTTTTTTTTTTTTTTATGTTGATTATTGTTTGTGCGTGATTATGTGAAGTTGAATCTGTGGATGCATAGCTTTGTTTGGATATATGCCTGTATGCTGTGTGATCATGTCTTGTTTGTTTACTTATTTATGTTTGCAAGTTATTATTTTTGTGTGAAATATGAGCTCCTGATAAAGATTATTTTACTTGGTGAATTTTGTGTTTTTCTTCTGTGATTGTAATTTTGTGTTTCCATGAGCTTCTTTGTTGTTCTGGACTGTTAGTTTTGTATTTCATATAAAGTTTGGTCGATGATGTTGCAGATATACGATGCATTACTTATTGATCCTCTATTCCTTTAATTTTTGAAGGTTGTAGTTTAGCATACCTTCACATATTTTGGGTCGGTGAATTAATGCATAATAATCGTTTAGATAAACTTGGACATGATAGGACAAAATTTTAGTTTAACCTGTTTGGTATTCACAAGGACATAACAAAGAGCCATATTTTTCCATGTCCTTTTGATTCCTTCAATGAAACCAACCATTTTCATCCATCATCATCCATGGGATAATTTTAACTCTGGGTGATTTTATATATTTTTTTTATCGCTATATTTATCCTTTCTACTTTACAAAGATGTGATACTAGAGGGGCTTTTGTGTTATTCTGGTATGCATGTTGCAAAAAACATGGTCCAACATAACTATTTTGTCTTATTCATGGCATACCCAAACAAAAACATGACATGCCATATGTTTTATAGGTTAACAAGGATCACATTATTTATTTATTTATTTATTTTTTGATGTTATCTTATTCTTTTTTTGTTCATGTGCATGTGTGCTTATGAGTGTGTCTTTCATTTAGTTGGCTTCCATAAACAAATCTTCGTTTTTCCTCTTGTTTTTATTTTTTTTTTTAAAAATTCATCTAAAAGGTTGTTAAAGAAAAGGAAAGGGAAATTGGAAAGGAAACTCAACCAGAGAAGGCTGGACATGGAAAATGCAAGGTTAGCATCTCCTGAACCAAGTTGGTCTAATTGTTACATTACATTTTTTTTTCAAGACAGAAAAATTTCTAATACTACTGTGATGACATTAAAATGTTTCAAGTTTTTCAATTGTCTAACATGTTGTTTAAGTTTCAACATTTTCAGTTGTCTATGAACCCCATATTGTGCTCTATTTAATTTATACTGGAAGATCATAGGTTGTTGGTATCTATTTTCAAGCTCCTCTTAGTAGGATTTCATTAATAAAGGTTGTGTGCATTGATTAGCTGGGTGAAGAAACTGCTTAAAGTGTGTCTTACCATGAGAAAGTCTTCATTATTGAAGTTGGTGATGTTGCTGATGACCACTATAACATCCCTTGTGCATCTATAAGGGAAAACCCTTGAAACTTCTTTTTTGAAGTTAAATTTTCAAATAATCGTTTCCATATAAAATTACGCCCATATAGTTTACAGCTACCTTGTGGCTTTCAAAAAGAGGATTCACATTTTACCACCTTAAAACTGGTTGAGGATATGTCTCACATAATTTTGGTGTCTTTCTATGTTGATAGAAAAATAAAGAGCTACAATGATAAAGCGTAGGGAGAGTTCATTTTTGACCGAGCCACTGGAGCTTTAATTTCCATTCTGTAAACATTTTGCTTACCTTCATTTCACATCATTCCAATTTTATTCCAAGCAATCTTGATTTCATGAAGGTGTAGGTGAATAATCAACTTATTTGGAGCCTTGATAAATGTGCCATTCTTTTGGTTCTTTGGTGTAAATCCTTGAAAATGGGTAAAGTACACGTTTTGGTGTGGATAATCAACTTAGCAGGAGCTGAAATGGGAGAAAGTGAATCAGTCTTATGGATGACATCTGGTAGTGGGAAGTGATCATAGGTTTTATACTTAGATATTTGAAGCATGTCAACTTGATGCTTCCCTGATTACTTTGACAGCAGAATGGTGGAAACTGTGGTCTTTGAACAGAGGCTCTTTATTTTTATTGGTACTTGAGAGTTATGGTTGTTTATTTGGTTGTAAGGTTAGATCCTAGCTAAGTGTATAGTTCATTTAAGAAAGTTATTGCACAATTTGGTGGGTAGAAGGATGGTTTTGGAAATAAATATCTTATACTATCTCCTTTCAGAGCATCTGCAATCCCACTGGCAAGAGCCTCAACATTGCAAGATATTGGATTTCGCGTTTCAGCTTTTCATAATCTCTTAGTATATTTATCTATCTGTATTCTTTTTATGACACTCTTTTTCTTGGGAGTTTGTGTTCTTGGTTACAGTTTTTGTTTTTTTCATATCTATGTTATCTTATTATCCTAGTGATCATGACTCATGATGAGATTCATGACAATGGATGATGGATCTTGCAGTATTACTTGATGCCAGGAGGTTGTAAGTTTGGGAAAGACTGCAGGTTTGCTCATGATCAAGAAATGAATGAAGAAGGTTCAGTGGAGCTAAACTTTTTGGGGCTTCCTGTGAGACCTGTGAGTCCACTAACCTTCCATCCAAATCTAAGTTATGCAAAAGTTTACCAGACTGAACTTTTTAAAGATTAACCCAGTTGAATGTATTCATTTCTTAGTGAATGTTTACATTTGAATTCCCAGATAAATATCCTACATGATAGCTATCAAATTGCTGCTCCTTTTGAGATATGAAAAGTTTTGCACAAAAGAAGAAAAACGAAAAAAAAAAAAAAATCGCTTGCACTGTCTGCTTACCTCTGTTATAAAGTATTTTGCATCCCTACTGTAAGCCAAGCCTTCCAATTCCGCTAAAATTGTCAACTGACTGCACAAAGTTGTGGTTGTTTTTTTCATTGTAAACCGTTGGAAACTGAGACCATTAGTTGTTGTCGTTGTTGTTTTCTTTTTTCTTTTTTTTTTTTAAAATAACCCTAGCCCTGACACATCACCCATGCTGGTTGTTTGATCCTTAGTGTTATTTCATATTGTACATGAGGTATATATCCAGGACTTAAATAAAGTGGATGATATTGTTAAATGTGAACAAAACATATTATTTAGGTTAGATTCAATCTAAGAGCTTAATCTGATAGATTGAGAGACATAGGCTAATACATTCAAATTCATAGTTTCTAAATTAACTGATGTGGGCTTGTTGGTTACTCTGACACACGCCTTTAATATGTGCTATTCTATTTTAATTAGCCACATTGTAATCAAACTAGCTCTTATATCATGTTAGATGCAAATTAAACAGTTTACCTAGGACCAATTCAACCCAAAAGCGTAAGTTACTAGGATGAGAGACCCAGATTGACATATTCAAATCTATATTTTCCAAATGAACTATTAGGATATGACTATTAATTCATGGTCATCTATCTGAAACTTTCAAGTTTGAGCTGATTTTTGGCTATTCCCTTTTGTAGGGGGCGAAAGAGTGCTCATATTACATGCGCACAGGCGGTTGTAAATATGCAAATAATTGTAAGTTTCACCATCCTGATCCTATTGCTGTTGGTGGGCGAGAGCCACGAGACCACCCTTCAAAGTATAATCAAGGACATACTCCAGTAGTATCACATCTCCCTGCAACTTCTTGGCCCATGCAGATCACCTCAAATGAACCAGTTACCTTCATAAATCCATCACCCCATTTCATGCCTGGGATGATTTTACCACCTCAAGGACTACACCCAACCCCAGAATGGAATGGGTTTCAGGTAAATGTCGCTAACTAATAGTATATACAAGAGGAAATAATGATAAAAAAAGTCTAGATGTCTATGCTATCCTGTAAGGAGAATAATGATTTATACTTTTGTTTTCTAACAGAATTTTCTTTAAACAAGTGACTATATATAACTGATATTATTTAAATATGGTGATGATGGAATTTCTTTTCTTGATAATAAGTGAAATTATTAATGTGATAAGGTAGAAACATGGATAAATGATATTGTAGTATTGATATTCTTTTATGGATAAGAGGATTGCAGAACATGTTCTTAAAAAACCTGCTGGACTGTTGCTGGACTGTTGTCATTTCTGTCAGACTCTCTTTAAACATTTATAAAAATCATCTTGAAGTTTAGGCAAACATGTCTGATATATGCTAGTGATTTGGTTACTTATTAATTTGAGATATTAGTGATGATATTAATAAATTATATTGTAGTATTAACATTCTCCCGTGCAGGAGTAAATTTGGAAAATGTTGTTAAATCATCTTATAAAACCCAGCAGTCGATAAGAAGTCATCTTGAAATTTAGGCAAATATGTCAACATAGACTAGTTATTATCAGTTCCAGTGAAAATTCAAGTATTCAACGCTAATTTACTGGATATTTTGTCATTGTAAGCAAAGAAACTCTAGATTTAGTTCTATCTTGGTTTAGCAGGGTTTAGTGCATGTTGTAATTTTAAGGAAAACCATGTATGACCATCCGTAGAATTTTTTGCATTTGATGGCCATTGTTAAGGATATAGTTATTCAATTGTTACATAAAGAACTTCAATTATTTTCTCTGATACCTCTCACTTTTTGTGCAAAGTAAGAGATGCGAATTTTTTTTAAGTCTTATGTAGTTTTATAGAAAGTTATACCAGTCATTATTCATTGCCATAATGTATACTCAAACTGCAAAATTAAGAATGGTGTGAGGATAAATTAACTTCATTTTTTTTCTCTTTTTTTTTTCTCAGGCTCCAGTAAATCCTTTTTTTCTACAGCCACCGCCACGACATCCTGAAATGTTTGTACAATATGCTCCACCAAACCCTGTGCATCAACAGATACATATGGATGAATTTCCTGACAGGCCTGGCCAACCAGAATGCCAGCATTTCATGAAAACTGGCTCTTGTAAATTCAAATCATCGTGTAAGTTTCACCATCCAAAGAGTCGATCTGTCAAAGCATCACCAAGCATGGTAAAACCTGTGAGTTCTGTCTTTTGTTGTCCTAGCACAAATCAAGTACTGAATTTTACTATTTTTCACAGGTTTTCATTCTTTTATGATGATGCTAATAGCAGAACTATTAATTACTTGTGAACTTTTTCATTCCAGCATGCAGCTTAATGAATGTGTTTCTCAGAACAATGTGTTTCAGAGGAGGATTAATTCAACTATTTCCTTGAACATTTCTTGAGATTTTTGCTGGATTTGCTGCTGGAGGTTAAAGCTGTTCAGAACAATGGCTTGGTCTGACAGTGAATAATGGCCATGTGATTTCATCTGTTGTAAAAGTACACAGTTAAAGAACGATGACCAACCTTGTTATGTCATGTAGATTACTCGTTTCTAATTAACATTATGCCGATATTTGAAACACAACACTTTCGTGCATTATGTGGTATGTACGATACAGGGAATGCCAATAAACACAACTCTTGACGTTTCAGTTAGACTTTACTTGAATTCGGTTGTTGTTTTGGAGCATTTCCAACAAAATTGAGTGTTATGGGGGCCTTCCCTGAAATGCTGAATTGTAAAGATCATGAACATATTTGTCAATCAATGGCAGATTCTTGGAGCGTGCATGGATTACTAGTCTGACCAAATTTCCACTTTGAAGATTAAAATGTGCTTAAAAATGTTATCCAAGTATATTTCTCAATGATAATGCTACATTAAAAATGCCTTTGTTACAAAGCCAGGTTTCAATTTTCATGGATCACATGTAGTGCCCCATGCTCACTGATCATCTGTTTTAACAACTCCAAATGGTCCTTCACAATGAAGTTGAAACAGGTCACATAAATGTACAGCACAAATTTAAAACACCATGCAAGGCTGAAAAATAAACTTTGGGAGGGCTATGACATGAAAATTTCCGAATTGCGGAAGAAAATGAAGATGGCCTCCTGATTAAAGTTGCGCATAGACCTAACAGGGTCATTTTTCACATGTCAGATACAGACCAAAGATAAGCTTCACTCTCTGTGGCTCGTTTCTCATTCTGCCTCTTGAAAAATTCCTTCTCGCATCCTGTCAAATAAAGGAAAGAAATAAGCACTCATGTACAATGCCTGCGAAACCCATAATGCAATTTCAAAACATATGCTTTGTAATGGTAAAATATAATAACAAATCAATGTTCTAAACAACCAAAACCATAATTGTAAACCCCATCAGGACAAATGATGTGTTTCTCTGCAAGTTGGTCATTGGCACGATCAAGACACTTAAAACTACATAAAAGGATTGGGCACCACAATAGCAAAGAATTTAAACTGAGACGTAAAGGGTCGTTTTCTGGATCATGATTTTTCCTGTTTCATTATCTCTAAGACACCTCAGTTTTCCTTGCACCAGTTCACAGACTCATCATGATGTTGTCACAAAGGCCTTCCATATACATAGGTCAAATTCATATTTTCAACTGTAGGAGCTACCTTACTTCCCATGAATCAATTTATTTCTATCTGCAATTTGTGTTATTTTGATGGCATCAAAGTATTTTGTACCTGCCATTTTATTTATATTCTGTTTTCATGATATATGACAATATTTTAAAGAACTTCCTCTAAAAGTTGAATGGTAGAAATGGTTACTTATAAGACAAGCTTTTTTATTGGTTAAGCCCTCAGATTATGGTGTCTCTATTTCAAAGAAAAATAATTTTCCATTTATATGCAACCTGATATTGAGGTATATAGTATATATAAATCTAGTCAGCATGAAAAGGACAGGTATCAGTGTTTAAACATATGCCCTTTCACAATATCAAAATTGCAACATATACATGCTACAAACGTTTTAACTATTTGCATAATCTTTAATGTCTTATAGTGGTACCAAAGCAAAGATAAAATTTTCAGGGACAAACATGCAATTGAAAGATTTTGCAAATGACAAACACACACACCCCAAAAAAATAATAATAAAATTAAAAAAAAAAGAGCCATTTTCAGAACATACAACATTTCTGAATTTTCTCCATGTTAATAATTTGCTAGTGTTTTTGTCTAATCTATCCTCAATATTAATAAAAAGTGCTTCTCCATGATAGAGGCAAGGGCATATATATGCAAAACAAAACACATTTGCCTATAAATCCATTCAGCTTCATGTAGATCTTATGGTATAGTGCAAGTCCATTAGTCCAATACTAGTCCTTTTGATGCACCCAATAAGAAGCCACATATACCAAAATCAGTCCTCTGAACAATTTACTCAAGATACCCAAACTATTCCCTTTTAGGTTGTGTTTGGATTAAGGGACATAAGGGAAAAGAAAAGGAAGAGAATTTTATCAATTTAACTTAAAGTTGGTTGTCCACCTTTTTGGTTAACAATACATTTAAAACAAATTTTCATGTTTAACTTCTATTTAACTACTTACTATTTTCCTATTGTCACCTAACAAGAACACTTACTGAAGTCCCAATTAAATTCGTTCCCTAGTTCCCTCCACTCAATTCAAACATTTTATAATTAGGTAAATTTCCAGTTACCCCAAAACTTTGTAATTCTAGCATGTACCAAATTTGAGAATTCACCAGAAGTTTGACTGATTAGAAAAATATCATATAAAAACATGCAGTAACAAAGGCATAACACAAACAAATTTTGCACAAACAAACAACAGATAGAGCAAAAAGATTCTACAGTTAATCCCCACCCACCCACCCACCCAAAAAAAAAGAAAATAACAACAACAAAACATAAGAATGATGATGATGATAAAGAAGAATCATCAAAGAAAAGGGAGGTAGGCACAGCAGTAAAGGAAAATTTAAGATAGCAATAGCTCGTACCATTGCTTCGATCCACTCCATCCCAATGCCGACCTGGTCGAATCCCATAGCGATTTGGAGGGAAATCCAGTCCCCTTTTTATCCAGCTGTGTTGTGGAATTGTTTGGGGAACAATAAAACCTGATTCTTTCATCTTCTCATTTTCACCAAAATCTTCTAGAACAGGATCCGAATGTTTTCGCTGCATCAAATAGTCCAGTTGGGTTAATATTCCAAAAAACAAAAGGAAAATTGCATTTTGAAAGAATACCTTAACCAAATGTGCCATTGGATCACCCCATCTAACTCTCTCCTTCAACATTGCATCAAGTTCAGGATCATCCCTAAACACAGAAATATGTTAACTACAAGACTGCACAATAAAAAGATAGTCTAATCATAATCTAGCAGAAGAAAAGGTCACCTAGTTCGTGCAAAGGGTTTATTCTTCTCCAGTTCTAACTCTCTTGCCAGAGTTTCAATTCCGCGCTGCTGTGCAAGACCTTTTCCCCATTCCAATTTCTTTTCCTGTTAAAAAATACAGAAACAAATTACATTCTCTACCAGTTAGTCTAAGAAGACACTCAGTTTGAATAGCAAAACTAAAAAAAAACTAATACCCAGATGAGCAAAATGCAAGAGTAGAAAATAACAACCAAATGAGGCCCTTGCAACCAACACCTTAAGCAATCAGGTTCTCCGATGCATTCAATGAATTCAAGAAGGGCAAGCTTTCATAGCAGTCAGCATCATTTATTTGCTCTAATGCCAAAATATTCATGATTTCCCATCTTATATAAATTCGCAAGGAAGCCACAAAATAATATTTACACTATGTTCAGGAACAAAAATTTCTGTTCGTACATGTCTAAGTATTCTAGAAAAAGACCCCATCAACACTAAGCACTGTCTAAGATATCATGAATTAATAACTTGGAATCACAGACCTTAGGTTTCTCTTCTGGTTCCTTTGATTTCAACTTCTCCTCCTTTGATATACGTTTCCCTGAAAATGCATTGTGTGCAACCAGTCATCCTCACACAAGTAAAACCATAATGCCTACAAAATTAAATAATCAAAACTTCAACTGAAGCAAGAACATCTTACCCTCCTTGTCACGAAACACAGGTTCAGCACCTCTTCCACTCACAGATGGATCCATGGCGGCAAATCTGCAAATACACGGATTCAACCACCCAAATCAGAAACACTATATTGAAAGCAATAAGAAACACGAGTAAATGATCAAAATAATTGAGAGCTTGGGTAAATCATACCGTGATAACTCTTCCTTCTTCTTCTTGTCCAACTCTTGTTTAATCTCATTGGCTGAAAACAATCCAGCCCTCGCTGTCTTTCCCTCCTTTGCTGCAACTTGGTCCTTCTGATTTCTCCTAGGGGGAGAAAGATCATCATTTTGAGAATTCAGCGGACGACGGGGCGGCAAGAGATCAGTCTCTGGACCTTTCTGACTTCTCCTGGGAGGAGAAAGACCAGCATCACGTGCTCGTCGCTGGCGAGGTGGGGAGAGGTCACCCTCTGGATCTTCCGACCGGCGGTGCGCTTGGCGAGGTGGTGGCAAGATATCGCTCTCTGGCCCCTTCCGACTTCTCCTAGGAGGAGAAAGGTCAGTATCCTGTGATCGTCGGCGGGGAGGTGGGGAGAGATCACTGTCCGGATCCTCCGAGCGGTGGCGTACCTGGCGAGGGGGAGAAGGATCCCCACTCGGAGAACCTCGAGGTGGAGAACACTGCCTGACCCTTCTCCGCGGCGGCGAGAGATCACCGACGGGCTCAACATCACGCTCCGGTGATGGCGTATCAACTCTACGACGACGCTGGCTAGGAGGTGACAAATCAGGACCATTCTCCCTGGAATCCAACTCCCGTGGTGGTTCTGAAACCGAGATCCACCCGCTCCCATCTTCCGAGATTCCATGATAGGGTTTCCGAGCCCTAATCGCATCCAATCTCTTCATCCGCTTCACCTCAATGTCCTCATCGATTTGAGGCTCCTCCTCGCCTGCACATCAAAATCAGATATCAAATTCAAACAGCAAACGTGAAAAGAGTCAGGGCCTAGGGATAGAATTAGGGTTAGGGTTTGTACCAGGGGATTCCGGTTCGGATTCTTCGACCTGGATGGGCTTCTGCCATACAGGGTCCTCGTCGACGATGAGGACACCAGCGGTGGTGGAGCTAGGTTTGAGCACCTTCTTTTTCTTCTTCTTCTTCATAGTTTTTGCATCACTGGTCCCGGATTCGTAGCGCTTGAGGTACTCTTTGAGGGAGAGGGAGTTGGGGGCGGTCGCCGCCATTGATGCAGCTCGAGAGAGAATTAGAATTGAAGCTTGGAGGCAATTGCTCAGCGATTCTGGGAAATACTAAGTGCATTTTGTAGGGAACACCTTGAAGTGTTTTTTAATTACAATCAACTCCTTGGTCTTGAATTTTGATTATTTATATGTATGTATGTGTAAATAAAATTAAAGAACTTTTTTGGCGTCATACTCTTCAAAATCTGCTTATTGTGTGTATATCCCTTTTAATAAAATTAAATATCATGTTTGCCTCTTCCATTCTTACCCTCTCCTTTTTAATGGCTTATGTACTCATTCACTTATACTAAACTATTGATTTATATAATAAATTATATAAATATTGATTTTTATAATGCCCAAAAGTAGAATTTTATTGTAAAAGAACATATCATTGGCAATTTTTATTAAAATGTAATGAATAAAACTTGTAACGCCCTACATTAATATTATATACTATGTATTACCACTAGTGTTTTTATATAGTACCTGGAGTTATTAAGTAAGTGCGTCAATTATTATAAAATGCACTTACACTGAATCAGGTTAAAAAAAGACTTTGAATTTAATCGGTTTGCAAAAATAATCTATATGTATTTCTATTTGTGCAATCAATTAATCAGGATGTATATCAGTATATGTAAGCAGGATAAATCATATAAAATAGTTTTAAATAGTTGCAAAATTGGGCCAACTCAAATGATGTCAGCCTACTGAGGTGGAGGGTGAATGATGGCGTGGAAAGAATCCGACGTGTGAGTGAAAAAAACATCCCAGTCAGCGCTGACGTGGACTTACCGACCGTCACGTGGGCAAATGTCGCCGGAAAACGGAGCAGTGCCCTCTCGGAAGTTAAAAATCAAAGTCTGGTGCCTAAAAAGATACAAATCAAAATTCAGTACCCAAAGTGAAAAATTGCCAAACTTCGATACCCTACCCAAAAAATTACCCCTCAAATGATATACACCAAAACTTTGTGATTGTTTTTTTCTTT
Organism: Dioscorea dumetorum; assembly: GCA_902712375.1. Taxonomy (NCBI): domain Eukaryota; kingdom Viridiplantae; phylum Streptophyta; class Magnoliopsida; order Dioscoreales; family Dioscoreaceae; genus Dioscorea; species Dioscorea dumetorum. Next base: position 12,894,918 of record CACTHL010000494.1, read on the forward strand.
TTTGGGGTTAATATTGACAAAGAGGCCAATGCATGAGTAATATATTTTGAAAATTTTATACATAATAAAAATCTAAAATACAAAAAATAAAGGAAACAAAAAAAAAAAAAAAAAAAACCTTTGATATCTTCTTCATCTTTTTAATTTTTTTTTTCTTGATTGTCGATAGCTTCTTCCTCTGATGTTTCTTTTTTTAGTTTCCCATCCCTTCCTTTTGGAGTTTTAGTTATCAGTTATTAGTATTTATATTTTTTCAATTTTCATTGGTTAAATTGATTGCTTTTACATTCTTTAAAGAAGTTTCGAGGACTGAATTTAGTAATTTTCTTTTAGATGGTTGAACTGATTTTTGGAGTTGCTTTAAGTTTCTTTATTATTTTCATATGTGCATTTTTAATTAATTAATTTAATAGAAGAGAAAAAGTAGTTTTATGAAAATAATAATTATAAATTAATATATTAAAAAATGGCAACATGGCTGGTTGAGTCAATTAGTGGGTGACATGACAAAGCCCATGTGACATATTATGCCAAATTAGATATCTGTTAACGGTGCAAACCTGACTAACTGAAATAGAAGCGCATTTAGAATTGAGATATGTAATTAAAATTTTTTAAAGTTCTATTATTTAAATAAAAATATTTAAATAATAAGGTGATTATTTAAGTAATTTATCTTTAAAACAATTATACAACAACTGGTCCAATTGTTTAAGTATTTTAGTCTTTAGACTAAGATAAAATTTTTTGGCCATATCCAATAGCTGCTAATAGCTGGTTTATAAGGGTATTTTAAGATAAAAAATATTACAAATTCTATAAATGCCCCCAAAATAATAGCCATTTCTCTTGTAACATAATCTTCCATTCTTTCTTCGACTCTCAAGCGTTCAAACTCTCTCAAGTTGCTGAAGTTGAAGAGTTGAAGCTCTAATTTTCCGCTCTAAGTTTTTCATCAAATTCTTGACTGATTTTGAAGAAAACCGGATGTTAAAGCACAAATTAGTTTTGTTAGTTTGAGAATAAAAAATTTTGCATTTTCATTAAAAAAATTTGAAAACTCATCGCTAAAGATGAACAAGTTTTTAGTATGCCATTAATCCTACATATATAAAAATACCTCTTCGAGGTTTCAATCCATCTTCTTTTGTTATTTATAATGAGTATGAAGAAAAATTAATTACAGAATCATCCAATGATTTTCATAAAATTACTCTCACTTTTAATATTTGGATTTTTAAATATAAAACTAGTTATCTTTATATTACGGCTGATTTCATTGAACACACTTGGACTCAAAAAAAAATATTTTAAGTTTTATTGAATTAAAACATCAACGGTAATATTGAGAGTTTATGGGTAATATTAATGAGCATAAAAAAAAAAAAAAAAAAAAGACATTTCCATTTGTTTTAGAGAAAATTACTTATAAGTCCCTAGCAAGTTTTATTCTTCTAATCAGTCCCTCTGACTTTCCAATATTCTATTTAGTTTCTCCTTTATTCGATCGTTTTTGTTGCAGTCACTGGTGCCAATTTCGTCAATTAAAACGCTGTGAGTTGCAGAAAATGCTCTCGTGAGTTTAAAGAAATGACGAAAGCTTTTCTCCTGCCAAGTCACATCCATTTTGACTTTATCGTACGGAGGGAATCCTGAAGAGGCTTCCATGTTAGAAGGCTTTTCATTTGTTCTCATTCTTCATCTCCATCATGTTCTTCTTTATCTTCTTCGTCTCCTTACGTAGTTCTTGGTGAAGCTTGGACTAGTTTTTTTTTTTTTTTTTTTGTTTTTGCCTCTTCTTCTTATGTTTTTCATCATCTTAATTTATTTTAGTAGGAGTGGTTCCCCCAATGTTATAACCTTATAAGCTTTTCAAAATCTCCTGCAGTTGTTCATCGTCAATGGAAACATTTTGTGATGTGGCGCGGTACAAAGGTGAAGGACGTTTGCTTCAATTTACCGTCTTGAGTTCATGGGAGACAATCATAATGAGATATGTCACTGTTGGGCACTGGATATTTATCGGGTTAGAGTAAAGTTTATAACTCCATACTCATACAAAACGCTTTACCTTATTGAGTCAGATGCGGACTTCCAATGCATGTGTCATATATATCACACTTTCAACAAGACTGTCATCGACATCATTGTTAAGGACGTGAGTGGCTTAGCGGGTGGAAGTTTGTGCTCATTGATCCCAACGTAATACACTAATGAGTGCTTATGTTGTTTACTTTTCTTTTGTGTGTACTGAAAAGCTTTCCCGTGTATTACTCTATTTTGTTGTGTATTATGTTGCTTTTATATGTATTATGTTACTTTCCTATATATTATTATTTCTTCATGTGTATTACACTGTACTTCTGTGTGAAATACGATCTTCTTATGTATTATATGTGTTTTGTTAATTTCTTTCATCTTCTCTGTATTGTATGTTGTTTATTGACTGTTTTTTCATTTGTAATATGCATCGCCAACCAGGAAGTCGTTTCCAAAAGCATAAACACCGACTTGGATACTTTTCTCTCCCAACAACCTTCCGCTGGAGTGCTTATTATTGCTGGTTGTTCCAAAATGTATGATGGATCGACATTGAAAGTTGGTCGACGTTTTGAGAATGCAGACCAGTTCAAAGATGTCTTACAGAGCACTGTCATAAGACAAAACTTTTATTTTGTATTTGTCAAAAATAATAAAACCCGGGTGATTGTCAAGTGTATCGCTCCAGATTGTCAATGGCAAGTGTATGCATCCAAAGATGGAAATGTAGTCGCCTTCCGGGTGAAGATAATGCAAGCAACGTACATTTACGGTGGAGGCATTAGCACAATAGCACACCCAAAAGCAAGCAAGAAGTGGATCTATGACCGTGTCATTCAGAAACTGAAGAAGCAACTATTGTATAGAGCTATTGACATTCAGAAAGACATATTGAGGGATCATGGTGTTCATCTGCGGTACAAACATGCATGGATTGGGAAGGAGATTGCCAGGGCCGCCATTCACAGTAGCGTCGTTACCATCGAAAACGACAGGGAGCTCTTTAGCCGTGCTTTCTTCTCTTTTCGGTCTTCTTTATCGGGTTTCAAGAAGGGGTACATGCCATTGCTTTTTCTTGACGGAACTCATTTGCTGAGAAAGTAAGGTGGGATTTTGTTAGGTGCAACAATGAAGGATGACAATGAGGGCCTGTTTCACGTGGCTTTCGCCATCGGCGACAACAAGACTGATGACAATTGGACTTGGTTTTTTGCAATACTCGGGGAGGCGTTATACGGTGAAGACGACTACCACAAAATTATAAGATTCATCTCGGATCGATCCAAGGGGCTGGTCAATACTGTTACATGTGTCTTCCACTCATTGCCGCATGGTTACTACCTATGCCATTTGGAGACAAACTTCATGAAATCCAACACTAGATTCAGGAAAGTATTGAGAGAGAAATGTTGGGTAGTAATCATAAAAATTGCGTACGCTTACAAGGCAAAGGAGTTCTACGACGCAATCAACGAACTTGCATCCACATTGGCTGATGCGCAAGCTTGGTTGCTACACAAGTCCGATGTTGACCACTGGTGGAACTATTTATTCAAAGGTGTGTGATGGTGCAAGATGTACTCCAACGTGGATGAGTCTTTCAATGCTACTTAATGATTCCATAAGGTTAACGAGCATGGTTGATTCCATAAGGTTAGTCTCGTATGTGCGTATTCTAATGCATTGCTAATATCTGCTGTTCCTATGTAATATACCACATTCCTATGTATTATTCAACTTTCCTTTGTAACACCTAAAGGTGTGTAATGTATTTACTTCATGTGTAATATACCAAGTTCTTGTGTATTACTCGAAATTCCTGAGTAATGCCCGAAGTTCATTTGTAATGTACCTACTTCTTCTGTAATATACCAAGTTCTTGTGTATTATTTGTAATTTGTGTATTCTTTCGCCAAAGTTTAAGTTGATGAATAGATGGCAGAAAGACAAAAACAGTCAAACAGGTGGGATACATACCTCTGCCCTGAAATACACAAGAAGCTTGAACAACTTGTCGAAGATAGTCATTCTCTATGGGTGCGGCGATCGTGCGATGACACCTACAAAGTTATTAATGTGCACAACAGAGCAATTAGTCTCCAGACCCAGAAGTGCTCTTGCAGATGATGGGAAGTGCATGGCCTACCGTGCAATGATGCATGTGTGGCGATTATGCAGACATACACGAATGTCCATTATTACGCAGATGACTGCTTCATGATCGAATGGTATCATCGTGCATATGCCGACCCTATATACCTGATCCCTGACAATGACAAGCCAAACGACGACAAACGTGAACTCTGAATTAGGCCGCCAATAACGAAGAAACGTCTCGGTCGTCCACTAAAAAAAAGAATAGAGTCACAGTCAACAGATGTCCGTGAGTTATGCTGTAGCCGGTGCCATCATAGTAGACATAATTGGCGGTCATGTAGTGCAGTCATTGCCAACTGAACATGCGATGCGTATCGAGTCGGTAATAGGGATATCTCATATTTTGTTTTCACACTTATTTTTTTATTCTGGGATGCAAGCCGTCGCCATATGATATTTGCATGTTGGTATGTATTGTCAAATGTTCTTGTGTATTACTTGTCATTGCAATGCATGGCATCCTTATGAGCAAGACTCCCTTCATCGCCGGAGGGCTCTACAATGCGCTACGCAGGACAACTTCTCTGAGCCCTAGCCACCCTCTTGAACCTCTAATCAGACGTGGGGAAAGGACTTGGTGATGGAGAAAAAGGGGCAGCTGCCGGTTCCACATCGGTGCCAGACCCCAGAGATTCCTTTACCACCATCTCGCATCCTCGACGTTGCTCTTGTCTACGCGAGCGCGCAGTTCTTCAAAACTCACTAGTAGTCGTTGTAACATCCATCGCATGTTGTCACCTTGCGGAACATTGGCTAGGTTGGACGATGGACAAGGATTGACTTCGGCGGATGGCCGCTCCCCAACTACAGTGATACGTGGCACGATCCTGGTCCTCCATTTGAAATAATGGCCACGTTTTTTACTCCGAAGGGCCAGGATGGATGGTCCCCTGTGTACAGGGACATGTGGCATGATCTTGGCCCTTTATTCGAAATATAGGTCCCGCTTGTTGTGCGGTGCCCCATGTGGCTCGATCTCGTCCCTTGGTTCGAATTAAAGGTCCCCCACTCATGACATGACCGGATGGCTACTCCTGGTGTATAGATCCATATGTTGCGATGTGACGACCCAACTCCCAATCAGGCACAGGACGATCGCCGCATTAATTCAAGTCGGGTCAACAACACCTACCCTGAATTAGCGCGCGCAAGGCTGAATTAAAACCTAAGCAAACCTATATTGGATTTCAGCTAGGTAGACACCAAATAGAATGAGGAAGAATACAATAGATAGTTATATATATATATATATATATATATACAACAAAAACAAATGCAAGCACACAACCCAGTGGCTCCAATCTAGGTAAGAATATGTAATATACAATATGCTCCAATAGATGCACAAACTCAACTGAGGGTAACACACACAAACAGCTGCCCAGCACGAGGAAAGACGACCCACACTACTAAACCTGAGAGGGAAAACAAGAGTGGTGAGTAATGCTATTACTGAGTGAGTGAATAAGCCACATAATTCGAATAGAATCAAAATGATACTCATAAGTAGAAGTCTGAACAAAACAGATTGAATGCGTATAACACCCGCAAATCATTTTCTCTGAAAACTCATAGGCCATCCTCAAATAATGTTCACCCTAATCGCGGTTGCCATTAGGGTTTGAACCTGCCAAGGTTACTTTCAAGTGTAACAAAATAAGTTAGATAGCCTTCCTTGGTGTTGGCCTCTGATAGCCTCGTGTGGTGACCCCGAGTGTCTCAATCGGGATTTGTCCCATTCAGGCTCTCTATGCGCCTCCTGACATGGGTAAAATAATAATCAACCACGTTGTCTCTATAGGCCAGCCGTGGAGACCTCCACTGCAGTGAATCGCACAAAGCATGTCACCATCAAATCACATGAAATCCTTTTCACAACATCGCCATAACAAAACACAACTTTCTCTTCACAAGGAAGACAATATTTTCAAGAATATCACATTTTTCTTCACAAAGAAGAATAAGTTTCGAAGAAAAGAAATGATCAACCAAGCATGAGTTATGTAATCTCAAAAGTAGAATCATATTCCAAAGCCATGCATAAGAGTAAATACTCATTTTAATTATCATTTAAATCCTACTCGATTATGTCTTTAGTCAACACAAATTCACTCACAAACAAGCCCAAAATGTGGTCAAGCTCCCTCCAAAGCCTTGCTTTCGCTCGGAGGCTCTCATCCTACAAATGCAAAAGCAATCCAAATACGAAAAATATAAGAGACAAATACAAAAATGAAACTCAAACATAACAAATGCAATAAGTCAAATTCGAATCCGAAAACAAAGAATTTGGGCCTGCCCTTAGGATGGAAGAATAACAAGTTAAGGAGGATTAAAGCTCTAACTTCAAAAATTTCAAAACAACATGCGCCAACACGTGATTGATATAGTACCCAAAAACAATTCTCGGGTCTATAGTAATTCCAGGCTGAGCTACAGTAATAGAGAGTTAAACTCTACACAAACTCCTTAGAATACATCCCTCATCCACTAGGGTTTCAAGCCAAACAAGCAAAGATGTAACCTCAAGGGCAGCCAAAGCTCAAAGTTTCAATCCCAAAATAACAAACAAAGAAGACATTCACACTTGCAAATAAAACAAGAACAAAATAGCATGAAGAACACAATAAACTCTACTCAAACAAAGACCCCAAAAACCTCCATGCAAAAGCTTAAGAAACTAACAAGGAATTAATACAACATAATCAAGAGAATAATAATAAAACAAATACAACCTTGCAATGAGACTTTAATCCACTTCCCTTAAAGGGTTGGCTCTTTACTTAGGTTGAGAAAACTCCCTAGTTAGGCGGAGATGGCTCTAGGAGAAGATGGGGAATGGCCAAGAGTGGCGAAATCTTCTAGAGTCTTCTTAAGGTCAGCCCATGAAGAAAATAACATGCTAATTGATAAGATTTGAGGCCACAGTGACCCTTCTACCCTCACCACTCCAACTAGACCACTAAAATGCCAACCAAAGGACAAGAATGCCCTTCTACTTCCAAGAAAAAGACAAAATAAAAGAAAAGGAAAAAAAACAAAAGGAGAACAAGATATCACACATGATCCCTGCCTTTCGTTCGAATCAAAGGTCTCGCCCTTGGTGGACATGTCCTGAAGGCTAGTCCCTGCTACAGATACACGTGTTTGATCCCAACCCTCCGTTTAAAATAAAGGTCCCGTCCTCGGTGTGGTGACCCATGTGGTGGTGTGTTGCGCCATGTTCCCTAGTCGGACGGGTCAAAATGATGAATTCGGGTATGGGTCCCATGTTATTCCTGTGGTGTCAGTGGTAATAAACACGGATACATGATGAAATGATATCGCATGGTCTCCCGTATAATGTGCTGGTATGCTCTGGTGACATTACAAACCAGAGTTATGTGAGTGGGATGTTGTTCGATGACGATCCCGAGGTCGGTTGTGCCGATGTGGCGAGATCGAATGAGATTCATTTAGAAGCCGATAGCTTGCAAAGTACACAAGAAAATAGTGGGAAAGCAGTATATATAAATGGAGTAATCGTTGTTTATGATGCATATACAAAGTTAGTGTAGTACATATGCCCCGATGCGTGGGCCCATGTACATAATAAAATATAGCCAATAGTGTCATCGCTACATGTGTCCTCGTTTGGCGGATTCATTGATTATTATCTTTTTTAATATGTTGCTTAGTTAATACATTGCAATTGTGGTTACTGTCGGTGAACAACATTCACGATGAATATGTACAACCAATACGCAAATATGACAAAGTGAAAGGGTACAATGATTAATACATGTTGATTTGATATTAGAAAATTGGGTAACATCGATAATAGTCCTTTGAAATCTATTAATAAAGTAGCGTACACAGCGAATAACATTGTTAATGGAAATTGTACCCGGAGTGTTTAAAAAATACATTACATGAAACTAAAATAACTGTAGGATACCGGAACTTGTGGGAGTTAACGTTGTCGAGATGGTGAAAGATCTTCAGTATTTGTGAATCCCCAATGCTTTCCTTAGGTTGTGGTTGAACCATATTTGTACTGTAATAATGTCACAGTTGTTCATGAATGGCGGTTCCAGGTGTTCCTCAATCCTAAAATATAGTGGATTTGGGATCTCCTAGATAAAAACGCAATTCTCTGCCTGAGATGTAGTTAAGAGTTCACCGGTGCGTAAATCCATGCCCAGAAGGTGAGTGATACATAGACCGAACAGCCGCAGTGAAAGTCAGGTCATCATTGTCGACATATCAGTTCGATCTATGGGTAAGGTGTACATGGGGGAGGTAATGAATTTGAATCGTGTGTTTTGTCAGGTCCACTGCTTTAAAGAAGTATTTTCGCTTTTCTTAAGAAACTCCAAAAAGTTGAATTCGGGACCCGGATTGCAGAGCACTAAAGTGAGAATACCGCTTGAAATATGAATAGCTTTCCTGTATTTACAGTTGGACTGTCAACCTCGCTGTGCACCAATTAATTCTTTCCAGTGCTTTACCTTTAGATAGTGCGGTGCGATGTCATTGATGACGTTATACATTACATCATTGAGGAATGTGTGTTGGTTGAAATCCATATGTCTACAGATATAATTGTGAGGACCTAATGAGCGAGCTTAGGCTGTTTTACCCGTTCGGCATGGTCCTTCTAAGATAAGATTGAGTGATCTATCTATATTTTCATTGAGAAGAAATCTATTATTACCGTTTGGCCACGCAGCAGAGTTCTCAACAAAATTAATGGCCATCCCCTGTTGAATAATCATACTTACCTTGAAACTGGAGTAATCCCACTTAGAACGGAACATGGTTACCGAACGAGCAAATATATGTTCAGCATTTGCTTTGAGATTGTGATATTGTAGAGAAAATGACTTTGGATTGTTCTCTCTAATAAACTGTAACGATTCCTCCATGGAAGTAGCATTTAAGGCGTTAGCATATACAATTGATAGATCATGTTTACCTCCTTTAAAAGATCTGCCACCATTATGAAATTCACCCCAGTCAGTGTAATCACCATCCTTCTCAATATCTGTCTTGACGTTGGAGAAGGACTTTGCAATCTGAATATTTGGATGAAATATTCTAGAAGACCGTAGATCACGTAGGTCGAAGAGTCTTTGATTTGTGATCTCCGCTTTGCCCTTGAGTTGTATGAGTACGTGGAGATGAGGGCTGCCATCTTCGTGAAGTTCTATCACAACACGAATGAACTTTTTATTAGAAGGAAGGGAGAATGCGACAAGCTGTGCCAGAGCTTCCTCAATGTGCTTATCAATTGAGGATATGTGAGAAAAAGAATCTTAGCACTGAATCGGAAATGTTTGGGTGGTAGTGGCATTTTAGTAATATTTGGGATGCCACCAATTGGAGCTATCTTAAAAAGTCACTCTGTATTTGTGACAATATACACCCTTTCTTAGTGGCCATCTGTTTAATTTCTTCATAACTGTTGTTCATTATCTGCCCTTGTTTCTTATTTTACTTTTGGTTACAGATGGTTCCATTATTTAACATTTACTAAGTAGCGTTGGATTTAGTTTGCATTGAAGACCATACTACTTGAATTCTACTGTCAGTTTCTCCTTGGTTGTAGAATCTTATAATGACAAGTATGATGCTTGGAAGCATCTTATTGAACCTATGGATGGATTTTTAAGGTAATTCTCTAGTAAGTGTGTTTTTGCCCCTTTTTTGGCTGACCTTTTGTCCGATATCCTTATCAAATATTTTAGCTCTGAAGTCTTTTCCTTTAGCATAAAGAATTACCTTATTGACGCATTACTAGTGCCAGGTTTCTTGGTCTTAAAATGGCATGGTGTATTTATTCTGAACTTGGACTTGTGCTTCGGTAAGAAAATGGCATATGAGCCTTAGATTTCTTTAACTTGTAAAATTCTAGTCATGATATTTCAAAGGATAGCAGCTACACAACTTCGGATGACATCAACTAGGGATCTGAATATGAATATATCCATCTCCAATGCAATTACCATTTGCCAAGCTTACTCTAGCTGGTCTAATCTTGGTCAAATACAAGAAAAGATTGAAAATAAAGTAAGCTGTGGTTGCTTCATATTATTATTCTTCATAACTTTGATTTGTGGTTTTATAGTTCTCGAAATTATCAGTAGTTGAGATTTTGTTTGTAAATTACTATCCATCTAAGCCTGCAATTTCTTTAGTGCAATGTTGTCACAGGATGCAGTTTCCCCTTCTTACATGAGGAGATTTGTTGCTGATGTCCATGACAGGGATAATTATTATATCATACCTATTAACATTCTTGGTCAAGACATACTCATAAGCGCTACTGAAATTAAGAGGATCTTGGACATTATGAAGTTGCCATCAGGAGATAGCAAACTTGTCAAGGTTCCAATTTAAAAAAATATGCTAGACTCACATAGAAAGGGAAGACTTAGATTAATGGTAACAATAATTATTGCTGATGGAGAGGTAAAATCGCCTGTTTTTCCTTCAAAAATAACTGGCCTAGGTCCTTCAATTTGCTCCTTGGCAGGCACAGCATTCATGTTTGCTACTTATGAAGTACTTACCACCATCTTCTTTATTTGGTTACTGAAACAAACATAGTTACTCGTTCGAATGTTTTTGATGAACCTTATACTTCATATTGACCCGTCATTATGTTTTCTTTACACTTTTGCATGTGTCTTTTCCACTGCTCTCAACCTTTTCTTTGATTTCTTTGACCTATAAGGTGACCTTCGTCATGTACGATGTTGTTAGGCAAACTTGTATGTTAAAGTTATTGTGGAAAAAAAGAGTACTTAAGAAAAGAAAGATGGCCATGGCATGCCTATCCCATGCATCTTGTATTGTTGTCTTTTGTTTCCATGGATTGACTTTGCTAACCCACAATTTCATGTCTATGTTAGCAAATTGTTATGTTATTCCGCTTTACACAAAAACTTTCCATTGCTTACCATATTTGTAATTAACTTGTGGTTTCTTCTGTGTTGTCCACTATTTACTTTCGACTCTATTTGCTTGCGAAGGCCTTTTTTATAACTATTTTTATTCAAATAGTACTTACCCTCGTGTCAATTTATCTTTTTCACTTATAGCTACCAGCTGGTGAAAGAATCACTAAGGGTCCTATTACATTAGCAATCCTCTTATTCTTGATTAAACCTAGTGATACATTGTTGCAACAACAAAGTGCTCGAACATGTGGGCCCATTTATGAGCATTCATCTTCAGGATTTGCATTGGTGACTTGAGGAAAGACTTTTTTTTAAAGTTGACTCTCTGGTAAGTAACAAATATTTTGATATCATATTTGCAAGATGAAGTAGTCCATATCAAGTGCTATACATTTTTCTTAAGGGGCTTTTTCCTAGAAGTTATTGTTATAAATATTTTCTGTACATATTTATCTCAATGATTTACATTTTTACACACGCTATTTGGTGGTGTTTGTCAATTTATGATCCTTTATTTTCTTACTTGTTTTATGCATCCCAAATAGTGTTTTGCATGCAATCTTTGGCAAATTTCAAAACTTACTTCCCTGGACAAGTACAAGCTACTTTCTGGTGTTAGGTGTAATTTCTCTACAATAAAGGTAGTGGTGGAAAAGCACTTCTTCTCATTTTCACAGTGTTACTTTTGAAGTGATATTCTATTTTTTTGTATTTGCTCAGTGTATTGGGAGGCAAATTGGCCATATTGAACATATGCTTATTAAACTCTGAAGTGACCAGGGACTAACATACAAATAATGTATCATTTAATCTGTATCATTAATCAGAAAGATGGTGGTTATTTTTTATTTTTTGATTAAAGGCCTGGTGTTTTGGAAGTTGTACAGAGAGATCTTCATTGTAAAATTTGGTAGGGTACACAAATAGTTCCACTAACAGAGGAATTTATAATAGAGATAGAGTTTGTTGGGCCTATCCATAATTAATGTTAACATTTCTTGATACAAATTTGTTTGTTACATGATGGAGTTTAAAAACAATACTTAAATCTGCCCCGTTTGATTTTTCTGCATGAATGGAAGCACAGAACTTTTGAAGCCACTTTGTGAGATCTTTGTGGTAAAGTTTTAGTTGAATTCACCTTTTGCTTTTGATTGCCTTTAAGCTGAAGTATACAGAGTTATCTTCTCAAGATTAATAATATGCCATTGTAGCTTAGATTTATTTTCTGCAAAATTTTCAAAATTCATGGGGTTTATTGGACATTGTTGGGCTTGTGTATTCAAATACAATAACTAGAGTAGTTGTCCTAATTTTATTTCTTTGAGAGGATGTGGATTCAACTTGAATGTAGCAATATCGATACATTTAATGAATTTGGAAAATAATGTCTTAAAGATGCATTTTGTAGAGTACCAAAGTAATACTACTAGTAGTGACTTCTTTGTCAAAGAAACCTATTTCTGAAGCTAAAATCAAATCCATAATAAGGGAAATCATGCGTACATAACATAATGAGAGATTCTTCATTTTCTGGCACTTAGCTTAGAGCCATGGATATTGGTTTTTTTTTTTAACTCTATAATTTCCTGGTGTGTGTGCTCATCTTATCAATGTTGCTTACTCATCCAGTATAATCACATGGTGGAGTTTATTGTGACTGATCTTGGGAGAGGTACCGATCGCTTTTCTTCATGTTCCCCTTTGCTATTAAGTTATTTTCGGTGGTCAAGCCAAAGTCTTGATTAGGTTTGCTTTTGCAGGTGAGCCTGTAGGGTTCTATTTAGGTCCACTGAAGCACATAGCTTAAGTACTCCACCCTATCTCAACTCTGAATAATTTTCACATTGAGATGACTTAGGTGGAGCTTTCAAGAATGAATTTGAGGGTGTTTGTATTTACAATTAAGATCAAGTTCTATTGTTATCTTTTTCCTTCTTATTGATTGATGTAGTGCAATTTACGAGCTACATTACCAAATTCGATCATATTTACTATATGAGATTTCTGCTTGAGACAAAATGCCAAAGTGATGTGCATAAGAACCATGGGAGAGTCAAATGTGCTGTTTTAATTTCTCCTAGTGCAGTAAAAGATGGAAAGAAAGGTAGGGCATGATGTCATCGCCAGTGAAGTAACTGTTAAGGATGGTAACAGATATTTCAGCATACATCCTCTTGTTTGTATTACAAATAATAAAGATTTTATCATTGAACTACGCCTGAAATCCAAAAATTCTAAGGAGAATATTGGTTCTAACAGTGGCAAGAAAGACTGTGAAAGTAGTGAGTTTGACAAGAAGACGGTTGGAAATGAGGAAATTTTTGAAATAGAAAAATATTTCCTTTTTCTTGGTTGGGTTTAATGTTCCCAACATTTGCCGGTTTCATCTCAATCTAAATTACAGCCCTCAGGTGGGGAGTTAGGTAAAAATCGATATTTCATGGCTTCTGTTTGTGATATCTTATGAATTAGAAAGTATTTTTGAAAATTCACTATTTTGTGTTGGTGTAAGAACACTGAGATTAGGCATATGGCTTGTTAGGTTCATGCATGCACATACATGATCATTAATGTGGGTGGTTGTTTGCTGTAATTGGCCAATGTCAGTAAGAAGGTGCTTATGGCTCATTGGATTCATGCATGCGCATGGGCATGTTCTTCCTTGTTGGATTCATGCATTACATGGGCGTGTTCATGAGTGTGTGTTTGTTGTAGTTGGTCAATTGCAATTTTTAAGTAATATTGTTAGCAAGTGCTATTCTCGAACAGATTAGTTGGTGGTAGAAAATGATGAAACAAATATAACATTTCATTTAAGCATTACTTTCAGGAAAACGAGAGTGTTCAATGTTATGAAGATGCTATCTGAACTTGGTAGTTTAGTGTTTAATACTTGTAATGGAGTTTATTTTGAACTCTTGATTGATTTTCGTTTGAAGTAATTCTCTAGATTCCTAGCCTAATAATTTTCTTCTATATATACTACTAATGTTGTTGTTAGAGATAAAGATCCCCATGGAGTTTGTTTAGTTGTTTGGAAATATGAAGAAAATTTTTCATTTTGCATACTTGCATGATCATCTATAGAGACTGAAACTAAAAATAAAACATGAAAACAATCATATTGTCATGGTTGTTTCCTGTGATTATGGGAAATATATAGCTGAATGATCGAGTTGATTTTATTATTGGCAATTTGTCATCTGGTAGAATTAGTCTCATTCTGTTATTTTATATAGAGGATCTCCAACATTGAGCTTCCTGAATGATAGGAATGGATTAATGATTGGCATGTTGAGAAGACACATGGTTGCAAGGATGGTGGATGGATCTGTGCTCTAGATACTGGGCATATAATGTGGCCTGAATTAGCAGGTCATTCTAATCCAGCAAATTCTGCCAGGCAAAGGAGATGTCCTAGGCACAGACAATATATGCCTTCAAATGAAAAGGATCAGCTTCAAGGAGAACCTAGCTAGGATTCTCGCTCCTCTTCTCGTATCTCTGGAACCTTTTCTTATTTCCTCTCGACTAGTTCCTCCTCTCCTCACTTGCCCTAACAAGTGAGAGCCACACTTCCCCTCTTACATGGGCGGAGATTACGTCGGCCGTCAACAAACAAGTGGTTCCTTCACCTTTAGTTGAAGGACCGATGCTGTCCAAATTGAGAGCTACCACTAAAGACTTTATATACATGGATCTTGAGGCTTGCAGCCGCGCTAGAATGCGCTTCCAATATTTCTTATACGGTAAACTATTTGGTAAATCCCCTCCTTTTGAGCTAACAAAATCGATATTGCAGGCCAAGTGGGAAAACTTTGGGACCATTCACATCTCAGATCTTCCTAATGGATACTTACTCATTCGCTGCGAAACAAACGAGGCTCTGCACAAGATCTTGTTTGAAGGGCCGTGGTCTGTAAAAGGGATCATCTTACAATTAGCGTTGTGGCATCCTTATTTTGAACCAACTTTCA
This sequence comes from Dioscorea dumetorum, assembly GCA_902712375.1. Lineage (NCBI taxonomy): Eukaryota > Viridiplantae > Streptophyta > Magnoliopsida > Dioscoreales > Dioscoreaceae > Dioscorea > Dioscorea dumetorum. Next base: position 12,910,039 of record CACTHL010000494.1, read on the forward strand.
CCAAACTCACTACTGCCGCCATATGGATCCACTTACATAATCTTCCTGTGGATTTCAAGGACAGAGATTCTTTATAAACTATAGCTTCCTTTTTTGGCAGATTACTTAAAATAGATGAGTTTACCTCCTCTCTGTCCCAATCGAGGTTTGCTCTGGTGTGTGTAGCAATTGGCCTTACGCAACCCTTGAAGCGATGCCTTTGGATCGGCGACGAGGAGCATAAGGTTTTTGTTGTTGTTCTCTATGAAAAACTTACTACTTTTTGTTATTCTTGTGGAATGGTTGGCCACGGTGTGAACTCTTGCGACTGGTAAGAGATGGAGAATCTGCACCCTCCTTCACATTTCCCCCTTTCTGGCTCTTTGAACCATAAGGGGTTGGAGAGTAAAGGAGACCAGAATCATCCGAATCTCGTCCCGGAGGCAAAAGGATCACTTGGCGTTCCTACAGGTCAAAAGTCCGGTGACGAGGTGTAGGCATCGTCAATAATTTCTTCAAATACTAAGTTCGGCCTGTGGATGTTCGTGACATGGCGGTGCGGCTATACCGGAAGCTGTGGTGGCGCAAGTGGGGTTTCTCCACATGTGCAGCATGTGCATGCCATGAAGGTTTCGCTCATTGAGAGACCCAATGGCCATGCTTTCCGCAATACAGAGAGTCGGCTGCCACGTGGAGGCTGGAAATGGAGGGGCAGAAGCGGTCACCTTGGAAATACAAGAACTCATAATGGAAGGCGGAGTCCTGAAGCAAGGGCAGGCGCACTGAACTGTTCTGACATTGGGGCTAGCTTTGACACAAGCCCCAACTCTCTGCCCGAGTCCCTCGAGATGAGAAAGGGTTTGAGCGGCGTAGAGGGTTTTGATACACCTTTTTCCTATGCTCTTGGGAGTTCTCATAAAGACTTATCCAACACCCCTGACGGAAAAGCAAGGAATCTTTTGCCCCAATCTTCCACTCCAGTTCTATTATCCTAAGTTGGTCAGTCCTTGGAAGCTGCTCCAGAGGACATGATGGATCAGCATCGTATGCTGGTGGATAAAATAATTGATATCCTTCTATCTTCTCCGGACTCCCCACGTTCCAGTGATTTGGAAATGAGTGAAACAAAGGAGCCTGAAGATGATGGTTTTGAAGAAGACGAACCAGACAATGACATGACACTAGATCAAGCTCAGAGGAACTTACGTCAGGAGGCTCTCGTCAGGAAAGGTTCTCAATCCACCGTTGCACCCACGAAGAAGGGTTGGGTTCTTCTGACCCCTTGATGTTAAATAACAGGGAGTTTTTTCTTCCTTTTATCAACACCATAATTGTTATTTATGAATCTCACAACCATTTTTTACAGGAATTGTAGGGGGATTTCAGGGAGAGACACCCGTTCTAGGATCCTTAGATGTCTTAAGAAGCATAGTCCTACGGTCCTCTATTTAGTGAAAACTAGAGCAGACGACTCTCGTCTCCATCACTTTTGTTCCAATTTGGGTAGGGACTAGGAATGGGCTCCTATTGTAGCCAATGGGTACTCTGGGGGAATCTTGACCATTTGGAAGCGAAGTTTAGGTTGGGTCACTCCAATCGCCATTTCATGCAGAGCCCTACACCTGGTAATTTCTGATAACGATAGTATGACTTGGGTGCTTTCTGTTTTTTATAATGCAAACACGATTCCTGGGCAACGTCTTCTTTGGCAAGAGCTTTCAGGTATATCTTCGCTCCAAATCGCTTGGGTTTTGATCGGTGATTTTAATACGATTCTTCATCAAAGCGAGTTTTGTGGAGGTAATTTCCGGTATTATGCTCGTAAGGCTAGTATTTTTGCGGATTTCATTGCTTCTAATGGTTTTCTTGATGTGGATGCTATCGGTCCTACTTTCACCTGGTGTAACAACCAGGTTGGGCTTAATCGGAAGTGGGCCAGGCTTGACAGGTGCTTTATCAATTCCTGTTGGTCTTCTAATTTTGATCATTATTCTGTTAGTCACCTTGCTCGCCTTTATTCAGATCATGCTCCCTTCCTCTTTAAAGCTTTTCCTCATAGTTTTCGCAAGAATAAGATTTTTTGTTTCGATGACTACTGGCTGGATTACCTTGGTTGTCATAAAGCTGTTTGTGATGCTTGGAATTTTTCACCTCACTCTAATCCTATGCATTCTTTCTCTCATCAATTCGCTAGAACTAAGCATAATTTGATTTTATGGCGTTCTAATAATCTGAACTCCCTTGATAAAAATCTTGCTGACACTGAGCTTGAAATTGCCAATTTGGAATTAAGTGATTGTACTAATCTAGCAGCAGGTAATGTGAATGTAGAGCTTTTGTCCTTATATAGAAAACATGCTGCTCTTCAACATTAGAATGATATCAAATGGGCACAGAGGGCAAGGCTTGCTTGGGTTCATAATGGTGATAGTAATTCTAGTCTTGTCTCATAACATTGTTCTTCTGCATAAGCATGTTAGCAATATCTCACATATTACAGATTCTAGTGGTATTGTTTTTTTTTTTACTATCAGGGTATCTCAAATGCTTTCCTTGACTTTTATAACACTTTATAGAATAAGCCTTCTCAAAGTACTTTTTTAGATATTGTCAATGCTTTTCCTTCGGATCTGAACTCTGTCTCTGCACATGATGGGAATCTTCTTATAAGAGAGGTGACAAAGAATGAGATTTATCAGACACTCCTCTCTATTCCCTCAGGTAAGAGTCCAGGTCCTGACAGATTGACTGCTAAGTTTTTTCGTTTCTTCTGGAACGAGGTTAGTGACTCTCTTTACCGTGCTATTAATCATTTCTTTCTTGCTTCCAGTATGCCAAAGTCTTGGGGGATAACTTATATCACTTTTATTCCTAAAAAGCCTTCTCCTAAGTTTGTTTCTGATTATCATCCTATCTCTCTTTGCAATGTTTGTTATAAAATTATCTCTAAGTTGCTAGCCAACAGACTTAAACTTGTTCTCCCCCATCTAATTGGGAAAGAACAAAGTGGGTTTGTCGCTGGCCGTAATTCTTTTGATAATATTATAGCTCTTCAGGAAATTGCTCACTCCTTTGGTAGAGATTTTAGGTGCCCCCCTAGGATGATAGTTAAAGTTGATATAGAGAAAGTTTATGACACTTTGGCTTGGAATGCTATTCTGGCCAATTTAGCTAAGATGAATTTTCCTAACTCTTGGATATCTTGGATTAAAGCTTGCCTCAATTCTACTACCTTCTCTCTGATTATTAATGGGCAGGTTACTCCCTTCTTCTCCCCTCAGCGAGGAGTTAGGCAAGGTGACTTCCTCTTCTCTTACCTCTTTATCCTTGTTTCTTAAACCCTCACTTCTTTGTTGACTTTTGTCCGGAGACATACCATGGTTCCTGGTTTCCACAATGATCTGAAGTACAACTTCAACCATTTAATGTATGCATATGACTTAATCTTAGTCACCCATGCTTCCAGAAAACTTGCTAAGAATACTAAGCTGTGTTTAGATATTTATGAGAAGATTACGGGGCAGCACCCTAATTGTTCTAAGTCTGAAATCTTCTTCCCTTCTTGGACTGATAAAAGGATTGTGAAGAGTATTAGTTCTATTCTCTCCATTCGGGTAGGCTCTTTCCCTTTCTTGTACTTGGGAATTTTGATTTCTCCTAAAAAGATTGCAGCTACCTTCTTTAACTCTATGGTGGAGAAAGTTAATAAACTCACTGCCAATTGGCACAAAGCCAATATTTATCCAGCTGGTAAAATCACTTTGATTAACTCTTCCCTTTTTTCTATTCCTTTGTATTATCTCACAGTCTATCCTGTCCCTGATGAGGTGTTGGATAAAATCTCTGCAAGAGCTAGGAATTTTCTCTAGTCTAATAGTGTTCATAGTAGTGGCATTCCCTTGGTCAACTTCAAAGATACTATACTAGATCGGTCTGAGGGGGGCCTCTCTATCAAAGACCTCAAAATTTCTAAGATTGCTTTAATGCCCAAACATGTTTTTAGTTTTCTTAATAATCACCATTGTGTTTGGGTGGATATTCTTTATGACAAGTATGGTACTTTTAATATTTAGAAATACTGTATTCCCTCCAATTGTTCTTGGTTTTTTAGAAGCATGTGCAGAACCTCTGCCCAAATTCATCCTTTTATGTGGATCAAAAGTTTGAATCCATTGCAAACTTCGTTCTTTTTTTATCCTTAGTGTTTTGAAACTCCTATTGCTTTCAAACCAACATATTTAAATATGGATTTAGATCTTCATTCTCTGAATATTTCGGATCTTTTACTTGATGTTCACTAGAATGGTGATATGATTAGAACTGTTTTGGCAGCAGTTTTCACTCTCACGTTTTTGGATTGCTTACTGTGAATCCAAATATTCAGTCTATTTGGGTATGGTTCCCTAAATCCTATAGCAACAAGATCTCCTCTTCTGTATATAAACATTTTAGATCTCACACTTTAGAGGTTGAGACTTGGAAAGGCTGGAGAAATCTTTGGGCTTTGAAAATGGCTCCCAGGGCTAAGCACTTTATCTGGTTAATGTTAAAGAGCAAAATTAAAACAATCGATTTTCTCCATAATCTTAATATAGGTCCTTATGATTTTTGTGTCCTCTGTGGCCTTGTGTATGAAACTGCTAAACATTTACTTCTCCTATGCCCTAAGTCTCAGCAAATTTGGTTTGAGGTTAACAACTTGGCGGGCAAGAATATTTCTTTTCCTTAAGGGATAACCTCTGGAACCTGGCTTACTGATGATATTGAGAATTACTCTAGTTTCATTAGATCCTTAATCACTAAAACTGCCTAGTATATCTGGAAAGCGCGCTGTACCGCCATCTTTAAGCATGAGTCTCCGGAGCTTCACAATATTCCCAGAAGAGCTTTCGCCATAGCGTAGGAGTATAGTATCGCAGCTCACCAACAGAGGGAAGTTTCTCCTCATTTCTAACTTTTCTTTTGGTGACAGTCCGTTTCTTTTCTCTTCAGCCTATGCCTCTAGTGACCTCTCAGTTGGCGGGAGTGGTTTCTTGGTGGCTGATTTCACTCACGTTATTTTTATGGCAGGTTGCTCTCCTTTGTTGATAAGTTCCAACGTGGATGTTGAAATCAAGGCTCTCATTCTTAGTTTGCGGTGCTGTATAAGACAAGGTTTTAAGCTGAAGCACATATTTGTTGCTTGTTCTTATTTATATGCGGCACTCCAAGATGATACTTCTTCAACAGACTGGTGGTATACTTCAGCTTTGATAATTCTTAAGCAAGACCTTGAAGCACATGGGAAGCCAGAAGTTCACTTAGTTCCAAAGCATTGGAATCTGATTACTGTGAGATTGGCAAGCCACAGTATCTCAGTTCCTTCTTTATCCCTTTTCCATCAAGGCAAAGATTTGCCTAAATGGCTTATGAAGTTGATCCATTCTAATGGTTTTAGTGTCCTCTAATTGCTAGATTTTCTTGTTTTTTCTTGTGTTTGTTCTTCTCTTTCCTTCATTTTGTTTGTCCTTTTTTTGTTTCAATAAAGTTTAGCCTCAGGCTCTTTTAACCAAAAAAAAAAATTAAAAGATCAAATTTTGATTGGATAACTGAAAGTAGGTAGCGGTATTCCTCTTCCTTTCTCAGGCATGACACAACCATATAATTTGGAGTTCAGACCGAAGAATGATAACTACCAAAATGAATATTTATGGAGCTTGTTCTTGAGAAGCATTGTCTCAGTAATTTTTTTCTTGAATTAGAAAAATATGATGAAATATATCTTTCAATGCTCACTGAGTCTATTGGACTCTTGCACTGTTATGAAATAAGTGGATCATCATTGAACAACAAAAAGGGCTTATGGTTTTGCCTAAACACTGAGGCTTTTGAAATTGGAGAAGATGTACGCTCTAATCCCATACGTGATTGGAATCTAAAAATTATTCACCAATGTCTGTTACTAATTTTCTTCCTCTATCTGCCAAGTATGCTGTCATTGTTCAACTGCCTACTGAAGAAAGTGTTGCTTGCTCTGCGGATACTATTATTCCTGATTTATCTAATAGTGATCAACGAGATCCTTTGTACTTGTCAGTTCTCCCTCAAGGAGGACGGCAACAGTTGCATGCATGGCATACAAATTCACATGTCTATATTTCCTCTTGATTTTACTTCCTGTGATGAACCCGCTCGTTGATTTTGTAGGGACATGTTCCACACATCAGGGCAAAATGACATCTCAAATGTTAACTCTGCAAAACTTTTCCTCTGAAAGGTGTGCTGATGGCAAATGCAATCCTGAAAATGCTACTAGATTTGTTCATGTCACCATTATTTAACACCTAACTTGTATTGCTGCAGGAAGTCATAGTCGAGGAAAAGTTTGAGAGAAAACACCTTATAGTAGAAACACCTTATAGTAAACACCTTATCATGTTAACTCTACAAAACGTTTCCAGTTGCCCCTTCATCACTTTCACAAATAGGCTTGGGGGAAATATTTATCTCAAGTTTAGTATTGGAGATCAACAAAAAGTTGTGTCTCCATCAAATTCAACAGTTCTTTTATCTACAGTGAAGGTAACAAGAGAAATTACAAGTAATGTCTCAAAGTCCACATTAACTTTTGTTTGTTGGAGATTTGGTTGTGGTGGTTTAGTTTGGCATACTTGATGTTCACTGTGAACTATTTATTTTGTCATGGCAATTAGGCAACTATGTGAATGAAGTTATTAAGCACCAACGATGGTGTGTAGAATGTTTTATTGAGGTTCAGTCTTCCATATTTTGTACCAGGGTTTTTTTTGTTATCTGATGGTTTATATATTTTTCATATTTTGTTGTGTGTGTTTGGTTTGGAAGAGAATGGAGAAGAAATACAAATAGACCAATGGAAAATGATGGAAGGAAATTCAAAGAAAATTTTGTCGATTGTTTTTGTTCACTTTCTTATCATTCAACCATGCAAGTTTATGGGATGTTTAGACCAAAGCATCAATCAAACCTAGTTTGGAATTCTACTCAATGATTTGATACGTGAACTAGCAACATCAAGAATGGATGGACGCAAAATTGGTACTGGCAGTGTAAATTGAGATAATCGAGTTGGAGAAGGGAATCCTGAAAGGCATTCAGAAAAGGGTGATTATTCACCCAAATATGCTAAACTAGAGTTTCCCAGATATGATGGGAGTGAAGGTCCATTGCCTTGGCTTGGCAGTTGAGATTATTTCTTTTGTCTTCAAAAATTAGTGAAGAGGAGAAGATGAAGTTGGTTGTCCCACATTTGGAGCATGATGCACAATTATGGTTCCTTAAATTAGATAAAGATAGGCTTTGTTTGGTTTTGGAAGAATTTAAAAATTTGTGCAATGCTCGATTTGGCCCTCCCATTCAAGGCACAAAACTTGGTGAATTGTCCAAAGTTCACCAAACTAGTATAGTAGGACAATATGAACACAAGTTCGAGCTATTATCTACTTGTTCCTATACATTAAATTCAGCGCAAGGGGTTGAAATTTTCATGGTGGATTACAAGAATATATTGTTGTTGATGTTGAGTTGCACGAGCTTGAGGATTTGACAAGTGCTATGAGTTTAGCACAATTATATGATCAGCGAGGTGGTTGGAGCAGATTTGAAATTTCTAGGACCAAATCTGAAAATTCTAATGCTAAGGGGCCTAGCCAACCCAATTCTTCAAAACCTCAATTTATCAAGTGCGTAATTCACACCGAGATGGAGTAACGATATAGTAGAAACCTTTGTTATAACTGTGAAGAGCATTATTCTCCTGGCCATAGGCGCAAGCTCTTATTTTGGATAGGAGGGATTGAGGAGGCAGAAGCAGATGCAGAGGTTGTGGAAGCTGAGCACAACGTTCATCCATTATCTAGTGTTCAACATTCTCAAACTTTGCAAGTTCATGGTGACATTGTGAATCAGCCATTATTAGTTCTAATTGATTGGGAGTACACAGAGCTTCATTGATGACCACCTATGACCAACTTGAATTTGGAAATTCAGCAAAAGAGAGATTTCATGTTACTATTGCCAACGGGAACGTCTTCAAAGTCCAGGTTTGTTATATGCAAATTTGTTTCCTTAAAGCTAGGTGATCAAGTTTTTCATGTTGATTAATTTCTACTTCCTTTGTGTTGTTTTGGGGCTGTATTGGGTCTCGATTGGCTTAGAATCTTGGGTCCCATCCATTGGCATTTTACTTCATTATGCATGCATTTTGCTATGTGTGGCAGGACCTTTGATTTACTTGGCTTAGAAACACATCAAACTTCTATCCTTTATCAAACTACCGCTCGATTAGATGTTGATCGCAATGTGAAAGTTCAATGAATTCTTGCAAAATTTGATGTGATCTTTCAAAAGCCCACAGGCTTACCACCATCCGACACTTATGATTATTGAATTATTTTGGAGCATGGCACACGCCCAGTTGTTGTGCGGCCTTACCGTTATCCTCATATGTAGAAGGATGAAATTGAGAAACAATGTGAGATGTTATCCCAAGGAATCATTCGCTAAAGCAAATCTCTATTTTCTCATCCAATGTTATTAGTCAAGAAATCAGACAATGGTTGGTGTTCTTGTGTTGGTTACTGTGCCTTGAATGTTAAGACAGTGAAGGGCAAGTTTCCAATCCCAGTGATTGATGAGTTCTTAGAGGAACTTCATGGAGCCCAGTTTTCACTAAACTGGATTTGCACTCTGGTTATTTTCAAATTTGGATATGTGCTGCAGATATTGCTAAAAAGGCTTTCAGACTCATCACTGGCATTTTGAATTGCCCTTCAGGCTAACTGATGCCCCTTCTATTTTCAAGCTTTGATGAATGAGTTTCAACCATACTTGCACAAAATTCATTCCAGTGTTTCTTTATGATATCCCCATTTACTGTAGAACATGGGTTGAACATGTGTAGCACTTGCGTATTATTTTTTGTCTTGCAGCAGTTTATTCTTAAAGCGTTCCAATCGTTCCATTGCTCAAACATATTTGGGCCATGGTATGTGCTATCAAAATTGCCGCTAATCCAGTGTTTCATGAGTGCAAGAAGCATCCTGAGGTTGCTCTCCACTTTGTTCATCATCATTAACTTGTTGGCAGTATTCTCCTTCTGTATGTTGCCTCCACCCACCAGCTTGTTGATTTTTTCACTAAGGCACATATTGTTTCTCGATTTCAGTTTCTAGTTGACAAACTCTCGGTTTTTGACTCACAATGAGTTTGAGGGGGCGTCTTAGAGTATATTTACTATACTTACTTATACTTGTATATACCACTATTCATATATATGTATATTTGTACTCTTTTTTATCTATTTATTGGGTTGTTACCCTAATGAAGGTAAGGTCATTTTTACAAACATCCCACATATCATACCATTACAAACGTAAAATAAGATAACAAAATGTTATTCGATGGCTTATCTGATGCACATCAAACATAGTATAGGATATGAGTTTACCATGCTCGTATTCTTTCCCATTATTATCCTGCCCTAATATCCAATTCATCCTTATCATATTATGTCCACCAAATCAACCCTAGTTATATAAATAAAAAATAAATATAATATTTTTAATTATGACAAATCAAACAATAGTGATATAATATGTAATATATTATTTTCACTTACTTAACATTTTATGAATAACCAATTAATATTTCAGTGGTTAGTTAAATTTTTGGTGTTAAAAGCTTATTTGGTTCACCGAAGTGAAGACCGGAGTGACAGAAATGAGAGCTGATGTGACACTTCCACTTGTTTAGTATAGAAACTGAAGTGGGAAAGTGGCTACATCTAAAATCTCCTACTTTATTTTTTGACTTCAGAAAAGTTTTTTCCAAAGTGGGACTTCGGCATCCCACTCCATCCATTTTGTATATTTTTATAAATATTTTATTTTTTTATAATTTTTATAATTTTTATCATTTTTTTAAATTTTACAACAAAATTAAGATTTTAATTTAAAAAAATTATTACATCAAATATAATAAATAATTTATTTATAAACCCTATTTTCATTTTTTTCATTTTTAATAAAATAAAAAATTATAATTTAACACTTAAATCAACTATACATGAATTAAAAAGTTTTAAATAAAAATTTGACTACAATCAAAATTGCATTTCTAAACTTTCATTATTTCCGTGGATTACTTTCGCACCATGCACACCCTAAGCTGCTATTTGAAAGAATAATTGTGATATATCCGAACAATTCTATCTTATCCAGACGCTTTTGCTTCCTTTTTCAATCGTCGATCCATACTTTAGGGTTTGCTTGGGTTGGAGGGTTTGGAAGGGTTTGGGAGGGTTTATAAAGCAAGGGTTTATTGAACCCATGCTTGGGGGGAGGGTTTATAAGGGTTTGGAAGGGTTTGGGAGGGTTGAAAACCTCCCATTTCCCTCCATTCATCAACCCACCATTTTGGTGGGTTGGGGAGGGTTAACTAATTTTCTGGACACTTTTACCCTTCTAAAATTTCAATAATTACAACTTTACCATTTTAATTATGTTGCTTGATTTGAGGAAATTATGTGCATTATGCGTGGTTTATTTAGATGAAATATTATGTATTTTTGTGGTTTTATAAAAATTGTTGTACTCATTTGTGGAGTTTTTGGTGCCGTAGAAATTTTATTATATATTTTGGTGCTACAATAATTTTTATTACATTTGTCGAATTTTTTTTTTAAATTTTGATGTAATTTTATGTTGGAATAACAAAGGCTCAAACCAAAAATTTTGATTAGTTGTACAAAAACATAATTAACAATAATCCAAATGCTTTTTGTGTTTGAATTGGAGTAATGTAAGGGAGTGGATTAATTTTTTCATAGGTCACTAAGTTTTGAACTTTTTTCATTAAGGTAACCATGTTTTGATTTGTATCAAAACGGTTACTAACTTTTGATTTTGTTTCTCCGGGAGGTTACTGGTGAGTGACCATAACCTTTCTGCTGACGTGGCTACCAGAATTTGCCTAGTCAGCATTAAGTTGCCACGTAACCAGCTGGCGTGGCGACCGGAAAAAAAGATTATATTTTGGTAGGTTACTGAGGTTTCGACTTGTTTCATTAAGGTTACCAAGTTTCAATTTGTATCAAAATGGTTACTACAATTTGATTTTGTTTCTCCGGCAGGTGACCCGCAAGTAACCACATCCATCCTACTGACATGTCGACCAGAAAAAACACAGTCATCCTGATGAGTTCACGTCACCAGGATGCCACATCAGCATTTGTCCACGTCACCAGGTGCCATATCAGCATTTGTCCACTTCACCATGTGGCCAAAAATTATATTACGTGGACAAATGCTGATGTGGCATCCTAGTGACATAGCCACATCAGGCTGATTGTGTTTTTTCGGTCAACACGTCAGCATGATGGATGTGATTGCTTGCGGGTCATCTGCCGAAGAAACAAAATCAAATTGTAGTAACCGTTTTGATACAAATTGAAACTTGGTAACCCTAATGAAACAAGTCCAAACCTCAGTAACCTACCAAAATATAATCTTTTTTTCCGGTCGCCACGCCAGCTGGTTACGTGACAACTTAATGCTGACTAGGCAAATTCCGGTAGCCACGTCAGCAGAAAGGTTATGGTCACTCGCCAGTAACCTCCCGGAGAAACAAAATCAAAAGTTAGTAACCGTTTTGATACAAATCAAAACATGGTTACCTTAATGAAAAAAGTTCAAAACTTAGTGACCTACAAAAAAATTAACCCGGTATTTTGGTAATAATAACATATAACCTTACTTTCTCTTACTTCCAAACCAAACACAAAATGATGACAACTCTTACTTTACTTTCTCTTCCCCAACCCCAAACAAAGCATGTATTCAATTCTTTCTTTTCTTTCACTTTTTTCCATTACTTTATGAACCCACCCTTCCTTCCAAGAATGCTTCAAAGAATCTCTTGCACGAGTTGCATAACAAAGCGTTCTTCAATGAACGGTGAACCCCAGAAGACCAAAATCCAGGAACCACCCGCCATGTTCATCCTTCTCTCCTTCCTCCTTTTCCTCAGTCCAACCCCTCTCCTCACCGAATCCACATCCCTCCCTTCCCTCCCACTCTCCACAAGCTCACGATGGGTTGTGGACGCTGCGGGCCGGCGCGTGAAGCTCGCCTGCGGGAACTGGGCAGCTCACATGGAGGCCGTGGTGGCGGAGGGGCTCGACAAACAGCCGATAAAGACCATATCGGAGCGCATCGCATCCATGGGGTTCAATTGCGTGAGGCTTACTTGGCCTACTGATCTTGTCTCTGATCCGTCCTTGGCGTCCCTCACCGTTCGGGGATCCCTTCTGCGACTTGGTCTGCTCGAGGCCGCTGCCGGCGTCCAGGCCAATAACCCGGAGATCATGGATTTTACCCTTTTTCAGGCTCTTCAGGTCAGTGCTTATGAGCCGAGAGATTTTTAGCTGTGCATATTTGCAATTCTTGTAGCTGTGGGATTAGAATTGTGGTAATAGAATTGAAACATTGAATGAATCACGAGGTGTGAATTTCTGATTATGAACTTGTTTGATTCCTATAAAATTGTGTGACTTTTTCAGCAAATTTGATTGAAAAGTGCCTGCTTTACTTGTATCTCTAACCAATTCAATGCTCTTGTTATTGGGTCTTATTCCTTATTCCCTGTTACGACAATCAAGAGCCTTTATTGCTTATATAAGAATGAGCTATTCGTTGGGCATTGGCTTCTCTTTTGGGATAACTATGCAAACACTTCTGAAAACCTTTTTCCTTAATTAATTTTGTTGTTTTCATTTTCTATGCTAAATTGCCTTATGAGAGATAGGGTGTTTCAGGTAATGCAACGATTTGGCAGTAAATAACAAATAAAAGTTAGACATTCACTAGCAGATATATTATTGAAAGCACAAAGTGTAAGCTAATATAATTTACTTATAGTTACAACTAGAGTATGATTTGTACAGAATCTATTTTGATTGGTCTTGTCTTTTTACAATTCCAATACAAACTACGCTAAAAACTATTACATTTTTGTTAAAAGATGTTGTCAAAGCATTATGTTAGGTTAAACTTTTTTCTTGATAAATATTTGAGCAAAAAACTAAAAATCATTTGCAAAGGATATTCCTGCTGCCCTATTATGTGAATTATATCTTAGAATTTTGTAAAATTACTTTGGTCATCGTTTAAAAGGGAATTTTATTTGACAATCTCAAACAAGTTTTGCATGGTCAAGAGGGACTGAGATACTGATGAGCATAGCTAAAACCTAGAAGTTTTATTTAAACTGGGAGTTTAATATGACATGAGTGTTATGTGAAACCAGCAAAACTACATAGGTCCTGATCGATGAATTACTAAGTTCTCATCACTGTTTCCCTGGACTCACGCCACATAAGGACTTGTCTGCCCTATGACCAAGTTAACCTATGTCAACTGACTGTGGTTCAGGTAACCATGTTTGCTTTGTCATGGACCATAAATTTCTGTGGAACAATTACCTTTGAAACCTTTGACTTTTATTTTATATATTTATATTGAATCATTGATAGTATACGTTCTTAAGTAACATAAATTTGGGAACACTTGAAGTAATCAGTCTTATCTGAGATTCTTGAAAGGATAATCATGACGGTGATCATATGTAGTTGCATACTATTAAGAGCAAAGGATTTTTGTTTTTCAATTACCTATGTATGTGATTGTCCTCCTAATACCATCGGACTGTGGTGGTTTTGTACAATCTTAGTTTAACCTTTTTCTTTTTTTTTTTTTTTTTTTTTTTTTTGTGGACATGCTCACTTTGACAGAAGTTCAACAATCCTCCTGTGATGGTTCATGTTATCTTAGAATTTCCAGTCTTTCATTCTATCTGCTCCAAAACTAATTTCATCCTTCTAGGACTTGAAGTTCATAACCAAGATCAAGCAATGAAGTATGGATGTTAAAGTTCTCTTCCTCCTGATAAGACAAACCATGCCCTAACCTACAAGAGGTCCTTTAAGATTTTACTATCATTTGCTACAATTTTCAAATTATTCTCTGGTGAATCTTTGAAATGAGCTTTCCATGGTCTTTCCAGAGCATTTCATGTACATTTTTATATGATGACTAATGTGCTGTTACACATTTCTTATCTTGAAAACCTACTACTGTATACCCCCAGATGAGATTTAAAAAAAGGCGGGCAATTTCTGAATTGCTACTGAAAAGCTAGTGCATTGCATATTTCTTATCTTGGGTAAGTCGAATTTTTTTCTCAACATGCAATGAAAATTCAACAGGCTGTGGTGTCAAATCTAGCTGACAACAACATCTTGGTTATACTTGACAATCAAATTACCAAACCTGGCTGGTGCTGTAGTAAGCTTGATGACAATGGCTTCTTTGGTGACAAGTTCTTTGATCCTGAAGAGTGGTTGGAGGCTCTCTCTAAGATGGCAACATTATTCAGAGGATCAACAAATGTTGTTGCCATGAGCCTAAGAAATGAGCTCAGAGGCCCTAATCAAACCCTCGATGGCTGGTACAAGTATGCTTAGTTAGATAACTGTAAAGAAAAAAATTCACTTAATAAGATATGGTAAATTGACTCCATATATTTCTTTTTTATTTGGACAAACTAGATACATGCAAAGAGGTGCAGAGGCAGTGCACTTAGCAAACCCAGAAATCTTAGCTATACTATCTGGCTTGGATTATGACAAGGATCTCAGCTTTCTTTCTATGAAGAAAGTAGGGTTGTCGTTTACTGATAAGCTAGTATTTGAGCTGCATTGGTATGGGTTCTCAGATGGCCAGGACTGGCAGAATGGAAATCCCAATGAAGCTTGTGGAAATGCAACTAGTGACTTCATCCGAAGGGGAGGATTCTTGCTAAAAGAAGGGTGGCCTTTGTTTCTGTCAGAATTTGGAATAGATGTCATGGGTAACAGTCTAGCTGATAACCGCTTCCTCAGTTGCTTCCTTAGTGTGGCAGCCGAATTAGATCTGGATTGGGCTATATGGGCATTACAAGGGAGCTACTATCGCCGAGAAGGACAGCTTGATTTTGATGAGACTTATGGTGTGTTCAACCAGGATTGGAGTAAGGCCAGAAATGAAAGATTTGTTTATAGACTTGCTGGTATGCAGAAACCCTTTCAAGGTATTTTATGATGAGTATTCATCTAAATGCATGAAATAAGACATCATTGATAATGGAATTACTGACAGCTGTGATTTTTCTAAACTTGCAGGGCCTGGCAATTCCAGTGTCCCGCTATACAGCATTATCTTCCATCCATTAACTGGACTTTGTATCCAAAAGAAATCTTTGCTGAAATTGGAGCTTGGCTCCTGTGCTCAATCAGATGCTTGGAATTACACTCTAGAAGATGGCATCATGGAAAAGGGCTCAGAATTTTGCCTGCAAGTCGAAGGTATTGGAATGCCTGCAAGGCTTGGCACTCAATGTGGTATGTCTAATTCCAAATGGAAGCTGATCTCTGACTCGAAAATGCACATTGCCTCCGAGATGGTCTTCAATGGGAGTGCTGTTTGTTTAGATGTTAGTCCTGAAGGTATCATTGTAACCAATTTGTGCAAGTGTTTAAGAGATGAAACATGCAGCCCTGAGAGCCAATGGTTCAAGATTATAAGCAGCACCAGATCGGAAACTGGAGAAAAGGCCCTGATGGAGCTACTTCCCACTGGATCATTAGATGTATATACACCGATGCTTGGTCGGAGGAGGTAACTTTAGGAAAAGAAATTCATGCAAATTGTAAATTATCACCATGTATATTTTAATTTCATTTGTGTTCCATGGTGAAACTATCAAATATTTTATTAAGTTATTTTAGAAGTTGGGAAAACCATCGGAAGACGTCTAAAAGAGTCATTTCCCCTTAGTAAAGCCATCATGAAGACACGTGGGAAACGCTGCAAGAGATTCCACATGGTTTCATACATTCCTGGCAATCATCTGCATTCCCAAGCCATAGTTATACTTTTGTTTTTTTTTTTTTTTTCAAAGAACGAATCCCCTAATGAGTCCGTTAAATTAAAACTAAAGTATGCGCATACCTTGGCTACTTTCTATAGGTTTTACGCACATGTAGACATTGGGATCATCTATAGTTTGCACAACTTTTGTGAACTCTCACCTCGTGTATTTGAACTCTTATCATTTGAGATGTATTTTTACAAAGGAATCCGAGTGTCTATTGACTCAAAAGTCATTGACAAGTCATAGTTATACTTGAGTTTTGCTATAATTTGACAATGGGACATGGTATTACAAGGGCTTTCGCAAACGATAGGAGTTCCAAATATAAAATTATCATATTAAACTTAATATAAAGAGCATATATGGACCCAAAGTGATTATTCTTGTTTATAAATTTGAGCACATTTTAGGCGAAATGGTTTTGTTTTCGTTGCACCAAAGTTGAGAATGCCAGGCACCATACTCAGACTTAATTCGAATAGGGTTAGACCAATCAACATAATCAATGTCCTTTTTATGGCAGCCTTAGCTCAGAAGAATATTATGACCTTCAGATAAATTGTGCCTAAAATGAAAGAGCAAAAGAATAAGGTCATGAACACAAGAGATGATTGAAGTTACTGTTCAAAATATAATAAATATTCTTCACACAATTGATATTCAAAGGCTCAATACGAAGATTTACCTCTATTACCATCAGAGTAGAGTAAAAGAAAACAAATCAATGAGAAAAATGGTGTGAGCTATGACTTCAATTATTTTATCAAGAAGATTTTAATTAATTAAGTTTTTTTTCTTCTATGATTGAAAACATATTAAGTGAATCTTTATATATATATATATATATATATATATATTTGATTTAATTGTAGAAGGTGAGTGGGAATAGAAATGAAACTAGTGTTTGGTTTGAAAAATTAGAAATGGGAATGAGAAAGTAGAAGGGGGTATATATTATAAAATTACCTTCATGTTTTTAATAGAAATAATTGGCATTAATTATTTAATAAATAAGTTTTATTTAATTAAATTTCCATCAAGGGCAAAGGTGTCATTTCACTTAAATTGTTAGAATTACATAGATAAATTTATTAATTTTATATTAGTGATTATATTTAATTATATTTTAATAATTTCTATAATTCAATCTCTTTCAATTGGGGAATGAGATCGCTCGACTAACGAAATCCTAATCCCCCAAAGGGCATCTTTAGTGGAGTGTCTCATGCCGGCTCAATGAGCGTTTAAATATGACACACTTTGTTATAGGTTTTGGTACCACTTTCCTTTGTTTCAAAGTAAAAGACTATTGGCATCTTTAGTTTTGTTTTGTTTTAAATTTTTGTTTGTTTTTGGGAAGCTTAATTATTAGTCCTTGTAAGTTTTCAAACATTCTGATCGGTCCCTTTGACATTTGAATTTCACTGTCAGACCTCTCTTTTCAAATTATCTTCCCTTTCACTCCCTCTTTCCAACTCCATTAGCAGTATTTCTACAAAATACCAACTTTGCCCTTAGCTTTGGTGAGAAAAGGCCCACCCGATTTTGTCACAATTTGAAAAACCGTACGGTTGAAAGGAAAAATGCAGGCTTTTCAGGTAGTTTTTCACTTAGCAATCATGCTTTTTGGGTACTTTAAATGAGATCCTCTCTTCTTTTTCTTCCTCTTCTTTTTCTTCTTCTTCTTAATCTGCTAGAATTCCTTTTGTTCCCTTTTGTCTTACATTAGCGGGGGTATATTTGTGTCTTCTACCCGTGGTCGCTGTATTTGTTGCCCTTGAAAAAATGTTTAGTTTTTTACCTTATGTTAACAAACAAGTTGTAAACATTTGTTTGATTGTAATGGATGACAACAAGAACTCAATAGATACCTTCTGCGTAATAGCTAGATTTAAGGGAGACTGTCGAGTACTACAATTCCCGGTATTAAGTTCATGGGAGTCAGTGCTATAAGAGATATGTGAGATATGGAGTCTCAAAATTTCTAATGTTAGGGTGAGGTTTGTGACGCCGGATGCACACCGAACGGTCTACCCCATTAAATTTGACATTGATTTTCAACGAATGTGACACGTTCACCATAGGTTCAACTGCTAGGTTGTCAACCTTATTGTTGACTCAACTGGCGATGCTGTCGATGTAGCCCCAGGACTCTTCTTTACTGTCGTAAGTATCATATTTTCGTTTGTGCATACAATTGACGTTATTACATTTTGGTTTCCTTTTATTTTTGGGAGTTTTCATTTAGCTGTCACTTTTAAATTTATATCTGAACATTTCCGCTTATTTTTAAGAGTTTGCATTTAGCCGTCGCCATTTTCATTTAGGTCTAAACGTTTCCGCTTACTTTTGAGAGTTTTCATTTAGTCGTCGCCGTTTTTGTTTAGATGTGAAAGTTCCCGCTTAGCAAACGTTGTTTCCGCTTACTTGGGAGTCAGATGCTTATTCATATCTTACATTTTGTTGTGTACAACAGAAATAGGGATTTAATTTCGGAAAGCTTGCCATTCAGTCGATGCACAGCAGGTGCCCTGTCGATGGCAGAAGACTAACCTGAGAGTACAAGTCGGAAAGTCGGCCAACGATTTCGTGATGGCGACCACTTTAAAGACACGCTGCGAAGTCTCGCCATAAGATGGAATTTTAACTTCACCGTCGTGAAGAACTACAAGCAGAGTGTAATTGTCTAATGCGCATCTGGCGGTTGCCAGTGGCATGTCCACGTCTCGAAGGATAGTAACCACAACATATTTAGGATCAAGACGACATACTCGACATACACGTGCAGCGGGGGTATTGGCACTACCTCGCACCCGAAAGCTTCCAAAAAATGGGTAAGTGCTCAGGTGATGTAGAAGCTGAAAGATCGCCCTCTGTATAGGGTTGTCGACATTCAACGTGATATAATGCGCGACCACGGCGTCCATCTGTCTTATAAGCAAGCTTAGTTGGGGAAAGAGGTTGTCCGGGGTGTTCCCCACGGCAGTGAAGTTGCGAGCTACGACCTACTAAGATGGTATGCAAGCAAGGTTTTGGAAACCAATCTTAGCAGCATTGCTATGGTAGACCATGAGGGTGACCGGTTTACACACGCTTTTTTCGTGTTCCATGCATGCATTGTTGGTTTCAAGTGGGGTTGCAGGCCCTTGCTATTCATCGATGGGACTCACTTGCTAAGGAAATACGGGGTCTCCTTACTGGGTGTAATGGGGAAGGATGGCAACGATGGTTTCTTTCATGTTGCATTTGCCATTGTCAACAATGAAATGGATGCCAATTGGACTTGGTTCCTTTATAAGCTCGGTGATGCGTTATATAGCGATAATGATTATACGAAGATTATAACATTTATGTCCGACAGGTCGAAGGGTCTCATCAACGCCATCGATAAGGTTTTCCCAGTATCCCCCCATGTGTATTGTCTCAGGCACTTTGAGGCAAGCTTTATGAAAGTGAACGTCAAGATTAGAAAGTCATTAAAGGAGTTATGTTGGTCCATAATCGTTAGGATTGCATTTGCGTTAACGAAGAAAGAGTTCGATGATGCAACGAACGACCTGTTGAATGCATCTTTGTATGCACATCTTTGGCTACTCTAAAAATCCGACCTCGCGCACTGGCAAACTATATTTTCAAAGGCAAAAGATGGGGCGAGATGTATTCAAAAGTTGCGGAATCATTCAATGCATAGAGTAAAGAGGTACAATACCTCCCCTTGACGAACATGGTGGACTTGATACGGTAAGCTTTTGTGGAAGTTTACGCATTTTCATTTAGCATGCTCACTTCCCGTTTAAAACTATGTGTTCCCGTTTACTTATGGAATTTTCCTCTTACGTTTACACGTTTTCATTCAGCATGCTAACTTTTTCTTTAAAACTACGTGTTCCAGTTTACTTATGGATGTTTCAGATACAATCATATGTTTTTAATTATTATGCTCACTTCCCACTTAGAACTATGTTTTTCGTTTACTTATGGATGTTTCCACTTACGTTTACGAGTTTTCGTTCAGTCCGCTCACATCCCACTTATATCAATGTGTTTTCATCTACTTATGGATGTAGGTTCAAGGTGATGAATATGTTTTGCAATCGTCATGAGCAATCTCGCTAATTGGGACACCCACCTGTGTCCGGATATACATAGGAGAGTGGAGGTTCTTGTCGAAAAATCACGTACTTTACTCGTTGGGAGATCAATCGGTGAATGTTTTGAGGTTGTCAATCTGAATAGTTTCTCCGTCAATCTGCTGTTAAGGACGTGCTCGTGCTGACAGTGGCAAGTTTACAGCATCCCATGTAAGCACGCATGCGCAGTTATAATGCAAACTGATGTGAACGTCCACCACTATGTTGATGAGTACTTCACTGCGGATGCATACCGAACGTTTTAAGCGGAAGCCATTTACCTATTTTTGATAATGACAAACCAACGAATGACTCTCGGTCGTTGGTCATCAGGCCACCCATGACAAAGAGGCAACTGGGCCACCCGAAATGGAAAAGGATTGAGTCGCAGCCGTCTATTGTGTGTGACTTGAGGTGCAGCAGGTGTAGAGAGGTTAGCTATAACCGTAGGTCATGCACCGCACCCATCGTGGACTGAAGGGCATGTAAGCAGAAACTATTAAGTCTAAACGGAAACACCAGTGTGTAAGTAGAAACACAAGTATGTAAGCAGAAACTATTAAATCCAAGCGGAAACACAACTATGTAAGCAGAAACTATCAAAGCCAAACAAAAACATTAGTGTGTAAGTGGAAACACAAGTATATAAGAAGAAACTATGAAATCTAAGTGAAAACATAAGTATGTAAGCAGAAACTATCAAAGCGAAGCGGAAACACAACTATGTAAGCAGAAACCATCAAATCTAAGCGGAAAGTATTCAATTTAAGTGGAAAACACTCAGACGTAAGCGGAAAGTGGATCACCCAGTGTTAGGGAACACCAAAATGTAAGCATGAAGTAAGTAATTACAATTTCGGAATAGAGAAATGTGAAATCTTAAATATGGACCACCAAGTGTTAGGGTTCTCATGTGTTGCTCCCCTCACCGCCATCTCTGTCATCCCTTTTTTCCCTTGCAATCCTGACCATCAGTATACATGCTGCGAACTGCAAACGCAATAATGGTATGCCCGCCAGAGGCACACGAAGTTTCTCCCCATTAAGTAGTTGTTCAATAAACCACATGGTGAACATGCAATAGTCGAGGTTGTCAGGCTTCTGCCGTGGACAGTCACGGACGTGCACCAGAGGATATTTCTCTATTCCCACATCGATGACCTTAACAATGAGACAGCGATCGAAAAGATCTCGCTATTACGAGCATATAAGAAGTTGTCAGCAATGGAGAAATGACAAAAACCAAAAGAAAAGGAACTAATAGCATAAATCCCTACCATCTTCACCACATCGGCGTCATACGTTCGGCTCTTCGCCGAAGAGTAATGCAGGTATTGCTTCGATTGTTTTTCGAGGACGAGGAGGTGAATGTGTGTGTTGAAGATTATCAGTAGAAGAATAAACCATCTCATTGAAATTACTGGTGGCATCCTTGACTAACGTCAGTGCCACCTCCGCGGTGTGCTCCTCCTGCGACATAAGAAGTGCCAGCGGATGTGTGATTGCAAAGCGCCTCTTGTAAGGGTAGGGGGTCTTCTTCAGTGACTCCATTGTGATGACAACAAAGACGTCCAACACATCGTCGGGAACAATCCACCATTCCACTAAAGTGTACAAGTGGTCTCTAGTTGTAAATGACAGGTTGCTCTTCCAGACGACAGTCCTAAATGCCGAAAATTTAAATTATCAGTAAGTGGCAATGCTAAACGGAAACCTAATAATGCTAAACGGAAACATTATACCTTAAACGGAAACGGAAACATGTAAGTGAAAACTCAAAAGTGTAAACGAAAACCCACAAATGTAAGCGGAAACATTCACTATCTCCAGCTGCCTTTTAGTCATTTGTTGTTTAAGTTCGGCCAATGTTTCCATAACGGGCACCAAATAGCATATGCCGTTCACCAGGTTGGAGGCCATGTTTGCGTTACAAACAACATTACTCAACTATCAGTGGATGAATTCTAAATGGAAACAAATAAATACTACACGGAAACTCTGAAATCTAAATAGAAACTAGTTGAATAAAGAGAAACCTCACATTCTAAACAGAACCGTCAAAACAAAGCAGGATTATTGCTAAAACCTAAACTGCAATGCTGGAAATTTTAAAATCATAAACCACAAACATAGCATAATCAACCGAAGAGAAGCGCTCTACACAGAAACTCCTTAATCTAAATAGTAACTAGTTGAATAAAGGAAAACCACACAGTTTAAACAGAACTGTCATAACAAAGCCAGATTATTGCCAAAACCTAAACTGGATTACTCTAGATTTCAAACCCATAAACAACAAACACAGCATAATCAACCCTAGAGATGCACTATTCTAGAAGGCCGCTTACTTACCCATGTAATTTCGGTCGGATTGGGCTGGGAATCGGATGTCTGTTACACCAGTGATGTGGGAACTAGGGTTTTTCACTCGTGCTTTCGTATTCGGGTCGAGGAAAAGGTACTCCACTATCAATGTAATGGAGAGCGAAGACTGCTGCTTTCTATGTAATTAATGCGCTCAATGTTTTAAAACTCGGAACATGCACCGTCCCAGCCGTCCGTTCGCGTATCAATGAGTGGAGGGGCATAACCATCACTCCACTCCCATTTTAACGGTGTTATTTCACTCAGGGACCCAGATGGAAGCAAACCCAAAATGGAGAGACTTCCTGTAGATATCCAAAATAACATGGATTTTCTGTGAATACATGAAATTCTAAGGGATGTTTTGTTCATTTCCCTTTTTTTTAAATAAAGGCCATTGTATAAAGCTGCAACGGTAAAATTCCTTTTTTAATTGTTGTTTTCAATTTATGCTTATAAACCCATCAACGTTCTCTAAAAAACTTATTTCCCCCATCTATGCTTCACCCACTTTCAATCTTCCACCCTATCATGCTAAAATACTTCCTCATTTTCATAAACTCCAAATTCAAATAATTTTCAAAATTATTCAAATTTTTCTTACTCTTTTTCCACCAACTATGGTAAATTTTCTATATCCCCAAAAATTTAAAATCTCAAAAACTATCCAAATTTACAAAAAACAATTATTACTTTAATCTAAATGTCCACAATAAACCAAGTTTTCCATATTCTTATCTAATGTACTATGGATTGGGTTTTCATAATTTGTACATAAATCAACATCTTATTGTAGAAATTAGTAGCCCTCTAATTTTTACAAGCGAACACGAAAATGATGATGAAGCTTCTCATATCAATCAATAAAATCCAACAAAAGCAAGTTCTTTATTTGAGTCAAAGTTTCCTCTTGTACCACATAACAAAGGATTGAGAATATTTATTTAAATGAACAACATTATGATAAAAAAGTGAATAAGAAAACCCGTCATGAAGTATAGAAGATGATAAAATGCTTGTAAGCTAATGGCTTACAATTTCAACCAATAAACTTGTAGGCATTAGCCAAAACCATATGATGTTTTGAAAATGAGTAACTAGTATATTAATGAAAATCGAAGATCTGGTCCGCGAAGAAAACTAATTAGCT
Organism: Dioscorea dumetorum; assembly: GCA_902712375.1. NCBI lineage: Eukaryota > Viridiplantae > Streptophyta > Magnoliopsida > Dioscoreales > Dioscoreaceae > Dioscorea > Dioscorea dumetorum. Next base: position 12,933,649 of record CACTHL010000494.1, read on the forward strand.
ATAAGCAACATTGGTTCTAGATGCTTCCAATTTGTAATGGTTGTATCTTTATACCAATTCAAAGGATTTCTCCAAATTTTCTTTAACAATTTTGACAATGGATATTAGAAATGTCAATGCATAGTAACTTGAGAATCATTTTTGATATGCAAATCCAAAAAATTGAAGTCCTGTATTTAATATTTATCCTTTGGATTTTTAATGCAAGGTAATTTTATCACTATGTAATTTTAAATTAATGTAGTCTAGCGTTAATGCAGTTTTGTTGTTATGTAATTTTCAATAAATATAATTTATTATTGATGTAATTTAATTAATATGTAATTATAATGAAATGGAATTTAATTTATGAAAATAGTCATTAAAAAACTAGTTGTTACTAAACTAGCAGTACTATATATATATATATATATATATATTAAAACATGTTTGTATCATATACTATCTAATTATTTTCATTAAATCATGAAATATTTTGTTAGATAAATATATTGAGAATAAAATAAATATTGTGAATAATTAAAATGGTAGAATAAAACAATTGTAATCCCTTGCTATAGTATAAACATTTTAGATGTGATATCTTTTTTTCCCCCTTTACTTTGTCTTTTCTTAGAAGTAGAAGGGTATTCTTACTATTTTGTTTTGTAGTGGTATTTTAGTGTTTTAGTTGAAGTGGTGAGGGTAAAACGGTCTTTTTGCCTCAAACCTTATCATTTAACATGTTATCTTCTCCAATGGGCTGAACTTACGAACTTTAGAGATTTTTTTCTCCAACTCTTGGCCGTTCATCATCTCTTCCTTTGAGTTTCCTCAATGTCTCAAGCATCTTTGGGAATTAAAGAACCAATTCTCCAATTGAAGTTGATTAGAGTGAATCTCTTTGCAAGTTTGTATTTTTGTTATTATTTTGTTTATGATTTTTTGGCATATTGTATTGATGCTTTAAGTTTTCTAAGAGTTATCTTTTGTATAGAGGTTATTGGATCCTTGTTTTGAGTAGAATTTATCTTGTTCTTCATGCTCTCTTGTTCTTGTTTATTTGGAGAGTGTGAATGTCTTCTTTGGATAGAATTTTGGATTAAAACTTTGAGCTTTGGATGCTTTAGAAGTTGTTTATACATCCTTTTATTGTTTTGCTTGAAACCCTAGTGGATGAGGGATGTATTCAAAAGAGGTTTAGTTTGAACTCACTGTTACTGTAGCTCAAGCCTGGAATTACTATAGGCCCGAGAGTTTGTTTTCGCGTACTGTAGCAATCGAGTGTTCACGCATGTTGTTTTGAAATCATTTAAGTTAAGGCTTTAATCCTCATTGAGTCGTCATTCCTCTATCTTAAGGGAAGCCCCCAATTCTAAGTTTTTGGCATCGAATTTGATTTATTTCATTTGTTGCGATTGATTTCCATTTTTGTATTTTTCCCTTATGTTTTTCGTATTTGGAATGCTTTTGTATTTGTAGGATGAGAGCCTCCGGGCAAGGGCAAGGCTTTGGAGAGAGCTTGACCACATATTGGGCTTAATGTGAGTGAATTTGTGTTGTTGAAACACATTATAGAGTAGAATTTAAATGATAACTAATATGAGTATTTACACTTGTGCATGGCTTTGAAATATGATTCAACTCTTGAGGTTAAATAACTCATGTTTGTTTGATCCTTATGCTTCTTTGGAACTTATTCTTCTTTGTGAAAGGAAATGTTATAGTTTTGAAAATGTGGTATCTCTTGTGAAGAGAAAGTCTTGTGCTCTAACGTTGTGAAAATGCATTTATGTGATTTAATGGTGACATGCTTTGTGCGATTCACTATAGTGGGGGTTCCCACGACTGGCCTATTGAGGCAACGCAATAGACTATTACTTTACCTATATCAGGAGGCACGTAGATAGCTTGAATAGGACAAATACTGACTAAGACTTTCAAGGTCACCACATGAGAATCTCATAAGCCAATGCCAAGGAGGGCTATCTAATTGATTTTGGGTACACATAAAACTATTCTCGAGGTTCAAAACCCTAGTTGTGGCCACAATTAGGGTGAGCATTTTTTGAGACTAGACCGATGAGTTTTCAAAAGAATGATTTGTTGATGAAATATGCATTCTCAATAGGATTATCTTTTTCAATAGTGATTATACTTGATTTTTAAGCTATTAGTTTTATTGATTACTTTTGCTATGACTATAATCATACTTTTTGGTTTCATTTTAATCCTATTTGAATTATGTGGCTTATTTACTCACTGAGTAATAGCATTACTCATCTCTCTTTTTTTTCTCTTTAGGTTGAGTAGTGCATGCGGCTGTTACCTATGCTATGCAAGTGCCTGTGTGTGTTATTTTGGGTTATATGTTTGTACACATGTTTTTGGAGCATGTATAAGTTTAACTAGGTTTTCAGTCAATGTTACTCTAATTCAAGGAAGGTGTTGTTCACCTCGCTTGGATTAATGCAGCGATTGTCCCCTGTTTAACTGTGTGTCGGGGTGTGATAATAGAAATGGGATATGGCTTAATGGGTAAGAGTCTAATGTATTGATGAGGTCGTATAGATGTTAAACCTTTGGAAAATCTAATCATTAAAGATGCCATAATATTCATTTTTATTCTCTTAAATATATACCACATGACCATATATCAATGTAAAGAATGATTCTCATTCCCATTCCAATAGGAATCATTTATTCAATCGAGACACTAAGAGGCCACTTGATTTGTGTTCATGTGAAAACACCATAACAAGTTACTATAATATTCATTGGTAATGTTGATGGTAATAAGAAATTATTAACAATAAAAATATACTAAGAAACTCTATAATCATATTACAACCAAAATATGTGTCTATCTTGGATTACCAAATGGTAATAATTAGAACTAAAATTTTTAGAAAATCTTGTACTCAACCTTAAATTATAAGTTCCAATGAAGATAGGTTCCACAATGACTAAGTATCATTTTCTGATAGACAATTTTCCCTTTGTCCATACAATTTTGCACATGTCCTTACATTTTTTGACAATTTTGCCATTGAGTATACTTTTGATTTATGCATTATCTATAGGTTCTCTTTTCTATTAAATATTTTATTGGATATGCTATGCAATGTATGAACGGTTATTTTTTTTTGCAAAATTTCATGTTTAATTATCATTTTAAATTTACATTTTATTATTGGATTTATTCATATTTTAATAATTATATGTATTGACTTTGTTATAGTTGATATATATTACTTTTTATTTATATTTTTAATTATTTTTCAACTAAAATTTTGTTTAGTTTTATATTTGCTATTAGTTTAAGATTATTTTGGAAATTTTGACACTTTGTTATGTCGATTACTATGACTTACCAAATACAGGAATGAAACATAGTTATATCGAATTACTACAATATAACAAAGTTGTCAAGATTAAAATCAAGATAGTAGTTGAGAGATTCTCTCATCAGCTGTAACATGAGAAGGATCCTGGAAGATCAGAGTGGTGCAATGGAAGCGTGGCATGCAAGATGATGCATCGCTAATCAGTTCAGCGCGCATTTGTTGAGAGCTTTCACCCAGACCCTATAGTCCTGATGACCACCAGAGATGTCTTTTGGTTTAGTGATGAGGAAGTGATGGAATTCGTCAAAGATTGTGAAAGTGTTAGGCACCCTAGTTCACAAGTGATCGATGATGTTATCAGTGGAGTGGATGTTTGGCTACAAAGATCACAGATTTAGAAGTACGGTTAGACAAAAGGAGTGCAGGAACACCAGCAAAAATGAACTTGATTATTAAGAAAATTTTGAGGATGGAATTACTTTTAAAGGAGGGATGAAATGTAACATCCCAAATTCATTATACACTTGTTTGCAATTCTGCAAGAACTTTTTGGAGATAATTTTATGGAGTATAAGGTTTAATTTGGAATTTCAAAGGCTCATATGCAAAAGATTTGAAAAATTACGTCTTTTTTTTTTTTGTCAAGAAGAACGAAACCCCTAATGGGCCAGCTAAACTAAGACAGGGGTGTGCATATGCTTCGACTGCGGCCTGTGGGGCTCGCGCACACGTGGGCGCTGGGACCACCCACAGTTCGTGCTAACAGGTTTCAGACATGCATCCTCACCCCAAAGATTCGAACTCTCGCCACTTGCGAGGCGTCCTCATGGGGAACCCAAGTTACGTCCTTTTGTTCCCAATCCTTTTATAGGAATAGGAATCAGGTCTTTTTTTGTTCCCAATTCTTTTATAGTCATGTATTTGCCGTGTAACTCTCGAGATTTTTTCTGCAGCTTTAGAGTTTATATTAATTCAATATTTGATTGGTCAACACTTAGCCAGAGAAGATGAACGAAATTAAATTTGTTATTCGTTTAAGGGTCATATCAAACACTTGGATTCAATTGCTCATCGTTCACCACCTGAAAAAAAAAATAAAAATGAGTAACCATTTTGACACAAATTAAAGTTTGAAAACCAAAATAAAACAAAACTAAAATTAACTAACTAGCTAAAAAATTACACTCAAAACTTTTGGATTCTACTTCCTCACTTTGAAACTATGAAGGGTCTGTTCAGTACTTATCCACTTTTTTGATGAAATATTGTACAGAGGCCATTAAGCATTATCAATCCTGCAAGAACCCTCATTAAAACTGGTTTTGAAAGTCTAGGTCAACATCCTGCACTCGCTGAAATACTACGCAGACAAGGGGATATCAATGATGCAATGCGAATCCCGAAGTGCATATCAAGTTGGGCGGTCAGCATCCTATGAAACACTGTACAGACTAGGGGATCAAGCATCAGAAAAATCACGCAGGGGAATTCCCTGCGAAGCATATCAAGTTGAGCAATATAACATACTCACAGTGGGCGTTCAATAATGACAAATAAAAGAAAAAAGAACATGAAACAATGTTGAAGTAAAAACTTCATTGGTTCTAACAGTCTGGAGTCAATTACGTAAAATTCGTAACTAATGTTCAAATCTTGTAGCACAGAAGAAAAAACATGACAATCTAAAAGCATTTGATTTAGTTTCATGATATTACCTTCAGGATTCAGTGAGCTAAATAGACTGGCTATGTTGCATACTTTACATAGTACTAGCAGAATTCCGCAAGTCCGAAAATAAGGCGTAACATCATACATTTAAAGCATCATCCTTTTGCAAGGCTATCTTTAACCACTGGTCTCTGCGTGAAATACTTGAATTTGCACATAATTGTTTCCCAATACATAAGTTTCGTCAACGACACCTCAGGGATATCTGAATGGCTATTATTTATTTGGCACCAATAACACTACCCAGTACAATCACTCCGTATGATGCTGAACTCTAAAGGCTCTCCCTGTCCATCCATTTCCCAGAAGAAGTTGGTGCCATGAACCTGAACTTGTGGGGTTTAATTTCATGAGGATTAAGGCCAAATCCCAATTCAAAGGGTTGTTGACATGCTTGCTCAGAACACACAGACAGCTTGGTGGATGTGCTTGCTAATTTTCTCAACAGTGTTCAGGGTTAAATCCAGCAGATCTTCTTCACCTACATCCTGCCATATTGAATCAGTACACTACTCTTTAATGCCAATCATTATTTGTACATAAGCAGTTGGCCAAAAATTTCGAAAAGAAACCTAATACAAGATGAACAGAAGTTAAGAGTAAGATGTCTGTCAAGCTGACTAAAAAGCACAGCAGCACAAATTCACCAAAATAATGAAGATAAAGGCAAAGAGAATAGAAGCAGACCTCTAGGTTCCACTCGGGGGTCACGTACCAAAAGAACTTGCATTAATGTGCCTCGCTAAAGCACAAGAAGCAGATAGGCCTGACAATGGAAGAAACCACAAAAGGATGCTCCGTGTCTGTATCTAAAGTGGGAACATACTACAATTATTAGACAGTCTACAATTTGGCATCTTCATCAAGGTCAAAGTTGTAATGAATATACAACATGCAACCGTAGCCTTCGAAGTTTTTGGTCAAACTAATTCCCTAGAAAGTAGACCACTCTGAAGGGACCAGCCTTCTGGTTGTGTTAAATAGGCCTCACTTTGCAAGTATTCTTGAATTTCGACATAGACCTTACTAGCATCATCCCTCTTCTTTAGTACAGGCAAAACGTTATCTGATATGAAATTTAATATCTTCATGAACTGAGACCTATATCTGCTAAAAAGTGCAAAACCTGCCATCTGAGAACAAATGTTTGAATTAGATATAACAAGCACAACAAATCATGTGAAATAAGTCAAATAAGAGCTATGGCGCAGGCAAGAACCTTTAAGAAAGCATGTAGCACAACAGCAGTGGTCCTGTTAGCAGGAAGGTTGTTCAAGAATCTTGAAAGCCAGGCCCAGCCTTCTTTTAAGCCATGAGGGTTTTGGATACCAGGAACCTGTGTCTGCAAAAAGAAGCAACAAATTACATTAAATGTATCAAATTTCAGTGCTATGCTGCAAGCAGATCACAAAGTGAATGGAAATCGGGAGGAGGGGTAAAGGAATCTGGAACCTGGATTATGGCAGCATATAGCTTTATGTAAGATTCCACACGTTTTAGATAGCTGTCAGAGCTTTCAATACGCCCCTCCTCTTCGCGATAGCCAATAATTTTCAGGTAGTCATTGGACTTCGAAGGTAACTAAAGAAAGTAATGGAACAGCTTAAAATGCTTATAAATACAGAAGTCATTTGTGTAATGAATTTAATAATTCCAGAGAAGAATATATTGTAAATTATAAAGCTATCTTCAAAGTTAATATGGCAGTATTTCCATTTTCTCTACTTTCTTTTGTGTGAAACAGAAAGATGGAGGATGCAATACCATGAACAATTTACACTATAGTAACAACAACAAAACCTAAATTTCCAACAATTATGGTGAATCACACGTATCATTGCATTGTCATTTTTTTGGATTCTATTTTCTCACTATTTCTTATGGTGCCCATCTGTACTATTTTAGATTCCTCCTTTGATATTCAACCCAAACTAACCTCAACCCCCTCATTCCCATACTGCAGCTTTAATATCTCTATAACATATAGCCAATTCATGTTAAATGATCTCATTCTTTTGTTTGAAACTACTCATAATTCCTAACTTAGCACAAATAAATTCAACTCCAGTCTCATATTTTCTTGTATTGCCTCATATCCACTTATCATTCCCATCTCTTCCATACTTTATGTAATATCTTCTTATCTGAACATTCCAAGCAATAAACCTTCCCAAGCCTATAAAAATAAATAAATAAATAAATAAATAAGTAAATAGCAAGTTCAGAGACTCACATTATGAAACATCAAATAGGTTCAAATTACATAGAAATGTGTTTGTAAAACAGAAATTACAAGTTTGCAGAGAGATACAACACAGATGGCATAAATGCAAAGAAAATGGTTAAAAACCCATACTATTAAACTTGTAAGAGCTACTTAAAAACCCACAGCATACGCGCTGTTAATCTTCCCTCATTCATCCAAAAATACATAATTTAACACCATAGCAAGTATTGAACATGTATGCAAATTGTTCCATCATATATTATCAAAGACTCACTTCTGTAGGTTGCAAATGCTTTGGAACAGTGTAAATGCAGGCCTTATGCAAGGCAGCAATCAGGAGATCCATTACAGCAGGGACCTGAGTAGAATAACTGTACTAATCATTACTTAATAACTAATAAACATAAACATGTGTTGGACTCCAAACCAGAGAAACAAAGAAATATTAAAATCATTACATTCAATAGCACGTCTCTAGGAAAAAGGATAGCAACTGATAGCAAATCCAATAAAATCAAAGAAAAGCACAATTTCGAATATCTTAAACCAGTAATTTCATTGAAGTATCTTGGAGATTCACCATTTAACACATTAGGCAACAAATCTAAGCATCTTCAACATTTCATATAAATGCATAATACCTTAAAAATGTGACTGTAGACGGATATGTAAGGAATAATAAAAACAAATGTATGGCATATGTCATGCGAAATCCATAGGAAAGCTGTGATCTCATGCAAATCTAAATCAATTTTAACAGACCGAATCTGCTGCCTTCACTTTCAAGGGAAAATTAATCCATTACCGAATATTATTCAAATCAATCATCAAACAAGATGGCCACCACAAACCAGCAAAACTTCTGAACTTTTAAGTTGATTCTTATCCCATGTTATTCTCCAGCAAATAGTTTGATTCCGCCTGAAATAATTTATGTAACATTTTGGCAAAATACAGTGAACCTTGCTGAAAGAACATGAAAACCAATTTAGGGGATGAAGGTAGAAATTTAAAGTAGAGTGAACCAAGTTGGCCATCCATCATGATCATAACTTTCCAATCCTCCAATCCATCTATATGATTTAAATAAAGGATAAGTCATAAACATATTTATAATGGAAAACCTAACAGAACAACCTAGATTTCCGCTTCTTGTGTTAGAATTTTAAACTGACTGAAGTAGAAGCTGAAAGGAATCTATGACTTGAAAATAATTGCAAGCAGTTGAGCTCTATTTAATGAGTCAATCATATAAGCATTTAGGACAAACATGATCAGGGCAATCAGATTGAAACAAATACCTGTGACGTGACACCAAGAATAACATGTCCCCATGCAAAAGCAGTGCTATCAAAACTTGCGTTTGGGTTCTCGCATAATGATACAACCTGAATCATTAGATAGAGTAACATCATTAAAAGAATATCTGGCTATTGCAAATAATGGAAGAAAAAATTCATTTATTTAACTAATTTGAACCATTAAGTGATTTGTATCATCTTAAACCCAATAAAAAAATGTGTTTGGTTTTAGTATTGAAGGAATGCTAACTGAATAATTTCAGAAGCAAACACTCAGTAATGTGGTAAAAGTAGAGTGATCGGTATTATCTTAAACCCAATAAGAAAAAAATGTGTTTGGTTTGAGTATTGAAGATAAGCTAACTTGAATAATTTCAAAAGTAGACACTCGGTGAAGTGGTGAAAGTAGAAAATAACCCCTACAACATGAAAGGTAACCATTTAAAACATGAGATTTTTCATGCTCTCAAATAATAATAATCACAAAATCATGCTATTCAATCCCACAAGAACTTTTACGAAAGCATTCCATTTGCTGATCTTGCCATGGAAGTTACAATTTTTTTAAGAATCAATCTTAATTTGCGGCTTATTTCTTCTTTTGATTATCAATTTAACCTCTAATAAAAAAGATACACAATACACAACTTCAACAACTCCAGTAATAGGCATAACAGCCCCACGAACCTATAATTATCATTTTGGGAAATTCCTAATAATCACTGTTTCCTGGCTGGTAGCTAAGTTTGTTTGAGGCAAGGAAATGACAAGCCAAAATCCAAAGGTTTCTAGCAAGAGTTTAAACAGCTCAAACTTGAACTCTTTAAGGGCCATACCTGACTCACCAAGATCAAATTTTCTCAAGCAAAATTACAAGGATATCAGAGAAGTATCAGAAAAGGAGAAATTTAAAGTCCATACCAATATTTTTATTTGGTAACATTTGGAAGTACACCTTGTAAAAGGCATCGACATTTTCTGTATATTGTTCATTTTAATGTTCAAAACAGGCGAATTTAAATAATCTCTACCAGTGGAGCAATTCTGTTAGGCTTGCTCTTCAATGTCGTTTTCAAATAATTGGGTCAACCGTATCTGATTTCTCATTCTCAATATTTATGTAGCCAGTCTTCTTGGATGAAGTCCCGGTAAATTTACACTGTTAGCCTTCCAAATCAAATCGAAGGCATATCAAAATACAATACTTCAACATTGAACCCTTCTGTAAATTCCAAGACTGAGTTGCAGGACAGCACTACTACCAGCAAATTATTCAAACTTATTCATCATTTTGCTTCAAAGTAATAGACATTCTAGAGAACATTTTTAGCAAAAAGATTGTAGGATTTACATATAGAGGCGATAAAGAATTTCAAAGAGTAGACAATAGGCTTTTCAATACTTTCCCTCAAATTCTTCTCAATAAAAATGAAATTTTGAATACTGTCATTGCCTTCTAAAAAGCATGAATGCTAAGAACTTAAATAGCTTAGCTTATCTTCCACCGCTTTCAACATCTCTTTTCTCTTCTACTTCATAACTTTCCATTATACTGCAAAACCCCAGCTTTTGCCGCAAACGCATCCAGATCCAACTTTGAATTGCAAAAGAAACATTTTAATCAAGACCAATAATGTCCTAAATAATACCTTTTGCAAAGAACATTCGCAAAAAGGAAAATTTTTCTTAAATAGCAATAACAGCAGTTTTCTGAAACGAACACCAGAGGGCGTTTGCGAAAATCCTTTTGTTTTATAAAGCTTTTCACTCTTGTAAGATTATGATGATTACTTCTGATTTTCTTAATTTCCTGATAATCTTTTCTTCTTTTTTTTTAACGTTACTTACGCCTTGCTAGAAGAATATGTACCAGAAACAGAATACCTTTTAACTATAATTTTTACTATATTAAGCTTGTGAGGATTAGGAAAAAAATGGAATCCACAATATCAATTAAGCACGAAGCTTGTGACTAATTTCCTAGTCATCATCTTCACAGCATTTGATTCCTCTCAGTTCCAACTAGTGGAAACTTTTTACTAACCCATACAAGCAAAATTTTTTAGAACCATGCCTCATTTGTTATTTCCCCCTTCCATCCTTCACGTCTTAAACTTATCTACATGACAGGTTGACTCTGCATTGCCTGACATTCATATCCCTCTCTGCTTACTATAAGCTGTGACTTCATTGCTTCAAATCTTCTCAATCATTGCTTAAGAAAAATAGATAATGCTACAAGAAGTAATACTTACGTGCAAATGTGGAACATGTATAGCCATAAGTAACCCATCCATGGTTCAATTTGCACCTAAGAGTTCTAATGATGCAAGGTAAAGTAGTCCAACTCTAGCATTTGATTGAATGTGTCTGTTAGGCATAATGGAACCAGTCTAGTGACATGGTATTATTTGCCAAACGTAATTCATTGAATGAAAATTTGAAGAGATTTCATAATAAAATAACCACACATATATTGGCTAAGAAGGCTAAATAGTCAATGGAGTAACAACTACCTAGAGGCAATAAACAAGACCATAAAATGGGCATGAAATTTGAAACAGCTCATCATAGCAACTGTTCCTCATGGACAGTCCACTGCCATGCAAACAAATGTAAAACCACAAATGAGAACATCATTAAAAACATGATTAACTTCAGTGGAACCTAATATCATTTGAATTTATATCAATTACTATGTGAAACCTTGGTAAATAGAATGATAATTTACAGAAGTGGCAAAGAAAAGCATCTTAAGGGCCACCTCATAGAACATAACACGAATAATTCAATAATCATTCTAGTGATAAGGGCATGAATTTATAAGAAGAAATAATTGTAGTGATCCAGGTTGAAATAAAATCAATTTAAAGTGACCAAACAAAACCAGTGTAGAACATAGAAATTATAAGTGAAACATTATAGAAAATTCATGCAAATCAGAATAAAGAGAATAAAAACAAGGAAAGCGCAACTCCTAGAGGATAGTCTAGAAGAAGTGTAACAAAATGAAACATACGAATTTGTCTTCAAACTTAGATATTGATGTAAACAAAGAAAGAAATACAAAGTGAACTCTCAAATACCTTTTGAGCAACTAACAAACAAGATATGAGCCGAGGGCACTGGGGGCCATTAATGATGCCAACGAGAGCAATTGAGACAGCTCTGTTCACAGGAAAAAATATATATTATTGAAAAGAACAGTAAAACCGCATTTATGGCCATGAATCCCTTGAAGTTGTTGAAAACTAGTCAATAAAGATATCCTAGACAGAATAAAATACCTTTTGTGTGATTCTATAAGCTATCCTAGACAGAATAAAATATAATGTTTATTTAAGCCCAGTATGAAGCATAACTTGTTTTGTTAAGGACATGTAAATCAACATCATGCCTTCAAGACTGACATTGACCCATTTCTCCAGCCTATAGATAACCAAACACAGAAAGGTAAACAATCCTTTTCTCAATATAAACATTGAAAACAATCTCTCCAAGATTTCCATTGTAAAATGATTTGATAAATGGTTGCATCTATTTATATGTATCAATTTTTGTTATAAACAAATGATACCAACAAATAATGGAAACCAGGAAACTGAACATATCAAAAGTAGAAAAAAGAAAGAAAAAGAAAAAACTATATATCTAACCTGACTTTCTGTTGAGTTCTATTTATTTGTCTCAAAAGCTTGCTAATTTGTCGCCCACATCTATCAAACTCCTGGTCAAAATAATTGCTTGTTCAAAAGTTATAGAGAAAAAATTGTGAAGTATAAAATAAAAAATTGAAACAAAAAAAATGAAGTCAAAAATAAAAATAAAAATAAAACAAACTCAAGCTGTTTGAAATTAAGGGATTCATTCAAACACCCACTTAATCAAACATTCTATGATGACGTGGTCTCCACATTTCGGTTTGGTCACATTTATGGGAAATTTTCAACAAAAACTGAATTAATCAGTTTTAAATTTTATCAACACAACCAAACAGAATATATTGCAAAAAACAAACAAAACCTGTATATTATTGGTTCATTTCAGTTTGAGAATTTTTACTTTATTAAATATATAAAAAAAATTTCAAAACACAAAACAAATGGGTTGATAGCTGATTTGGTAGCTTTGAAGAAAAGTAACTATACCGGCAGGGTTTGGAATGTTGGAAGGTGAGTTATATTTTCAATAGTTATTAAATTTTGGAGCTCAGTCACAAATAATGATGAAATAATGCAGCATGGTTCATAAGATAAAGCTCACAGAGCCAAGTGAAGCTAATCTTGTTCGGTTTAGGTTCAACAAGTTTTACAAGAGCCCAAATTAAAAAAAGACCTGAAGTTGAATTGGTTTGCAGATCCTAACCAAACAAAGCTAAGTATTTAAACACAGAAAACAAAACCAAACGAGCAATTTTGGTTTCTCAGTTTAGATGTTACCTTGCATACCCTAGACTAAAGCAAATGACAAGGAAACACATTCAATATTTCAAATTGGTTCAATGCAAATGGCGTAGAAAGAGAAACCTCATGGGAGCTCAACATCATTTCTTTGGCCACTTCGTTATAGAGTTTTACCCTGCTCTCCTCAACTTTTAAAGCATTATCTGCAGCGAGAACTTTCATGCCTGCCATAAAGTCATCAGAAATATGAACAATGGAACATATAAGAACATCCATAAGAAATTAGGTGAGTATTATTGTTAATAGATCCACCCAACCTGATACCTTTGTCTACATTAGCTACGATATTGTTGACAACTTTTGAAGGGGGCACTTCAATTTTTTCTGTGATGCCTTTATGTAGAGCTTCAGCTTCAAGTGCTCTGGCTCTAACAGCTTCCTTTTCTGCAGCTTCTTGCAATTCCTTTATTGCAGCTTCCCGGGCTGCCTTCTGTGCTTCTTCAGCTAATTTGGCAGCCCTCAATCTGGCCTGCATTTTAACTTATTTATCAAACTATGTGAGTTTATGTTCAAAAACATGTGATTTGAACCAAACTTAAATAATAATGTGTTGCCAGATTAAAGGATTTAGTGAAGCTCTTCAAGAAACAGAACAATTAAACACACTTTGGGTTACTTATTTTCACAATGAATAATTTTGCTTTAGTTTAATTTTATTAAAGTTAATTTCATGATTGTCTCCTTTTCTCAATTGGATGCATATTGAAGTTGTATTTGGCTATGCAATGGTCACAGAAAGATGGGCAGTTATAGTGAAACTAACACCACATTCCTTATCTTCATTATAGGAAGTCATGGTAATTCACGAATCTTCGCCTTCATTCTAAGGTGTCATAGTGATTCACCATTTCTCACCTTATTTTCGTTAATTTTATGATGTAAATTGGCAAGCTGATACCTTACATTTTATAGCACTCAAAGGTCAAGGTCTTGCAGGGTGAGAAATGTAGTGACATCAAAGAATTAAGACACTTTTCTCACTACACAGGCAAAAAGGACAAGGTACTTTCTGCATCAGGTTTGAAAATTGCACCTACAGCTCTGTGTAGTCTAAAAAAACAAAACTAAGAATTATGTAAATGTTTGACCAAATAGTAAAGAGCAAAAGCATGCTTTGTTGGCTTTTAAGTTCCCAATTTTTAATTGAAGTTGCACAAGAGTAGATTCAAAAAAGTTTGCCAAATACAGCATCAGAATGGGGATAAGTTCAATAAAACATGGACAGGGAAGCTCAGGAATTATGAAAACTACAAAAACAAAATAACAGTACAGCTTTAAAATAAATTACCATGACAGAAAATTGTGAATAAAATGAGGATGCTAACAATATAGGCAATTTTAAACAGGGAAACATATTTTAGACAAGAAATACATGTGCTTACTAGAGATGTTTAAGAATATTAGTGAGATGTTTCAGAATTCAAGCTTGTTATTTGGCAAAGGATAGAAGGTAGAACTAATGTCAATGCCGAAAACTTATGGTGTGATATCCATTGTCCAACCCATTTCTCACAAAAGACCCCCTAAAGAATTTGAATGACAATGCTAAAAAGAAAATTAAAAACAGGCTGAAAATGATGAGGAAAAAAAGGTACAGAAAATAGGAGAACCACGTAACTTCATGAATCCAACCCTTTCTTACAATACTAATTGGTCCTTTACTCATAGCAAACTTCCGCAGACAAACACTGAATTTAGCAACTTCCCAATGACAATCATCAGATCATGTATCCTATTTAAGCTCTTCTTTATTAATTCTTGACGAGTTTAGGATGATCATGCCCCTCCAAATAAGATTTACCTATGTCTTTAATATTGATTCTTTTGTAATAATGCAACTCATCAAATGGAGTTTGCAGTAGATGGTTAAAAAAATTACAGTAACATGAACAACAAAAAGTGCTGAATATAACAATTCCTCAAACATGATAATGATGTTGGATAGCAGCCAGTTGATTGTAGTAACTATCAGATGACAGAAAATGTCTCAAAAATAAAAAATATCACTTCAACAATCAGTGCAGTCAAACTCAGTTTGCCATGCATTGACAAGAACAATATACAAAAGGGAAAATTTTAAAAAAGAATAACAGAACATATGAGAGAGATGCAAGAATCTGATCATCAGGATGTGTGCCATACCATATAACAAAATTAAGATATAAGGAATGCATCAGAAGCATTTAAATCGCAAAATGCTTCATTTAGTAACATACACAAAAATTTATATACATAAATTTCAAATATCTGTTCTGTGGAAAAAGTCAAACAGCACTAAAGCATCACCTGCAACCACTAAAACATAAGAACAGAAAAAAGGATCTCAATATAGGATTTCTGCAGACATCTCATTAGAGCCAGACAAATGTCAGTCCTCCCTATGACACATTTAGAAACAACAAAATCAACATACAACATTACCAAGAAAACAATTATAGCATGAAATTATTGCCCTTTCCCATTATCCTTGGTCCATCATGTTTAAAGAAGAAAAATCCACTAGTATACAAATTTCATTCAATAAGAAAAGGAAAAACAACATTAGGACAAACAAGAGTTAATGCTAAGGTATTCTGTTGGCACCAATGGTGAACTCTCGGAATATAACAATGCCATTTCAAGCTCTAGATTTCTTAAAAAGAAGGCTGTCCTATACAGAAATATACCATAAGAATATAGCCATAAACACATCTATCCTTATGCAAATATACATGCATGTATGTGCACACATAAAAACTCACACAGACTAACCTCTGTTTCTGCTTTAGCCTTTTCTTGTCGAACTTTTTCCTCCAAGAGAGCTATCTCTCTCCTTCTGGCTTCTTCAGCTGCTGCATCATCTCTTATTCTTCGTTCTTCAATCTGAGATCTCTGTTCATGATCCCTTTGTATAGCAGACAGGTGACTGTCCATCATTTCTGCACTGCAGTAAAACACCAAACATCAATTGCTTCTTCCCAACTAAAGAACTGTCAGAAAACCAGATCAACAACTGGATGGTACACCTATTACTTTTCTTTTCACTTTTTATTTTTGCAAGGTAAGAGACAAACTGAAACAAACACGCATCAAATTCACAAAATATATTGCAAAACATGCATGACATGCCCAGGAAATAAAACTGCAAGTATGGAAGCATTAAATGTTAGCCTATTATATAGAACAGTCAAATATGTTTCCCTACACATTACCACGACAAACACCTAGGTATGAAACTAGCTCGCAAAAAAATGTTATTGATCGAAGTGCACAATAAGTTCTTTTGAAACTAAAATTAAATGGGATATAGTTCTTTGAATCCATTCATTTTTATAAAAATTGTTAGAGCAGTGATATATGCTTAAGCTATAAAGATAATGTCTCTTGGGTTAAAGGTTAGAAAATCATAATCATTCTTTTGTTTCTCATATCTAGATCTGTCAATAAATTTGAGGTTTCTTTTCTTTCAATAGTTCATTTGTTTTCAATTGCATCAACAAAAATGATTTGAAGATTAAAAAAAAATTAATTCTTGCTCAGCACTTTCATATGCAAAATAGAGGATTCAACTAGAATGGTTTTGAAATTGGCTTTTGTGTCAGCCCGTGTTTCTCCATGTCTATTGTCTACCCAAGCACCATTACATTTTCAGCTAATTTATATTATAAAATCTATAGCTGTTGAGAAAGAAAAGTACTTTATGATCTTTAAAATTAATAATTAAACTATTTTATTACAGAGACAAGTACATGGACCCGACTAATAGAGCCTTGATGCATCACTGAATTAGTTAAACCATATCATGCAGCTCCCATCAACACAGTAGCCAAGTTCCTGCCACCACCCCACAAACACATCTTATCCAAAGAATACTTTTGTAAAATTGAACCTATTACTAGTTCAGATCTTATTCTTAATACTATTTGAACCGTCCAATATTTTTACTAGATAATTAAAATCAGAATATGCTTCTTCATAAAACTAAAGGAGAAATTCTAAGTTTATCTACGAGAACATATTAATATTCATAAAAGAATATGTTGTCACAAAGATATAAGCACAAGCTTTCAAAGAAATGGGTAGAATATGATGCTCAAGATTGCTTAGAAAATAAAGGAATTTACATTGTGAATTTCAACCTTAGTTGTTTAGGCTAGGTTTTTCTAGCATATAAAACCTAGCCCACTCAGGGATTGCTCCCTCTTCCTCTACCTCACCTCATATTTCTCCTCTAACTCTACATCCTTCCTTCCTCAAAACAAACAAACAAACCCACCCTCCCCCATCCCCCATACAACCACCCCCCTCCCCCCACGAAGCCCCAAAAAAGCCCGCCTCATTCTTTCTTCTTAGGGATTACTCACTCTTCCTCATCCCATATTTCTCCTCTACCTCTACATCCTTCCTTCCTCAAAATAAACAAACAAACCCATCCTCCCCCACCTCCTACATAACCCCCCCAAACCCAGAAAAAACCCGACTCTTTCTTTCTTCTTTTTCTTCCCTTTCTTTCAATCTTCTTTCTCTACCTTAATATGTCCTTTCTTTTTAAACTTTGCACTCGCAATTATTTTTTCCATCTCCATCTCACCAATCTGTCATTTGCTCTTGCACCTTGCTTTCACCACTTTTCTCTCTATGCCATCAAAAGTTATTCCCTGGATCTCCATAACTCATTTCTCGTTTTTCTCACCAACACTCTTCTCCTCTAGCACACAGTCTAAGCTTTTTCTCACAAGCTCAATGCTCACTTTCTTTAATTATTCTCACTTTCTCTTTAAACTCTCTATTTCCTTCACTCTCAACCATAAACGTATGGTTATCCAGTTACAACTTCTAAGCCATGTTAAAACAAACATTAACACGACTTTTAATGAAACAAACAAAAGAGGTAAATTAAGTAGTTAGCTTTAGGAATGATATTGGTCCAACAACTTTATATCTATCTTCAATTTCTAAACAGCCTTAATTCACAAACAAAAATGATAACTAGACATTCTTCAATGCCTTTTGGGTTGTAATTTTGTGTTTAATAAATTAATAAATTAATAAAAGGTACACTTACATCCTAGTACTACAGAGTACAGAACTGAACCACTATGTTCAACAAATGCCAATGTTCAGCACAATTTGGAACAGGTTTGAACTCATACACAATAAAAATTCAAAACAAATTGAAATTTGCACGCGCGCACACACACCTCATAGTCATTAACGCATCAATGAACATTAAGTAATATCAAAAACAAAGGCTGGATTTTATGCGACAGATAACCCTGGTACATGAAGGAAAGTGGTTGGGAAATAAATACAACACATGCAGAGTAACATGGCTTGCAAGTAATTCATTCATGACAAAAACTGAACACAATTATCAAAAACCGGAATAACTTACATCTTGCGCTGATACTGTTTATCCAATCTCATATCCGCCTCTTTCCTTACCCGAACAAATTTTGCAAGACGAATGAAGGCAGAAGAGTGTTCATTTTCAAATCTTAGGCTTGCCTCCAAATGAGATAATTTACACCTGGCAGTTTCCTAATAATTGAAGAGCAAAATCTTGATGTCAAACAAAACACCAGATAATTCACACCTGACATATTTGTAAATGAAGAAGATAGTAATGACGTCAAACGTGATGCATGAACATTCTTTCAAAAACGAAATCTTGAAGTCCCATCAGGGGCGATACTGTTTCTTCCGCACATACACAAAATTTGACTGGCATCCTTAGAATAAAACACTTTCACAATAATTGGTACCATATTCATATTTAATTAATAAATATTAAACGTTAATAGGAATAATATAATTTCAATTAAAAGTTTTACAACTATGCCAAGTTCAAACCTCAAAATCCATGTTACTAATTACAAATCCCACCAAAAACACACCATGAACATGGTTGAGTCGTTAATCATTTTCAAGCACAAACTATACAAGCATACCAAAACCAATATTACAAAAGTAAAATGGGAAAGTACATGGAATACACACCTTAACTTTTATCTCACGCTCACGTTCATATTCAAATAGCATGCTGTCCTCGAGACCTTTCTTATGCACTAAATGAGGTGTGATCTTGAGATATTTCTCCTCCTCGGAACTTTCTGACTCACTGAGATGAAGGTGTTTAGTGAAAGCATATTTCAAGGCAAATAATAATAATAATACTTACCAGTTGTTCAACTTTTAGAAAATCAATAAAGCAAGTTATTATGATTCAACATAATAAATCAAGGCATTCCCCAAGGTCCATAAATATACATAGCTATACAGTAGGAGCAAGTTTGATGGAAAGATCTATATAGTACTGAAACATGTACCAAATGACAGTAACATAATCAGGTTGAGAATGTCAGTTTTTGCTCAAAGGTTAAGGTCAGAACATGAACTATTGTGATGATCCTTTCACACACATGCGTGAATCAATGGATGCTTACTCCCGCACGCCCGGGTGTTATATAGTTCTTGGTTATCCTGAATTTTGCAACTCTTTAATTCTAATGTGTGAATCAATGGATGCTCACTCCCGTACTACCGGGTGTTATATAGTTCTTGATTATCCTGAATTTTGCAACTTCTCTAATTATAATGCATGCATCAATAGATGCTCATTCCCTTATTATACACTATTATAATCAATATAACAAAGCCAAGTTGATGAACATGCTAAGTAGAACCAATGTAAACCAGTGAAACATATAGATTGAAATCTTGAAATCAGTGGCATGAAAACTGGAATTCAAACAGTGCCAAAAAGAAATTAATTTAAAAAAATACTCAAAGGAAATTTGGAAGACACATCAAGAAGAATAGGAAGTTAGAATGCAAAAGACAGTGGTTATTATCATATTTCAGCACAAGGTCCATGTGGTATAGGCTAACTAATGCAACAAACAAAGATGATAGGTTTGATCATATTCCTTTCTTGTCTTCTTCTATATTTTATTTCCGTGTTTATTTTCAAAGTCTCAAGTACTCGTGTTACAATCTCTTGGAAAATACTTTATAGGTCCTGGTTTGTATTTTCAAGATAGCTAGCAGATTTAGGCATGTCACTTTTATCCAAGATTTATTTGAATGTCCAAAAATATAAACAAACTTTCTGATTAAGTCATGCAGCAAAGTTTGCCTTTAGTATGTTAAAAAGATTACTTGCTAACAACATCAAGCCCAATATAGATCTATTGCAGGTACCGTATTGTCGATAAATACAACCAGTATGACTTCTTGACATACAAAATTTCAAACAAAATCTAGGGGAACTTATGATTTCTATTTAATATGACTTCCTTTTGAGTTATCCTCACTTCATGCTGAATTTTGAGTTCTTTCATCAAGGGAAACAAAAGGCCCCCTGTATACTTTTGACAAAACAACAGAATTTCAATCTTCCATTTACATCAACAAAAGTTTTCTGACAGACCATATTGTCCCAATATCCTGTATCAGAAATTTCCAATTTTGAGCCAAATAAGAAATGCTTGCATGTTCAATGATCCTTCTATGAGACAATATGGCACATCAAACAGACTCTGTATTATTATTTGTTTCCAATCACAATGACGAGAATCCCAATGAAACTGACTGTCCTGTGCATCATGTAAGATCTACTAAATTCAACTATAAAATGACATTTTTTTAAATTTAATTTGCCATTTTTTCAATGTTATCCTGTTAAGTTTCCTCATCAGGCACTTGAAACCCCTTAGCAAGTACCTAGGTAAAACTAAAACAATGCCGGGCTTTGGAGACGGGGCCTTTTGGCAAAGCCAAGTCAATTTCAGGCTGCCAGACCTCGCAACTAATGAGAAGGCTTGGGGAAGCATGTACACTGTCACACTCCCTGTCTTCCAAAAATTCCTGAACGTTATCCTGTTAAGTACAGCCCCACATTGAGGCACTATAATCCTGATTAAAAGCAGTACTTTGTGCTTTGCAAATAACACCACTCATACATGTGCAAAGGGATCAAAAACACATCATTTTCTTGAATCTCAACAGGCTAGATTCTTCTGCTCTTTTCCATGTTCCAATTCCCATCACCATTTACAGACAACAAATATAGAAAGCATGCATTCCATGATAAAGCCTTTGCATTATATTGGCCACCAATTTCATAATGGTGTCTTCTTTATTCTGTTCTTGGACCTCTAACACCACTTTTTGCAGAGTGAATTCATGGCATATCTTTTAATAGTTCTCAAACACGAATTTTCAAAGTCTTTACAATACAAACAAGGAAAGAGAGACAAAATTATTTAAAAGAAAGAATGTCACGCATATACGCATATATCGCACCGCCAACAGGTCATGCACATTATACCATCATACGCCAATATAAAATTCTACCCTCACTGGTGTAATGAATTCTCCTACCCAAAAACAGCATACACAAATAGCAGGAGAACTCATCTACCGCAATCACAATTAGATTGACATTCCCTCTGCCTACTTCCATTTTAGACTAAAAAGTACAAAGGAAAAGGAAAAATAAAAAACAGGATCACAATTTAAAATCACTAAAAAAATCTCTCGCGCGTAAAGGATGTAGCAATTTTTAACAATAACTGCAATATGTTGGGCATCAATGTCCAACCACAGGTTTCCCTCATGAAAAAGGTCTTCACAACCTTTTAGTTAGTAAAGTTATAAGTTCTAAGTACCTACCCAAATCATTGACCTGATTACATCAATCACAAACTCATTAATAAACAATGGGACTTACTGTAATTAAATGCATAGTTTTTGTTCCATAGCTTGATATAGGTAAACATTTGTTAATTACTTTGATATGCCACTGTCATACGAATATGGCAATCTCAGGGAATGCCATCATTTAAAGATGAAAGAAATTGCTTACTAACAATAGTTTGAGCATTACCACTTACACCCATGTCCAAACATGTCCAACTCCTATCAACTTGCTCATCCTCCATAGTTAACAAACTAATCTAGCCCATTTGTATTTGCCTCTTCTTTTATGCTTTTTCCCATTTTATAAGTATTCACATAATCTTTGTGATCACATTACATAATTCACCCTACCCCTTCACAACCAATAAACCAAACAACTGCAAAGATATATCATGATGTCTGGAACAATATTAAAATTATCTAGCATCATAATGCTATTAAGTGAGATGGCGAGAGAATTACCTCAAATCAAGATCAACACAGGAAAATCGAGTGCCCATCCCTAGACTCTTATCAGACCTCTCTCCGTCATCACTATCAGAATCCTCAACACCATCATCGGAGATGCACATTCTGAAAGGCTCACCACCACTAACCTCATGTCCATGAGAAAAATCTCTGCAGAAGAAGTTCAAGAAACCAACACTACAAAATCAGCAATTGAACAGCATATAAAGTCAGTGAACAGAAGCTGAGCCACACTTACGGTTGCACAACTTCCTTTAAACACAATCGAACTGCAGCAGAAGTGTACCCAAGCTGCAATTCCAATGCCTTGATCTCCGAATGAAGATCCCCAAGAGACCATTTTGGCTGGGGATCAGCTGCCGCAACAACCGGACAGGATTTAGGGCACGGAAGCTCCAATTGAACAAAACCCCTATAAGAAAGGCAGATAAAGAATTTCAAAAACCAGAGCTAGGTTCAAATCGGAGAATCATCCAAGGTGTTTGACTTACATCCTTGAGATCAGAGGGATGTCTGCAATAATGCCACGGAGCTCATACAAGAAGGCTTGATACCTGTGGATGGATAGGAATAGAGAAGGTGATATGGGATAGAGGCCTTAAACAAGAGATTAAAAGGGAGATTGGTAGTAGAGGAAATGAAGCTCGGCAATGGGGGGAACTGATCCAGTGATAAGTGAAAGGCACGGACGTGAGAAACGAAAAAGGGGGGCGGGGGGGGCGAAGGATGTGAACGGAGGGAAGCTTGATGAGGTGATGGAGCGGGCCACGGAGGCGCAA
The DNA here is from genome assembly GCA_902712375.1 of Dioscorea dumetorum. Taxonomy (NCBI): domain Eukaryota; kingdom Viridiplantae; phylum Streptophyta; class Magnoliopsida; order Dioscoreales; family Dioscoreaceae; genus Dioscorea; species Dioscorea dumetorum. Next base: position 12,956,623 of record CACTHL010000494.1, read on the forward strand.
AGTCTAGGATCGGAGGGCAATGAGTAGCGCACCCAAGGAAAAGGTTAGGCCTTCATCGGAAAACTAATTCTTGGAAGCTTTCCGATTAGACACCTGACATTTTCACAAATACAACTTAATATTTAATTTTTCAAACAGTCCCTAAAGTTTTGAATGTCATTTGTATGTTTAGCCCCATTAATTCTTCAAAAAAAATTTTTACCTCTATACCCTGAAAATTGACTCAATTATGTATATACCCCTCAATAAAACCAAACGCCATGCGATTTGCTTGCATATATACCTTTCTACCACATACGTGATTAAAAATGTACTTACCATTCACTGATTATTAGGGCATCTAGAAAGTATCCAGGTTGAAAAAGAAAAATGTTAAGTTATATATATAACAAAAAGAAATTAAATAGATTGACTTAAAAAACACATCAAAACCTAGAAGAGTTAAGGCTATATTTGGTTGCTTTTTTTTTTGGTTGGTTGTGGGGTGGTTGTTTGGAGGGATGGTGGCGAGTGAAAAAAGGCGATGCATGTTTGATTAGAGAGAAGAGTCAAAGTTTAGAGAGATACAATTGCTTTACTCAACCCTTCATATCCCCACACTCTTCCAAATTAAGGGACGTGTGGTTCCTAGATTGAGAACAGGGAGGAGTTGAATAAGCATGAAAATGAAAATGAGCGAAGTAAGAGTGGGAATGAAAAATATGTCTGATTAGTAAGGTATGAGAGAGAGAGTAATTCATTGGAAATGGGAAAAAGTAACAAAATTATCTTGATAAAATGACTTTTTTATCTTTGATGCAAGTAAATAATCTTATATACATAATAGAATATTAGGTTAAATAATAATTATCTTTTAATTATAAAATATTTTGAGCACTGTCATTTTCATGATTATAATTAAATATTTGAATTAAATATTTCACTTATTGTAAAAGCAACTAATAATTCATCCCCAATATAAAACTATATATATTTATATTCTAACGAGAGAAAGAGAATATATACCAAATACCCTCGAGAAAGAGAATATATACTAAATACCCTCACTTTTATTTCTCATCTTCTTATTTCTTCCTCTTTATATTTTTAAAATACAAGAATAAAGGAGTATTTATAGCCTTTCAACAAATGAATGGACGGTCAGAATTAATTCGATCCAATGGTCCAATATACCATGGTAAGTGGAATAGTAAAAATATGAGCGGTTGCTACAGTGCATTTTGTTGCAATAATGCCATCTGCTACAGTAACATCCACTATTTACATATTTTTCAACACTCCTCCTTAGATGGCTATAACCAAAAGATATGTCTCATTAAAACCTTACTAGAAAAAACCCGGTGGGATAAAAACCTAGTCAAGGAAAAAGAGTACATTATCCGTGGTATATTTGAGAGTTATTACCTCATTAAAAACCTTGTCTTGGAAAAACCCATTGGGGCTAAAAACGTGGCGAAGGAAAAAAGAGTACACTCTCCCCTCAAATAAATAACCTTTAATTTATTTCAGGATTACATATATCTCTGAATCTTTTCCTACCAATTTTGCAAACAAGCTGTTGATGAATATACCACGCACAAAAATCAATGGAATATGTAAACAATCATGCACATAATAAGCTGCTCAACAATTTCTACCTTTACGGTTTCCTGATCTCACATGACCCAAAAAGAAACAAATGATTTTTTGGACTTCTTCAAATCACAATTTAGTAAAAGAAAATCTTGATGGCAGTGAGTACTCGTTTATATACCATTTTAAGTCCTACTTCGTCATATACCACCACAAAACGTATATAAATATACACCTGAAGTTAGTGGAAAAATCAGTTTAAAAATTCTTCAAAAAAGGCATATTTGCTTATCTGTTTTCCTTGGAAGGGATGAACAGGAGAGAGTCAATACAAAAGTAATTTCACCATTTTTTCATAAAAAATTTAGGGGCCCTGCAAAATTTTGTATAAGGTTATTATGGCCTTTACAAAAATCATGTACTAATATCTTAATGAGGGCTCTCATTGTGAAATGGTAGCTTGATGAGTGAAATGTGCTCATCAAAAAAAGCCTAAATGGATCAATATTCCAGCATAAGATAAAAAGTTAATTTCCTTCAAGACATGAGTTAAAAGAAAAGGTTCTATCCCGCAATCTATTGTGGAAGCATAATTTGCATAACAAAGAAATATTGCATGCATAATTTGCATAACAATCTATCGCGGAAGCATCTACATGTTTTGTTTAATTTGTTTTATATGGTCTAGTTGCAAGATGAAGTTAAGCCTGGCCTTTCACTACAAGCTTAATGTACATTATGTTATCTTTAAAGAAACATGATCTCTTCGAATGTCATGCAAATTTTTTTCCTTGAAACAATCATCTCTTTTCACAACTCCATCATCAATCAACATGAGTGATCTATTTTATCCTGATAAAAATTGGAATGCTAACCTTTAACTCAAAGAAAGAAAAGTGGTGTTAATTGTGTAGGGAATTCTAAGCAGGGAAATCCCCAAACAAATTTTAGCCCATGCAATTTATATTTGAATCAAGATGTTATATATTGTTCTTTTGCACAGCACCAACAATGAAATGTAAGGAATACTCTAATATTTGACATGAATATGAACTTCTTGTAAATATTAATTAAGCCGTTTTTAATGCATGCTTGGAATAGCAAAGGCTTTCATTAATGCTGGTTATTAATTTTGAGACTTGAAGGAGCAAAGGTCGTTGTCCCTCTGAATAGCTAATTGCCAATTCTATATAAACATTAATTAATTTGACTTGCAAGAAATAAGGTGTTGCCAACTTATTTTTAAGGTTTCATTGCATCAAGGGCCATACGAAAGGAGATGGAAATATCCATATACTCATATTACACAAAATGTCATCTTAAGGCAGTAATTATCTATATAGACAACAAACAATTTTTAAGGTGAAGAAACTCATCTACACATTAGAAAAATTGTATTGCAAAAGAGATTACCTGTGATCCACAGTCAATAATTGATATAGATGAGACTGTCAGGTCTATGCAATGTTCACTGCAATTCAAAGACTTTCATATTAACAAAAAACATAACCAGAAACAAAAATAAAAAAAAAAACATTCCAAATATTAGCACATAATGCATGACAAAATGGCACATATGAGAGAAAAAAAATTCATAGTTCAATCCTTCAAAAGGCATCTGAGTGAGTTATTTCAACTTCATAGTTTACATGTTTTGAATCAATAAAAAAGAATAAAATTAAAATAGAACACCAGGCCCAGCTACTTGAGCTAACGAGTCTTTTGCTCATCAACAAAAAAATTAAATTAAATTAAATTAAAATTTAAAAAAAAATAGCAATTTCTCTGGTAACGTGATTTCCATGTGTTCGGATTGTCAGTTGAAATTAGTAAATTACATTTCCTTTTTCCCTCTAAATCCATTTTTATCATACTTCTATTCATGCTTAGGACAAATCATTCTACCAACCAGATAAAAAGGGTGAGTCTTTTCTTGTTGAGCAATTGAATTGGGAAAGAGAAAAACAAATCTTCTCTCACCTTCTTAGATGAAACATTCTTAGCAAGTAATACAGGCAGTAATAAAAGAAGAAAAAAAGTATAGAAATAAAATAGAAAAGTTAAAAAGAAAGAAGAAATATAGAATAAAGACGATTTTCTCCCGAAGCAAACACATAATAAAAACAGATTGAGATTCATTAGTAGGCCACACATCAAAGCGGGTGATTTCCTCTCCTTCTAGAGATCCCATACTACTTCTCATGAACTGAAATCCATAACCCAAATTGCTATAGGAATACCATTTAGTTGACCTAAGCCTATTTGAACTGATTCAGTCAAATCTGTCTTTCTTTGATAAAAATCAATGCCATGATATACACACAACAAATTGTTCATATGGATGTTTGAGATATGGCAAAATCAGTTGCAAAAGCCACCATAAAAGATCAAGAACATTTCCAGGAGGAAATGACATAGCCAATCAGGGATCACACTGGATACAGACTCATTCAAAACGCACACTAAAACATTGGAAAAGCAAATTATGGAAAGCTTCATTAATTATCCCAAAAGTTTCTCACCGGCGAGCGAGAGGTGGTGATGGCGGAGGCCGACCCCAACTAGAGAGAGGTGCCGGTCGGCGAACCTTCCCCAGCCACAGTCGGCGGTGGTGGGAATGACCCCAGAGAGAGAGAGCGAGAGGGAGAGAGAGAAAGGCAACCCTATAAAAAGGAGATATAAAGGAAGAGAGATAAAGTTAGGGCATTTAATGGGCAGGAACTTAATAATTCAATTTTTTATAAAAAATATAATTTATATTAATGAATTCAAATTATATAAAATGAAATTTTATCATAAAATATAAGTTGTATTCTTAATAATAAAATTTTCATTTGTTATCTTATTATGTGGCAATATATTATTTTATTGAAAAACATTATTGCTTTTATAAAACACTAATATCATATAAAAATTATTATTATTTATAATTTAAACCTTCATTATAACAAAAATTACAAATTAGTCATTTTTCCTCTGAAAATAACTGATTTTTAGAATAATATTATGTTGACGAGGATTAGTTATAAATTTTTGCAAGGACATATACTTAAGCATGATTAGTAAAATCAGTCCCAAACGTAAAAATTAATGAAAATTACAATAAAAATAATTACATAGTTTTTAAATCTATTTTTCAAAATAAATAGTTGAAAACATTTTTTGAAACATATTGTAAAAATTAAGATTTAAAATTTTTTTTTTTATGAAAGCCACAAGGGCTACATGCGTGCACAAGCCTAAAATTATTGGTCCAACTAGTGCATTGTCAAACAGAGAGGAGAGTTTGGGCTATGAGTTCCACCCACAACCGATAATCCATCACCACCATTATTTGCGACTAATTTTAAACTCAAGATCTTTGAATGTCTCGCCCTCCTTTTTTATATGGGTTTAGAATATGGACCATTTGGTAGAATTTTATAATTAACTAAAAATTATAATAAGAATAATTTTTTTAAAATTTGTCTTAAAAATTATGAGGGACAAATGACACTTACTCCGAAAATCTATATCTAATTCACAAACCCTAAAATAGAGGGTTTTGTTTTTCGACAAAAGTAACAAGCGTCAGCCCACAAGTATGTTGTAATGGGATAGACAACTACAGTGATGCATTAGTAATGGTAGTTTCATCAACCCCTTAGAGATTTATAAACTCGTTCCAACGTCATAAATTAGAGTGATTAGTTCTCTCTAGCATGAAAATGACATTTATACTCTTCAAACTTTTTTATAATTTGTTCAAATAAAACAATAATCATTCATATAAACATGATAATTAAGTTGAATGAAATTAGTAAACAATTGGAATATCATTTATTAAATTGGTTAATGATATCAAAATTACAATTTGAAAGATATAATTTAGCTATAACTATATTCAATTAAAATAATTCAATAAAGAAATATTTGTTAAGTTATATTAATTAGTTGAAATATTTAATTATAATAAATTAAAATAAATAATTAAATATATTGCAAAGATTTAATAATAAATCATGTTAATTATTTATTATTAAATATAAACCATTAGCTTGTAGAATATTATCATATTTATATAAGAAGGCATAACAGAAATTTTACTATATTTCTTCTCTTATTTTTTCTATTCCTAACTCTCATTCTCTCCAGCAAAATAATCATCCCCTTTCCCCCTTGTTTACATTCCCACTCCTTCTTTCTTCTTATTTCCCTCCTTATTCCTATTCCCCAATCCAAACGGGCCCATAAAATATAACATCGTTCAATTTTCCTTACTTGGTAATGAAACAAATTTCAAGAAACCATTGTTACAAAATCCAATTACGAGGCAATAAAACAAATTTCAAGGAAACCATTGTTATAAGATCCAAGCAAGTGAAAGGATGCTACGAGCATAGTTATTAGACTCGGACCGGCCCAGCAGTCGAACCGGTTGACCAAGTGCTTAAACCAGTTCGAGTTTCTAATTAAATCGGTTTTGCAATCAACCCGCTTTGACCCGATCAAACCCGATGAACCGGCTGGGTTTTGATAACTTGGGTGGGTCAATGTTTTTTTGAAATGACCTTTTCATCCTTTGGTTTTTTTTATATTTTCCTAATAAATTGAAGGGTATATATGTAAATTTATTAAGATGAAAATTGAAACAACTAGATCCCTAAAAGCTTTTATTATGGTAAATTTAAAGTTTTTAAACTTTTAAACTTTTATTATGGATTGGCTTGATGTGTAGTTTGAACTTTGAAGTTTTGTTATATGTTGGATTGAGTTTGGTTTAATACTTTGATGCTAAATTTAAACTTTTATTGTGAATTAGTGTGAAGAGGAGCTTGAACTTTGAAGTTTTGATATATGTTGGTATTATGTTGAGTTTGAGATTCCCCCCTTTTTCTACTACTTCCAAATACGGGAATAACAATTGTTTTTTTCTTCCCATCAAATTATTTAGTTGATAATTCATAAATATTATTATTATTATATATCATATTATCATTATATAATTTAAAATAATTTATAAATTTAAAAATAATATTTTAAAATATTTTTATTAACCTAGCATTGACCTAAATGACCCGATGGTTGAACCAATTGACCTAGAGACCCAGAGCCTCGACTGGGTCAACGCCCAGGTTGGTTTTGATAACTATGGCTACGAGGCCACCTTGTTGTCAAGTTGATGGCTACAAAGGAAAAAATCTAACAACATGAAAAAATTTAACCACCCTAGCAATAGGTAAATAGTATGTTATGCCCTTCCAAATTTAAAAGCGGGGATCTTACCCTTTGGTTTTCCGATTATTAAAATAATAATAATTAACCAAAATGCTGATAACCCATTGGTAATGGCTCTATTTCAAAAGATGAGTGTGAGGTATTTAAAAAATTTTGAATTCACTAATGAATATAATGGTGATAACGGATCACTCGCTATGGATATGAATTTATTGCCAAGACCTCGTGTCGCTAGGTGAAAATGTGATGTTGGATAACCAATTCCTGGATCGTGTGCATAGCCAGGGGCGGATGTATAGTTGGGGCAGTGGGGGCAACTGTCCCCCACTGAATTTCAGAAAATTCAAGGATAGTTGTGTAATTTTTTTTATTTTTGCAATTTGCCTCTCTAAAACCCAGAAATAAAACATATATAAAAATAATTATAAATTTTAATGAATACTTATATGAAATTTTTTATTTAATAAACTTTAATTTTTTAATTCAAGTTCCTAACTAAGAATCCCAAGTTACTTTCATATGAAAAACTTTTAATGCACTTATGTTTTATTATTTATATTTAATATTAGTTTATCCCACTGAATGAAAATTCTGGATCCCCTGTACATAACCACCAATATATATAGCATTTGTCGCTTTCATTTAAAATAATAACAATAACAACAACAACAATAATAATAATAATAATTAATGTTTTTATTTTTTTATTATTAAAACATTAAAAATATTATAAAACAAAAAATATTGATACAGAGGCATTTTCAAGATCGGCAGCTCATGTAAAAGACTATCTAAAATAACCCTCTGAGAGATAAAATTTTACAACCGTCTAAATTTTGCGCATTTATATAACATCAAATCTGAAATTCTTGGGGCATACGTAAGGTTAAGGATCGAAAACCCAAAAATCAAATCCTGCCTGAAAAGAAATGAAAATTTCGGATAACTAAACCCCAGTGGATGCGGGCTCGGGTTGCATTTTTTAAATACCAAGGTTTTCCATTTATTATGGGTTTTTTCCATTAACATTAAAAATGATGTTCCATTCCCATAAAAAATAGACTTTTATCACAGCTGTAACCGCTCAACAACAATTACCCAAATTGAGAATACTAAAGAATGAGCTCATATTATTATATTGTATGGCCATTTATACGACGTTCATATGGTTATATGTACAAATTTCTTTCATTGAAAAAGGAATAATAAAGAATGATGGCATATGAATTGCATGTAAAAAACATGACGCCAAAAACTTATGGTACAAACTGATGCTTCTGAGTAGAATGATTTAGTGGTGACTGTGTCACAATAAGGTGCCCAAAACCCAGACATGCAAGAGAAGACAGTAGGCTATGAGTCCCAACCTTGCTCCTGGCCGAGACATCAAAATCCGACCTCCAGAAACCCTAGAAAGACTCCTTGTTAGTTTGATGTTTTTCTCAGGTTTCAGAAAGAACAACAAAGTATGGAAAAAATCAAACATCAAAAGAGTAAATTCATAAACAAAATGAAATCCGGGCAAAAAAGTTCATTCCAGTTCAGATAAAACGAAGTTGGGGCACACAGTGAAGGATTTCAATTCAATTCTGAATACAAAGTGAAGGACCTGTCTATCATGTTATCAAGAACAGTGGTAAAGTTTCAGCTTATATTTCATAACAATGATGATTATTATGTGATCAGGTTCTATATCTCTTCTGCAGTGATACCAATTAGATTGCCGGAAGAAAATTTTTTTTTATGGTTTGATCTTGAACAACAGCAATAAGATGAAAAAAATATAAAAGAGGATTCATATAACATTCAAGAATAGCATACCAGATTCCATCAATCCTATCAGCTACCAACTTTCCTTGCTTTGGTATGAGACCAGACGTATTTAAGGATTTGAAAACATGTCCTGAAAGGAAAATAGTTAAGTAGCCAACAATGGGAGTATCTACATGAAGAAAATCAAGTGGAGAATGTCAAACCTTTCTCATCAGTTTCTTGGGGTGTGATTAATCTCTCTGCCTCTGAGTCAATGCTGAGGACAAGATGGTCAGCAGAACCCTTTCGCATGGCTCTAACATGAGCAGCAGCAGGGACAGAAGATTTCAAATTTTTCCCAACCAAACCCTGAAAGGTTCACCATATTAGAGCACAGCGTGCAGAACGAACAGTAGTTTGCTCTTCTGAATTTCAAATCATAATTCATTTTTGTATTAAGCCCCCACCCCTAAGTTTGGTCAATTATTTGTTTTGGCCCCTGAATTAAACAAAATTTGTTTGTTTTGGCCCATCTGCCCAACATGGCAGCTGATGCGGCTATGCACATGGCACATTTGCATGAGTCCATGCTGGACAGAGGGCCCAAATAAAAAAAAAAAAGAAAAAGACTCATGAAATCAAGGGACCAAAGTAAAGGTTTTGTTTATACTGTAGGAACAATTGCCCAGTCATTAATGGCTTTAAGCTTTCATTTTTCTATCACTGGCATCATAATCCTACAATGAATAGGAGTATGAACACAGTAGCATGATACAATTATTCACCAAACCCAATGTTGACACAGAAAGGAATGCAAATTTTTTCGTTGGTATACAATGAGTCTCTGTATCCTAACCATTTTAATCATTTAGTATGATCTACAAGCATAGTTAATCAACATCAATATCAATGACGAGAAGCTTGAGTTTTCTAGTTTTAGTAAACTAACACTGCAATCCAATGATTCATAAGAAATGTTTCAGCCATCAGCAATGATAAATTTAAGCAACACTAGCAGCAGAAAAAATACAATTTACAAGAGGAGAAAAAAATAATTAAGGCAGCTATCGAGTGCTCCAAATTGAAAAGGTATTGACCAAAGAAATCAAAATCACTAATAACCAACTATTTTGACATTTAGGAAAAAGGAACTATGCTCATCATCCCAGAAAAGAATAACAGGAGTCTCACACAAAGACACTGTCCTCCACTAAACAGTACCCCACTGTTTAATGAGATTTCCTTGTTGTCAATACACTACCCTCATGACAACATCATAAACTTCTGTCCATTCAATTACCTTTATTTCAAGAATTAAAATTTATTATACAATAACTGATGACTTACATCAGTCCCTTTATATTATAATTACCTAAATTATTCAATCAACAACCAAGTCAACCAAACATGAAAAACTTGTTCATTATTCATGATTGCCTTTAACATTCCAGAGACAGTGCTGGCTTTAGTGTCAAAAGTTTATATGCATATGCGTCAATAGATAGGTGTATGTGGGTTATATGCTTCACCATGAAATATCAGTACTTCAGTGTACTCTATTTTTGCTGAAAATTAAAAGGTAAGATAGAAAAATTGAAAAGAAAAGCATATCTTACGGCATCTTCAATTTCAGATATCTCAGACCCAGTAGTTGTTGATGTTTCGAAGAGAGCCCTTTCTTTGACATTCTCGGGATGCGAAAGGCGAGCCTGGAGTGATTCTTCAAGTGAGATAACCTGCGAAGATAGCTCATCTACCGCTTTTTCCTTTACCTGCAACTTAGCACCAAGTTCTTGAATTCTAGACTTTGAATTTTCACATTCTATACTTAAGCCCATTGTCAATCTCTCCAACGCAGATAGTAGCCCTTTTACAGAAGCTGTTTTCTTGTCCTCAATTGACTCATTCTCTCCAAACATCTGAATGATGTTCTCTAAACCGAGTGTCAGCTCACTTAACTCAGTCTTCTTTAATTCCAAATCTTGATGATCAGTACTCATTGTTTGAATAGCCTTCTTCAAATATTCAATTTCATGGGCATGGGATTCAATTATTGACTGCATATCATTTTTCTCATTAGTGACAGAATCCACAATATGTTGCAGCTCCATGACTTCCTCTAACACATAATAGAGTTTTTCAACAGGAGTTGCAAAATGAATTTCTCGATCGGTTGATTGTAACCTTTTGAATGGGATCACCAGCTTATTTACTTTATCAATAAGGATTTCAACCTGGCCTTCTGAGAATGACTTCTCGCTTATACCTTAATTAAAAAAAGAGATGATTAGAGGAAAACATGTGCAAAGGAATTTAATATATAAACAGTACTCATACAACATAAAGTTGGACATTTCCAATTACCCATTTCTTTTGTTGTTAAAGTACTCTGCAACGCCAATAACTCTGCTTCTTTATCCTTAAGCATATCCTCCTTTGCTTGAAATTCTTTTATCTGAAGTCTCAGCTCACTGCAAACATTTCTCAAGTCTGCCAGATCTCCTTCCAACTGAGAAATTCTTTCTTCAAACTGATGCCTATCTTGGATTGCACTTTTAGCGGTTAATTCTGTTTGCTTAAATTTATTTTCTAAATCATCGATTGAAGTCATCAACATTCTTTTTGAATTTACTAACTGATGGAAATCAGTTCTGACTCTTCCCACAGAAAGTAATAAACTCTGGGCCATCTTAGCATATTCCCCAGCATTCTCCTCTTCAGTTTCACCAACCTTTACATCTTCCAATATCCAGTCTAGGCTAGAACTATGCTTCAACTGCTCTGAGTCTGAGTTCAAATCCACCATATCATGGAATTCAGTTTGCAGTTCTTTAATAACATTTGTGCATGTCGAAAAAAGTGACATCCCATCTTTCTGCAAAAATGAAATTTTAGACTCGCTAGCCTGCCTCTCTGCCTCTAAACTGGTGACATTTAGCCTCAACGATTCATTCAGCTTGAGCAAATTAAAAAATTCATCCCTCACTGTTTGTAAAGCCTGTGATGTAAGTGCAAGGTGATCGTCCACAAATCCAGAAAGACCTTGAAAATTGTCTCCAACAAGTTTGGCATAAGCATGGATCTCTTCTGAAATCTTGCTGAAGGATGGGGAGCCACCAAGGTCTGTTATTTTCCCACCAACTATTTTATCTTTAATGAAGTCATCAAATTTTGGGAGAGAAAAGAGTTGGTGCATGTCATTACCTTGTTCCTGAAAATTTGCATATTATAACTATGATTTACAAACCTTTGAAGCCAATAAATACATAAAAAGAGAAAGCCTATAGCTAAGTTCATGATGCCTAACAAATCAGATAGAAAACAGAAGTAGATTTTTTTTCTTATTTTAATTGCCAAAAATTATGGGGTGAAGAAAGATAGGGACAGTACCCAGGTGAAAATCAACAGTATGGGCAATAGTCAATGGACTAATTTGAATAGCCTACATAAAGCTCCAGCTGGTCTTGCAAATATCTAATTTCACTACTCATTGGATGTTATAAAAACTACTTAAGAAGCTAAATACCACTGTATTGGTGCAAATTATAAGTTTCCTCCACAATATAAAACATGCTAACAAGAAATTCTTCCATTGGTAACTTGCTTTTGGATATACCAGTATAATTGTTCATGAAATAAAAAATTTTAGGGAACTTTCTTTGTAGTGCTGATAAGATAATATAGTTCATTGGAAAAGGCAGTTATGAAGATGAAACGAATTAAAACTATCTAATTGTATAAATTTCATTTTATGTAGGTACCGAACCCTCCGAGGCCACTAAAATATAATTGTCACTGTCACCTTTCTTGAAATAATGATCTTGAAGTGGGTCCAGGTTCTCATGAAGCTCAATAAACAAAAGAGTAAGCATAGCACAAACGAAGATCTTTAAGCGAGCGCAAATAGTTGCATTTCATCAAGTGTTCTATAGGACACAACTCAACAGCATATCAAGTAGAATTGCAATGAGAATTAATAAGTAATTAATAAGTATGAACAAATGATTCAGTAATACAAAGAGTTCTGTAATTATAGGAAGTCTACGAATTACTGAAAATATTAAATGCCAGAATATACAATTTAAACAATTCCGCAATTGTTGAAGAAAAGCATGAGAAAATTTCTGTTAACTGCATTTTTTTTATTTGTAGATCATTTTAATGCATAACCACAAAAAATTATTGTTAGAAGAAGGATCTCTGTTTCATTGTTACCAATGCGCCTCCCAGCTTTTAGTGTAAAAGACATTCATACGAAATTGTAGTTTTTGCAATTATTCGGTTTTCTTATATTTTCTAGAGACCAAACTGCTGGGAGAGCTGCAACAAATGATAACATAAAAATGACATATGATGAATGACCAGATAAAAAGATTCAGTTATATAACATTACCTCTAAACTGCGACTTGCACCATTTTGTTTGGAAGCAAACTGGTTGTGCATATCTTGAAGTAGAAGGCCCATGTTTCTCATGTTGTCAATTTTTTCCCTGAATTCTTTAATCATCAACGCTATAAGGCCTTCAGCATCCATAATCTTCTTAAGGCTTTCAAGGTGGTTTGAAAGCTCCATTGACTGATTTTCATAATTGCCACGAGTTACAGCCAACTCTTGAAGGCACTTAGATAATTTAGAATTTAACTCTGTTATCTCCTCTTTGCTCATAGACTCCAATTTGTTCTTCCCATCTACAAGAAGAGAGAATTTTTCATCTGCCTGAGACAAAGCTTCCTCTAGTGATTTTATAGATGCAGATGCATGTTCTAACTTGCTTGACTGCGCAAAGTTTTCCTCTTTTATTTTCTTAAGCTCTTGTTCTAGTGAGATCATACCAAGTTGCATGTTCTTCTTTTCTTCAATGATGAGAGAAATATCATTCTTGGACTGAGATACTTTATCCTCTAAATACTTTATAGCCTCAGAAGCATCAGCTAGGCTGCTTTCTTGCAAGGTAGCTTTCTCCTTTACTTTCTTAAGCTCTTTCTCAGCATGTGCTCTAGCAATTTCAGACTCACGAATGTATGAGGCAATCCAGTCAACCTTTTCCACAGGTTCATGGAAGCTTTCATTGGTAGGAATAACAATGCATTCGAAGGAATCAATTAATCTTTGTAATTTATTGTTACTTTCCTTTAAGGATTGCTCGATTTCACCCTTTTGACACTTTAAAGAAGCAATATCTGATTCAAGATTTTGAACATGTTCTGGATAAGCTGACAAGCTTTTGATCTGCTCCTTGTATTCCTTAATCAAAGAATCTTGCTGCTGCATTTCTCTTTTTAGGTTCTCAATTTCAGCATTTTTTTCATCTAGAGAAACTCTGAAACCCTCACGCTCTTGCACCAGACCCTTTCCCTTCTTCACTGCCATCGAGAGCTTCTCCCTAAGTAGAGAACATTTCTCCTCAACACGTTCAAGTTCTTTCTGCAGAAAGCCTTTCTCATCTTTCAAGGTAATTATTTCATCTGAAGCTCTCCTTAACTCATTGGATAAGCTCATCAATTTTGAACTATCATTCATCTCTTCTTCCAAAACATGCTCACACAGCATTTGTTCAAGATCTTTCACATACACCAAACTTTGCATCCTTTCAAACTGCTGTATTCCAATGCTAGAGGTGTTAATCTTAGCCTTTATTATATCTATGCAATTCTCTACCATGATATCCATGTCACTATAAGGTTGATCCCCAATTGTAGTTTCAGACAATTCCAAGAGAACTTTCTTCAATTCTTCCTTCTCAGATGACAGAATAGATAGCTTCTCAACAATATTTTCATGTTTGCTTCTGAATTCTGTGAGTGTACTTTGCAGAGAATCATTCTCCAGTTTTACTTGCAAAAGAGACGCTGTTAGGTTATCAATTTCCTTATGCAACTCAGACAACTCTGATACATGTAACTGCACAACAGCCTGGGTGTTGGCCAATTCATCTTGCATATTTACAATATGGTCCTTAGCCTTAGAAAATGTTTCCACAAGCCAATGAATTTGAGATTCTAGTTCATTAGATGGGCAACCTTCTAATAATTCAATGGAATCCAAGGCCTCTTTCACTTTGCGCCTCTCTAACAATAAGGCCTCTGAAACCTGCTTTTGATCAACAAACCATCTGACTCTATCAACAACCTCCAAGGTGAGAAAGTCTTCAGGGGTATCTATCTGCGACATTACTTCTTCTATTTCCTCAAGGACACTTTCCTTGTGTAAAAGTGAGCCTTGAAGAGAATGTACCAAATTTTGGGCATTGTTCAACTCATCCAAAATGCCTCCAGCAGCAACTAATGCATCAGATTTTTGCTGCAACTCCTGCAAGCATGTCTCAAGTTCATTGCTCTTCTCAGCTAATGACTGCTTTAATTCCCCATTACTAGCTTCCACGGTTAGTAGATCATTGGATTTCTCTTGTAAGTCCAGTAGGCATTTCTCAAACTCACTTGTCTTCTCAGCCAGTGACTGCTTTAGAACCTCAGCATCGGCTTCTATGGTATCTAAAGCATTGGACTTCTGCTGCAGCTCAAGCGAGCACTTCTCAATCTCACTCATGTTCTCTGCTAAGGATTGCTTTAGCACTTCAGCCTTTGCTTCTATGGCATCTAAAGCATTGGACTTCTGCTGCAAATCAAAACAGCACTTCTCAAGCTCACTAGTCTTCTCGGCTAATGCCTGCTTCAATGAATCCCGATGTTGGACCAATGACTTACCTTTTGTCACTGCAATGCTAAGCTTTTCTTTAGCTGCTGCCAACCTGCTCTCAGTCTGCTCCAGTTCCATCTGGCTCTTGCTAGCTTCAGCTTTTGCTTCTTCCCAACCTGCTTTCATCTCATGTATCTGTTCAGCCAATTTGGTATTTTCTTCTTTTAGGCGATTTGCAGTCTCTTGCAGTTTGTATTCCTTCCTCTTGCTCTCCATTAGCACATCGCGAGCAACACTGAAGACAAAACCAGAATCATTATTGTGAGAGGCCATAAAATCCGGCCTGATATCTGCCAAGCACTGCCCAAGCTGTTGGACCTCATATGAGAAAACTTCCATCCATTCATCTCGAAGTGAATGGAGGTAAGAAATGATGATGTCCCGAGACATAAATGACACAGAGAGGTTTGCACTAAGATCCTCAATCTCTTGATCCTTTGCATAAAGGGCGGCATGAAGTTCCCTAATCATACCCTCAGCAAGAAACTTTTCATGAAACGCACCTCTCAATTGATCCACATACTTGGCGCAATCACCTAACATGGAATGCAATGGTGTCGGAGAACTTAAAACCATATCCCCTTCTCCTCCTTGTCTATTGTCCTCACCACGAAACTGCTCAATCAGTTGCCCACCCATCATCTCTTGAAGTTGGTTGCGAAGGCCAGCAATCTGCCTCCCAAAAACGTCCCTTTCTTCCTAGATTCAAGAAAACCACATTTTTCCAAACTTTTGCTGACAAAAATTTAAATTTTTTTATTTTGTTTTTTTAGCACAAGAAGGGAAAGTCAGGAACCTTATATTTGCGGCACTCGGCGCCGACTCGTGTTAGATATTCTGGTGACGAGTGCTCCTCCGAGCTCTCCCCGAGATCAACCATGGCCATCGAGTCCCCGAGGTCAATCCCCCGCCCTCCAAGCTCATCTGGCGCATCAACAAACGTCTCCTCCCTCCCCCCATCCGACTGATCCTACATTAATCCACCAAAAATTAACACCAATACACTAACCTGAAGCCAAGATCCAAGAGAAGAAGATCTAACAGAAATACCTGGCCGGGGACCTCAACGAGGACGCCATCACTCGTGACGGAATCATCGGAAGACTGGGGAGAGACGGGGCTGGCCTTGTACTCCTCTTCACTATTGGAGTGGCTGGAGGAGCGGGCCTTCGGCGTGTCCTCGGAGTCCGACGAACTGCCCGACATTGCCGATCAGCAAGCTCTCAAAACCAATAAAAATCACTAGATCTGATCCAATTGGAGATCAATCGAAATGAATCTCATGTATTGGAGAGAAACCCTAGGCAAAATCGAAGAAAGACGGATCGAAATCTGGGAAGCAAGATGAGCGACACGGATTTAGATCGGAGGAGGAGATGGGAACTGTTCTGGTGTTCCGCGGGGAGAGGCTTGGGTTAACGTGTAACAATGCCCGGAGAGTGGCGGCGGCACTGTTCGTTATGAAGATGCCGCCACGTTGTAGCCCAATAAGTGGGCCCATGTTCCATGTCAGCAAATTTAAGGATGTGTTCAGTGATTTTTTTGACGCCATTCACGAACTTATATTTTTCTTGATTATTTAGCTGTTTGTTTGGTAATGATTTGATTTGTTTTTATTTTCTACAAAAACTATCTTTGTATTGTTTGTTCTCGAGGAGGGAAAAAAAAAGTTTAAATCTATGTTTGATCTCTCTAATTAGGCTCGGGTGTTTTTTTAGTCTTTCTATTTCAATTTGACTACTGGAAGTACCTTTATTATTCAGATTAGGAAATGTTGGTCCCCGACACGGATGACGTTAGTTTTTCGTCAAATTCCCCATCTACGTGGCATTTTTTATTGGTTAAATATCTTAACCAAAATGCATCAGGAGTTAACAACCAGTTTAGCGCAAAACTAAATGGTTTAGTCTTTCGGATTCGGGTTGTTAACAGATCCAAATCCGCTAAAGTGATTCATCTCTTTCTCCATCTTCTTGGCTTTTTTTTTCATCCCATCCATTTGTCACTAACTTCAAAAACCCAACTTCAATTCAGAAACTCGAATCACTTGCCACAGCACATAATTTCTCACATTCATGACAACCAATCACAAGAACATCAATTCCTATCAAAACAATCGGGAATACCTCATCAAATTACATAATCCGAATCTAAAGTCTTAAAAACACAAGAACAATTGGAGCACGAAATAGATTAAATTTTCAAAACCCTACAAAATAATTGGGATCCAAACAAATTACAGAGAAAAGCAATCAAATTCAAAGAAGCACCTCAAAAAACCATGAATGAAAGCAAACAAAAGATGCAGCATAGTGCCGGCATACCGAAAGATCAAATCTCTTGTCTCCTTGATCTAGACCAGTCAAAAATATGAAATTTCAGACAAAAGTGAGTGCTATCAAAGATTCAATGGATTGATTCCACATGGAAGACTAGAAGAACAGGGATCGAATCAGACGCCAATTGAGAGAGAGAGGACGAGGAGGAGTAGCGACTGTGGCGCAGTTTCAGAATCAAGAAGATGATGAAGCTTCTTCTTGGAGTCACCATGGCACTGGAAGAAGCCAACGTTGAGGTGAAGAAGAAGGGTGAGGGAGAGAGAAAAGTGGAGTTAAGTTGTCGGATCCATTAAAAAACCAGCATCAGAAATCAAACTATTTGTTAACTTTTTACACCCTTTGGTTAAGATATTTAACCAATAAAAAAATGCACGTAGATGGGAAATTTGATGGAAAAACTAACACCATCCATGTCGGGACCAACATTTCCCAATCTGAATAATAGAGGTACTCTTAGCGGTCAAATTGAAATAGAGGGACTTAAAGGGGCACCCGAGCCTAACTAGAGGGACCAAACATAGATTTAAAAAAAAAAAAAAAAAAATAGACACACAGACATAGATTATATGCTTTTTTTTATATGAAACATTAAAATAGATGCCTATTAATGGATAGCTCTATATCGCTCCAAACCTCTTCATCTTCTAAACCCTTAAAATTTCTAAAACTTTTCCTTTTCTCATGTCTTTTCATTTCTCATTTTATTTATGAGAAAGTTTAATCCTTATTTGGTTGGGAGATTTTGGAGGGGTAAAAAGGGATGAGAAGGAGTTATATTTGTATAAATGGGGGTGTAAGGAGGAGGGGTTTGGAGAGGTGGAGCAAACTCCTTATATCTCACCCCTCCAAATCGGGGTTTTTTGGAGGGGAGAGATTATAAAATAATTTTCAATAGGAAAAAGCTTATGGGAATAGTCTATTATACCTTTTATTAATTTGAAAAAGACATCATATCATTTTAAAAAATCTAACTTTCCTATTCTCATAGCACTTCCTTCCCATAACCAGCCAGAAAAGATCCAATCCCAGTCCTCAACTCCCGCGTTGCCTATATCTAATTTCAGAAAGGTTGTGGGTTTGTTTGTTTTATTTTCGATTTAATTTGCCATGGTATTGTTTATGATCCATTTCTACTTTCATTTAGGTAATAGGAGATTTTTCAAATCTCTTGCTTGAGGATGGGGGCATTATCTTATCTTAAGAGTTCCAGTAAACCTTGATTTTTTTTTTCTTTAAATTTGAAGCTTTTTTTGTGTAATTTCTTTTCATATATCTATTAGTAATCTAAGTTTAATTTAAATTGAGTAAAATTTATCTTCATTCATTTATTTGAATAGAAATATTGCATTTGAATAGAAATCATATTATCTTATTTTATACATAACAGATCAAATGATAAGTCACAAATTCAAAGAATTTCCCCTACTCTTATTGTGCAAGACATATGAGAAATGATAATAAATTAAATGTTAATTTTGTTATTGTATATTAAAAAAATTAAATGTAAAGTATCATATGTTTTCTTGGACTTGTTAGTGTTGCGATTATGGTGTAAAACATCACTTACACCACTCTATATGTTTTCTATGTTGTGCAGATAAAATGCATTACTCTATCTATATTATCAATATTGTGCTAATAAATAGTTCATCTATTCATTATTCATGCTATTAGGAACACTTTCCACAAAAGTTTTTCAATAAAATTTTTATTTTCATAATGCGAGTATTTTTCATATAATAAAAAATAAAATTATCATTAATAACATGCAATTTAATATAGACAGGAGTATGAGATTTATATGAAAATTTTTTATTCCCACAAATATATTATTTTTGTTAACTCTCAATTTCTTAATATTGGTTTAAAATTTTTAATAAAAAATTTATGAAAAATATTAAAAATATGAAAAAGGTAAAAATGTGTTATGTAGTTATTGGTTTATTATTATTATTAATAATATAAAAATAAAAATATTGTAAAAAATTATTTTTTTATATAAAAAGGAAAATTGGGCAAATACACATTATACTTCTCCCCACTCCTCCTCACAACCAAATAAAAAAAAAAAAAGATTAACCCCCTCACTCCTCCATTCAATCAAACATAATATGTTTTCAAACCCTCCTCATAAAGGTGCAAGATGGTCCGGCCGGCCCATATTTTTTAAAAATATTATAAAATTTATTAAAAATACTTTAAAAATACTAAAAATTAAGAAAATATTTTTTTTAAAAAAATCTAAATATAGTAAATTTACATGAATACAATTATACAAGAAAAGATAATTTTTTCAAATTTAACATAATATTATAAGATTACATAGAAAAATAAAGATAAACTAAAAATAAATTACAAATAGATATAGAAAAAATTTTGACATTTATTTAAAAACTATGACAACAATTTAGAAAATTACAAGCTTGGAACTTCAAATCTTGAGCGGGAGTAATGAAATGCTTGAGCCGAATTTGACAAACTTCAAATCTTGAACTTGAAGAGATTGATTAAAAAAGTAATTATATTTTAAAGTCTAAAATACCCTTAAAAACTAGCCGTTTTATAGTTGTTAAAGGGGCTAAAAATGTCATTTTCTAATGTTTAAATTAATTGGGTTAAAAAATAAAAAAAAAATCCTGCCGGGCCGGCCCGCAACGGCTAGTTGTGGGCCGTGCCGGGCTGGCCCGCGTGCTCGGGCCAGCCCAGCCCATGGCGGGCCGCGGGCCGTGCCGGCCCGCGGGCCGCTATGGCTTGGCCTGGCACGGCCCAATGATGTGGGCCGTGCCAGCCCGAGCCCGGACAGTGCCGGGCCAGGCTGGCACGGCCCAAATCGTGCCGGGGCTCGTGCCGGGCTCGGGCCCGCACGGCCCAAATCATGCACGGCTCCTCACTACCCCCTACTTCCCCCCCCCCCCCCGGATTAAACCAAACAAGGCCTATTAGATGTGGCTTTTCATATATCTCTTAGCCTATAAATAGAAGCTTTGCAATCTTATACATGATAGGTGAGATATGAAGGAAGTGAATAAAAAGTTGGTTATTTCTCTTCTCTCCACTTGAGTATTGTCGTTGTTTCAAATCTTAATTTAATAATACGTTATCAGCACGAAAGCTCTATCTTTCAAGCTTCGAGGTAAATTGTTTTGATCTTGTTTATCATAAATCTTATAATAACAAGTAATAGACTATGCATGCTTTCATAAGAATTTAATTTTTATGATATTTGATATTATTTAACTTATATTATATTTATGTTATAGTATCAATATGTCGAATCTTGCTAAACTTGAATTTGTGGCTTTTGATATTATGGGGAAGAATTATTTATCATGGGTGTTAGATGCTGAAATTCATTTGGATACAAATGGTCTTGGAGACACAATCAAAGAAGAGAATAAGGCCCCAAGCAAAATAAGGCCAAAACCATATATTTCTTCGTCACCACCTTCATGAATGATAAAAATTGAATACCCTATGGTAAAAGACCCACTCATTCTTTGGAATAATCTAAAAGAAAGATATAACCACCAGAAAACTGTAACTCTTCCAAAAGCTCGCTATGGCTGGATGTATTTATGATTGCAAGATTTCAAAACTGTTAGTGAGTATAATTCTGCAATATTTAGAATAAGTTCTCAATTCAAATACTGATGAAGATATGTTAGAAAAAACATCCTCCATTTTTCACACATCCAATGTGCTCCTGTAATAGCAATATTGTGAAATGGGTTTCAAGAAATACTATGAATTGATTTCTTGTCTTCTCGTGGCTGAACAAAATTATGAGTTGTTAATGAAGAATCATGAGTCTCGTCTTACCGGTTCGACTCCATTCCTTGAAATGAATGTGTCGATACATATTAACTACAATTATGGACAAACTCGTGGATATGGCTGTGGTCGTGGCCATAGTCGTGGTCGTGGACTTGGAAATAATCGAGTTTATTATCACAGTGGTCATTCAAAGAATTCATCTCCCCACTTGAAGTGGAAAAATAAGGAAGAGAAAAATGAAAAGGAAAAAAATGGGCAAACTAGTAAACATGTGGATAATCCATGCTATCATTGTGGTGGCAAAGGTCATTGGTCATGTACCTGTCCTACGCCAAAACATCTTGTTGATTTTTACCAAGAATCGCTCAAAAACAAAGATAAAAAGATCGAGACAAAATTTTCTTATAAAGATAATCTCAATTATGGCCATATTGTTTATACTTATTTGGATGTTGCCGACTTCCTAATCAATCCTGAAGAGAAGATTCATAATTTAAATGAGATGGGAGTATGATCAAAAAATAAATTTTTATGTCTTCTTAATATCAAGTGTGTTTTTCTTTTAGAAAGACAATGAATAATTTATTTATAAAATGGTTTTTCATAATTTTAATTAGCATTTTCTAGTATTGATTTCTTTTTTTATGTTTTAATGAAGAATGAGTATCCATTTGGTTAAAAACAACCAAGGATGAAAATATGTGTCATGTTGATAATAAAACAACTCACATGATCCTTAAAGATAAAAAATACTTCTCTTATTTAGTAATGTAAAAAAGCCAATGTCAATATTATATCAGGTAGTACAAAGTTAATTGAAGGCTTCGGAATGGATAATTTGTCATTACCTAGAGGAACAAAATTTTATATCAATGATGCATTATATTCTATCAAATCTCAAAGAAACTTACTAAGTTTTAAGGATATCGGCCGAAATTGATATCATATTAAGACAACAAATGAGGGAGATATTGAATATCTATATATTACAAGTTTGATCTCAGGTAAAGAATGTATATTGAAAATATTTAGCTGCATTTTTCTATATATTAGTATAACTGAAACATGTGCTATCATAAATCACGAGCTTACAAATATATTTATTATTTGGCATGATCGGTTGGGCCCTCCCGAATTAATTATGATATCGAAAATAATTGAGAATTCATGTGGACATTCGTTAAAGAACCAGAAGATTCTTCAATCTAAAGATTTCTCATGTGTTGTTTGTTCTCAAGGAAAGTTGATTATTCGACTATCACCGGCAAAAATAGAAAATGAGTCTCTTATATTTCTAGAACGTATATAAAGTGATATTTGTGGGCCATTAGAATCACCATACGGACCATTGAGATATTTTATGGTTTTAATTGATGCATCAACTAAATGGCCTCATGTATGTTTATTATCAACACGTAACCAAGCATTTGCTAGATTGCTTGCTCAATTAATTCGGTTATGAGCACAATTTCATGATTATCCAATTAAGAAAATACGCCTTCATAACGCTAGTGAATTTACCTATCAAACTTTTAATGACTATTGTATGTCTATTGGAATTGATGCTGAACATTATGTAGCACATGTTTATACTTAGAATGGTCTCTCATAAATTACTTTCTAAATGGAATAAAATAGAACCGAAATGAAGTCAACATTGACAATATTTTTGCATATAATATATCGCTAAATGTGATAAATAATGAGGATCATGAACCAAAGTCTGTTAAGGAATGCAGGTAAAGAAATGATTGACCAAAATAGAAAGATGTAATTGAGTCAGAAGTAAACTCACTTGGAATACAAAAGTTTTTGGAC
Organism: Dioscorea dumetorum; assembly: GCA_902712375.1. Classification (NCBI taxonomy): domain Eukaryota; kingdom Viridiplantae; phylum Streptophyta; class Magnoliopsida; order Dioscoreales; family Dioscoreaceae; genus Dioscorea; species Dioscorea dumetorum. Next base: position 12,979,792 of record CACTHL010000494.1, read on the forward strand.
CCGTAGTTCGTACACCTAAAAGTGTAAAGCCAATTGGATATAAATGGGTGTTTGTGCTAAAACGAAATGAGAAAGGTGAAATTAAGAAATATAAGACACAACTTGTAGCTCAAGGATTTTCACAAAAGCCTGGCATTGACTACGATGAAACATACTCACCTGTGGTGGATGCAACTACTTTTCGGTACTTAATTAGTCTAGTAGTATATGAAGGACCCAATTTGCTTTTGAGGGATGTCGTTACAGCTTATTTAAATGGATCCTTTGATAGTGAAATATATATAAAACTCCGTAAAAGATTTAAAATGAATGAAGTATGTGATTCAAATTCTCGAGAACATTATTCAATAAAATTAAATAAGTCATTGTATGGACTAAAACAATTTGGACTCATGTGGTATGATCGTCTCACTGAATATTTATTAAAAGAAAGATATAAAAATGATTCTATTTGTCCATGTATTTTTATAAAAACAAATCCGGACATAATGAGTTTGTTATAATTGCAGTTTATATTGACGACTTCAATATTATTGTAACTCCAGAAGAGCATCAAAAGGCAGTAATTTACTTAAAGAAAGAATTTGAGATAAAGAATCTTTGAAGAACAAAGGTTTGCCTTGGATTGCAAATTAAACATTTGAAAAATGGGATTTTTGTGCATCAAGAAGCTTACACAACAAAAGTGTTGAAACAATTTTATTTGGATAAATCACATCCATTGACTACCCTGATGGTCATAAGGTCACTAGATGTAAATAAAGACTTTTTTTGAGATGTGAATAAAGACTTTTTTTGACATGGAGAAAATGATGAGGAACTTGGTCCTGAAGTACCATATCTTAGTGCAATCAGAGGACTAATGTATCTTGCTAGTCACACAAGACTTGATATATCATTTGCTATTAATTTATTAGCAAGATATAGTTCTTCTCCCACATGACTGTACCTTCGTCTTCAAAGCTTCAACCGTCAGCTGGCTCTCTCTTCATCCACCCGTGAGGTCTTCCACCACCTTCGCCAACGTCTCGAGCTGATCGTCAACACTCTCGATGACATTCTCCATCCGCTCGGCAGTCTCCTCAAGGTGATCCAATCGATCCTTCTTACTAACCGCTATCTTCACAGTCCTCACTTGTACTTCTTCTCGAAATGCTCTTCGCGCCACTCTGGGCTTTGATACTAGTTGTCACGGCCTCAACCGATCACATTCGGTAGTGCGGTGCCTTACACTTACCAAATGGCAGGTCAGCCTTTCTTGTTAGAACAACAGTGAAATAATACATGTTCGCAACACAAGCACAACACATAAAAGAAGCGAGCAAAACCGAAAAATATCCACGGTACGAGAAGACAACACAAGAAACCAGTTTTAGAGAGAGAAAAACATAAAACTCTCTTAGATTGAGAAAAGTTTACAATCATGGCCAAAGATCCTCACCAAGAGGTCTTGTCCCCTCCCAAAGCCATAATAGACCCTATTACAAGAGCTACCCCAAATCCCCAAGGTTAATTGAGCCCCTTGCCAAATACAGATATGGGGAGAAGCCCTGGACTTCCACTTAGCTTGCAGTGTCCTCTGATGTTACTGTAGCTTTAACCAGCCGTCCTTGGTCACAACGCGCAGCAGTACCGGTTACGCGTGGTAATATTGTGTGCCATCCTCGCCCATGGCTTGGCCAAGCTCCAGCCTGCGTGCCCACTTGCATACGCCTGTGTAAATCCTCGATAATTCCGGAATCAGCATCTGGGTCTCTCGATATGATCAAGTGTCCCACCCTGCCCTACTTAGACTTGCTAGAGATCTACTCTCTAAATAATCTAAGTCTACGACACTTGACTCTTCGTATTGGCGCGCCTGCCCCACATGCTCATCGTCCACACACGCACCTCACGGTCTCAACACATGATCTTGCGGAATATTGCACTCGCTCTTGGTCACGACACAACATATGTCTCGAGCTCCCCCGCGCGCTACCTAATCTACTCGGTTGTGCGCCCTCGTGTCTTAGCCTATGTTATGTTGTCCTTCTAATAACCAAGTGTAAGAGTACCGACCCTTACAGTAAGGGACAACAAAATTTAAAGATAATCTTGCGCCCAACTTAAATAAAAAATTACAACAATGCCAAACCCTAAACCAACCACAACCTCAACTCCTTTACCTTCTCCTCACTCCCTAATAGCAAGCACCTTCACTTTCTCCTCAAGCCCTAACATGACTGCACCGCTTTTTTCTCCTTCACAGTGTGCACTTTCTCTTCAAATCCCTCTCTTCATCCTTTCGGCCCCTTCTGTTTTATTCTTTGTCTACTTTATAAGATTTCTAGGTTTTTAGGGTTTATTGGCTTTCTTTAAAGATTGATATCGGTGTAGAACTTGAGCATATGAGAAAGGTATGTACTATTGAGATTACAAGCCTTTTAACAATCTACTTCTTTCAATTGCTTAATAATTTCACTATTTAACTAGGAATATATATATTACACCCTGTTCCGCGGAGGGATACCCACGCCGCTCAGCTCTCGAGTCGCCCAAGGCTAACAAAAACCTAGGAGAAAATAACTCTAAATAGAATTCACAAGTCTAAAATATGCAAAGTAAAGAATACAGCAATAACCCAAAAGAAGCAACCAAACCAAAACCTGAATATATGGCTCAATGACATGTGCTCGTTATGATTACAACAAAATTATCAAAACTTAAACGAGCATACAACCATGCATAAAGAGTGAAAAATACACTAATTAATTCATGTCTTGATACAATACAATATGTTCAAGAAGAAACATACATAAAATAGGGATTAAGATAGATAGTTGGAAGAATGCTCATCACTCTAGTCTGCCCTAGCGCCATTAGAAACTAAAACCTGGAATGAAGAGGGAGGATGGGTAACTAGAGTCACTCAGTAAATGAGTTAACACTGTGGAGTTTTGGTTTTGTGTTTGTCTTATGGTAATTTACGTTGCCCTATTTTAGTTGTGTCTTAAGTTTTGACTCAGTTTTGGTCATTTTGGACTGAAAACTAGTCAAAACATAGGTTTTGATGAAGTACCCTGGCTGGGCTTGAAGTACACGCCTGTGTACTTGCCCGTGTAGTTCTCTGGACACGTTCAGAAAAAGTACACGGGCTAAACTGAAAGTACATGCCCATGTAGTTTTCCGTGTATCGTTCAGGTTGTGTGCACGAGTGTTTTACATGCTCGTGTAATTCTCTGCGTGATTACACGGGCTGGGCTTGAAATACACGCCCATGTAACTCCCTGAATGCGTGATTTTCATTCCATTCAGTGAGTTATACTGCCAGAACGAGATTTACACGGTCGTGTACTTGGCCGTGTATCTCTGTGGGTATATAAATCCTGAAAACGGAGCCCTAATTATCCCGATTCCTTTTCTTTCCTTGGTTTCCATTGTGTTGGATGAGAAGAAGGAGCCATACCTAGACCATTCCTTTCTCTTTACTTGAAGAATCCTTGAAGGTAAGCTCATCTCATTCTTCTTTCTTTTTGTTCCCTTTTGGTTTTGGATGAGCATGCTAGCCCTAAGTTTTAGATTATTGAATCTTTGCTTAATGGAGTTGATTTCTGGAGTGGTTTGTTGAATTTCTTTCATCTTTGATTATATTCATGAGTTGAATGTGAAGATCCATTCTTTTCTCTTGTTGAAATTTGTCTCCTAATCATGAAATTCGGGTTACTGTGGCACTCAGGATTTCATGGTTAAACTTTGTATTCTTAGTTGTTTGGGGGAGTTGATCCCAATAGAAACTCCTTGAAACCTTTAGGGTCAAGTTCCAGACATGTTCAAGTCTAGTTAGGGTTTTAGGGTTTGTAGCATGAAGAGATTCATGGTTGTTCTTTCTTTGTGTTTTCTTTTGGTTTGAGCCATTGTGGCTAGTATTGGTGTAGGTGGTGAGAGCTCGGCCAAAGGCAAGGAGCCAGCAAAGGAGTAGCGTTGTGTAGGAGTCGATCTCCTAAGTTTGTGAGTGGTTGAAGTTTAAGTGTAGCCTTATTTTTCGGTATCGTAATATTTATTTATTATGTGTTGTGCCTAATTACGAGCATTAAAACATATTTCAAGCTTGTCTAACAAGACTTAATTTTATAGGACTTGTTTGGAAACATCTATCTATCTATCTCTCTCTCTATATATATATATATATATATATATATGTATATATGTATGTATGTATGTATGTATGTATGTATTTGGCTACTTGCACGTTGTTTATATCTGGCAATAATCTGAAATGTTCATGTGTTTTGGATGGAATAAGGTATGTTTGCCTATCCCGGTGTTACATTTTAAATGCATATGGATTGGTAATTATATGTTAGATTTGTCGTGTATGTTGGATTTATTGAAGGTTAAAGAATGTAAACGTTTATGTATTTGGTTTTGGTTTTTGATGGTGACAACAGGCCATAGCCAGACCCCGAACTTTGGTCCGACATTGCAATGTGGGGTTCCACGGTCCGATCTGATGGGAGGCGGCGTTATTAACCCTGATACGTGTATTCTTGTATTTGGCTTTGATGGTGACTGTGGACATTAGTCCGACACTGCAGTGTGGGGTCTCCACCGGCCGACCTGGTGAGAGGTGGCGTGGTTGACCCTGTGTTCACCGTGGTCGAGAGGTGTGTGGGGCCGTTGATAGGGTGATGAGGTTCTAGACAATCGATGCGGCTATATTAAGGGATTAGGTTATGGTCCAAAACCAAATGTTTCAAGATGTGGACATGGCAAGTCCATTAAAGATCTTGAAGAAGAGAGAAATATGTGGAAAGAAAAATATGAAGTTGAAGCTCGTGAGAATGAAAGGAATCGAGTTCAATTGACAAAACATGACAGAATGTTGAGGCAAATAATGGGAGCTAAATATGATGACTATGATGAAAATAGTGAAAGGTATTGACATATTTACATTTATTATAATGTGTTGTAACTTAGTAAAGTTTTGTGATGTTTATTGTTTTTATGTGCAGTGAAGATGAACAAAGAGATCAATTATCTTGACTATTATATGGTTATCGTCTTCTCTCAGGTTTGTCACACTTGATATTTACTAATTTATTTAACTTTAAAGTTTGAATTATTTACTTAAATTGTTAATATGGTTATAATCCTTTTGTTTCTAATTTTGATGCAGAAAGTTAGACACAATTAATGAAGAAATAGCTCACAAACTGATATGGATTATTCTCTTCTAGAATGCAAGTGATGGAGATCTACTTATCATTGAAATTTTTGTTGTTTTAGTACTTGATATTAATAACTATACAAATAGTTTTTATGAAGAAATGTTTTGATTGATATTTTCAATTAAATATTTATAGACAAATTGTTATATTAAACATTTATTTCTTCAATTGAGTATATGTAGGTAAATGTATGGATTGGAAATGTTGAAATGAATATTTTTAGGTATATGTTTGGGTTGAAATTAATTGCTACGATTTTAGGTATTGCAGAAAAACATAGATAAACATTAAAGCTTTTACCATACAAACATCACTATTCTCTACGAAAATAAACGTAGCTAAATTCCTTTTATTACCTACGATTCCTAATCGTCGGTAAAAGAGCAATAATTACCTACGATTCACTAATCGTCGCGGATGCAATGACAATCACCTACAAGTTTTACCGTAGCTAAAAGTGGTTTTCCTACGCAATTTCTTGAGGAACAATGAAATTTCCTTCGTTTCTCTACGACAACAAACGTAGAGAAAACATTCGCTTTTGCCGACGAAAACAGTGATTCGTAGGGAAATAGTTTTACCTACAGGGAATTATCTACGAGTGGGGCTTCGATTTATTTGCGTAGAAAATATGTTTTCCCTACGATTAAATTAGTTATCTCTACGAATCGCTTTTGTAGATATTGGCATATTTCTTGTAGTGTTTGTTACATTACTTGGATTGAGGTCATGTTGCTAACCCTCACTGAGTAACATATATATATGTTACTCACCATTCTTCCTCTCTTGTCCTTCTCAGGGTGCAAAGTTGGTGTAGATTGTGCTGGGTAGTCTCCATTCTTGGTCTTCCACTTGTTTCAGATGTTGGTGTTTTACTGTTCTGTATCATTTGGCATATGTAGGACCAGTGGATCCATTAGGCTACACTCTTGTGTTTGTGGTTATATTCTGAGTTAATTGTATTCCTATGTTTAGGTGGTTGGAATCACGGATATGTGTGTATGACGGAGTTTATTTTCTTACCTTGAGTTGTTATATATATATATATATATATATATATATATATATATATATATATATATGTATATATATATATATTATTATTATTATTATTAGTGGTATGTTTATTAGATTTGTAAAGCCTTGCCGCAACTCAGGTGTGGAGTGGTGTGTAATCCTCCCCTAGTTGTGGCGGCGAATGTCACGTGCTCGAGTAGGGTGGGGCGTGACAAGCACCATTCTAATAGAGTACAAAAATAATCGGTATTTTAAAATACAAACTTTGCATCTCGAACATGTGAATGATGGTCTAGAAATCTCTCCAAACTTTAGCCGTGGTTCAAAACCGTTAAGGCATCTATGCCATTGACGTTAACTGACCGGGTCCGTGTGGTGAATTCGGACTCCCAATGTTCGTCCAATCAGGGTTCTACGTGCTGCCTGAAGTGAACAGATAAAATCGGGTCCTCTACAACACCTTTAAAGGCTAGCCCATGGGGACCCCCTACTACAGCAAATGGGTTTCAACCCCATCACCAACAAAACCATAAAAAAGGTGTACCATTAATACAATTCATGTAAATCATTTCATAGGGTTATTCTCTAGGACAAATATTCACATATCATAAATGAACAACATTGCCAACTAAACCAAAGCCAAAAGTATAATATGTGCATAAAGTTTAATAATTCATTTCAATTCGATGGACCAACATAGCCATAAGCATTTTCATCAAACATCAAGAGTTTCGTTTATAAAATAGAAAATGTAGAACCTCTTCTAAACCAATCAAACCAATGATTTTATTTAAATCAAACCATAAATATATTTAGATAGTACTCTACCAGAAATGTGCAATCATATAATCCACTCACAAATTGGAGAAACCTCAAGTGCGTTACTCCTCCGTCGGCTCTTTGCCTCTAACCGAGCTCTCCTCACCTACCAAAACACCAACACATACACACACCCAAAAACAACCAAGAAGATAAGAAAAAAACACAAATAAAACCCTAAGTCTAAGAATGCAATGCAACCCTAACGAGTTATAGGGTTGGCCCAAAACAGGATTCCAGGGTTTTCAAAGAGCTACTAAGGGTTCTTGGCTTCTGTCCAAACCAAGGAAACAAGAAAATGAAAGAGATTTACATGTGCTACAGTAATGCTACACTAACCTGGGATTTCAAGGATGGAGGTTACTCAAGATTTCAACAAAATACAAAGAGAATCATACTTTACAACATTTTATACAACAAACAAGAAAATATTTCAAGCTTGAAGGTTCAAAAATCATCAGCCACCACAAACCCAAGATTTACACAATCAAAATGGAAAACATGAAGTAAAGAGAAGAAGAAGAATTCATACATTGATGATTTCAAGAAGAAGAAGTGAGGGATAATCCTTCAATCCACAAGCAAAGAGAGGTGGAGAAATGTGATGAAAGCTTTCATTCAAGGGGAAATGAAGAGCAAATGTGGATCAGGGGTTAAAAGTTAAGAAAAAAGGGTAAAAAATCATCATACCCTTGCATGAAAACCTTGGAAAATACTCTACATGGGCATGTGGCTTGTTCACACGATCGTGTGTGTTTCTCGTGATTGCTACAGTACCAGTGCTACAGTACTTCTGAAAACCAGAAAGGCACATGGTGTATATGCTTGTGTGGCCCTAGGAAAGGGCTATATTATCTAAAAACACACAAAAATGACCATTCTACAACGATGACCTCTACAAAATACTCAAAATAAACTTCTACGCACAATCAAAATGGGAAACAAAGCCGAGCCAAAGTTCTTAGTATCACAATATATATATATATATATATATATATATATATATATATATATATATATATGACAAATAGTATCAAATAATATTGAACAGTTCAAACAGTAAAAAGGTATATAGTATTTTATACAATATCATATAAATAATAGTCACTTGATCATACATACCTAGGTGATTTATTGCCTATATATATATATATATATATATGGCAATAAATCACCTAGGTATGTATGATCAAGTGACTATTATTTATATGAATATTGTATAAATACTACATACCTTTTTACTGTTTGAATTATTCAATACTATTTGATACTATTTGTCATTGTGTCTAAAATGAATTATAACTATTGGATTTAAATCCAATAGCTATTGTAAGACGTTCCTAAATAATAAGTGGTGTATATATATATATATATATATATATATATATATATATATATATATATATATATATATATATATATATACCATTCTTGTTATTGTATGTTTCTAGTTATTATTGTAAATTATTACGTATTATTTTATATTACCTCTAATTATGCATTGTTTCTATTAAGTGCAATTTGTTCTTCTTTAGCATTATTGTTTCTCCTCACTTACCCTTATAATATTCAGTTCACACTTATTATTTTACATTGTTGTTTAGTTCTTTATGTTTCCGTTTATTATTTGACTTTTTTATTTATAATATTATGTCTTATTATTGTAGGTTCCCACTTGTTATTACAAATTCCTACTTATTATTATATGTTTATTCGTATTATTATAAGAAGAGTACTTATTCTAAGTCTACTTTTGCTTTCATCAATGCTTGTGAAAACAAAAAAATAGTCACCAAAGTGTGTGTATATATATAAATATATGAAAAATGTTTTAAATGGCATTAACAAAATTTTGTATTGTTTTAAGTCTATATGTCAATGAAATATATGATCTTTTTTGGGAAATATTTATTAATTAATATATTATAAAAATTAAAAAAATATAATTATATAGTAATAATTTTACTATTTGTGAAAAATTGAAGGGGTCACTATTAAATATGATGGAGAACTGAAAACATATTGTTTTGTGAAATTTTTATTCCAAAACAATACAAGATTGTACTAGAATATCGCAGTAATTTTACAGACTTTTTGTCCAATACTCATGAAAAATAAACAGAGAATATCACAAAAAGTTTTGTGATGTCCATTGAACATCAAACAAACAACAACACAATCAGTTGTGTTGTCCTATACTCACTTATATTGTGTTGTACTCTTGTGTTGTTCTCCTTTGCATATCAAATAGATCCTTAATATTGGAATCTCCCATATCTTTACATAGTAGTTATATAAATAACTCCAAAACCAAAGTTACAAAGATGTGGTTTGGTTTTTCATTCTCTATTGATAACAATCACCTTAACAGGTGAGCGGTAGTGTGATTATAATTCTATGTGGAAACTTTAGGATTCAACTCCATTATAAAATATAATTAATGATTTAGAGAATGTGTGTAGAGTGATTAGTTTTCATTATGAAAAGAAAGTTTAATATGATATGCTATGCTTTTGTGAGGAGTGATTTGTTATCAGCTCCTAATGGCTGCGATAACAGGCCCAAAAAGCAAACCTCTCATTTGCCTCCTTTTATCTTGCTCATCCATCTCCTTATCACTATTGCACTTTTTTGATCCTGAGGTAAATTCCAACGGAAATTGCTTGAGGGCCTAAGGCGCTTTCCCATTCACCCTCTAACAATCTCCTGCAAGGCCACCCTTAGTTCCCTGAGGATTAGCCATTGGTTAAGAAGAGAAACATGCAAGATTTCATAATAAAAGGTGTTGATGATATTATCAAACTTAGATGATAATGGCATGAGAATATGGACTAGAAGGAAATTGGTCCGGAATTTGCATACCCCCTAAGCATTTTATTCGTATTTACTGGGAATCACTTAAAGATAAATAGAGTAAAGATCCCGAGACAAATTTTGCTAAACCCTCCATTGAGAATGATATTACTAATGATATGAATATACCCCAAAATACATTTTTAAATGTACCTGATTTTCTGGTATACTAGATTTGTAATATATCTTTACATATGTAATATGTTTTATTTATGAGTATAATGTTAAAATTATATTTTTTTTATTTCGTTAGAAAATATGGTTGACAATGAATGCATTATTAATTTTGAGACAAGAAATACTATTTTGACAAGAGAATTATGTTTTATATCTCCTTATCAATGAGGAATAACTACAATAGCAAAGTTATTAGACCTAATTGAAAAATTCAGGAAGATCAGCATTGGTGTTACCAAATGGGACATCTTTACAAATTGAAAAGTCCCCATATTCTCCAAAGTCTATAGGAAGAACCTTCTTAGCTTTATAGATATACGTCTTAATTGATATTATTTAGAGATGGTTGATTAGGAAGGAAAAGAATATCTTCATATCAATTGAGTTTTTCATGTAAAAAATATGTATTTGAAAGCTTTCCTTGTATCTTTAGGACTATATTTTACATATATTAAAGTGATGGAATCACATATAGTTTTAGTTCGAAAGTTAATGACCCCGAGATATCTAAAATATAGCATGAAAGACTTGAATATCCAGGTGCTATTATGATGTATTAGATTATTACTAATTCTCATTGACACTCATTGAACGATTATAAATCCTAACAAATAATGAATATGTATGTTCAAGTTGCTCAATAGGAAAACTGATAACTATACCTTCTACTCTATCACTAAAGTGACTTGTAAATCTCCTAAATTTTTTAGAACAGATGCAAGGAGATATTTGTGGACCAATACATCTGTAATGCGGATCATATAGGTATTTCATGGTTTTAATCAATGCATCGATGAAATGGTCCGATGTTTCGCTTCTGTCTATGAAGAATGCAGCATTTGCGAGACTATTAGCATAAATCATTATGCTCAAAGCACAATTTTCAAATTATTCTATAAAGACAATTTGTTTTGATAATACTCGTGAATTTACATCAAAATCATTTTATGGTTACTGTATGGTAGGTGAAATACAAGTTGAGCACTAATAGCTCATTTCCATACCCAAGATTGGTTGGTGGAGTCATTAATTAACAGGCTCCAAATTATTGCTCATCCAATATTATTTAGGACAAAACTGCCTATAAGTTCTTGGGGTTATGCTATTTTGTATGCTGCAGCTCTAATACGGATTAGACAGACTACAAGTAATTCATATTCTCTACAACAACTTGTTATAGGTAAAAAGACTGATATTTTTCATATATAAGAATATTTGGTTTTATAGTATATGTGCCAATAGCACCACCAATTCATATAAAAATAGGTCCATAACACACATTGGTATATACGTTGGTTATTACATATGTTGTTATTCGTATTATATTGTAAATACACTTACGGTATTGTGATACTGGAGACTATCACAGTTGGTATCACCCTTGAGAGACAGAGACAGAGATGAGGGGCTCCCTAGCAATACGTATGGCGTATTAGTATAGTCCGTCCATATAGTGTAGATAGACTTCCAATACTTGGTTTATACGTGTACTGCCACAGACAGTGACCTGTGTTAGTGATTCATAAGAGTACTGAGATAAGCTCCCTAGTAATACGCATGGCGTATTAGTATAGTCCGTCCATATAGTGTATATAGACTTCCACTACTTGGTTTATACGTGTACTGTCACGGACAGTGACATGTGTGAGATGTTCATAATATTCCTGAGATATGCTCCCTAGCAATACGCATGGCGTATTAGTATAGTCCGTCCATATGATGTATATGGACCTCCAATACTTGGGTTATACGTGTACTGTCAAGGACAGTGACCTGTGTCAGTTACATAACTGTTAATTTGGTAGTGATATGGGCTTGCGGCCCATACTGTGTTTACTGATATACACTTCTGTTATAATGGATGATATGGGCCTGTGGCCCATACTGTGTTGGATGATAAAATGATATATATTATTGATATTCGTATTGTATTGTAAATACACTTACGGTATTGTGATAAGAGAGACTATCACAATAAACATATAAAGAGATAACTACAGATAATGATCCATAGCGATGATTTATTGACAAATGTCGACAAAAAAATAATGGACAAAATGAAAAGAAGATATCTAGTTTGAACTAAATTCCCTGTCAAAACGTAAGGTGTTTGGGCAATAGTACGTACTCCATAAGGGATAAAACCAATCCGTTATAAATGGTATTCATGACAAAAAGAAATGAAAATAATGAAATTATAAGATACAGAGCAAGACTTGTTGCTTAAAGTTTTTCACAAATGTTTGGTGTTGACTATGAGGAGACATATTCTCCTGTAATGGATGAGATTACTTCTTTATTTTTTAGTGTTGTGGTAATAAGTAATAAATTAACTATGCAGCTGATGGATGTTAATACAACATATCTATATGGATTACTTGAAAATGGTATATATATGAAAATCCCTAAAAGATACAAAATAAGAGACATTACAATCCATCAGTGTTTGTATTATATTAAATTACAGAGGTCGCTTTATAGATTAAAACAATTTGGACCGATGAGGTTCAATCGTCTTACTGACTATGTTATAAAAGAAAAATGCCAAAATGACAATTATATGCATGTGTATTTATTAAAAGTTGCACTAATGGGTATGTTATGATAGTAGTATATGTGGATGATTTACATCTTGTAGGTACTCCTAATGAAATTATCAAAGTAGTACCACAAAGCAAACTCTTACAATTACCTTATTCAGTCATGCTGGGATTCTAGTTATCTATGAAACAAGTTGGGAATGCCGGTAGTTGCGATCTCTGATCGGACAAATATAATCGCCATGCAAATTACCATCAATTACAACAAATGCTATAGTAACTTCTGAAGATATATATTCTAGATACAAAGAGGATATATTAAAGGAAATAAAAAAAAGCATATATTACTAAAAGTTTTCTATACCATGGTCTAGAGAAAGAAAGCGTTATAGAAGTTCAAAAAATTCAAAGCAATAAGAAGCTGATATATTTACAAAATCACTCCCTAATTGCATTCACCAACAACTTGTTCACAAAATGGGGACGAGAAGATTCAATGATATAAGTAATCCTGAAATAAATTAAGAGTTATTTATTTGAGAGAGAGATTGTAGTCTTTCTCTCTTTTCCATGGTTTTAATCCTAATGGGTTTTTTGAGGCAAGGTTTTTATCCTCAAATATATGAAGGATAATGTACTATCTTTTCTTGACTAGATCTTTTGTCCCACTTGGTGTTTTTCAAGGAAGGTTTTAATAAGCATATGCTTTGGTTATAGACATCCAAGCAAGAGTGTTATAAAATATGGAAATAACGGGTACACTGTAGCAGACAATATTATTGTAGCAGACAAGAAGGTTCAATTAAAAGGGCAGGAGTATTGATAGCTTTATAATAATATTATTTTTTATTTTCATAACTTTATTCTTTATTTACTATTTTCTACTCTCTTCCCAACTTATTTAGTAGCATAAGAATAGATATAATACATAAAAAAAAAGAAATAAAAGATAGAATTAGAAGTCAAAATAGAATAATTAGGGAATAAACAGTTGTTATCATCTATTTGCAAGAGGAAGAAATATCCTTTTTTTCTTGTGTAGATTTTTAGTGTTTAGTGGAGAGGTGATTTGGGATTGTCTTTTTTTTTTTTGTTAATTTTTGTTTTGTTATCATTTTGTGAAAATAAAAACATATTTGGATACACAACTTCTTGTATATTTTGATAAACGAAAATCACAAATAAGTTTAGTTAGCAAACAAGCATAGTAAAGTTTTTATTATTTTTTCCATATGCGTATTTTTATATTTTTAAAATGTTTTTTTTTTTTTACTATTAGTAAACAAAATTAAGTTATATTAATAAACAAAAAATTTTTTTTTTTACGAAAATATAAAAAATATAAAACAAATCTGGTTTATGGCGACTTGTCGCAATCCAAACACCAGCAATCGGTGGCTTGCTGTACCCTGCCAACGATGGGCTGCATGTATACGGCCATGTGTCCACCGGCAACCTGTGTCCGACCACCGGCTGCCCTGTCTCTAACTGTTGGCTCCTGCTGCCACAAGTTGCTGGCAGGCCAATGACATTATTTCCAGCCCACTGGTGGCTCACCACTACCGACTAACAGGTCTCCGGTGGCGGCCACATGCCACCCCGGCCATGAGCAACCAATTGCGTAGACCACTGCCAATCAAGCCATCTACGGTGACCAACTTTTTCCCAATCATCAAGTACCAGCGGCCAGTTGATCAAAAGAGATAGTGATTCAAAAGTTTATAATATATTAAGTTAAAATTAGTGAATTAATGTTTTGGAAATATTTTATTTAAAGAAGTTGAAATATAAAAAGTTTGTTTCTATTTTCTTTTAAAACATCAGTATATATTGTTTTCTAAATTTAATTTTTGCAAAAGAAAAAAAAAAAAAAAAAAAAAGGGTAACAATGCCAATTAAATGACCCGTGTTTGAGGAAATAAAAATCATTTGATTGCTTCTTTCCTTTGATGCTCATGCACCTCTACTTTACCACCGAGTATTTGATGCAATATAACACCCACATTTAAAATATGCAAGAGCTTGATGATCAATGAAAAAGTATATCAGGAAGATGAAAATCACCAAACTTACTTTGTATTATTTGAACATATATATATATATATATATATATTTACACGAGTTATAAAAGGATGCTTTGCATCTGTTCTTAACAAAATGGAAAACCTTTTCTCCAAGCTACAACTTTACATTGAACTGACGAACAACTTCATGCCTCGCTCTTATGCTTCACTAATGTGCTCCTACACAAATAAAGAGTATATATATATGGTTTTTAAAACAATAAATGCACACAACTTCTGGACTATATATATATATATATATATATATATATATAAAATCCTTACCAACCACACACCTAAAACCCTACCTTTATTCCTACCACTTCGGCACTTCCCTGTCCTAGCCTAGGGAGGTTGACTTTTTCAAAAACAAAGACACACGTTGTGTCCTTTGTGGTGGAGCTGGCTTCTGTATTTGCCTTACTTGGATCATGAATTAAATGTGATGTTTGGTAGATGTCATCAAGCCATATGGGTAATAAATTGGCAAGGAAAATGGGGAAATGATGAGAATGGAAGAAAAACTGAGAGATCAATCAATATTTTGATATTAGATTATATTTAAAAATTTAATTAAAATGTATTATTTATCCCTACATATATGGCATTTTTGGAGTCTAACCTAATGCAAGTGGCTGTTTTTTAACCTTTATAAGTTTTTAAATAACATGTCATTATGCATGCTACTGCAGCAATAACTAAATTAGTATGATATTTAATTCTTCTTATAAAATGTAGTAAACACATACAAAAAAAAAAAAAAAACATGCACAAGTAAAACACAACCATAAACCCAACAATATCTATATTTTTATTTTGTGAGAGTTTTAAAATTTGATCTCGGATCCTCCTCAAAATGAATATTTTCACAAAAGATCTTGTATTAATAAGTTAAGGGGTTGTTGATAAGATATTTAATTTTCATAAAAATAGAAAATTCCATCTTTTACTGAATCTTTAATTGTGAGAATATTTCTTTTAAATATTTCTTTTAAAAGAAAAAAATATTAAAACTCTAAGTTATATCTACCAGAGGTGAAGAAGTACCCGTCGAGGCAAGTGGATGCCGTAAGGGGAAAGAGTAGCGTAGGTATGATGTCTCTGAGCAAATATAACTTAGTAGATTTCTACTTTCATTTCTGGTAAATCCTGGATCAAAAGTTACAGCAAAAAGACTAAGGGCAAGGTATTTTAGAAAGAAAGTCGGAACAAGGATCTATCCTCTAAAAAGCATTCCTGAGTACTGAGTAAGGATAATTTTAATATGTCATCTTCTATACTTTCAACATCTGTTATTCTAGTCGTAGTAAAAATAAGTTTAGATTAACTTCCGTAGTTCTTTCCACAGTTACTTTAACTTCCGTAGATATTTTAATTTCCATAGTTTTAGATTTAATTTCCATAGTTACTTTGATTCCTTCAGCTATTTTAATTTTAGCAGTGATTATTAATTCTTTTGGGTTGAGCTACGGTAAGAAGCCATGGAATGTATATCTTATATTTACATAATCCTTAACTCCCTTGGGCTAAGCCAAGGCAAGAATCCATGGAGTATATATATAAACTAATAGCTTATGTTTATTACAACAATTCATTAGTCTCTACTTAATTGTCTTATATTTCTTTTAAATTTATAATAAGGTATCTTGACTAAAATAATATATATATATATAATGAATTACCTTTTTTATCATGATAGTCCACGAAAGGAAATAATTATGCAGAATTTAAAAGAAATATAAGAAAATTAAGTAGAGACTAATGAATTGTTGTAATATACATAAGCTATTAGTTTATATATATATTCCATGGATTCTTGCCTTGGCTTAACCCAAGGGAGTTAAGGATTATGTAAATATAAGATATACATTCCATGGGTTTTTACCGTAGCTCAACCCAAAGGAATTAATAATAACTACTGAAATTAAAATAGCTGAAGGAATCAAAGTAACTATGGAAATTAAATCTAAAACTATGGAAATTAAAATATCTACGAAAGTTAAAGTAACCGCGGAAAGAACTGCGGAAATTAAATCTAAACTTATTTTTACTATTGCTAGAATAACAGATGTTGAAAGTATAGAAGATGACATATTAAAATTATCCTTACTCATTACTCAGGAATGCTTTGTAGAGGATAAATCCTTGTTTCGACTTTCTTTCTAAAATACCTTGCTCTTAGTTTTTCTGCTGTAACTTTTGATCCAGGATTTACCAGAAATGAAAGTAGAAATCTACTAAGTTATATTTTCTCAGAGACATCATACCTACGCTACTCTTTCCCTTTACGGCATCCACTTGCCTCGACGGGTACTTCTTCGCCGGTCCTTTAGTCTCTGGTAGATATAACTTAAGCGCTCTTTCTTCCAAGTATTCAATCCGGTCAATTGTTGTCCAGCATACTTAACTTAGAGCTCCCCTTAGTTATCAACCCATACAAAGATCTTTCCTACTAAACCTCCCTTTCCCTTTCAGGAAAAGAGTTTAAGCTATCATAGTAAACTATTGACTATGTATTTCTAAAAGATCTTCTAAAAACTACTAACTTTTATTGAAGAGGAAACTCACTGATTACAAACTGAGGACTCTTGAGAAAAGCACACTTCTTACAAACCTCACTCAAACTTCACTCACTTCATTCATATCTTCTTATCTTACTGACACTCTTCTTATATAGAAAACCAAACCTAGTAATTTACAATAATACCCTTTCTTTATATGGGTATTTATGGAAATTGAAAAAGGTTTCCGTACAGTTTTTCTCTTTTTTAGGAGTAGTGACTAAAGACGGAACCTTATCCTTCCATAGCATTAATTAAATTTTCTTCCCCTATTTCATCAAATGCATTGTCATCCAATCCCCGAAAATCATTGAAGTCTTCTTGGGTGCTGTTATCTCCAAATGTCCTTTCTGACCAGACTGCTTGGGTAATCTTTAAATGCTCAGTCATCTCTGGTTAAGTTATTATTACTCCTTGCATAGGTGATTTGTATTGCCTGTTGCTACATTGGGAGTAAATTTTTAAGTTTCTTTCTTCTCCAACAAGATAGCATCCTATGAATCTTTTTGGTGTTGCTCCTACGGCATAGGCTCTCCAGCGTTTTATTTTTTCTGCTACATGTATTATACTCCGGTGTGAAAGTAGTTCTTTATCCCATTTAAACAGTCTTGACCTGCCATATCTGTATAAATCAATTTTTATATACTGCTGTACCGGAGCAGGATAGCCTTTGAAAGAAGGGGGAACACTTGCCAATTCTAGGACCAAATAATATATATCATGAAATTCCATCATGTTTTTATCATATGGGTTAATTTCCACGGAATGTCCTTTAGGTATCTTATTTGGCTTTGTTCTGTTATCAAAAATTTTCTTATCAAGCCATATTCGTAGAGTATTCCAGGTGTGATTGTTATGTCTTCATATACATACTCTTTCCATTCAGTCAGATTTATAGTGGCTTGTAAAATAGAAAACCCTTCTTTGCAGATGCAAGCTTTGGTGTCTTTGTGTTCTGGTCCTTCGAATTTTGTGATGCAAAAACTGATATTTTCTTGGACTATATCTGAGGCAGCAAGGTTTTCCAAGGCTAGCACCAATTTTTCCATTCTTTTTTCTTTTTCTGAGTAGACCATCCTCATGATTATGCTTTTTATTGGGGTTAATTTTTCAGGGAATTTTTCATGTGTCTTTTCTTTTTCTTTATATTCTTTTTCTCATTCATTTTTCATCATCTCATTTTCTTCTTTTATCTTTTCTATTTCTTTTTTCATTTTTTCAATTTGTTGTTGAAGGTCTTTTACCTCTCCTGAGAGGATCTGGTTAGTTTGTTGTAGCTCGAGAAATGCACCCAAAGACTTGGGTCTTAAATTTGGGTCATTGAGCTGGGTTTTTAGGTTCTTTGAGTGGAGGTAATCGCTAAGTTGGGTAAGAATTTTTTGGGAAAGTGGGATTCCTATTATTTGCCCAAATGTTATCAATAAGATTCCTTTCTTGAGAGTCTAGAACTAAGGTTAAACGAAGGTTGAAAGACAGAGGAGAGCCAATAGGGTGCATAAGGAGTTTGGTATATGGATGTACTTGAACCACAATCTTTTGTTTCTCCATCTGCAAAAAAATAATTGTTAGTTTTCTTTCAAGGAGGTTTTCTACGACTTGTTCAAGAAAACGATACCTAGATAACCTATCAGCTAGCTCATTTTCTTTACCTTTAATATGCTCGAACTGGATTTTATAATTGCCATTTAGAATGCGATTTGTTATACCGATTAAAAAACATTTTAAATTTTTTTACTGTGGTTGATGTGACAAAAAAAAAGCTTGATCAACCCACCGCAGTACAGTGGTGACCCTATTTGGCTGTCGATAGCTCCTTATCTTTCATGCAAATTCTTGAACCAACCAATCTCTCTCCCTACCAATTCAATCACAGCATGGAGGACTGCACTCTTTGAGAACTTCTGCTTCTTAGTTCCAACATCTTCAGGTGGATTGGGGCTACCCACTCCCCTCATCCCGAGAAGAGAAAAAAAAATTTTTTTGTTTGCTTTAGGGCATGTTGTCTTGAAAATATTCCCAGTTATCTTATTTCCGTATCTGCTAGTGACATTTTCTGTGATTGCACAAGCTGTTATTCCACCTTGAGGTCACTCAAGACATAATATTCTCCGATATTGTATGTGGCTCATATACAATAATGAACAGACAAACGCTATGTAAGAATGGAGTGGAGTATGTTAAGGGGGGTGAGGAGGCAGCACTAGGATATAGGAATATTTTTATAAAATTGTACCGAATATATATATATATATATATAATTTTAATAAAAATAGATAACCACTCTGCCGAGGTAGATGTATGTTGCCAAAGCTCATTAATTCTTTTGTGTTTGTTATTAGTTTTTTTTCTATTGATTCTGAGATTAATTTCTCAACATCCAACATAATTAATTAGTGGTTAGCTAATGGGGAACTAACTCTTTCAATCTGTGGGGCATATATCATTACTCATGGTTTTTTTATTAAAAGCAAAGGCACCTGGTTGGCGTTGCTTCTCTCTGATTTGATTGGCGCAGCTCTTTCATATAAAATGAATCCATAGAATAAGGCCAACTATGGGTTTGTTTGGATGGGCTTTTAAAAAAAGTGCTTTTTTTAAGTTTTGAGGAAGCACTTTTTTTAAAAAGTGCTTTCAAAGTAAGTTAAGTGCTTTTCTCTGAAACAGCTTCTCAAAAGTGCTTTTCTAAGAAGCACCTATGAGGCAGCTTCTGAAAAAAGCTGAATTTTAGCTTTTTTTCACAGCTTCTGCCCAAAAGCCCAAACAAACATGTTTTTTAAAACCCAGAAGTGCTTAACTTATAAAAAAACACTTCTGGGCTTAAAAAAAGCCCATCCAAACATCCCCTATATCATTAAGGTCATCACTTGTAACTGCACTGGTGGGTGTGTAATTTTTGCTCATAATTTCTCAAGGTAGTGGTGCACAGCTTAGTGGCCATTTGTTTCACCGAGTGGGCACCGAAATGACCGAGGTGGCCACTTTCAACCCATTTTCGTGTGTTTGTTTCACTGATTTGGACCCGAAAGTGATGATGTGACAACTTCTGAGTTCGGCCACTTCGGTATCTAACTTCAGCCTCACACTTCAGCCCACTTTAAATTATTTTTCAATGATAAATAAAATAATTGTTACCA
This sequence comes from Dioscorea dumetorum, assembly GCA_902712375.1. Classification (NCBI taxonomy): domain Eukaryota; kingdom Viridiplantae; phylum Streptophyta; class Magnoliopsida; order Dioscoreales; family Dioscoreaceae; genus Dioscorea; species Dioscorea dumetorum. Next base: position 13,000,163 of record CACTHL010000494.1, read on the forward strand.
TGGTAATGAAATAATTAAATCACTACTCTTACTAATTAATAATTAAACATAATATATTAACCGATTTAATTTAATTTAATAGCATGGTATTAAATTAATTATGTGGTGTGCAAAGTTTTTAATTTAATAAATAAATTATTTATTACCATCGTAATAAAGTAATTAAATCATTTAATTAAATCATATGATGTAATTAAATAAGTGTAAAAAGCATGAAGGGGTAACTTTACCCCTCACCGAAAAGTGATGAAGTGGGATTTTTCAGATACCTACTTCAACCATCCAAACACAGAAAGTGGTCTCTGAAGTTCAGTTTTCAACTTGAACTAAACACACTGAAGTGGATAGTTCCAGCTGAACTGTTCATTTCCACCGAGGTGCCACTTCCAGACTTCCACCACTTCGGCAATTCATTTCCGAACCAAACGGCCCCTTAGTAGCAGTTTTGGCTTCGTAGCTCCATGATTTTTTTTTAATATTTTGTATTTTTTCGTATGTAATTGTAACTGTTAAAAACATTACCTCCTTTCATAAAAAAAGATCCACGCAAAAATCCAAGATTTCAAATTTATATTTGTCCATTCAGTGTGTAAAGTGAGATATCACGGTGCAGCACAGTGGTTCTATGATGAATCCAATTATATCCTCAAGAATAATAATTGAATGAACCAGTTTTCCAATAATGGAGGTGCCAAATCAAGGAGGCATTTTTTCCCAAAGATATGGCGCTTTTCTCTGAACTTGAAAAGGATGGAAATGGAGAAATGCCAAGATAATTCCAACGAGAGCCGTGCATGGTTGAGAGCTGGTGGACAAACACCTACCCCACACCAACAAAGACAATGCCAAAAGATCCAAAGTTCTCCTTGAGTTCAGGGATGGAATGGTAAATTCCGTTACGCTTCAGTTTGTTTTTTAACACAAATTCAAAGACAACCGCTGCGTACGCAAATTTCCTTTATTTCTTTTATGTAGTATCTTAAGAAAATAGAATGAGAATATTTATAAAACAGTATATTTTAATATATTTTGATTTATCAATAATTTTTTAATCTATTGGTATTAAGTTCTATGAATGATGTTTTCGTGTCATGTTGAGAAGATAACTTCAAATCTTAACTTGCGTGATGTGAAAACACATGTGTTATGTAAAATATGATTGCGTTTTATGCGTATACTGAAATTTGACATGACTTGTCCACATTTATAAATATATATATTTATATATTTTTTATTTTTTTTTTAATTTTTTTAAATACGAGATAAGCATATATAACTTGCTAAACCTTAGTAAGAAAATTGGTCCCTTAAAAATTCTAACTTTGTGAAAAATAAAAAAAATTCTAGTATGGCATTTGGGAGTTGTACAACAAACTAAAATAGAATAATATATATTTTTTATAAAACTATTTTTTAACAACCTCTATAAGAAAAAGAAAAATCAAAAAGCTAACATTCATAAATTTGTCAAAAGCACCATCACTGAGTTTACTCAGTTGCCAACTAAAATCACTATAGCCAAGTTCCCCTGAACAATGTGAATTCCTGCATGGCGCTAACACTACTGAGGCACTAAATATACGGTCAAACTGTACAAAACAAGACATTTTTGCTTTCAAAATTTTTATTATACAAGGAAAAAAACTTAAAACAGAATCAATTTTGGTCTAATTTAAATTAGTTTTTGCCATATAGTTTAGGTTATATCTTTCAAAAAATCTCTGGCGTGTAGTAGTCCGTCGTTGTTAAATCATTATAGCTGTCATATTACCGTTCTCAATTATCTTTTTATTACTCTTTTGTGAGACAACACTTGTGGGTTTTTTCAAAAAAAAAAAAAATTGTCACAACCTGGAGCAAAGTTTCAGATGTGTTTTTCCGTGAGATTTGATGTTTAATTAATAAAATTTTAAACTAGTGACTTTTGAAACTAATTTATCCGTGTTTAGAATAAATTTTTAAAGTGGTTATAATTATGAGATTTCCCGGGGTTATTTTTGATAATAAGGGTCCGTTTGGTTGGAGGGAATGGGAATATGGGGATGGGGATGGGGATGAGAATAGGGAAAAAGGATTGGGGATGGGAATATGAAAAGGTGGAGAGGAAAATTTTGGTAAAATTACTTTTATACCCATGATTATTTTAATTAAATAATGTATCTTATTTGTAAAAAAATAATTATTAAATGAATTTAATTTCTATAAATAATATTTAAAGGAGTTACTTATGTATTTATTTTTTTTAAATACAATTTTAAATTTATACATATTAATTTACATATACAATTTAATTATGTTTAATTAAAGTAAACAAATATCAAAATTTAATTATTTTTAAATCACCAAAATTTTAATAAATGTAATGTTTCAAAAATAAATACCAACCATAATGAGATTTTTAATTTCCATTCAAAATATTATTTAAAAATTAAAAACAAATCACCATGGCTTTCCATTTTAATCCCTAATATAAAAATATGGGTAGATTGGTAATTTACCCATCAAGGCATGCTCAATCCCCCCAAAAATGAGGGGGATGAGCATGAAGGGGTTGAGGGGCATACAACCCCCCCTCAATCCCTTCCCATGCCCCTAGGTGCATGCCCAAACATGGGCATGCACATGCCACAAGGATTGATCCCCAATCCTTGCAAACAAACGGACCCTAAATGTCCCTTGAAAGCCAACCCATGAGTACTCGCACCTGGCCTCTATTTCGAACTAGATTCAGAAACCGATCCCTAATTCAAAATAATTTCCCAAAACACCCTTCCCTAATCAATGCAGCACGCACTCAACCACCGTAGCGTCGTCCACGGTAATATAGTCTCAAACCTACAGGAATTATTTCGTCAATTAAATTGTATCATTTTCAATAACATAATTATGAATGAAATTCTAAAGTAAAATTTGAAAAAAAAATATCTTTGAAATAAGAAACGGTTGCGTAACCGAACGAAATTGACGTTGATTGACAAAAATACCCTTTACCAGTAGAAACAAAAAGAATCCGATGTTGCACACACCACAATGTCACAATCTCATTGTCATATTGATAAAGACTCGGGGGTAATTTAGTAATGTAGCTTTCCTCGTTTTCCTACGTGGACCTCCTCCATTTCGGTTGTGAAATAACGACCGACTTGATCAATGCTCCACGCAATCTCTGCAACTTCGCTGGGGTCATTGGATCGAAGCAAGGTCTGCAAAGATGGGTTCTTGGAACTCTGTGGAGATGGAGATCGCCTACCAGGTTATAGGATGGCTTGCGTTCTTCTCCTGGTCCTTTAGCTTCTATCCCCAAGTCATCCTCAATTTCAGGAGAAAAAGGTTTAAATTTCACTAACACTGTGAGCTTGATTTTGGTTTTTCTAGGTTTTCTTTTTTTTTTTTGGGATTATGAGATTTTGGTTCTTTGGTTTTCAAGTGTTGTGGGATTGAACTTCGATTTTTTGGTGCTGAACCTGACGAAGCACTCTTCCTATTTGATTTACAACGCTGCGATTTTCTTCAGCAAGGATATTCAGAGGCAGTATTATGAGCAGTATGGGTCTCAGGTCGGTGACTGTTGTTTTCTTGTTACAAATTGTTTTTTTTTTTTTGTTGACTTTTTGAATTTTAATTTGTGGATTTTGAATTTGGAGTGGTTTGATGTTTTTGGGACGTTGTCAATTAAATTTACACTTGTTTGCTCTTATGTTAGGTTGAGATGGAATTTGTGATGCTAAGTGGTTAGAAAAAGCAATGATTTTGAGTTTGCCATGTACTAGTGTTTCGGTTTTGTCTGGACTGACGCGGGAGAGAAAAATAGGGGAAAACTTTTAGGCATTCCTGTCATTAGCTTGTTGAGATTTGGGTCTGTTAGATATACTCCGTTCATAATTAACCAAGAGAAATGACTCAGGAGGCTAAAAGGGGAAATGTTTAGGTATTCTCGTGTCATTAGCTTGTTGAGATTTGATAGATTTTTTTTTTTTGCTGATAATTAACTAGAAAATTGATATTATGGATGATACCCCTGTTTTAACTTTTTTATTGGATTCTTTCAATCTGTACTGAGAACAATTATTTGTAAAATTTCTCTTCAATTTCTTATTGTCAGTGTTTTTTCCCCTCATTTTGAGACTTCAAAACCTTTCCATTTCACACAGAAACAGCTGCTTCCAGCTTAATGTCTGTGTACCATCCCTTGAATCTTCTGTTGAGTGTTTGGAAATTTTCTTGCAAATACTTTTGGAACTTCAAATTCTTTCAATCAATAGAAGAAGGAGAAAGGGTGTACCTTTCCTTTTCAATTGTCTATTATATATGAGATTTGAGTAAGGTGATGTCCGCACAAGATTGCTTGCCATTCCTTTATCTTTTACATGCAATATATGGATCCTGTTGCTGCAATTAAGTATTTAAGTGTCTTGAGGCCAGCCTGACGTTGTGCCATCACAGATTCATATCTCAGTTTTCAATTATGGTAATATGAAATCTGTTCAGTTTTCAATTATGGTAATATGAAATCTGTAGTTGTGGACCATCTGTAAAGAATGCCAAATAACTAGAATAATTTCCTGCTATTTAATTTTTTTAAATAATAAGAATTATTTATCTGTGAAGTACTCATTTCGAAACATTAGAAAAACACCGTATTGTCCTTTATTTTGCTTCACCATCTCTTTCCACCGAAATTTCGTTGTTTGGGTTTGAGATTGTGTTCTTGTCAAATTATCAATGTGTAATATTTATTTTAATTATTTTTTGGCTTTCCATTGTTTTAGATGATTCCTGTAGCTGCAAATGATGTTGCTTTCTCAATACATGCTGTAGTGTTGACAGTGTTTACGTTGTTCCAGGTTCTGATTTATGACGTAAGTTTGCTTACCCTTTAGACCTTTGTATTGTTGGATTTGGTGTTGATTCCTAAAACTTTAGGTTTAACTACTTGAGCTTCTTTTATCGTTTGGAACAGCGTGGAAATCAGAAGGTCTCAAAGACTTGCATTTCAATCTGTTCCATTGTGTGGTTTTCTGCTCTAGTATGCCTGATTGTGGCTTGGCCTAAACATTCTTGGCTTTGGCTTGTCTCTGTCTTTAAGTAAGGCCTATTTTAAGATATGTTTCCCAATCTGATAGTTTAACTAATCTTTCTCATTTGCATTTCAGTAACATACAAGTTCTCATGACTGCTATCAAATACACCCCACAGGTATAATTACTATTTTTTTCTGCATAACACAGTTTTCTTGTTTGATTTTGAATACTTTTGAGTTATTGAATATACACCCATACACCAAAATACAGTTAGGGGTCTACTGTATAACATGATGGATTTTTTACGTAAAAGAATCACATTAATTCTCAATTGAATCCTTTATTAAGCATGAAAGGGCATCCTTTTGATGCTCAAATTATTCAAGATCCTATGCAGATTTGATGGGTTCAAAGTCAAACTTTTGATGCAAAACTGAAGATCATTAACATATCTAATTTTATCGGCAATCTTATGATATTGAAAAAATTCGTTCATATTGGTTTCCAGAGCTTGTGCCTTTTGACACTGCATTTCCTTTTATACTCTGTTTGTTTTGACGGATAAAATTTGTGGAACATTTATGGAAGGGTTGTTAATGTATATTAGTATGCTATTTATGGTTTTAATATTTAGATAATTGGTCAATATAACATATCAGAAGAATGTTTATATGGATGCACAAGTAAGGATTGCATGTGTTAATCCCTTAACAAATTCATGATTGATGGATGAAAGAGCTTGGAGAGGAAATCCGTAAAACTCATGATAATATGTGCTCTTCCATGAGTTATCAATTGTTTGGGACTAGGTCTTAGCAAGCAATGGGACATATAAAATTATCAAGGCTTTGGCAATTGATTTTATTTGTTCCTGCATTAGATATACTAAAATAAAGTTAACATGAAGTGAAGTGAGAACTGTGAGTTCCCATGTTGGGACTTCTGAGGAAGTAAGAGGAAAGTAGAGATTTCTAAGGGGCAAAGGTTAGTGACTGTGGGTATTAGAGAGAGAAGACACAGATCGATGCCGGCATAACTCTTGAATTACAAGTGGAGTTGTAATGGTGGGACATTGGGTTCATTCTTGACAATTAAAGCATGACAAACTTAGTTGTTGCATTATTATGTCCACTATAGATATTACAAGTCACAGAAATATTTTGATATGCTTTTTTTTTTTTTTTTTTTTTTTTTTGAATGCATGGTATGCAGACAAGGAGGTTCAATTCAAATGGCATGCACCTTCACCTCATCATCTAATAATATAAAGGCAATGACACTAATATTGATAGAGTAGTCTTGTAGTTTGCTTAAATGTGTTTTCAAATTAAAAATTTATTCATCTTTGGAGAGAATGCTATGTTTTAAACTAAGTAGATTAATTTTTTCAGTATGAGAGTGGCTTTCATGGGCATGTACTGTTCTTCCTTTATTGTCAATGTATTGTATCATCCTTTGAAGGAATAATTTGTGGCTCAAAAAATTTTGTTTAAAAGGCTTTAAACGAGAGTAAACTGTAAGTATGAATTGTTTTGTGTGAACATAATACATCCAACTAAGTGGATTTAGGGCCTTAGAGTATTTAAATGCACTTCTTATTGATCCCATGGGAAATATGAAAATTTTCCTTAGTATCAAGAATAATGTTAGTCCGTTTATTAAGGAAAAGAAAGTAGAATGCAATTCATTTCATAGGAGGCTTTTACTGAGATTAAGAAATTGTGATTGATAATGCAAATTATGTTTTATTGTCAGAATGTAATGATAGTTGAATATATGTATCATATTTTGTAAACGGATGTAACTTCCTCTAAATAAAGGAATTGTTTATAAAATAGACTTAAGACCAAACTTTGGTTAATAAATTAATGCTGATGGACCATGGGAGGCATGATATCTGATTACTGAATTATAAATTCATTCATCATAAGGCATGACTTCTGGTTTTTATGTCACCCATATTTTTACTAAGCTTTTCTAATGTCAACTCTAAGTTCATTTTTGTTGTTTATTGACATGACCTAAAATCTTCTTCTAGGCCTTCATGAATTTTAAACGCAAGAGCACTGTTGGGTGGTCCATAGGCAATATTCTACTTGATTTAAGCGGAGGTTTCCTGAATTTTGTTCAAATGGCTGTGCAATCAATTGATCAAGGTATGTTTCGAAAAAGCATTGTTCCTCTCATTTTCAAGGATACCAAGCTACCCAAATCTTTTACTCTCCTCTTTTGCTTAACTTAGCCCATTTTCATTCAGATTCATGGGTGAACTTCTATGGTAATATAGGGAAGACGCTTCTTTCATTGGTATGTGTGATGTCTTAGACTTAATCTCTTAAATCAGTACAGTTATGGTTTTTGTAGAACTTTGCTAATCATTTGATGTCTTTTGCTATTAGTTATTCTTTTCCTACCAATTAACAGTCTCATGATAGTTAGCCAAATTTTGAGTGACTAAAGCATATCTAAATGGATTGTTGAACTTAAGTTTCAATTAATTAGTTATATAAATTTTTATTAATGTCCACAAATTTTACCAGCTTTTGAATATACAACTGACTTTTTTTCTGTATAAAATATCTACATGTAATAGATAGAGATTTGTTGAATATCTGCTTTAGCAATTAACATATTTAGTATTGACACTTGGCCCACATATGCAATGTCCTTGTATAGGATTTTAATTGTAGAGATAACTTATATGGTTTCTTTTCTTCAATGCTTTGAGGTTCAATTGGTAATTTCCATATAGAAGCATATCACTGTTGACATTACATAGTATCAAATAGCAAAGTTGTCTTTGTGAGGAAATAGAAGCATTTATGGACAGACTCACAAGTGTTGTTTCTTTCCGTGCATGTTATGTTTCTGCCTGTTTTGTTCTAGTAGGTTGCTTATTTATGCTCTCCATTTCTTGAATTGATTGCCACCAAAGAGACAAGCATATATTAGTCTATTTTGAATTTCTTCATGCAAAAGAAGACTACCTCAACTGATTTCAAATCATTCATTTAAATGGAGAAGTTAGGTTTTCACCCTAAGAAAACAATGGTCTTGAATCCAGGGACTTCTATGGCTCTGTAGTGTGGCATGGTGTAAACTCATTGACTTGTTCATTTTGATAGATGAACATGTTAAATTACCTTTAAATGAAGATATTCTTTGAAATGTATTGTTTGAAGCATTCCTTTGGTTGTCTTGCCTTGTGGAAAATTTTCTTCTTTTGCATTGTCTATATTATTTGTAATGTTTTGATTGACATGTTATCTTTGATTATATCCAATACATCAGACCATTATGTATTCTTAAGACTCTTGGGGTCTGGAGATGGGTTTTGGATAGTGCTTGGTTTAGGGATGGGGGGAGGGATGGGACTCCCCCATAAAACTCTTTCTTAAAAAAAAAAAGATATAATGATTTAAAATATAAATATTGTAATTAATTAATTAATTGTGATGGAAAAAATTTTGTTCAAATATTAAAAATAAAAATTTCATTCATTCTTACAATATCCCATTCCTATAGCCCCATCCAACCCATCCAATAACCAAACATACCCTAATTTTTTGTCCTCTTTTCTTTGTCCCATATTTTGTATGAACATTTTCATTGCCCTTTCAACTACCCTAGCATGTATTTTTTTAATGTTGATTTGAACTTTTTTCGTTATTAGTGAAAAATCAACTTTAAAGCCTCTTAGTTTTGCTTGGATAGTTAGGGATTTTTCTGACCATAGTTATGTAAGAAGACTTTATTCTGAAACTTGAACAAAATGCAATGTTACACTTGATGCGGTGTTAGCCAGGCCTTGATGGGCTCATAGTTCTTGACCATAGCTTCAACAATATGGTTAGCAATCTTCTTGGGATCAAAATTTTGTTTTTTTTTATGCTCTGCTTAATAAAGTTCTCATCCTTCTTAGGGTAGAATAATTTGGAAACAAGTGACAGTTATGCATTAGTTGTTGTACAATATGGATAGAGGTGTTGTGTATTGCAAAACTTTCAAATAAAAATTCAAGTACTGTGGGGTATATATTTTGATATTCTATATGTTTCTATTTATGTGCATCTGAAATGCAAGATTGTTTAAAAGCCCTTGCAAACGTGGGTATTTGCTCATATACCCCATAAATCTTTTATTTTTATTTTTTTGATACATCTCTGCTATAACTTCAATTTAAGTGGCTTTAGTGGTTAGGGTATCAACCAAATTAAAATATAAGTTATCTAGCTATGACTTGTAATAAAAGTGAAAAATACCTGTCCTTCCATCCATTTATTTGCATGTTAACCACAAGAGCATATCATTAGAAATGAGAGTTATTTCCACAATGTGCATGCATTTTGAAAAGGTGAAAATGAGGATACATTTGAATATGCATATCCTTTTAAATGCAAGTAACTACTCAGTCAACAGATGTCTTTTTAATATTTAAGAGACAGATTTAAGAGTCAAAATTAGTTAATAAATCAAAAGACACAATTCAAATAGAAAGGTATTTTTGCAAAGGTGTTGTCTTCTTGAATAGTGGTACTCGTGAATTCCCTATGTAAAGGGCTTGTACAAATAATTAAGAGTCATGGAAAACTTTTCAGCAATTCTCCCTTCTCCATAGTTTCTTGCACCTTTCCTTCAATTTGCCACAAGAAGTTGGAGAAAAACCAGACAATTTTGTTGTTCCTTGAGTCTAGTTTGTCAAATTCCGTAATATGGTTTAAGGAATTCGATATTGGATTCATTGTATTTACATAGACTATTTGTGTTACCTTCTACACACAATCTGTTAGGTGTGAATCAAGCCTTGAGAAAACCGACAATGCTCCTTGAGACCTTATACAGTATACATGGTTTTGTTTAAAGAATAAGAAGAAAACTTTTGTGGCCTTACAAGAAGAAGAGAGTCTACTATAGGACAAAAGGAAGGATGGAAGATTGAAGAATAAGTGAAGTATATTCATTGAATTCAATTTCGGTTCTAGGATTTCACGATAGGTTTTGGAGATAAATGAGCAAAAATGCTTTTTATAGATCAGTAGTCAATTTTTTTCAGAGGCATACAAGCCAAAGCTCCTATTAGAAATCTCTTCTAATTCAGCCTCAATAGAAAGAATCACATCAATTTCTTTAGATGCAAATATCAGACCATGTGCATGAACATAGTCTTCGGTGTCCTTGTGTAGACATACGTCTCAGATATAAGTAGCTGTATAACTCAGAGTAGGTTGAAGAATGAAGCAATATGTTTTCAGTGCAATGATGATGATCTTTACATTCATATTATTATTTGCATCATGTAAAAACATGCCCATTGCAATCTGTTCATTCTTTCATGTTAACAAGATGCAGATAAAACATTTAATGCCAAGTTTAAAATTTTTGTTCATGAAATTAAAGATATAGCTTGCTTTGTACTTCCCTTTTATGGATGTTGAATTTAAAATTTATAGGCATAGGAACAAAATCAAGTATTGGAAATAACTAAATAAACTTCAAGGGCTTTTGACTCCCATAGCTTTACCTTCATGTTTGGTTTAGTGCAATCACCAAATTAGTCTGGTAATGTTAACTTTTGAAATGGGGTGACCACATTTGTTTTCTCAAGTTGAATACATTAAATCTTTGGAATTTTCAATCGGAGCATAGTTCTAAACTGCCGAAGTTTTTACTATTATGATTGTATCATCGATTGTTACCATATTTTGTGCCAAAGTCACTTTGTTTTCATTGGTTGCTTCTTCCACATAGTTACATTGAGTGTTTGTTCTGCAGGAAACAATATTCTTTGATCTTCTCTTTATAATACAACACTATGTACTCTATCCTGCTAAGAAGGAAGACCGTCTTAATGATATTGCCCCGCTATTGAAGTCAGCTGACAAATCTCACGACTCACACGCGGCCAATGTTTAATATTGTCATCTGTTGAACTGTGCATATATTTTTTGATTGAAAACTTGAATTGGATCGACAGCGAGCATCAAAGCTGTGGCTGTTTATACAAGAGCTTGTAGATTGCAATTTCACAAAGCATGTAATGAAGTGGTGTGTTTGTTTTTCTTCAGGCAAATTGTCCGTATGCTGTGTTTATAAACGCCTGGGATGTTAGAAATATTGATGAATAAATATTGATGAATTTATGTGAAAAGTAAATTACTTATCAGTCGCTATTGATGGCAATTTCCACAAAGCATGTAATGAAGTGGTATGTTTGTTATTCTTCAAGCAATTGTGTGCATATCCAATGTTTATAAATGGCTGAGGTGTCAGAAATATTGGTGAATTTATGTGAAAAGTAAATTACTTGTTAGTCGCTATTGATTACTCTTAATTTTTTAATTGTCAAATAACCCTTTTTTTTTGCCGATTTAATCTGTTGGTCATTTCTTGTCTCCGTGATTTTTTTTTTTCCTTACAAATTTTGAAAATTCTGGGTGCTATTTATGGAAGTTGGCATTATTCAAGATTTAATTTTTTCTGAAATCTAGTAATTAGACATTGAATATCTAAGTGAATAGATGAATTGACCTCTTTACAATGATGATGTGAAATTGATATCAAGAGTTTTTAGTATTTATTTGTTTCCAAAATTTAGAAAATAAATTGACAGATGGTTGATGAAATCAACAGGTTCATTATGGTAAAAGAGAAGATATTTGAAGTTAAGGTGTGAACTGTGTTGAGATGATAATTTGGTTTTGTTTTCAACTCTTTCTTCACTGTTATTTTGGTTATAAATTCAAGATACTTGATGAGGCATGAAGGAGAAATCAAAATAATAGTGCAGAAAAAAAATTAATGTCAATATTTGAAAAATGAAATCACATAGAATGGAGATACTGATGAAGGAAAACAAAATATACTAATTTGTTTTTTTTTTTTTTTTTTTGAGATTGGGCGACAAGCGCCAACTCTCAGGGGCGTACGCGTGGCGGGGGGATTGCCTACAACGTCCTCACCCTCTTTGAAGGGGGGAGCGCGGTTCGGGGGGATTAAACTCACGTCTCCTCCCACGAGGGGACCTGAGGTACCGCTGGGCTACAAGCCCTTTGGCAAAATATACTAATTTTTGAAATTTATTTTCAAAGGAAACTCTCCCTCTTTAAGCTTTTCAAATCATTAAATATTATTCTTTGAGTTTTTCATATATTTAATACTTCTTTTATTTTTAAAATATTTATCTTTAAATCTATAAACGAATAATAATTACGAATTTGTCTTTTGGTGTTTACTCATGGGGATGTGCTCGATGAGTTCTGCTCTTAAACTGTTTGCAAGCTTGCAGGGGTTGAATATCCAAGGACACAAAATGAAGGGGTGACTTTGTCACCTATGCTAGGGCACTTGCATTAGGGTGCAAAAGAGTGAGCTTAGCTCCACTTATTGTTTAGCATGCATAATATTAACTTATGGTTAAATCATCTAAAGAGTCACCCCATTTTTTCGATTATTCCGGTTTGAGTTACTAAACTTTTAAAAAATTTAAATTGGGTACTCATGCATATTTAAGTCACCGGCTCTAACTATGTTAACGGCAGTTCGACGTGTCATAATATATTTCACAGTTGTGACACATCATCATGCCAAGTTCATTGACACGTGGTGGAGTTTTTTTTTTCTTCTTTGCTTCAAAACACTTTTTCCATATTCTTTTCCCCTTGTACGTCCCAACATCTTTTTGAAAAATCATAATACTTTATTTCTCTATCGATAATAAACACTTTCATGATAATATCATCAAGTTAAAGGGGTCCAGTAGAGGTCTAGTTTATTCATGATTCTCTCCTAGTCCATTCATTTGGATTTTGGTGAGTTCCTTTTCATTTGTATTTGGAAAGTGAAATGAGTTAGAAGCTTGTTCTGCAAGTCAATTTGAAGTTGTGGTTTCATTTGTATTTGGGTTTTGGATTTGTAGCAAAGTTAATTATTCTTGTATAACCTAGTTTGTTTTGAATGGGACAAGCTTGTTATTTAATTTTTTTAATCTCAAAGCACAAATTTGTTTCAGTTCAGATATTTAAAATATATTTATTAATATAATTATTATATTTAACATGTTATAAATAAATTAAAAAATATATAATTTTCAAGGTATTTAGGTGAGTGAAATGCAAGGAACTTTTTTCTTCTTCTATACTTTCTGTCTTTTTCTTTAATAAGTTGTACGAGTGATTTGATTTAGTACACTAATCCAGTGTTGACCCTATGTGTGCCAACATATTTTATATATAAAAAAGGTTTGAATATTTCATGGGTAAAGATTGGGAAGAATAAACTTTATGAGAGTATAAGTGTAATTTATTTGAAAGATCAGAGTATTTTTACAAAAATACCAACATCGTATAGATTAAATATAAAATAATTAAAAAAAAAAGGGGATAGCAATTGTATAAGAAAATACGAAGGAAACACTCGGAAAGTTGAAACAATATTAAACACTAAAAAATTATTTTATTACTTATGTAAAAATTAAAAAGGTGTTTGTTTACTCTTTTTAAAATTTTATGAAGATTGTTAAGAAGGTTGGTTATGTTAAGATTTGCAATGAAAGAGATTCTTTTTTCTTTAAGTAAATAATTTATTTTAATTGCTTAAATATTTATTATAAGGATGGTTTTGTCATTTTCAAAGTTTTATTTATGACGGAGTGATTAAATGAATTCTATTAAGGTGGTGTTTGGTTACAAAGAATAGCAAGAAAAGGAGTGGAAGAGTAATAAAATATCTTCTTTTTTTTTTTTTTTTTTTACTCTAATTATTCAATGTAAGTCACGAATCTCATTCTATTTTTTCCAACTAAACATTATTTAAAATTTTAATTTGAGGGTGTTCCGGAGAAACAAAGTCAAAATTTGGGTTTGATGAGAAGAGTAACAGGAAGAGTTTATTTTTTACAAGAATAAATTCTTGAAAATCACCACTGCACTTGTACCCTTCTAAAGTTTAGATTCATGTCTATATCTAGACCACTTAATTACCTATTATCATTAAATAAAACAAAATGAAATATCTTCTCTATCTTTTCTATTTTATAATTAAAATTTCACATATATTTCTGTTGCAGCTATAATTAGCTCATTTACAAGACTGCTTGTTGCACTTTTTAAAATACATTTATAGTTTTTAAAATATATTTGTTAATATAATTATCATATTTAAAATGTAATAAATAAACTTAAAAAAAATATAAATTTCAAGGTATTTAGGTGAAATCCAAACCTAGCCTTTTTTTTTTTTAATTTTATAAAATGTAAGATAGCACATTTTATATATAAAACAATTGGGGAAAATGAACCTTACGAGGGTATAAGTGTAATTTCAGAGTATCACAGGGAAAATATACGTGACAAATGGGTTTGCTTATTCCGGAAAAGGGGTACCTTTTAAAAAGATAACAGGGGAAATTACAGTACAGTACTTACCTTTCAGAGTAAGAGTTGGTGAAGAACTATAATTTCAAAAATAGACTTGAAACTTGTGTTATTTATTTATTTATATATTTTTCTTTGCCTTTAAACCCATTGGTTTCCACTTTCCCGGGGGCCGGGCAAGGCCTCAAAGTCTCAAGTTTCCATGGCCTCACTGCCTCTTCGTTTCTTCAAGATTATGATTGGGAATTTCAGGGATGCCATGGTAATCGTTTTTCTCTTCATCGTCTTCTTCTTCTTCTTCTTCTTCTTCTCTTTTCCACATTGTCTTTTCAAGTTTCCTTTTGTGTTTTTCTTTCCTGCTGCTTTACTTTTCAGTTTGTAGTTTGGGAAGCAAAAGATGACAATGTGATGCATCAATCATCATTTGTGTCCAGTTTGGTGGTGTTTCATAGTTAAAACTTTCAATGCTGAGAATTTTTTTTTAGTTCGAGTTATTGTCTATGTTTTTGTAATTTTAGTTAAGCTTCCAGTTCAGGACAACATCTGCATTTCATTTTTTTTTTCTTTACTGTCAGATTTTCTGGTTTTTGTGGCTGCTTGTTTCAGTTAAAAAGCAAAACATGACAATGTGATGAATTAATCATCATTAATGTTAGCAATGTGTTTTCACAGTTTACAATTTTTTTTTTTTTTTGTTAAAGATTTGAAAGAACTTTCTCTCTTCTGATTGTCTAAAGTGTTTCATCATGTTTTCTGATACTAATTAATCTTGTTGTAGTTCATACCACCTATATGTGTTGGAACTCTTGAAGGCTTGCTTGATGAGTACTGTTCCATTGAGGATTCAAATGGACATTTTTGGGAAGTTAAGTTGTCTTTGCTAAATGGTTCTATGGCTTTCACAAATGGGTGGAGAGATTTCGTGTTGGATCATTCAATAGCGGTTGGAGAACTTGTGGTATTCGAGTACGCTAATTCTGGGACAAAATTTCATGCCCAAATTTTCGGTACAAGTGGTGCAGAAAGAGTGAACTTAATTCAGCCTGAAAATTGTCAAGAAGAGTTTAATTTGGACAAAACTTTTCGAAGATCATCAGTAAACAATGGCTCTGATCTTCAGGATCAAGAGAAGAAAGAAGAACTAGAAATGGCTGAACAACGTTCAAGATGCAGCAAAGATGATCGTAAAAGGAAAAGTGTCAAAGTCGAAACACATGATGAGGAGATACATTTGAATAGAATAAAATATAGGAAACTTACAGAAACCGATTTGCTTTATCTCAATGATAGTGTTAAGAAAGAACTAGAAGAGAGAAGGTTATGTTCTGCTTCACCCAGCATTGGATTGTTTTCGAAGAACTTTGAAAGTAAGGTTACTGATGAATGCAAAAGCACACCAAAGAAATCCCAATTTTGTGATGATAAGTTTGAGCCACCAAGACCTCTGGTCTCTGCAACCGAGTATAAACCACCGATGCGAGCAGTTGACAAGGAATCTTGGAAAAATAAAGAAGTACACAAAACTTATTCCAGAGACTATCAGAAAACAGTAAACAATGGTATTCCTAAAAATTCTGGACATCGTAAGGTACATGTTATTGGAAAACATGCTCATAAACTGAATTCTGAAGCTGTATGTGGAAGATATTTTGGTGGTGTAAAGACTAAAATTGTGAAACAAGAACATTGTCCTGATCCTGATACCCAACCTGGCAGCTTCCGAGCTCCAATTAATGTGGACAGTAAAAAATCTGACATCAAAAAGATGTTTCCTGTAAAATGCTCGAAAGTATACCAGAAAACTCAGTTGCCCGGCAATAAAATGCTTGATAAAAAGGTGCATACACTGGAAAGAGGTGTCATGAGACCCATCAAGTCTCATAAGGCAGCTGCCGAACTCACTGAAGCCATTGACAGAAGAAATAAAAATCTGTCAAGAGGCATTCTCAGTAAATATCTTCTCACAGAAGATGGCGTTTGTCACATTGTTGATGATGATTCTATGACGGAACCAGGAGTGAGGAGAAGCACTCCTGTTGAAATTCATGTGGTTGAAAAGAAGGCTAGTGCATGTCGAGATGGGGGAGCAATTATGGCTCAACAAGTTGCTTTAGGAGGATCTTGTTGTCAAGATGGACACAGAAATCATATGGCACTAATAAGGAAGAAAAAATATGATCACCAAACCAAATCAAAGTTGGATTACTTAGGTTTGTGCATTGAATCCCATGTAAAGTTCCAAATGATCAAATAGTTTTGTTGTTCTTGTTTTTATGTATTCTAACTAGAACATCTATGTCTCAGGAACTTCATCTGAGAACTTAATTGTTGTTACTGGAAAGAAAAAAGGACATGATACGATGAAGGGTAATACTCGTGGATCATGACTTGTATATATGTGCATATCATAAGTGTCAATTTACTGCAAATAAGTTAAATTTGTATTAACTTCTGAATTGTGAGCCTTATCATGTTGGTATTTATTTTTACTTTAAGTTTTATTGTTATTATAGGAAAGGCACCCAATGCATTACAGGGAGATCATGGAAACATGGTTATCCCCAGTTTCAGGAAGAAAAACTGCGTTATAAAATGTGAGGAATTGAATTCACTTGACCTTCGTCGCTCGAATTCCATCGATATCAGATTTTCATTCCCAGTCAATTCTCTGCGGCTGTTGGTCAGTGAATGTTTAATTTCATCCTATTTTGGCTTTATTATGTTGCTTTATTAATTGAGCAAGTAGTGTTGTTCAAGATGGGCGCTTGTTTTTTATGTCCTTCGAATGTTGGTTCTTCTTTTTTTATAGTTCTATATCTGTATATTTTGAAGTGTCATTTTGAATTGAAGCTTTCTTTCAGCCAATTTGATATTTGTTTTTTATAATAGATCACACATGTCAATCTGCACATATTGCTTGCTAGATTTACACTATCATTGGGACTTCCAATTTGTTCTAACTTCTTTTGTACAGAATTTTAAGTAATTTAAATTTCTTTATGTCTCAATTTAGAATACGTGCAATTCTTTCTCTATACTCGATGTTGGATCAGTTATCGCTATGTATTGTTTAACTTTGTTGTGATTGCCATTACTCAACTACATGCTTTATGTCCTTCTATTCAAGTATTAATCTTTTTGCCAGAACTTTACATTTTGGTTCATTGTTTTCTTTAGCTGCCATCATGCACATTTCAATGTACTCATTCCTTGACATTTTAATTACCTTTATACACAGTGCAAACCTTAACTATTTCGACGTTCACCATAATATACTAAAGCACAAGTCCTTACTGTCAAAGATTGCCCATGGAGAAGATAATGTGACTTTGCCAACTCTAAAAGCTTGTTTTATTAGGCAAATTCATTACTCTGTTAACCTACGAATAAGATTCTTATAGAATTGATCATATTATCAGCCTCTTTGTCAGTAATCTTTGTCGAATTTTTACTTCAGCTTAGTTTAAGATATCATTTTCACTGCATCCTTTACAACTTAATTTGTTGATGTTAATATATATTCTTCTTAATGGGGGCATGCAACAAAGCTGAGCCAATACAACGTATATCGACCAATTTGCTAAGCTAATTTTCTTTGTTATCGAAATTGATTTCGCATTCTTTTTTTTTTTTTTTTTTTCGATTTTGGATAAAACTGGCATTCTAACTTTGGTTGATCTGCAGGAGATGCCCGAAAAATTGCCATTTTCTCTTGGACGAACACCGCATAGTAGGAAAGTGATTATTCTCAAGGATCCGTCAATGAGACTTTGGCCCGTACTTTATCTTGAGGACATGAAACACATAACTAGTGGCTGGAAGGAATTTGCTGCAGCAAACAAAATTGGTCGAGGTGATACTTGTGAGTTTGAACTCATCAGTGAATCAGAATACATACTTCAAGTTCAAATCACTAAAAAGTAAACACAGTCCTTGTTCTCTCAACAAATTGTTCCCTTTCAAGATTTTCAATATAATATTATTCCTGCTGTTAAGTTTCATACTGATATTCATACTGTCTTTCATGCAATATTGCAATGAAGTGACAGATACATATGTATTGTGGAAAACCATTGCATTAATGCTGAACACAAACCAAAACACTTTGAAATTCTGACAAAAAATGGTTTGTTACTGTTGAACAAATCAAAGTATTTCTGGAATGCGACACATTCTATTCAGAAATATTCTGTTTACATTTTCTATTTTTCTTTGGCATGTATCTGTTGTTCTAGACATTCTTACTGAGTTGTTCTTTATTGGTTATCTAGTTCAATATCACATTTATACAAATATAACCCTGTAAATGTTGTAAATACAAATTTTGTAAAGATATGTAAAAATGATAAAAGTTTTTGCCGGGGTATGTATGAAATAATGAAAGAGGAAAAAAAATATGTTTGATTGGCGATATGGCAATATCTCGTAAGGGTGGAATAAGTTATTCTTTGCCTTAATTTCTAGGTAAACTGGTTTGGATCAATTTTTTTATTTTTTTTGGTAAAGCCAAATTGAAAATTTATTAAACTCAAACTAATTAATAAACAGAAGAGATAACAACCAAATCAGGAAACAGCTAACACAACAAAGAACACAAGCATAACAACTTGCACAAACAATTAAAATGATCTCATCTACTCAACTGCCTATATCACCAATGACACCCAATCAAAAACAGGAGGAAAATCTCAGTCACATTGATCTCCCATTAAGCCATACTTCACTCAGAGGCGTCCACCAATCAGTAGTAAACTTCTCTCCAACATTCAATCAGGCCATCAGCAACATCAACAGATGTCTCCCAATCACCAGCCACTGTCAACTAACATAACTACCTTAATTCAATCAGCGCCTATATGGGAAAAAGAGTTCCCTGTTTTCTGGTGCTCTCTGAGAGAAAATTTCAAAAAAAAAAAAAACACAGTGCTACCTACTTAGAAAACAGCTTTGGCCGGGGAATCATAAATGCTCTGAATACCATAACAGCAACACCTCCCTTACCTGTCTGAACACCTCATCTGCAATCAAATTTTTTCTCTGGAAAATCACCCAATTCCTTGCCCTCCATAACAAGCAGAAATTGTTGTCCTCCTCATTCTTGCCAATAAAGTTTTCCCATTAGCTCTCCTCAATAACCAACTGATTTCTCTGGTCCAAGTAAAAGGCCTTCTATATATATATATATATATTACAACCTTCAACACTTTAGACAAAAGTTCCGGAGAAAACTTGCAGTTATCAGAGCTGACAACCTTCCATGCATACAATCTATTCCTTGTCAGTATTGCTCAATGCCAAGCAAAAAAAACAAATGAATGTCTTGGGACATTACATTGAGACCACACCAGTCTAGCCCACAAAATTCTCTGCTCAGGTTGTGTTAGACTCCTACAAACGCTCCCACACTAAGGGCTTGTTTGGATGAGGGTTTTTGGGGGTAGGGTTACTAAGTAACCCATGTTTGGCTTCATGGTTTTTTGAGGGTAGGGTATTTGGGGGTTAAATGGAGGGTTGGAAAACCCTCCAAAACCCCCATTTTTCAACCCTCCAAATTAGGGGGTTTTGGAGGGTTGAAAATTCTTTGACCAAAATACCCCTGCTCAATTTATATTATTACAAACATGCCCCTTAGCATAAATTAGATTATGTTGAATTTTTTTTTTTGACCAAAATACTCTTTTTGAATTTATATTATTACAAACATGTCTTTGAGCATAAATTAGCATAAATAATATTATATAGGTAAAATTAGCCCAAAATACAATTTATAGTTTCAAAAGCATTTTAGTAATATTCACATAACAAAGCCTAAATTCTCCTGTTTTCCCAAGCCTCCACAAAATGCAATCTACTGCATTTTCATTAACAGCAAAATTTTGTTTAAAAAAAATACGAAACTTGTACTACATTGGAATCCCAAGCATCTGGCAAAACCCATCTTTTATCCTTCCAATAATCTCTAACACAAGCCTTTTTAGAGCAATAGTAGAACCTCTCAGATAAATCCATGGAAACAAATCCTCAGGGGATTGTCTTGAGCACCGTGGATCAGACCAGAAAGAGAACTGTCATATTTCCCTATAAAGTTGAAGAGAAATCAAATGGGGTTGACAAGAACCTCCATTGATCTATTATAATGACTCTCCATACTGAAAACTTGAGTTATCTTTTCTAAAACTTGATCTATTACAAGAACCTCTTCCCATCACCTAGTTTGTATTCAAAAAACTTTTTAACATCACTCCTAATCTTCAATAAATTCCTACAACTCCAGCCACTATCAGCTGTCTTGGTGATGACCCAAAAGCTCAACTTCTTCAGCTTATTTTTGATCACCCAAGTGGCCCATAGGGTGGGTTTTCCCTGCACAAGATCCCAAATGTGTTTAGTTAGTGCTACTTGGTTCCATATGTGCAAAGGTTTAATGCCCAAACCACCACTCATCTTGCTTTTACACACAACAGACCATTTAATCAACATACCCCTATTGCAATTCTTGGATCCATGCCATAAGAAAGACCTGCAGACCTTCTCCACTTCATGCACAATAGCCATAGGGAGCATAAACACAGAACACCAATATAATTGCATGCTAGTCACCACAAAATTGATCAACTGCAGTCTACCAGCAAAACAAATAGTGCCTTGGAAGTCCAATTCAAAACCTTAGCAGAAATCTTAGCTGTTAAATCATGGCAGTGAGCATTTGTTAACTCTACTCCAGAGAAATAAATCAAACTCTTCTGTAGATTAGGTTGCAAGCTTGATATATCCCGAAAATGCTGAAGAACACCTTGTATGATCTTAATTGAAGCAGAATCTCCATGGGAAAAGATAAACAAGTCATCTGCAAAACACAAATGACTCAGCTTCATTGCCTTGCATTTTTTATGGAACAATAAGCCACTACAAGTAGCTTTATACATTTTGAAAATCAAAGGTGAGATAATGTCCCCTTGCAGCAGCCCCTGCTTGCCAGGAAAATAACCCTCTGATTGCCCATTCACCATAATAGAAAACATGCATGATCTCACATCATTCATAAATAACCGAATGAAATGTGATGGAAATCTAAATGCCATTAACACCTCCTCCACAAAATCCCATGCAGCAGAGTCATATACATTTTGAAAATCAACTTTTTTAAAGCACAACAACGCCCTTTTTTCCTGTGATAGCCTCCCACCAATTCATTTGCTGACATAATAATTGTTAGACCAGGAATAAAAGCTGATTGGTTCAAATACACAATGGAATTCAACACAGTCCTCAACCTTCCAGCCAAAATCTTTGACATGATCTTATATAAAACATTGCATCAAGATATTGGTCTAAATTCATTCAAAGATTTCGCGCTAGCTGTTAGTTTGAATTCTATTAGAATTAACTCTATGATGATATTAATCTAGTCTGAATTCAAACTGAATTAAATGGTCCATGTCTCAATCAACAGAGTCTTATGTTAATATGTTAATCTTATTTAGTAATTTATATAATGATCTACTTAAATAAGTGGAGCTAATCCTTTGATGGTATGGGTTATATATAGAACAACACCACATATCCCCAATTTATTATCTCCTTAGAGGGGAGAGAACGGGATAGATTAGAAAAATCTCTTGCTTTTTCTGTGCATGTTTCAATTTCCTGTAGTGCAGATTTCAAGCTCTTGTCATCTTCTTAATTTTATTATGACTGAAGGTAAGTGATCATGCTTATGTAATATATTGATCGCGCACATTTGATGTCGGAATTAAACCGAAAATTCTACACTAGCAACCTTAGGGATTTGAGTAATAGATCTAGAATTGGTTTGTTTCAACATTCTCCCAGCTCTGAAATACTCCTCCTTTCACAGCCTCACGCACATCATGTCCCACAATATTCCATGATTTTTTGCAGAAATAACTAGTGAAACCATCTGGACAGGACCGGGACTTTTGTCATTTTTAATGCTCCAAAGAGCTGCTTTGATCTCCTGATCAGATACCCCACTGCACAATAAATCCCAATCATTTACAAACACCACCATCTAAACCTTCTTTATAATATTCTTTTGTTATTAACTCATGGCTACGACTACATATTAATTCCCATTAGTAGAAATATAGAGAAGAAATTAAAAAACGGTTTATTTTTTGGGGTTATTTGATGGTTTTGGATGAAGAAGGTTTTGGTTGACACAACTTTAATTTTGTCCAACTTAACAAAAATAGGAATTTTCCATGAAAATAATATTGTTTTTTTAATTAATTAGTGATCTTTGTTGTGGAAAAAACCCCATTTGCTGAGTTTGGCTGGAGCTCACTATCAAATCGAATACTTTATATTTTCTTGCACCATTTCTTTGATGATGCTTCATAAATTATATCATACATACGTTTTTTTTTTAGATTAGTGAATGAAAGGAATACAATATGAAGTTAGAATTAATAAAATAAAATATATATCATATGATATATAAACTCTCATATATATTATATATTTTGACGATGCGATAAGAACATGTCAATGACAACTCTCATATATATTATACCTTCATCTTGTGAGGGCCGTGAGATTTGATCTAGAGTCCTCCCCAAAATAAACACCTCACAAAAAACCCAATACCATATATATATATATATATATAAACAAATGGCAATTATAACTCCATCTTCTTATCTTTTCCACTGCAAAATAATCCAGCTACATTCATCCTTGCAACTTTTATAAGAAATAAGCAATAAAAAATTCAGCAAAAATACACCTTTTTCAATTTCATTGTTGCCGATTGTTGGTCTAAGTGGTACGGGGCCTGGGGTTGCTCAAGTAAAATTTCAAGTTCAACTCTTTGTGATGTATTAGTAATCCCCAAGCTAGGCTAGGAACCCATAACTTCTAAAATACCAAGATATCATAGGTTGAAAAACAAAACAATATGGCTGAAGTCTTAAAAATATTTTTTAGCTATTTAGATATTCTATAAATTAGTTAGATGAAAAAAATATAAAGATTACTTGCTACTCCTTGTGATACATGCTAATTTTAAAATTATATATATATATATAATTGAATCATTTTAAAATTAGAGCAATTATAGTCTTGATTCTTAATAACTGTTAGATAGGGACTCACCACCCTAACTTCTCCATAACAGCTGTTGAGGGGGAAGGTTTAGTATGGGTATATAAACTAGACGGAACTCACTCCCGCAGACGATGTGGGACTAATGGACCTGGTTAACCATGAGAGGGAGTGGGCACCAACTGAGAGGGTGAGGTGGAAAACGATGAGATACTAAGGCAAAGAAGCTTACGTGTGCAAAGGGCCAATACGTGCTTGATGGAGTTTGTTACAAATGACAGCGTGGCCAATGATAGCAAAGGGCGAGCACGTGTGCGAGGAAGACGATTACGCCAACAGGGAAAGGGATAAAAAGGGAAAGCAAGAGAGGGAGACAACATTAAACAAGAAAGGAGTTGGGCCTAGTTCCTGATGATGATGATGATGATGATGATGATGGATTGAAAATCATATTTCTGCTCTTTAATTAAGTGAAGAATCATGTGTTTTAGTTTGTTTTAGCTTGTTTAAACTCTTGTTGTTGAATTGGTGCTCTTGATCCATAACAACAATCTCTTTTAATTCTTTGTAATAAATAAGAAACAAATGCAGATGATAAATTGGCGCTTTGGAACAATATCATATGACACTTTCAGTGTTTAAGAAAATTTTTTTATATGATCACCAATAATTTTGTGCAATTTACTTCAAAATGAATTATTTTATACCAATGGTTTGATATGATGTATTTGATGTAGATAAGTTTTATTTTAAATTAATAAATCTAGGAAAATTTATTTAGATGTAATATATTGCACAACTTCATTTAACAATGTGTTTTAAAATGGATTATTTTGAATAGGATCTTTTTGTTTGTAAGATAATGCTTATCCAACTGGTTCGCGTATTAAAGAAATGAAAAATTACTAATTAGAAAAAAAGATTATATTTTGGTAGGTTAAGGGTTTCGACTTATTTCATTAAGGTTACCAAGTTTCAATTTGTATCAAAATGGTTACTACAATTTGATTTTGTTTCTCCAGAGCATCCATCCTCCACATGTCGACCGAAAAAAACACGGTCACCCTTATGAGTTCACGTCACTAGAATGCCACATCGGCATTTGTCCCCCCCCCCAGGGCCCATATCGGCATTTGTCCACTTCACCATGTGGCAAAAAATTATATTACGTGGACAAATGCGATGTGGCATCCTAGTGACATAGCCACATCAGGTGATTGTGTTTTTTCGGTCAACACATCGGCGAGGATGGATGTGATTGCTTGCGGGTCACTCTCGGAGAAACAAAATCAAATTGTAGTAACCATTTTGATACAAATTGAAACTTGGTAACCTTAATAAAAAAAGTCCAAACCTCCAGTAACCTACCAAAATATAATCTTTTTTTCTAATGCCGACTAGGCAAATTCCGGGACCCCCCAAATTATGGTCACTCGCCAGTAACCTCCCGGTGAAACAAAATCAAAAGTTAGTAACCGTTTTGATACAAATCAAAACATGGTTACCTTAATGAAAAAAGTTCAAAACTTAGTGACCTATAAAAAAATTAATCCGTTTTAAAATACATGAATAGGATCTTTTTGTTTGTAAGATAATGCTTATCCAACTGGTTCGCGTATTAAAGAAATGAAAAATTACTAATAGAAATTATAAAGGTAAGGGTAACTGTTTATAAATCATTGTAACTTTGCATTCTTCCCAGGCAATCAATCTAGCTAATACACTTTTTAGACCTTACTTATCTATTAATTTACTTTCAAGTCCTCATTGTTAATCCATCCCATTATTTTTTTTTAAATTCTAAAAACACCTTCAAAAATAAATTTTTTTCACCACCTTTTATCGCACTCTATAGCCGCCTCGATGTTAATGAAATAGGGAGGGCTCTTGGCCGATTGGCTTGTTTTATGTTAAATCTTCTCCATAGAGTGGTGATCCCATAGACTCGGGTCTGTGGGATCTAAAATGGAACCAAGACGTGGCCCACATCTCTTCTTTTAAAAAATATTTTTTTAAAATTACAGTAATTTTTAAATAATAAAATAATTAAAAATTAAAAAATAATTAAAAAAAAAGATTTGGCTGCACATCGACCACCTCTCGGTTTTACATTAGATCCCTCGGACCGGACCTGATCATTTCACCTCCATAAAAGGTTTAGCTTCTAGATAGGTGTGAATATATTGAAATTCAAAGATGATGAAAAGGGAAAGTACGTTCGAAATTAAAGGCCAAAAAAAAGGTTTTTTTAGTATTTTTTAGGGCTGTAAACGAGCCAAGACGTTTGTTAAAAGCTCAAAGGCTCGGCTCGTTAAGGGCTCGGCTCGGCTCGTTCGTTAAGTTAAATGAGCGATTCTCAAGCCCGATTATTAAGCTCGTAAAATAAACGAGCCGAGCCTGAACACCATCAAGCTTGGCTCGTTAAGGCTCGTACTCATTTATATGAATCATTAAAAGCTCGTTTATATGAATCGTTAAAAGCTCGTTTATATGCTCATTTATATAAATCGTTAAAAGCCCGTTTATATGAATAGTTAAAAACTCGTTTATATGAATTGTTAAAGAACTTGTATAATATATCAATTAAAGCTTGTTTATAAGAATCGTTAAAAGACTTGTTTATCATCTCGTTAATAGCACATTAATAAAAATCATTAAAGCATTTATTTATAGTATCAATGTATCATATACATTTACATGTTTATTTACAAAAATTTATGAATAGAATTATTTATAGTATTATTATCGAGCATATATACGATAATAATATTATAAAAACTATAAACTAGTTTTATTTTCCACTAGACTTTTTGAAATGATGCAAGATAGCATAAATAAATAAAACGTTTTTAATTAATTTTATAATTTATGAAGAATTTTTTAAAACTCTACTTAGACGAGATCACTGATCTGGTGAAACCATGAATTAATGAATTTTTTATTGTTTATTGTTTTGTAGGAATTATCAAGCTATTGAGCATAGATAGCTTGATGATTGTAACCCTTATTCATTTTGTTATTATTGTTTAACCAGGCTTTTGACAAGTTTGAACTCGAGCCGAGCTTTAAATGATTCTCGAACTCAAATCGAGCTGAGCCGAGCCTGCATTAAACAAGCCTCAATGATATTTTATTTAATATAAAAATTAAAATTAAAAAAATTATCTAGCTTAAATGATCCAACGAGCCGAGCCCGAGCCTCATTAATGAAACTTGAAATAAGCTCGGTTCGAGCTCGAGCTCGATCAAAATAGTAACGAGCTGAGCTTGAACATAGCCAAGCTCGGCTCGGCTGGGCTCGTCTCGTTTACAGCCCTAGTATTTTTGTATCAAAATTACCTGTGTTAGTTAAAGCTTATGTTGAAAAGTAAAATTTCAAAAAAGTAGGGATGGATTGGAGATAACAAAAATTACAAGAATCATCCGGAGATCTTGTGATTTTTGAAGAATTAATAATAATAATAATAATAATAATAATATTATTATTATTATTATTATTAAGGAAAGCAACACTAAACCCTCAAAAAATTCTCACTTTGTTTTCCTGTCCCTAGATTTTTTTTTTAAAATATCATTTAAACATTTTTCTTTTAAAATTTCTTTTTTACTTTTAAATGCAATACAACATAAAATAACTAATTTGTGTTTTGGTTCCTTAGGCTTCCTTAGGGCTCTCGCCCACTCTCCTTTGATTTGAGGATCATTCAAGGAGAGAAGTATCTCATTAACAGTGGCAGAGGTGAATAACAGACTTTTGCTAGTCCGGGGAAGTTTTGGTATTTTCTTTAAAAATATTGGATTGGATAGTAAATAGCCAAAAAAAAAATTGAAGGAATCAATGTTACTGAAAAAGCCAGAGGATTGTTTAGTAATTTTCCCTTCTTGTTGTTGACCTGTTGTTCCTATTAAAGCACCTTTAATAATACTTGCTTGCCGCCAAAGTAGAACGCCATCTTTTTTAGTCAACCATGAACCCTCTTCTCCAAGCATCCCATATATATATCTATATATATATCATCCATAAGACAATAAGCACATCATAAGTGAAGAAGAAGAAGAAGAAGAGGAGATGAGAAGAGAAGGGAGGCAACATGGGATGGTTATAACTCACATTGTCATCTCACCACCTTTCAGCTCAAACCCAAAGTCTAGAATCTTAAACAAGCTTGAATCTCCGGTGATCACCGGAGTTTATGCCAAGGTATCTTCGAAGCCTACCAACCACTCTAAGTTCACAGGCCGATGTTCCAAAACCATGTGCTCTGCTTGCCATCTCCGGCCTGCATGCAAATCCAAGGCCAAAGCTAAAGGCCACCGTAAGTTCAGATCATTGGACTTCGCCGGAGTTTTGGATTATCATGATGATAATGTTCATGATGATGAAGATGACGACACCACGTTGATGATGGAATAATATCTGGTGAAGGTGATTGCAAAGGTGATGATGCTGATGATGATGATGATGATGATGATGACAAAGAATAGTTCTTTCTATGGAATATATCAGTTGGGTTTTTGTTATATGCTTCTTTTTCTTTATTTTTCCTTGGGCTTAACGTTGGGAGAAGAAATTTATATCCAGTAATCATTTATGAATCTTCAAATTTATGGTTGTCCTATTGTTTTTTGTTTTGATTTATTTATGAAATTATTAAATTTATGTTGATGTTTCAAATGGACATATAAACTCGGCGCACAAACCGAAAATTGAACTTCCGCTCTTGCCACTTGGTGACATAAATTTAGACCTCAAACTCATATTTACCACCGCAAATCTATTATCATGTTTTAATTTTCTATACTACTAGATGCTCTTGCACCAATTGCTCGTTACCAAATGATTATCAATTTTCTGCCAAATTTTATGCATAACGATTGAGGAAAATGTTTAAGTTCATTTGGGATATTTTGCTCAGTTCTTTTTTATTTAAAAAAAAAACTGCATGTCAAATATATCCCAGCAAAATATAAAGTCATGCATGTATTATTATAATTTTCTCCCTCATGTTATATATGCGAAAAAACACTCAAATTGTATGTATACAACAATTATTAAATTTTGAAGAATACATTGTATTTTATATTTTTTATAAAGTAATTAAATATTACAATTAAATATTACAATTTATACCCAAAGGAGAGTATTATGGAGTCCTTACACTATGATATCCTGGGCGGGGGTCGCAGTGGCCAGTGCGGCGGAAACCTCGGTGGTTGTGGCGGAGGCGCCGCGAGTAGACCATTGTACACACGCTTTTGTCCCCAAGTTTAAGAATGTCTTCCGTGGAACAGTCTCATGTGGTCGAGGATCTCTTTCGCTCATGCTGTTAGCCCTTCCAGAGATCTGATGATGAATGGCGGCACGGTGTCAACGGTGGCAACCTCAGAAGATGCGGACCAAGCGGAGACGGTGCAACATTGGAGACCAAAGCACAACCCTAAATACAAGGAGACTGCTTCGAATGTTTCTTCTTCTCACTGTCGTTCTTAGCCAAGTGGAACAAGAGACCTCAGACACCTCCGACGTGAAGTCACTGCCTCTGGTTGACGCACAAGACATTAGAATGTCGCCATCTCTTTCGCTCATGCGTTCGACACATGGCTACCGGATGTAGGGTGGAACTTCATAAACCACCAGGACGGAGAAGAGTTCCTCCTAGAGCAAGGGAGGGACACTCAACATCGGATAGGAATGAAGGAAATTTGGTTGGCGTCATCTGAGAGAGGTCGAACCCACCTCGCATGTTGTAGTCTCACATTTCCTTATCATTAACACAGGAGACTTTAAGGCTTCGGAAGGACCTGGGGAAGATCATAGTGCTGGATGTCATCTCAAGGCTATAAAATGAGGAAATCCTCTTGAAACTCTTCCCGGGGGCACTGAATACACCAAGAGTAGATGCAGTTTAGACCTTCCGGGGAAACTCATACCTTGCCACACTAAGAAGTGAAGAAGAAGCAATCAAAGCGAGCAAGGTTGGCGAGCTCAGCATCCCATCGCAATTGGGTCCTTGTACCCTTGCCATCACTCCTTGGTTAGCTGAGGTAGGATCGGTGGGTTCAGCCAGTGGGAAAGGTCAAGTACTGCTAATATGGAACTTGCCGCTGCATGCATGGACATGGCCGATGTTGGTTGAGATGTTAAAGCCAATAGGCAGACTTGTCACCATTCCACAACCCAGCAAGCCTCACAAGAGCTTCTTATCAGTGATCTTTAGGTGCCACCATTGGGCTGTGCTCCCTTATGAAATCATCCTCAGCTTTGGCATGAGGAAGTTTATCATCCTTGTCACAAATAACGAAGACCCTTTTCCGACATTCCGCAAGGATTTGGAGAAGTATGTGTGTCAGGCGGAGGCTCCAGCGAGGCTTTTCGACGGAGTCAAGAGCTCCCGTGGTCGCAACACGCAGAAAATTTCACGGGCAGAAAAAGGCAAAGAGGTGCTAGAAGTCAAGCAAGGAAGGGAGATTGTGGGGAAGGGCAGTGATTTCGAACGTAAACAGGGTGCTGAATGGTGACTGCGCTCTCAAATGCAAACGACCCGTCCGGTGAGGCAGCTCTTGGAACCTCAATAGGAGTAGTGAAATCGACCCAACCGAAGAGCTCAGCTCCCGGGGTCACTTAGAAGGCGACAGAGGACGCCCCAACCGATGATCGTCGACAAGGAGCGCTTTCTTCCGGACAGACAAAGGAATGGACCATTGGTCCAACGCTGTCTCGTTCACCCACCAGATTTTCGACGGTCACATCGGATAATACAAAGCTGCATAAGAATAGAGAGGAGACCGACAAGTATCCAAACTCAAATGCCATTGTCACTTAGCCATTGGCTAAAGCTGTCACAGATCAGGGGGCCACTTGTGAAATTGTAGGTGAAGGGGTGGCTCAGATGATGACAAGTGGCGTACATCCATTAAACCATGACACCGAAGTAGAATAAAAAAAGCTAGCACCCAATTCAGATTTTCAGCCCTCTTCTCATTTGCAAGAAATTGGCCAACCTATCTTGGATGGGCGGAGGGAGATGGGTCGAATAGTAGACATTGGGCTACCCCTTCATAGCATGAAACTCTTGAATAATTCTGAACTTAAGGACAATTTGAGGGATGTGGAGATTCTGGCCCATGAAAACTCTTTGGAAAAGGACTTTTTTTGTGATTCATCAAGAACCCCGCCCAAACTAAACCTCCCCCCTCCCCCCGCGAGGACCTTGGTGCTGACAAAATTTTGAAAAAATATTGGAAAATTGTCATCCAAATCTAAATGAGGAGGCCTATAATGAAAAATTGGAAATTTGGAAAGGAGAGAACATGGAGGATGTCAATTTGACAGGTGAGTCCCAACATGAAGATGGGAGATCTGGACAGGAATTGAATAGCACAGATAACGGGGAACTTCAGGATTCTGAGACTGATTTTGAAGAGAAAATCAGACGTTTGTTGCATACTGATAAGCCAAAAGAGCATATTCAAGGGACTAGACGGAGTGAGAGACAGAAGAAGCCATCATCCCGATGGATTGAGGAGGCCGGCTTCATACCACAACCCCCTAAATCAGTCAAGAGAAGGGGACTGCATCCACGAAACTGGACGGTACTTCTTCCTTCTTCTTATTATTGTTGATTGGACTGATACTCAATTAAATAATTATTGCAATGCTGGTGGTATTGTTTTTTAATCACTGTTGCATAGAGATAAGTGTTTTTTACATTTACGCATGTTTGAATAAAAAAGGACTGCCCCACAGGGGGATGTGGCAGAGACCGCTAATTAGGTCCATCCTCTTTTTAGAGACCTTTTAGTTTCCCCATGAATGTTATAAGTTGGAATGTTTGCGGTCAAGGAGTACCATCTAAGCGATTCCTCGTAAAGGATTTTCTTCAATTACATCATGCAGAAATTTGCTGCATTCCGGAGTCCAAACTTAGTGTGGTTAACCAAACTGTTTGGAGGACCATAGGTGGGACCTGATTAGACCAATTCACCTTTTCTCCAACATTGGGACCTGCTGGTGGATTAATTGTGGGTTGGAATAGTAACTTGTGTGAAGGGAGTTTGAGCCACCAAGGTTCTTTCTGCCTTTCAATTGAGTTTAGGAATCGTTCAAATAATTTAGATTGGGTATGTACCACAATTTATGGACCCAACGCGCGTCATCTAAAGCAAAGTTTCTAGGATGAGATCCGGCGTTGTCACCCAGGACCGAATATCTCTTAAGTAATATGTGGTGATTTCAACTCAATTTCGCTATTCATGACAATCTACAAGGTAATCCCAACCGAACGGACATAAAACATGTCCAAGCACTAATTAGGGATATCCTCTTAATCAAACCACCTGTTTTTAGAAAATAGTTTACGTGGACTAATGGACAAGAAAATCCAATTTGGATTAGATTGGATCTTTTTCTTGTTAATTCACATTGGTTTGCGCTTTTCCCAAAGCTTCTCAAAGTTGTCTACCCCGTTTAGGGTTAGATTATGTCCCTATTAGACTACAATCCTGGGTACACATTTCTGTTGTCCACCCCTTTCGATTTGAGCAAGCATGATGTTCGGCGGGAGGATATGATGATCTTATCAAGGAGTAGTGACATTTTCCCTAACTTCAGGGTTGTGGTGCCTTGGCTCTTGCAAAGAAAGTTTTGAGGATTCGCAAGAGACTTGAGATTTGGGCAAATTTTGAATTTGGTTCAATCAAACTAATGAAATTGACATTGCTTCATGAAATGGAGGTCTTTGATTTAGCAAAAGAATCCCGCACCCTCACTAGTGAGAAGACTAATAGGGATGTTTCCCTAAGAACAAACATAGGGTTGATCCTGAAACAAGAAGAGATCTACTGGAGATAAAAGGCGAGAGTGACATGGTTAAAGGAAGGAGATGAAAATACCAAATTATTCCATTCCATTGCCAATGGCCGAAAGAATAGAAACTGCATCCCATTGGTGCAACAGGGTGAGTGTAGATTGGAGACTAATAGAGAGATAGGGAATGTACACACCTTATATTTTAAGGATTTTTATGGCAGTACGCGCAAGTGGATGTTACACATTAGTGGGCCATGCCTGTTGGGCCCCAAAGCTTCTTGCAACCTGACGTCTTTAGACATCCTCTTCACTCAGGAGGAAGTGAAGGCTGTTGTGTTTGACTTGTGTGCAAATAAGGCGCCAGGCCCAGATGACCTCCCGATGTTGTTCTTTCAAAAATACTGGCAGATAGTTAAGGAGGACATCTTTAAGCTCTGTGAGGACTTCTATTGGGGTAGAGCCAATCTAGAAAGAATTAATTTGGCAAACATTACACTAATCCCAAAGGTCCAAACAAAGGAAGACCCTTCACACTTTCGCCCAATCAGCTTGATTAATTCATTGTTTAAAATTGTTTCAAAGTTTTTGGCCACTAGACTCAGGCATAAAATCAATGCCTTGGTTGACTTGGCTCAATCGGCATTCATCATAAAATGGTGTATCATTGATAATATCGCTATTACGCAAGAGCTGATCTTTTTTATGCAAAAGCATAGCCTCCATGGCCTTATTCTCAAGGTGGACTTCCGCAAGATATGGTGGACTGGGGCATCCTCTAGGAACTCCTGAAAATGCATTGTTTTAGTGAAAGATGGATTGGATCGGGACCATTCTCACCTTCTCCAAGGCAAATGTTTTAGTAAACGGCTCTTGATGTGGCTATGTCTGGTACCGTAGAGGTCTTACACAAGGGGACCTCCTTTCGCCTTTACTGTTTGTCTTAGCCACAGATGTACTAAGCACAATATTCAATAACGCAATGAGATCAAGGATCCTTCATTAGATTAACTTGGAAGGCTTAGGATCACGAATGTGCCATCTTCAATATATAGATAATCTCCTCATCATGACAACAGGAGGCGAAGAAGATCTACAGATTATCAAGCTTTCACTATACCTGTTCAAGGGGCTTTCAGGGTTGACGGTTAATTCAGAAAAAACATGTTTATTTCTCTCGCATAGAGCACGTGTTCCTCATGGCTAACTAGCTAAGACGATGCACTATACCTCTGGCACTCTACCACTCATTTATCTCGAGATCCCCATTTAGGGATGCCTACTGAGAAAGCAGGATTGGGAAATCCTAATACACAAAATTCGATCTAGATTAGCTTCTTGGAAATCCAAGCTGCTATCCCTAGGTGGAAGACTCACTCTTTTGAACTCGGTTCTGTCAGCAATTCTCACTTATTGGATGTCTATTTACAAACTCCCTAACTGGGTCATCAAAGTCATTGATAGAATCAAGAGAGACTTTCTGTGGTTTGGTCCGGATCCCCTTCACCCCAAAATCAGATTGGTGAGCTAGATGCGCCTTTGCTGACCTAAGGATCAAGGGGGATGGGGTATCTTAAATTTGCAAACCTTCAACAGTGCTTTGTTAGGTAAGTGGTGGTGAAAATTTCTATCGAGAAGCCAATGGTTTGGAACCCCCATTATTGGTGATCCTTACTTTAGGAACAGTCCCCCGTGGAACATGTTCCATTCACACGTGAGCAAAAGATCCTACTTTTGGAATGGACTTCTCCACACACTACCGGCTTTCAGGAAAAGCACAGTGTCCTTAGTACAGGAAGAAGCCTCTATGCTTTTCTGGTGGGATAATTGGGTAGATGGTCAGGCACCAGTTGATATCTGGCCACATCTCTACACTTTAAGTCATCTCCCGAAAGGTACGGTGAAGGAGCTCTTTGGTTTGGTGACCTTTGTGCCTTTCGGGGAATTCCCTAACTCGGGTGCTAAATTAGAAAAAATTAATGCACATACCCAATTAGAGTGTGATGAAAAGCGGTAGAAGCTAATGGCGAATGGAGTTTTCTCGGTCAATTTTTTTTATAATTTTTTGATTGACGGTGGCCTTCGATGATGCTTGTCCCCGACTATCCTGAAAGATGGATGTCCCAACAAAATCAATCTGTTCAATTGGTTGGCATGGGAAGATAAAATTCTGACTCTGAAAAATTTAGCCAAAAAAAAGTGTAACTGATTGCAGACAACCTCATATGTTATATGTCATGCAAGAATTGAGACAATGGACCACCTTCTAATTGGATGTCCTATGGCAACACAGATCTGGAGTTACTTCCGGAATCTTTTTGAGACTCATCGTAACCCGACATCTTTGCACGACCTCTGGGTGCATGGAGATCGAACATTAAAAAACCTTTTCTCTTTTTGGGATTTACTAATGAGAGCTATTACATGGAACATCTTTATTGAGAGAAATGCTTGTATCGTTTTACATGGATTGAAGGAAATGCTTGTATTTTGTTTACATATATGTCTTTTGCCTGCTTCCATTATTTTGAAAATTGATCATATAATACTCTTATTGCTAAATTCAACTCCTGGCACTAAGAGGCTCAAGCTAGAGGAACCGATGGCGAAGGTCAAGTGCAATATGGAGTTTCTCACTTTCAGGGCAGCAAATCAGAGTGCCTACCCCAAGCATACTACATCACGGGGTGAGATCTAGATAACAGCAGCTCGGATCACCCTGAGGCAGATCTCTCTTTCTTTTTTCTCTAATGGGGTGTGTCTCTCTTTTTCTATAGTTTTTTTTGTTTTTTCTTTCACTCCTAGTGGGTACTTTCTGTCTCTTGTTGTAGTGCCTTTTGCCGTTTATGATTCTCTTGTACTTCTGTTTGTTCTTAGTTATTTACTTTTAATGAATGTGGTTTATTCATCTTTTCAAAAAAAAAAAAAATTAGTACACACAACTCGTTATAATTATGAGTGGTATTTAGTATCTATAGCTCACTAATATTATTTGTCTTCAACTTTTTGTAACTCACTCCATCAAAATTTGTAATTGCAAAATTAGCAAGCTCTACTAGCCAAACGAAAATTGAATGAATCTTTTTTATGAAAACATGCCTTGCATTGTTGTGAGAAAGTGATTAAAGCACCTTTAAAAATAACAGAAATTACATACAAAGAGATAAAACTAATCAGATGTCTTATAAGGATCAGAGTGTATAAGCTCAAATTCTTTTCTTATTAGCCCAATCCATAGTACTAGATTGTGCTAGATACATGAGGGTTTTCGATAGATCTATATAGTAGTGGCTCTCCCTGTATAGCCACCAGAATTTTGTATTGTTTATTTATTTATTTATGTTTTTATTTGATCTTAATTACCATCGTTAACTTCTATTTTTGAGTACAAAATTTCACCAAGTCATGTAATAAGTTCGTTTTAGCCGATAATTGAAGTCCCTACATCATTGCTAACATTTATCTAAAAAAAACAAGCATTCGCAATATGGACAAACTACCTCACACATACATCCTAAAGTCTCAATCATGTTTTAGAAGAAAGTTAAACTTTCAATTTTCCGCAAGAGAGTGAATGACCCTGTCACTCGCCTACCGTGACAATTGTACAAGTAGTACATATTCCAACACGGAAAAATTAATAAAGAGGTAATTGATAAATATTGGACTGATACACCCTTATTGTTTAGTACTGTTCAAGACATCTTTCTTTCGAGGCAACAAGGATTCGGCTTCCCCTAAGGATATGGTAGTATGAAAGAAAGTTTGATGGAGATTTAAGTCTTTCTAGGTTGTGACTGAGTGACTAATGAGGACGGATTGTGAATTCATTGGGAATACATTTATAATACTTCAAATCCAGCCTAGCCTATAAGTTTTTCGCCCCATTAGTACACAACTTGGTCTTACAGTTGAAGTTAAATTTATCAATATCACATCGTCTAGTGTCTCCATGATACATGAGCAAGGATAGCTAGAATAATGTCCATTATACCATCTGGGAACAAAATATGTTATTAAGCATACAAGCATGCAATTAACATTGAGAACAATAATTAATACTTATAAAAAAGGATTTTCAAAGGGGTTCAAAGAATATGATGTATTAATCTAGGATCAATTTTGCCCCTCCTTGTAAGGTGTTCTATTGTCTTGGGGATCAATAAGGTGGATTAAACTTGAACTCAATTTTGTAAACTTAGCATATCAAATTGGACATATATGCTTAGATTGTCACAAGCCAAGAAGAAAGCCTGTTGGATCTTGGAACACCCTGAAGCAATTAATTACAGGGTGATAGTTATCTCAGTTGAAACAAATATTTCAGTTGAACCTTAATTGATTAGTTTTTTAATAGTTTTCTATCTTGAGTGCCCGTCAATGCAAATAAGATACCCACTTACTAGTTAAAACCTGAACCATTGATTCCATTATATAAGGAACATAATTTAGAGTTTTAATAAAGGCTACATGCTTATATTTGATTGAATAAAATTGATTTTTTGAGAATGCTCGCCTGAGATCTTAGAAGTTTTGGTTTTTTTTTTTTTTGAATTGTACCAAAGCGCACTCTATCCAAGGATAATAATGGAGGATAAATTGGATTATTCATTGGATGAGAATTCGATGGGATCAAGATCGATGCATGATGGAAAACAACTATCTTTTATGGAATAGATTTGTCAAGATTGCTCTTGCATCAAAGGTT
Source organism: Dioscorea dumetorum (assembly GCA_902712375.1). NCBI lineage: Eukaryota > Viridiplantae > Streptophyta > Magnoliopsida > Dioscoreales > Dioscoreaceae > Dioscorea > Dioscorea dumetorum. Next base: position 13,037,135 of record CACTHL010000494.1, read on the forward strand.
AAGTTAGGTTTTATAAATGGAAAATGTATGAAACTAAGGTTGCATTTGGTGTTTTACAATAGAAATGTTGTGATGGATTTTAATTGATGGAAAAATGATTAATAGAAAATTAATTCCTGAGAAAATAACATTTTTTTGTTTGGTATATGTTAAAAATTTTGATTATATTGATGGGAAAGCTATATTTCTGTGTGTGATACTATAATATATTTTTGAGAATCTTTTAGCAAAATGACAAATATACCCTTGTGTTAGTATACTTTATCAACAACTTCTCAATCGTTTTTAACATTAAAGTAATAATAATACAATGTTTTTAAATGTATAAAATGTTTTTTTAATCAATTAAATAAAAAATCTTTTTAAATTTAATGAAATAATTTATTGACTTAATCAATGTTTTAGTTGGTGAAACGGCAGTGATGGAGATGTCGGGAGAAGCGATGGAGGCTCGGACAATGAACGTGTTGTCGGATTTTCCTGGAGAAGCGATGAAGGCTCGAGTGATAAAAGCATTTGTCTTTGAGAAAATCCTATTAAGTGGAAAAGTAATTTTAGAAAAAAAATTAAGGGTATATTTTAATTCAAAAATTGACTCACTTTACTATTCCATGAAAATTCAACTTTTCCACCATGTAGTGAGGGATTCAATTTCCCTCATTTTGATGGAATTACTCTCCTATGACAATGCTACTTTCCAACAAAAAAGTTCTACCAAACATTGTAAAGAGATTCTTTGTGTTATTTTTCAGAGAAAATTAGGTACTTTTCCATGTAACAAATTCAATCTAAGTGAAGATTCAGTTAATTAAAAATGATAAATGGATTCAAGTTGACTGCATGGTCACTTCATGGATATTCTTGAACTTTATTTCTTAAGAAATAGTTGAAGCTTTCATTAATGCAAACTCAACCCAAGAATTATGGTGAGATCTTGAAGAAAGATTTCAAGCATGCAATCGTCCATTGTTATTTCTCAAGGAAACATGCAAGTGGTGGGCGATTACACAAAGCTTAAGAGACTATGGAATGAGTTATTATGTCTCTGACATGTACCTCAATGTTCTTGTGGCTCAACAGAGATAGTTATGAATCAGATTCTATTAATCAACTCATGCAATTCTGGATGGGTCTAAATGATATCTACGATCATTTGAAATCAAATCTTGGTCGTGGATACTTTGGCTATTGTTAATAATGGTTATTCCATGATTTTAAGAGTAGGAAGAAAATCAGAGAAGTCTATATGGGTTGGTGTTGCTGACAAGGGTCAGCTCCACATCCCTAAAAGAATAGTTTGATGGTGAGAGTTAGCACGACTCTTATGTGCGCATGGCCACCCATCAATTAGGCGATGTGAGACTAAAGAGTTGCAACAGTTGTCCAGATACAACTGAGAATAATGCTATGACGATTAGAGTGCAGGAGCTTAAGAAATATTTAAATGGATTGATTTAGAATAAAATGAAGGGAGTCATTGACAAGAAGCAGTAGTATTGTGAACATTGTCATGGAAATGTGTACTTGAAAGAAATCTGTTAATATTTTAAATTAATGAATCTAATATCTGAAATAATGTTATGATTTAAACTAGACTAACCCGTTTGTAAATATGTGAGGATATTTTCTTCAATATATTTTAGTGAATTCAAAGCACTACTTTTCACTGATGATTCAAATTTTCCTTTCAGGCATTGACTAAGCAATTTGTGTTTTTACCTCCGTTATTGTATGGAACCATGTGATCTATTTAATAATTTTTATTATTCTTGCATTGATTAAATTTTCCCTAATTTAAACTATTAAAAAAGAGAGAAGCATACATAAAATTGCAGGATATAGACTAATAAAAGACATTACAAAACAAATTGCTTTTTGTTAAGATTATTTACCATCGCAAAAAGCTAAATGTCTTCGCAAAATGTTTTTTACTATGGAATACAACCATCATATGACACTGTATTTGCTTCCTTCGCAAAAGGTATTTTTTTGTGCCAAACTGTCCCAAAAACCTGTTTTTGCAATAACAAAATACCATGAAAAAAAAATTAAATATTTTGTCCCAAAAACATTAATCATGCAACGGATTAAAGCAATGAAATGGTTTTTGCAACGGCGATTAATCACCGCAATTAATGTTATTTGCAATGAAAGATGAGTGATGATATTACTTGCAAAAAAGAATAAGCCGTCGCAAATGATTATTGTTTGCGTAGAACTATTACCCATCGCAAATGAATACTTTTCAGAATGAACTTTTTTCGTCCAAATACGTGTTATTTGCGACCAATGGGAGATTGTTGCAAATGGGTATTTTTGCTATGAATTTGGGGTCATTCCAAATGAATATCATTTGTGACCAAGCCGTCACAAATGCTTTATAAAAATTTGGGTGGCATATATCTCATTAGTTAGGGTCCTATATTACTCTATAATTTAAATTATATAATAACAAGATTACACATAAAAAACTATACCACAAAACATTGACTCAATTTATAATATGAACCCAATAGTAAGTTAACATCAATTCATGACTAATAAAATTAAGTTTTATAGACTTCTACAAAACATTGACTCAAAACAACGAACTAAATGAGCGTACAAAATTAAGTACCATAGATTTTTACAAAACATTGACTCCATAAAAGCTCCAAAAATGAAAAACAATAAGAGTTGAAAACATTCAAAACATGTAAATCTTCGATCATCATCATTATTGTCATCTTGATCAACATCTTCATCATCATTGGCATCATCATCATCATCGCAGTCATCATCATGGTCTTTCTTGGAATCTTCCTCCATGCTCCCATTCCTTTTCATTAGAATTCTCATGAAGAGTATTTCTTATGTTTTCTTGAGAATTAATATCACATCTCTAAGGTCAATATAACCAAAATAATAAATGAAAGTATTTTATAAGTCAATACTACATTATTAAAAGGAAAAATGTGTATTAAAGCAAAAGATGTATATAGATTAGGTACGGATAGTAGATAATATTAGTGATGAGATAGTTAATTTTAAATAGGGGTATATTATACATATAATAGTATACAGGAAAAAGAATAAGGTGGTATTTTGTTGAATATAATTCTAAATGTAGTTAATTTTTAATTACAGTGTAACTAGAAATATCTAGATTTTAAAATTCAATGAAGTTAAATCTAATGTTTGGTTAGATGTATATGAAAATATTGTATTATAAGATTTAATAATATTTTAATAATTTTAAGTACATATCAATTACTTTAACCATTAAATTTAAATTTATTAGTAAATTTATTGAAATTTTATTATATTTTAAAATTTTGAATTTAACTATTAACTCCATAAAAAGTGCATTTATAAGATTTTCACCCATTTTTAACAAGCTATTTAATAGTTTTAATTATGGTACTGATTAGTTTAACAAATAAATTTTATTATTAAATAAATTATTAAATTTATTATTAGAATTTATAAGTTTTTCCTTAGTTGATCACAAACAGATCACATCTAAGGGAGTAAAAAGATAAGGGATTTGGTTTTAATAGTACTTAATGTTAATCACTGTAAACGAAACACCGGATTTTCAAAACCTAGTAGCAAGTTACATGTAACTCCAAAACCTCCAAACAAACTCTATCTAAGAGGACATCAATCAAAATAGAAACAAGAGTATATAACATTTGAGATGCGATAGATATTTAATAGTACTTAATGTTAATCACTATTAACCATCACATCCCTAATGTATTAAAGGAAACAAAAATAAGATATCATAAATTAAAATAAGATAAAAATACAATTTATATCAGTAATAATCTAAATATAGTATAAACATAATAATGAAAAACACTAAATAATATTATCATACTTGAGCAGCTAATGGTATATTAGATAATCCCAAATTTTGCAACACTGCTTGAGCTATAACGGGTACTTGTTTTTACAATTTATCAATAGTGCGTTCTATTTGTTTAAAATGGTCTTCCCATTTTTTTTTTTGTCTTCCGCTTTTGAATTTCTTTGCATTTTTTGCTACATGTTTGAGAGGAACTACTACCATACATATCTTTTCCTTGAATACCAGTGCCCAATTCAAATATGCGACCATGGCTATGTTCTCTTGTAATATCAAGACAAATTTCCCATTCATTTACCATTGAACCTCTGAATGCTGCGGTTAACCTAATATTATCCATTTGATCCTGACATTGAAAAAATAACTACAAATATTCATTATAATAGTAACAGGGCTAAATGATAACAAAAATGCATCTTCATAGGTGGTTTGCGGATAATTTTTTTGAAAGGCCACTAAACTTTTGGTTTTTTTCAATTTGATCACCAAACTTTAATTTGAATAAAAAAGGTCACTAATATTTGATTTATCTTCACCGGCAGGTCACCCAGGTGTTTGCCACCCTCTTTGCTGATGTGGCTGCCGAAGGAGGCCAATCAGCACCCACATCACATGCCATCCTACCGACATGGCTATCCTAGTCATTAATAATATTCCACGGTGGACTCAACCGGCCACATAACCAGAAACCACTCCACATCAGCCTCAGACATCACCATTTTTGAGTGACAAGACATCACCATCCTCAGTTGGAATGCCCTAGAAGGTCATCTCCTTCTCCACCCTCGATTTTGGAAACGCTTTGCATACCCTAGCACCATTCTTAACAGACGGTGCAAAAGAGGAAAAACATTGGAGTTTTGCATCCTTATTCTGAGCAAGCAAGGGAAGTTCAGTCAGTGGTGATGGTCGTGAATTGGGAGAAACGTGCATCTGTGGATGATCCAGCACCTGAATATTGAAAGACCCCCCTTTATAAACCCTAATCTTGGGATGTAGATCTTGTTATTTTTTTTATAGTGCAATGCAAGATGTGAACTCATGTGTTATATTCAGGGACATAGTTGATGGATGGTGTTCCCATTTGGGGTTTTTTATATAGGAGAACACCATTTTATTATTGATGTGAATGTCGTTGTATTGTCTTATTTAAACAAAGGAGTTGTATCCTTAGTTGTGGTCCCCAACAAGACAATGATAATGCCAAAGCCAAGGTGGAAGTAGTCTGTGGCTCCAAAGTAAAATGAGGTTGTAAAATCGCTCTCTTTTCTTCTTTTGTGTGTATGCTTTTATTGTTTATGTAGTTTGAGTTGGATAGAAGAATTGACACCCAAAACAAGACATTGACTCATTTTCTAGGATGTCTTTTAATCGCCTGAAAATTTGAGTTACGACATTATTATGTACAGTATTTTCAAAGAGAATGTCTATACCATTTGTTCGAGTTTGTCTAATAAACCTTCTATTTGTACTTCTAATGTTGTGATTATTTGTGGTAAAGTTTGAGATTATCATGGAAGATGCTTTGGAAAATGACATTCACTAGGATGGACTATGATAGTTACTAATATGGAGAGGATATTTTGGAAAATGACATTCACTAGGATAAACTATGATACTTACCCATCATGAGTCATACCAAAGATTATCAATGTAAGTATTTAACTTATATTATCTGCTAAACAAGAATGAATCAGGTATATGACAAGTATTATTTCAAAGCATGTGCTTTTCTGTACCTTAAACCACAAAATATAATAAAGGACATCAAAACAAATAATAGGAATTGAAAATAGGCAAAATAAGTGATATGACAAGAGATTAATGATGATGAGGTTGAAAATTTTTTCAGTACGAATGAGACTATGCTAGACAACCATGAGTCCTCTACCGCCTAATGTGACTAGGCTGGTATGTTCTTTTAGAAAGTATGCAAATTGGCTCATTTGAAAAGCTATCTCCTGTAAAGAAGGGGAAAAAAGGTGATCTCATAAAACAAAAAAAAGTTGACACCTTCATAGACCATTGATAATTTGATGTAGACAATCAAAATGAGAACTTGTATAACAAGATAAAGTTTTGTTCATAATTATTCCAAAATAAGGAAATTGTACAACAGAATAAACACATTTGAGTTACTCTGTACACATTAGGCTAAAATATACATTATAGTATTCATAAATAAAAAAAATTAACACCTTCATTGACCATCAATAATATTAATGTAGACAATCAAAATGAGAACTTGTAAAACAAGATAAAGTTTTGTTCATAATTATACCAAAATAAGGAAAATTGTACAACAGAATAAACACATTTGAGTTGCTCTCTAAACATTAGCCTAAAATTACATCTTTCACTTTTATCCAAATTTTCATTTCATCCTTTGAACTTTATAATTTTACAATAGTTACGACCAGATTTTGCAATGCTTATTTGAATTTTTGTAGGTTATTTTATATGACAACCATACACATATATAACATTGGACTTACTTTCATTTCAGTGCCCCATGCCGAGTTGTTCTCAATAAGAATGCATTATATGACTGGTGGCGTAGAAGGTTTAGCAAGATATGTGGACTTTTGCTCTGCTGATCAAATGTCCAAGATTGAACTAATTAACATAGCTAGAGAATTCAATTTAGATGTTAACGGTTGCAGTATCTGGTGGTTGGATAAAAGCAGTGAATCCAGGGGCCTAAGGGAAATAAAGAATGACATAAATGCCCTAACAATGGCAGAATTTGGGGATTTTACCAGGGAGATGTATGTATGTATTAGGATTACAAAGTCTGCCAATATTGGAGATGTCAATGACCATGGGAAAGGATCGATTGGATATGATGAAGACCATGGAGCAAAGGAAATGCATGAAGAGGACAGTGATTTGGAAGGTGCATTCATTAGGATGGGGAAAGACAATAAACATAAAAATGGAGACACAGATAGTTAATTTTATGATTCTCACTACAATTTTAGTCATGATTCAAATGATGAAGATAGGGAGAAATCTACAATCTATAGGGCTGTTGCACATGTTGGTGGAGCACCTCCAAGACTAGGGAGTGATGTTGAAATGGATTCAAGCTATGGAGTATTTGATGAGTTACACTCATGTTCTTCGACTAATGAGAATGAATTGGTATCTAAAAAGTCCAAGTACTCTGAATTTAATGAAGAATGTGATATGCAAAACCCCCAATTTGCAATTGGAATGAAGTTTAGGAGCTTCAAGCAGTTCAAGGATGCAGTAAAAAATTATGGAATTAGGAACATGTATGTTATGAACTTTAGAACAAATTCTAAGAAAAGGTGCAAGGCATTCTGCAAAAGGGGATATCCTTTTTATCTGTGGGATTCACCCATGGTGAGTAATGGGAACACAGTGCAAATAAAGTCAGGTAACTTAAAACATGAGTGCACAAGGGACCACAACAACATACATGTCAGTGTTGCTTGGATTGCAAAGGCTTATTTGGAACAATTCAGGGGTGACCTTTCTTGGAAGATATAAGGTATTATTCAAGCAGTGAAAACCCATCAAGAGGTGGACATTAGTAGATTGAAGGCATATAGGTCTAAATGCATTGTATTAAGGTAAGTTATATGACTCGTGATTGTTTTTAGTAACACTTGTGTTCTTTTTTTTTTTTTGAAGTTCCTGTGTGATGCATTCAATTAAATAATCCAGTTCATATATGTTGTTATATGTGTCAAAGTCTTATAGATGGTGATGAAGAGAGTCAAATGGTGAAGCTATTTTGTCATAGGTTGGAGTTGTTGAGGACCCACCCACGGTCCACCATAAAATTTAAATGTGATGTAGGGGTGTTTCAGGTAATGTATATTTGCCTGGCACCCCTAAAACAGGGATTTCTAGCAGGTTGCAGGCATGTGATTGGATTGGATGGATGTTTTCTAAAGGGGCTTTATGGAGGGCAGCTATTGATAGCAGTGGGGTTAGATGCTAATGATAGCATCTACCCCATTGCATGGGCCACTGTGAGTAAAGAAAATTGGAAATGGTTCATGGAGTTATTGGCAGAGGATTTGGAAATCACAAATAGCTTCCACTGGGCATTCATGACTGACGAGCAGAAGGTCAATTCATTGTTTTCCAACTTCGTTTGTTTTATTGATCATGCAAATTTGGTTGTTGGATATGAAAATTAATTTTGTTGACATGTTTTGTTTACATGTTCTGTTGAAAATTTATTGATCATGTAAATTTGTTTTATTGACATGTTTTATTGATTTGATGACTAATGTATAGATGTATATGCAGTTGTTAATTGAATTGGTCTAGCATGTTCTAGCTTGACATCTTCTTTATTGTATGTTTGATGCAGTTAACTAAGGCATTATTTTAAACTTGTTTGGACCCATTCATCATATAATAAAATTAAGTATAGAATGTCTGTCTGATTAAGTAATTCAGATTCAGATTCTTTTGCATGATGCCTTATTTAATTTATTCTATATTTATGTTTGCCACTACTATTGCAATGCTTATTTTTCTTCCTTTATATTCAATGTGTCTGTGGGTGTTGGGTATGATTAGGGCCTAATTCCTGCTACAGAAGAACTTTTTCCTTATAGTGAACACAGATATTGTGTTAGGCACATCCATCCAAATTTTAGAAAAACCTATAGGGGAAAAGCTCTTAAAGATCAACTTTGGGTTTGTGCCACTGCCACAAACCCTCCTGCCTTTGAGAAAGCCATGAACAACCTGAGAGAGATGTCCTAAGGTGAATTTCAATACATGGAAAACATTGATCCACATCACTGGACCATGTCACATTTTCAAACACAATTTAAATGTGACATACTCTTGAATAATATGTGTGAATACTTCAATGGGCATATTTTAGAGGCCAGGATCAAGGGGATTGTGACAATGAATGAAATGATAAGAACTCAACTAATGATAAGGATACAGAGAAGAAGAGATGCAATGCAAAGAGTCACATCTGCTCACTGTCCTAGGATTGTTAAAAAACTAGAAAAGTTCAAGGAATTAAGTTTCCTTTACACAATAACTTGGTCAGGGGGGGCCAAGTATCAGGTTTTAGGACCTGATGGGCAGAATGTAGTTGACAAGGATGAGGGTAGTTGTTCTTGTAGAAAGTGGAAGTTAACGGGTATCCCTTGTAGTCATGCCATTTCAGTCATATACTACAATAAGGACAGACCTGAAAACTTTCTAGATGACTGCTATAAGGTCAGTACTTACCTGGACATCTACAGACACACTTTGAATCCCACTCATGATAGGGACTCTTGGCCCAAAAGTAATCAGGGACCCATGGTTCCTCCTCAACCAGCTAGCAAGAGAAAGGGCAGGAAGACCACAATGAGGAGAAGGGAAGAAGGTGAAGACAACAAGGGGTACACTCATGGAAAAGTTAGCAAAAGAGGAGTTATAATGACATGCAGAATTTGTGGTGCTAAAGGACATAACAAAAGATACCATGGATCAATGCAAGGGTTTGTACACTATTCTGTTTTACATTTTGTTATTCATACTTGATGTACCACTAATTGAAGATGAATCATGTGTACATGGTAGGAGAGAAATGAAACTATAGGTGAGACACAAAATGCAGCGTGGGAAGAAGATCCAAGGAAGGACATTGATTCACAGGTTCTGGAAGACCATTTCACAATGGTTTGTTTCTTGGTTTATTTTTTAAAGTCCACCATTTTTCAAATTTTATGATGATGGTAACTTATTTCTATTGCATGGGTTTTAAAGGTTGACTCATTAATCAGAGGTAATCAACACCACTCAAGTGCATCAGAGCAACCAAGCTCTAAAGAGCCAATGTCACAAGTGATGGTTGAACTAATTAACACTTTTTTTCTTTTCTTTTATGTTTTTCTTAACATTACGCTGTGGCTAATTAATGCAATTGATCAGGGTCAATCCACCTGAACAATTCCTCTATATGGAAGTAGGCTGGGAAGACAAAAAATTCATACAAGGGGAGGCAAAAGCAAATATGCAAATGTTGCAAAAAATGCTAACAATTGTTCACAAGCAAAAGGAGCGAAAATTGATACTAAAGGGACCAAAAAGTTACCTCCACATATGGAAAGACCTCCACTGCTGAAGATTTCAGGAAAAAATGAAGAGGATGGACATAAGAGCAAAGACAGTGATGCTGCAAAGGAGATGAGAGTCTAGGTCCCTCCAAGAGGTACTTCTAGTAGGAGCTATGGAAGGCCCTCTTAAGTGGGTCACAAATGCTATGCGACCTGGAGCAAAATGCAAATTCAGCTTGTTTTTTTTTTTTGGGTTTAAGAAAATTTGTAATTCTTTACATGTGTAAAGAAGTAATTTTGTGAAGTCACACTTATTTTGTATGTTGGCAACTCTAGCTTCACAAACATGAGTCCTTTGAAATTATTGCCACTTATATATCAGGACAGACATACTTTGAATGTTAATAGAGAATTTGGGCAAATATCAGTTCTATCAGTTCTATTATGCATGCCAAATATCATATCTATTATTCCAAAAATACAATGAAATTAATCATCATTCATGTTGTTGGGATTGAACATGTAAACCAATCAACAGTTTTTATATTGAGAAATGATAACAATCATCATTTTAGCTATTAAAGTTGTAATTTTTGTTGTTTAACTGGCAATTATCATGAAGATACATAGTTATGAACTTGGATATGTTGATTTCTATAATGATTATTAGTTTTTAGAATCTTAATTTTTGTCATTGCATATGTATTTCTAAACAATTAGCATTAGAATTAATTGTGTTGTCATTGTTTATAGAATCAAATTATGTGGTATTTTATGAAGATTTAACTCTTGGGTGAGAAAATACGAAAATTGGAGATTGACTTGGACAAAGGATTATTGATGCCAAATAAATATAGTTAAGTCAGTGATTAAAAAATGTCAATGATAGGGTTTCCTGTAAACTATGATTTAGTAAAGGATTATTCTTATTGTTTCTCGAGTTTGTGATGGTGTAATGAGAAACCTCATTCGGTTTTTTTGCTACTTTGGGCCATTTTATTGGGGAATATTAGGAGAAAGTAAGAACAATGAAGGTCAAAGATGACAAGACTGTGCTTCATGCGCTTTCATATCAAGCCGTCAAGATCAAAGAGGGTTGCCCAAGGTTAGGGCATTCAATGGGAACTTAGTACATTTCTACCATCCAGCATCCACCACCAGAATGCATGAAGATTGACCTACCATGCGCGAGGTCACCTTTCTCCTTGTGCGCGACGATCGTCGCCATGGCATCCGTTGGTCTCCCATGGTGTTCTTGCCTTTCTGATGAGAAAGATGAAGAAGACATGCTGATGTGGAGTGGTTTCTGGTTATGTGGCAAGCTGAGTCCACCATGGAATATTATTAATGACTATGATAGCCATGTCGGTAGGATGACATGTAATGTGGGTGCTGATTGCCCTCCTCTGGCAGCCACATCAGCAAAGAGGGGTGGCAAACACTCGGGTGACCTGTCGGTGAAGATAAATCAAATATCAGTAACCTTTTTTATTCAAATTAAAGTTTGATGATCAATTGAAAAAAACCCAAAGTTTAGTGACCTCTCAAAAAAATTATTCGGTGTTTTGCTATTTTAGTAGCCTAAGTTTCTCCTTCCTTTTCAGTATAGAATTTTTTGAAGTAATAATTAGACTTAGCTCTGAACCTCTCTTTAACTTGAGAAAATTTTTTAAAAATATGCCCAATTTGAAAGACATAGAAATATGCACTTAGCTAACACTATTAGATATTTACATGTAATTATTAGTTATAGTGTCACTCCTATGCTTGATCATCGAAACTCTGCCAGTACTAAGAATGATTTGAGATTGTGATCAATTAACTTTATTTTTATCACTTTTGTGCTACATACATATACATCAACAATATTAAAATTTTAAGTTACTCTTAGTAGAAAGAAAAACCCAAAAATAATAATTATATATATATTAAACGTGCCAATTATCTCCTATCCATTTGTTTACCATTTCTTTTCACACATCAGTAGGAATAAAAGAAGGTGTGTGTTTGTAATGATCGTCTCAGATTTTTATGCTTCTCGAAAATTCATTGCTTTATATGCAGCATCCACCCAAAATATGAACATTTTATTAAATTTTCAAATGCTTGCTTTTATTCTTCTGGGTGGCTGTGTGAGAACCCCACAACTAAATATCAAGTAAAAAGAATATCTAAATCTGATTTTGGTATTGAGAATATGATATCCATGGTTTTTAATGTAACAGAACATGTATTCCACTTGTTGGGGAGGGAACCCGGGGACCAAATGGTAATTTTTCTAAAAATACTGTAGCACTTGTACTGTAACACTCTAAAATGCAAAAATCTACAATCTGCATGGCCTGAAGCATGGGCGAAGCACGGTTACTATAGCAAGCTTGCTAATTTCGGGTTCATCCGCTAATGTAGTAATGTATTGTAGCAAAGTACTGTAGCAGTCAAAAATTACTGCAAACTGCACGGGCAGAAGCATGGTCTCGTTGCCCAGAGCACGGGCGTGCTAAATTAAGCACGGCCATGTAAAGCTTATTTTATGAATTTTGATGCTCAAAATCTCCCCCTTTTGAGTATAAGCTTTTGAGATCCTAACTACATAATAAAAACGTCAAAAATAACAAGCAAGACTCACGATTTAGCATGGAAAACCCTTCAAATCGAGGAAAAAATCACGGGACTACTCAGAGCTACTTCGAATTATTTTCCCTATGTCAATGAAGGATTACAAAAACTTCTCAAAATTAAACTAGAAGCATATATGCCGTATGGCATCAATATTCATCAAGCATCATCATCATCATTGATGGATGGATAACACACCAAATAGGAATCAAAGGAAAGATCAAACCTAACCAATATGAAGAGCTTCTTGCAAGGATTCTTCACCCGAAATTTGAGTGTGATCCAGCGTCGAATCGCCGTCCGATCGTCTTGCCCTATCTCAACTTTTTCCTTCTCTCTTCCTCTCTTGGTCACACTATTCGCTAATGAATCTCTCTCTTCTTATTCACTTCTCTTCATTGACATAGTTTTTTTTTTAATTTAACTTGGGCTGGACCCAACAATTCTCCTCCTCAACACCATTTGGGGGGCTCAACTAACCCTGATCTTTCCCGACATGCTTCAAGTTTCTCCTTCGATAATGCCTTGGTGAACATATCGGACCCATTCTCACTAGTGTGTATCTTCTTTAAATACAATTGCTTGGATTCTAGAACATCCCGAATCCAGTGATACCTTACATCAATGTGCTTAGACTTCGAATGAAATGTTGAATTCTTGGGGAGATGGATGGCACTCTGGCTATCACAATAGACTATGCACTTTTCCTGCTGCATGCCTAATTCTTCAAGACACCTCTTCATCCACAAAGCCTCTTTGCAACATTCAGTAATTGCAATGTATTCAGCTTCTGTGGTGGATAGTGCAACACACTTTTGTAGCTTTGACTGCCAAGAAACAGCTCCCCCTGCAAAAGTCATCATGAACCCTAAAACTGACTTTCTAGAGTCCACATCACCTGCCATGTCAAAATCTGTATACCCATCCAAAATTGGTTCCCCTCTACCAAAGCACAAGCATACCGGGGAAGTACCTCTCAGATACCTTAGTATCCACTTCACTGCAACCCAGTGTTCCTTTCCTGGATTAGAGAGAAATCTGCTCATAACTCCAACAGCATGAGCTATGTCTAGCCTTGTACATACCATAGCATACATCAAACTGCCAACTGCGGATGCATGTGGAACTCGGTTCATCTCCTCCTTCTTTTTGTCATTTGAAGGACATTGGTTTGAACTGAGTTTAAAATGTCCTGCAAGTGGCGAACAAACAGACTTGGCATTTTTCATGTTGAACCTCTCAAAAACTTTCTCAATGTAATTTTCTTGAGAAGACCACAACTTCCCATTCATGCTGTCACGGGAGATTTTCATACCAAGTATCTGTTTTATTGTTCCTAAGTCTTTCATAGAAAAGGACTTGCTTAACTGTCTCTTCAAGTCTTCAATCTTGCTTACATCACGGCCAACAATCAGCATGTCATCAATATAGAGCAATAGAATAATGAAATCATCATTTGAGTGTTTCTTCACAAACACACAATGATCAGTAGATGTTCTAGTGTACCCTTGATCCACCATAAAGAGTCAAACTTCTTGTACCACCGCCTTGGTGCTTGTTTGAGTCCATACATGCTTTTCCTTAATCTACACACTAGATTTTCTTTGCCCTTGACTTTCAACCCTTCTGGCTACTCTATGTATATTTCCTCCTCTAAATCACCATGAAGAAATGCAGTTTTCACATCAAGTTGTTCCACCTCCGAATTCAAGCTAGTAGCTAAACTGAGGACAACTCTGATGGATGACATCTTCACAACTGGAGAAAATATCTCTTCAAAGTCAATACCTTTCTTTTGACTGAACCCCTTCACAACCAACCTTGCCTTGTACTTTGGTTGTGACCTATTACTTTCAGTCTTCAACTTATACACCCATTTGTTCTTGAGTGTCTTAATGCCTTTTGGCAACTTTACCAAATCATAGGTATGGTTCTCACCCAGGGATTTCATCTCTTCCTGCATGGCTCTAAACCACTTCTGCTTCTTTTCATGTTGCATGGCTTCTTCATATGTTTCTGGCTCTCCCCCATCACTGAGCATAATATACTCATTAGTACTGTATCTACTGGAGGGATGACGGTCTCTAGTAGATCTTCTCACTTGGGTCTCAACTGGTAGTGCTGGTGATGATTATTCTTCTTCTTCAACTGGTTCCACATCATTAACTGGAGGAACTACATCATGAACTGTATCATCACCATCTTCTTGGGTAGCTCCCCCTTGAGCTGAACTCTATAGAGGAGGAGTGACTGATATAAATTGACAGAAATTTCAACTGAGGAACTAGAGGCCTCTCCCTGCTCATCACTGTCAATCATCTGGTCTTCCAGAAATACAACATCTCTGCTCCTGACAAGCTTCCTGTTTATTGGGTCCCACAGTCTGTACCCGAACTTCTCATGGCCATAACCCAAGAAAATACACGGCTTCGCTTTATCATCAAGCTTGGACTTTTATCTTTAGGAATATGGACAAATGCTTTATAGCCAAATACTCTCATATGAGTATAGGAAACTTTTTTCCCAGTCCACACTCTGTTGGGCACATCACCATCTAGAGTTGTTGCAGGAGAAAGATTTATCATGTCCACTGCAATCCTCATAGATTCCCCCCAAAAGGATTTAGGAAGCTTTTGATGAGAGAGTTTGCATCTGATCCTCTCTTCAATAGTTCTGTTCATTCTCTTAGCCACACCATTAAGCTGGATGTCTTGGTTGGAGTCTTCTCAAGCTTGATCCCATGAAGTCTGCAGTATTCTTCAAATGGCCCCTTGTATTCACCACCGTTATCGGCTCTTACTGCTTTCAACTATTTTCATGTCTCTCTTTCAACCTTGACATGGAATTCTTTGAAGACATCAAGCACTTGATCTTTGTCTTCCTTAAATGATCATCGATGAAGGTCACAAAATAGTGTCTACCCCTAAGTGTTTTGTCTTGCATAGAACAAACATCAGTATAAATCAAATCAAGAATATTTGATTTTCTAGAAGGGGGATGAGAATGAAATGCTACTCTATGTGTTTTTCCTACTAAGCAATTAGCACATATTTTGAGAGACGCACCTTGCAAGTTCGGTGGAAGATTTTCCTTAGCGAGAAGTTGTAGTCCTTTCTTACTGACATGCCTAAGCCTTCTATGCCATAGCTCAATGCTTACATATTTTTGAACTGCATTCAACTCTCCTGTGTTGTAGCTTAGCTTGCATCACATAGAGTGTGTTCATTTTTCTTCCTCTAGCAACCACTAGAGAACCTTTAGTGAGCTTGCACTTGCTTTCACCAAACCAATTGGCAAACCCCTCATCATCAAGCTTACCTATGGATATTAAGTTTAGGTATATGTCTGGAACATGCCTAACCTCCTTCAATACTAGCTTCAGTCCTTGACTGGTCTCCAAGTAAATATCTACAATACCCACTATTTTTGATGCACCATTGTTTCCTATCTTTACTACTCCAAAGTCACCATTGGAATATGTAGTAAAGAGGTCACTGTGAGGGGTAATATGAAATGAGGCTCCTAAGTCAAGCATCCAATCACTTTCTTGACTCAAAAGACTAATACAGCTATCATCACAAATGACACTGATGTCAGCTTCTGTGGCTACTGTATTGGTCTCCTTCTCCTCTCTATTTGCCCCGCTCTGTTTCCTTTTCAAGAACCTGCACTTCTTCTTCATGTGGCACATCTTGTTGCAATGGAAACATTTAATGTTCTTCCTGTTCTTTGACCTGCCTCTGGATATATCTCTGCTGCCATGACAGAATGTTTACTCTTGCTTCTACCATGGCTTTCAGGCTTCTCCAAAACAAGTACACCAGAGGAAGTTTCACCTTTCTCCTTCCTCATGGGCTCTTCACCTAAGAGACTTTCTTTAACCATCTCCATGGTTAATGTCCCACCAGGTGCTAAAGTAGAGTGACACCACTAGTGTTTCCCAGCTATCAGGCAATGAACTGAGAAGCAATAATGCCTGCAACTCATCTTCAAGAGGCATTTTCATAGATGCCAATTGGTTTACCAAGCCTTGGAAATCACTTGTGTGCTCTGTCATGCTTCTGCCATCCTTATACTTCAAATTCACAAGCCTTCTAATAGTCGTGACCTTGTTTCTAAATGTATTATTCTGGTACATGCTTCTAGCTTCTTCCAGAGTATATCTGCCTTCACTTCTTCAGAGATGTGATGAAAAATATTTACATTTACCCATTGAAGAATTGTTGCAGCAACTTTTAGATGTAAGATCTCCCATTCATCATCACTCATCTTCTCTGGCTTTTGTTTCCCCATAACAGGTAAGAACAAATCCTTAACTATCAACAAGTCTTGCATTTTTCTTTTCTAATTGCATAGTTGGAGGGACTTAGTTTAATCATCCCGGGATGCATGCATTTTGGCCTTCCATTTTTGTACTCAAGATATTTCTAACCAACTAGGCTCTGATACCACTCTATTTGGGGAGGGAACCAGGGGACCAAACGGTAATTTTCCCGAAAGTACCGTAGCAGTACTGTAGCACTCTAAAATGCAAAAACATGCAATCTGCATGGGCTGAAGCATGGGCGAAGCACGGTTACTATAGCAGACATGCTAATTTCGGGTTCATCCGCTACTGTAGCACTGGCAGCAGCAAAGTACTGTAGCAGTCGAAAATTCAGAAAACTGCAAACTGCATTGGCGAAAGCATGGGCGAAGCACGGTCTCGCTGCCTAGAGCACGGGCATGCTAAATTAAGCACGGTCGTGCAAAGCCTATTTTCAGAATTTTGATGCTCAAAACTTCCCCCTTTTGAGTACAAGCTTTTGAGATCTGAACTACACAATAGAAACATCAAAAATAACAAGCAAGACTCATGATTTAGCGTGGAAAGCCCTTCAAATAGAGGAAAAAACCACAGGACTCCTCAGAGCCACTTCGAATTGTTTTCACTATGTCAATGAAGGATTACAAAAACTTCTCTAGATTAAACTAGCGGCACATATGCCGTATGGCATCAACATTCATCAAGCATCATCATCATCATTGATGGATGGATAACACACCAAATAGGAATCAAAGGAAAGATCAAACCTAATCAATAGGAAGAGCTTCTTGCAAGGATTCTTCACCCGAAATTTGAGAGTGATCCGGCGCCGAATCACCGTCCAATTGTCTTGCCCTAACTCAACCTTTTTCTTCTCTCTTCCTCTCTTGGTCACACTGTTCGCTGATGAATCTCTCTCTTCTCATTCACTTCTCTTCATTGACATAGCTTTTGTGTTTTTTAATTTAACTTAGGCTGGAGCCCAACTTATTACAGCCCACCAAATGGGCTGGACCCAACACCACCAATGGGTTTTAGTATTATAATCCTATGCATTCAAGGCAAAATAATACTATAAATTAAGATGTCTAAATGATAGAAGTAATTTACAAAATTATAACAAGATATTGTGCAAATCCTATAAAATGATTTAGGCTAACAAAACATTGAATCAACAATTTATACAAGAGTTGCTATGGGATAGTGTTTTACCTGCTATCATATATCTCAACTTCAATTCCTGCTCATGATTTGACATCTTTAGCCTTTACTCTCACATTAATGTATCAACAGATCCATCTAATTTAAAAGCATTTATAGTGCTCAATACTTAAAATATATAATCAAAAACATTAGGGGTGCTGAAGAAGAACATATTTATTTGTTTACAGCGTAGATGATGGTAATTTTGAGGGCAATGAATGATTGAGATTCATTTCAACACCTTCATCATCTACTTGGTTTGCCATTTAATTATTTTCTGTTTCTGAATTTGCATAATTTCCCACTCGTGTGTTTCTTTTCCTTGGCATTTTCAATACAATTCTTAAAATTGAATTCGTTGTCAGCTACCCTCCTATAAAAAAGAAAGACAAATATTAATGATTGATACAAATATGAAACTAGAGTGAAGAAAGAGAATAACATATATGATAATTAAGAAACTATACTAATTAATGCTAACACAACAATATCAAAATCGACATAATAACTATAAAAGAGGTAAAAAGACTCACCAAAATGGGTACTGTTAAAAAAATAATAATAATTAATGTGAAAAGCTTCAATTAGTCCACAATGCTTATTCCAATCTATATCTTCAAAATCTTGGGGCTTTTATCAATAATCTCTACTTATTAGATCTCATAACACTAAGCTAATTGTTATTAATTTTTTATAGAAAATAATAAGTCGTGCCACACTTGTTGAGGTCAATGACCTATTGTGATGTCAAAACATTGGTGGATTATTCTATTTAAGGAAAGCTCACTATTACTTAGAGTTGGCTCTTGACAAGTTGATAAAATTAGATCAAATACACAAACTTAGTCCCTCTAAAATTTGGGATCATCCTTTTAATCTCTCTAGTCTAATTTTTACCCATCGAATACTTTTATTTATTTAATTTTGGTAATGTTAGTTGTTAGGGTACATGTATATTGTATACTGTATTTATACATATATACACATGAATGTATACCACTTTTTTATATATATGGGCTCCTTGCCCTAAGGAGATTTATTTCTTCATCAAATCTATCATGGTATCAGACTAGGTTTGCCGCTCGTTTCGTCGTCGACCTTTGTCCTTTGCTCAGGCAAGTCGATCTTTGTATTTTGCTCCGGCGACAGCCTTCCTCTTCTTCCTGTTGCTGCTGTCGCCATCTTGTCCTTTGCTCCGACGACCGCTGTCGCTCCAGTCATCACCCTCATCGTCGCATTGTCCACCAAAACCCCGCTTTGTCTTTCTGCCGGCACCGCCAACTTCTACCACTGTTTCCTCCTGCCCTTGCCGAGCTGCTGCTGCTTCCTCTTGCTTCTTGCCGAGCTACTCCGGCGATCTTTGAAAAACACAAAAAAAAAAAGAAAACCACGACCCGTGAAGCTTCACGACCCGTGAAGCTTCACGACCCAACCCAACACTCACTCGTGAAGCTTTATCCCACACTAGACAATCAAATGCTCATGACAGTTGTTGCATAACATTTGATTGATTGATTATTATTATTATTATTATTATTATTATTATTATTATTATTATTATTATTATTATTATTATTATTTATTCAAAAAAAAACCAGCAAACAAGGGCACTTGTCCCAAGCCCTTGTCCGTTCGCCTCTGTTTTTTTTCTTATATTAATTTATTATTATGAAAAAAATGATTTCTGCATCATCTCTTTTCTGTCGTTACTGTAGACGACAAGGACATGTAAAAACTCAATGTCCAAAAATTCAGCATCGACAACAACAACAACATCTACAGCATCATCCTCCTCAGCGATTTTCTGTTGTTCCTTGCTCACCTCGTGTTGCTACTGCTGAGGTCTTGACTCCTGTCTCTTCTAGGGACATTGTTTCTCAAGTTACTCAGCTTACAGAGCAACTTCATGTCATGCAGTATGCCATGCAGTTCAGTTCCCCCTCTGCTATGTCTGCTACTTCTGGTATGTTTTCCACCTCATGGATTTTAGATTCTGGAGCTACTCATCATATGACTGTAGATGCCACTGCCCTAGTTCACCTTTCTAGCACTCACCCATTCTCTACTGTTCGTACTGCTAACGGAAGTCTCCTTCCTGTCACCTAGTTCGGTCACTTTCAAACTCCTTCTTTCACTATTCCCACAGTTTATCATGTTCCTGGTTTAGCTTTAAACCTTGTTTCTGTCAGTCAGCTTACATATCACGGTTTGACTATTACATTTTCTTCCTCTAACTGTTTTGTGTAGGGCCATCGTACAGGCCAGAGAATTGGGACCGGACGTAGAGTTGGCGAGCTTCACCACCTAGAGTCTCTTCATCTACTCGTATCTTCTTCTCCTTCTACAGGTACTCCTGATATTGTCGCTTTTGTTTGTTCTTTAGATCGTTGGCACTCTCGTTTAGGTCATGTTTCTAATGATCACCTGAAACTATTAACTAGTTCAGGCTATCTTGGTTCTATCTCTTCAGGCTCGTTATCTTCTTGCATGGGTTGTAAGTTTGCTAAACAATTAGCTCTCCATTTTCCCTCTAGTAACTCTTTTTCAGTCTCCGCTTTTGATTCTGTTCATTCTGATGTTTGGGGTCCTACTCCTTCTTCCTCTCTTTCTGGCTTCTCTTATTATATAAGCTTCATTAATGATTTTTCTCGATATACCTGGCTCTACCTTATGCGTTCTAAATCTGAAGTATTCACCATTTATTCTCAATTCACGTAAATGGTTCATACTTAGTTCGGTAAACGAATTAAGGTTCTTCGCACTGATGGTGCTAAAGAGTATCTTTCAACATCTTTTCGTGCTTTACTTTCCTTTCACGGCACACTTTCTCAGCAGTCCTGTCCTTACACACCTGCTCAGAATGGTGTTGTTAAGCGCGAACATCGCCATATACTTGAAACCACTCGTACCTTTCTTTTTGCCTCCTCTGTTCCCCAACATTTTTGGGTTGAGACTGTTCTCACATCCATCTATCTCATTAATAGAACATCTTCCTCTACTCTTTCTGGTGTTACTCCTTATGAGTGTCTCTTCTCTTGTTCTCCTTCTTATGGACATCTTCGCACCTTTAGTTGTGTTAGCTTCATGCTTTTGTCCTCCATTGAGCGAACTAAACTATCTACACGCTCTGCGATGTGCATTTTTCTTTTCTACAGCTCTAAACACAAGGGCTATCGCTGCTATGATCTTCACTCTCGTCGTCTTCACATTTCTCGTCATGTTACCTTTCTTGAAGACACACCCTTCTTTTCTTCTCCTCCTCCGGATCTTTCATTTCTTAAGTCTCCCGATTCTCCTCCTACTCTTCCTTCCATTATTTTACAAGGTTCTTCTATTCCTCCCGCCTCAATGACTCCACACACAGTTCTCTCTGGCATTCCTGCGGCATCTCTGACTCCACAAACAGTTCCTTCTTCTACCCAACCCCCAGCATGTTTTGATACTTCTGGTGATTCTCCCGCCTCCTCCTTGAGTCCCACCTCGCCTGAAGATGCTCATGATGTCCATCATCGATACCTAGACCGTGTTCGTCATCCTCCAGCTCAGTATGCTCTTTCTCTCTCTCTTCTACCTACTCTCCATTTTTTCAGACCTTTCTTGCTACCGTTCACACTCATCATGAGCCACAATCATATCGTGAGGCCTGCCCAGCATCCCCATTGGCAACAGGCTATGACAAAAGAACTCGGGGCTCTTAAGCGAATGCATACATAAGATCTCATTCCCTTTCCTTCCTGTGTTACTCCTATAAGTTGTCGGTGGGTTTATGGGATCAAGACCCGAGCTGATGGCACTATTCCCCCCCCTCTCTCTCTCTCTCTCTCTCTCTCTCTATCTCTTGTTGATGAAGATATTTTTTAAGATAATAACCTACTGTAATGGTTTATTACTTTACACTTGGTCAATAGGTATACATTTCAACATAGGCCAAACCACGAGAGCGCACAGCTGTGTGGATTGGGTGGCGCGCGGTCAGAGCGAGGCGTGTGTTGTGTCGTGACTAAGAGTAGGCGGAATATCCCGCACGATCATGTGCTGAGACCGTGAAGCGCGCGCTGGGCTGTGGGCGTGCGCGTGACCAATGAGCATGTGGGGAAGGCACGCCCATTCCAAGAGTCAAGTGTTGCAGACTTAGATTATTTAGAGTGTTGATCTCTAGCAAGTCTAGGCGAGCGAAACACTTGATCAGGTCGGGGAACCCAGATGCTGATTCCGGATTTGACAAGGCATTACGTAGGCGTATGCAAGTGGGCATGCGATCGGGAGCGTGGCCGAGCCAAGGGAGAGGATGGCACGCGATATTACCGCAAGTGACCGGTACTGCTGCGCGCTGTGACCAAAGGTTGAAGCTATAGTCACGTCGGTGGACACTGCAAGCTAAGTGAAGTCAAAGACTTCACGCTCAATTAACTTTGGATTTGGGGTAGCTCTTATAATAGGGTCTAATGTGTCTTTGGAGGAGACAACCTCTTGGTAATGGTTTTTGGCTATTGTTATAAACATTTTTCAATCTAAGAGAGTTTATGTTTTTCTCTCTTTAAAATGGGTTTCATGTGTCGTGTTTCTCGTACCGTGAATGTTTTTCGGTTTTGTTTGCTTCCTTTGTTTCGCTGTGCTTGTGATGCAAACATGAGTTCACTAACTGTTGTTCTTACAAGGAAGGTTGACCTGTTTTTATGATGTATGTCAGGTGCCACACTGTTAAAAATGATCGGTTGAGACCGTGACACCTACCATGATGAGAAAATATTGGTTGTCTAATCTCTTGTGTATCAACTTTTGACACTCAGAATATATGAAAACTAAGAAGTCACTTTTGGCTCGAAGTAATGCTTGATTACTTAATTTCTTTCAGAGACTTCTACCGTTACCTCTTTACATTTACTGGATTGACGAAAACATATAAATATAAATATAAATATAAATATAAATATAAAATCCTATTGCAAGGCACAAGTATTGTTTGATTGCCCTTTTCAAGAAAGCCTCACAATTGAGTTTTGACACTCACAAGGGTTAATGATAGCGTATAAAGTAAAAGACCTTTAATGGAATTAAAACAATGTTTAACGGTTTATTGTCTCTTAACATTCACAGGGTTAGAGATGAAAGTCATTAAGGTGGTCAATATAATTTACTATTGACACTTAACATCGTGATTAAAGGGAAAGATAACTCAAAAGAATGATTAATGGAGTGCATGGTTTTCCCGATGCTAGCATATGGTACTTACGCTCAAAAAGGAAGATTAATAGTGTAATGCATAACACTTGACATCCGTGCGTGCTTTAAAAAATAATATTGAGACCCCTTAAGTATTAAAAAAAGAATAATTATTTAAAAAAATGAAGAGGATATATAAAGGCCGAGCCAGAAAAGTTTTTTAGGAGGTTAAAAATTTTTATTGGGAAACAAATAAAAATTGAAAGAGACAAGTAATATACTTTCACAAAAAATTTTCATAAAACTACATTTTCATAAAGCCTTGAGTCCGAATAATAAATTTTTGCTATCATATAACTCAATTTATAATAGTAAGAACCAAACAAATAAAATTTTATAAATATTTTTTTTTAAAACATAATTTTTAAAATATATACTAATTTATTAAAAAAGAACTAAATAATAATTTTTTGTAAAAGAGCGCTACATATATCGATTTTTAAAATAACAAAAACCTAAATAATAAATTTTCACAAATAGTTTTTCTAAAGTATAATTTGGTCAGATTATTTATATCAATATATAAATAAATAAATAACTATATATATATATATATATATATATATATATATATATATATATATAATGAGGGTGGGTGGGGGTTAGGGAAGGGAGGGAAGGGGCCATGGTCCCCTTTGCCTCCCTCTCCTGTGACGATAGGTGCCCTCAACTAATGAAAAAAAAAGTGGCTAGAGTTCGAATCCTCGGGGTGAGGGTGCATGTCTGAGAATTGTGAGCACGAACTGTGAGTGGTACCAGCACCCATGTGTGCGCGGCTCCACAGGCCGTAGTCGAGGTATGCGCACACCCCTATCTTAGTTTAGCGGGTCCATTAGGGGTTTCGTTCTTCTCGGCAAAAAAAAAACTAATGAAAAAAAAAAAAGAACTCCCCCAAACAAGGATAAAAAGAAACATCTCTGGTACAATAATGAAGAAAGAGGCTTCTCATGCAATGGCGAAAGAAACAAACTCATGAGAAGATTTATAAAATCATATATTAATAAAAAAGAGTTCTTATGAAAACAGAGTTCTCTCATAATTAACCCAATAGATGTAAAACTTCAAGCTAATGAAGGAGAGAAAGTAGAAAAAAATCTCAAAGGCCAACATGCCAAAGCAATCGAGTTAATGACTTGATGACATAAAAGAATAATGACTTGACGATGTAAATATCAAATAAAAATCTTAAATGAATAACAAATATAATTATGAATCTACAATACATCAAGAAATCAAAGGTCTGAAGAATTCTACAATTCAAAACTAGAAAACTTCACAAACATCAAAAGTTAATCTTTTCAAATATCAAAGTCAAAGAAAATCAACTTCAAAGAAAATCAAGTTTTTGACTGATAACATAGAGAGATCATTGTAAGAAACTTAATTAATATTTCAAAATACAAACCTGAAAACTCGAATAAAATCAATATCAAGGAGTGAAATAAAACATACGTAAGTGATTTTTTTAGCAAGTGAGTTAGGAGAAGTTATATGGCCCATTTCTTATGAAGTCTAAAGGCTCAAGTCAAGGAAAAATTGAAAAATAAAAACATAGAATTTATAGTCCTAGTGACTATATATACTAGAAACTCCGGTCAAATTCATGTGGAAATATAAAAAAAAAACGACATTAATTATTTGAAATAATAATTAATAACAAATTGATCTATGATTTATTATTTTTGACCAGTTAATTTATTCTAATAAGATTAAGACGAAGTAAGAATAAACGACCGCACACATTAATGATAAAATCCTATACTCATAATATATTCATAATTATATGTATGAAGTTAACTAATTTGAAAATATTAATTATTCTAATAAACTGCTTTGACATGTATTGATATTTATTTTAGCTACTATAATATTAATTTAGCTAATTTGGGAATATCGAATGCTCTAATAAAATGAAATTCTTCACGCATGCCATAAAAACCTAAGAAGCTACTGAATCCACAATCAAACTCTTCAAAGTACACACCTTTGTTTAAACACCTTGACTTTTTTTTTTTAAAGAAAAAAATTCCTGGATTCTATTAAGAAGTAAATCAAGTTGAATCATATGAACGGCGGTTTAATTCAATTTAGTTTTTCTGTAAAATTTGTTAGCCTTCATATTAAAAATTTTCCAAAAACTGAACCAAAGTTTTAGTTATGTTTTTCTGTAACATTTAAGTGTAATTATGATATTTTGGACGCTTGATAACTTATGAACTAATTTGCTTGAGATAAAAAGACCCTTTTTTTTAAAAAAATAAATGTAAACAGACCATAACCTTCAACTTTTGATTTGGGAGTGATTCAAACTCTAGATTTTTTATTTCGGAAAAAAAATAAAGTATCACTCTACTATTATAAGGATAGTAAAGATTAAAATTTTGAAAATATATGATTTATCCAAAGTTACAGTACATATATATATATATATAAGAGATATTTTGGCAATTTTTTTAAATTACAAGTTTACCCTTTATAAAATAAGAAATGCCATGCTTTCTAATGCACCCACTCATTTGGCAAGCCTAATACCATTCATGATACTCCGGTTACAAACAACTAACACTATGGTTTATATAAATAATCATGTGTGGAGGTTTTTTAATTCTTTTTGTCACAGGTTGCATATGATCATGTGTGGTTGATACAAACAACTAACACACCGGTAAAGTGAATTGTTTCATTAAATATTTAATTATAAAAAATAAATTGAATAATAATTAAATGGTTTTATTATTTTAAATATTTAAGTATGACATTTAAATTGTTTAATAATTAAAATGAAATATTTATTTAAATTATTTAATTAAAATAATTAAAGTGAATTTTTATTTATAAACTATTTATAAATAAATAAGTATAGTTATCATCAAACGTAATTCATCATCTTATTCAAATTTATTTTATTATGTGCAAAAATATTTTTAATTCATTCTTTACTTTTACTTTTTTTCATTCTCATTTTGATCTCGATCAAACATTGTTTTTATTTTCATCCTTGTTTTTCTTTGTTTATTTTTATTACTCATTCTCATTTCTATTCTACTAGCCCAACGAGATTGGACTGTTTGGTTACCTGTAAATGCAAAGTTGCCGTAATTCAAACTACCGATTTATAAGGTTTTGTTGCATTTTGAATTATGACCAATTTGGTCGTAATTCAAAATGCAGTAATGTAAATACTATTGGGCTGCTAATTTTTTTCAAAGAATTGGGGTTATTACTCAACTAATTGTCCATCACCACCGATCGCTGTTGCTAGCCTGACTCCGACCACCGCATCCAGCCGGACTCCCCCCACCGCTGCGTGCAGGGCGGCGGGCCGGAGACAGGCGATCGGTCGGCCCAATTTTGGCCACCACCGCCAGCAGAAGTTCAGCGATCTCCCCGGTAGCCAGCCGAACTCTGGCAACCTCCGGCTGCCGACGTGTGATACTATATTTATTGCTTAAATTTAAATTTGACTTTTTCCCCGTTAAAAATAATAATAATTAAAATAGTATAATATATATAATTATAAGCGTTTTAAAATAAATTTGTAAAATCCCAACTAATTGAACCTCTTGTAATTAAAATTTTTTTTTTCTATTGTGTTGAAATTGTGAGGATTTTTATCTAATTGTTTTTTTAAATTTTTTATTTTTGAAAAATTTTATTTGCATCGTTATATAGTTAAATGGTGTTGGTTGAGAAATTTATGTTAATTTAAATCCGTAAGTGAAATATATTTTAAATAGAATATTAAAAAAATTATAAAATATAAAAAATTATGAAAAAAATAATCTCACCACTTATTTTATATAGTGATTTTAACCCACAACTTACATCAAACCAAACATTTCAAAAGTAAATCCGGTATTTTTATTTACATACAACCAAACAATTATGATGTAAATTAAAATACAGTAATTTTATTTATACTGTAATTTGATTTACACTGTAATTTGAAATACGAGCAACCAAACAACCCCTATAACATAGTCAAACCAGCAGGATAATTACAGTGATCAGTAATAATGTATTACAAATCCATTTGCATTTGCTGCTCATGAGAATCGCCTGCACCCAACTAGAACCCATTTCCTCAATAACATTAGGAACCTAATCAAATGCAAATCGCCTTTTGATTTTTCTAGTTTTCGATGGAAGCTTCAAACTTAATTTAGTTGAAATGGGATTTTCTCTTAAATTTTCTAGAAAAAAATTTATAAGTAATTTAGGCCAATGTCATGATTGATTTGTGCGTTGATATCTACTTTTAAAAACAAAATTCTCATCCAAAATGATTCAAGGCTAAAAGGACAAAAACATTGGTGTAATTGTGTTCATTCAATGTGGCAAACATTGCATTTATATAATATCTTATTATATGAGTGATAAAATCATATGTTTATACCTGATAATAAAATATCTTTCAATAATTAATAACACAAAGTATATATTTGTGTGGATGATATGCTTTTAAGAGGACGAATGTATTATATATAATTAATAAAAATGAAAAATAGAGAAGGTGAAAGATGCTTGAATTCCACTGAAAGAGATGGATATATATTTGGGAGGAATAAAGTCTTTTTCTGGAATATTTTGCTGTGATTTGATGATATTATGACATTGTCCTTAACCTAATTCATCCACCAAGAAAACAGAAGAATTTTTTTTTAAAAAAAAAAACCTATTAGTTTTGGGGTTCATAAAAGTATATATATATATAATGTTTAGAATTGTAAATTAATTTTCTACCATAAAAATATATAAGTAAATAAAAATATTTTTTTAGGGCTATATGTCCGATTTATAAAGGCGTATAGTTTAGTTCCCTAGAATGACCTTTTATCCTTTTGAATGGCGGCATAATATCAATGAAAACTATTACGCCTTGCAAAGCTAATTTTGACAATTATTTAATAATAAAATAGTTTTATTTCATTGCTAACCTAATTATGTGTATTGTATTACTTATGTTTGGTAATATATTTTATTTTTCGGTTGAGAGAAATCAAATTAATAGTGATGCTAATTATAATGAGACATGAATCTCAATGTTTTTCATAACCTTCAATGCTTCGTAACCTATGAGATAAAATATAATTTTATATTTACTATTGATTTCAACATGAGTCTTGCTATATGTACCAATAAGGTGACATAAGTCGGCCATTATATTAAAGAGTTTAAATGATATTATGTGTATTTGTAGTTGCCAAACTTGATCATTGCATATTTTAAACCAAACACAATTGCGAAGAAAAAAAAAAGATATCTTGTTTATAAAAAGTTTTTATTAACTAAATTAAATTATTATTAAATTTTATGTATAAATTATATTATTTGTGATGCCTCATTAATTATATGGCCATATTAGGATATATAAAGAATATTAAGGGGCCGTTTGGTTCTCGGAAATGTGAAAATGGCTGTTTGGTTCGCGGTAATGTGAAAACATTACCATGTGCTACTTGGTAATGTGGAAAGATGACTATGTTTGGATCATGACCAACCCTAATATTGATGGTAATATAAGATTACCATCTTTGACATTTTACCAAGGAACTTGGTAATCTCTTTACCATCAAAATAGGTGGATATCTTAGATTACCAAGGGGATGGTAATATGATATTTTTTTTTAGTCAAATATACCCTTTTTATAAAAATAATAATTTATATTATAAATATATCTTATAAATATACATTATAAATACAGATAATGAACAAAAAAACCCTCTAAATTTCATATATTCACAGACCAACCCTGCACTTTTCAGTATGAACAAAACATCCCTCCTTTTTGGGATGATTTCCATCCTGGTCCCTGCATGGCATAACGCCGTTAAAGCTTCAATGGATTGACGGTTATACCCCTACATTAACGCGATTATGGGCGCGAGTACGGCGGTGCGTGTTCCGAGACATTTCAGGGTTTATGATGTTCTGTTTGGCTTCTTTTCACCTTCTTTTCACCTTCTCTCATACCAAAGCGACAGACAGAACAAACCCTGTAGCTCCCAGACCGGCGGCGCAACGACCATCCGATTGCAGTTAATCCCGACACACTATTATCTGGTAAGATTAGTATGGTTTTATTCCCTTCCCGTCGGTTGTAGTTGAGGGTTTTGTGCTTTGTAACGGTTGCTGTTTATATTGCGGAGTTTTCGTTTACAGTTTAAGGTTTCTCTTTAGATTTGAGGCATTTTTGGCTGAGCGCTGTTGTATGTAACGCAGATATGGCGTCCAACCCAGTGAACGGCAGATGCTACCTTGCGCCCGTCGTGGATACTCTGGCCCAACTGAGGCAGCGCATGTCACAACGGCAGCTGGAGATGGTGAGGAGGACACCATTCGGCCATCTCATGGAGGTGGAGGCGTTGCTGCAGGAGAGGGGGTTGCTTGATGCCATATTGCAGCGATACGACCACGAGACGAAAATGTTCAGAATAGGGGTGAGCCTGGTGAGCTTCCGACCGGAAGATGTTGCCATTATCATGGGACTCCGGGCAGACGGGGATCTGGTGCGGTTCAAGAAAAACAGAACACCGTCTGATTTCGAAGAGAAATGCATGTCCAAGGGCTTCGAAAGGACCCGAGATGCTATGAAGGCGTCTCTTCTCAGAATGGTCCGGACAAAGGGGGAGGAGGTCAACTTTGTGAAGCTGCTGGTGGTCTACCTCATGGGGACGGTGTTGTTCCCGAACACCACCATGTCAGTCCCGCCATGGCTGGTCGACTATGCTTCCAACCTCTCCTCGCTACGCAGGTACGCGTGGGCGGAGGCCACTCACAGGTGGATCATGGAAGACCTCCCCAAGACGGCCACCCGCGTGCAGTCAAGAGCTAGGGGGGAGCATATTGAAACGGGATACATGCGCGGGTGCACCATCGCCCTCATCCTCTGGTTCTACGAGGTCACTGGAACAGGGCAGAGGGCCCGGGTTGGGAAGACTCCCCGGATTTTGTGTTACGGGGAGGGAAGTTTTAGGAAACAAGCGTCGCTGCTGGAAAAGCTACTCTCATCCATCGATGAGAAAGAGGTATGAAGTCTCTGTTTCCGTTTACTTTCAAATGTTCCCGTTTAGCCTCCGACGTTCCCATTTATGTTTTCCAAGTTCTCATTTATAATGGCGAGATTTCCTTTATATTTCAACGTTTCCGTTTAGGTTATAGAGTTTCGATTTACTTTTTGGTGTTCCCGTTTACTTTTTAAGCGTTGTTGTTTACGATCAGACGTTCCCGTGTATGATTTTATTGTTCATGTTTATCTTTTATGTTCCCATTTATCTTTCTGAATTTTCTACTCTCTTGTTGACAGTTTTCCAAGCTGACCGTCGACGATCCCGGACAACAAACGTTGGCTTTGGTGCCAGCCGAGCCACCGGTGGTGCGTCCAACAAAACGTGGTCGGTCACCGGATCGACGTAGTATCTCCCCCCGTCGCACTCGTGTTCGTCGCGTGGAATGGGTGTCCCCCTCGGTGGCAATTGAAGACGATGTAGCCACCCGGCTACAGCGGGCCATCGAGACATTGTCGCGTGACGTCCAGCGTCTGGCTTCCCGGGTGGATGTGATCGAAGGACGCCTTCGCATCGTTGTACCATCTTCGGGAGATCCCACAGCGGAGTCCGGTTCGATGCCATCTCCGGTAATCGCACAAGCGGCGAAGAAGGTCGCCACTCGACGCATTTCTAGGCGTGTCTCCCGGCGAGGAGAACAGCAGCCCGTTGGCGTGTCTCCGTTTATGTTTCTAGGTTCCGGTTTAGATTATATATGGTTCCGTTTAGGTTTTGGAGTTTTCATTTACGTTTTAGTTTTACCGTTTAGAATACGGACGTCTCGTTTACATTTTGTGTGTTTTCGTTTACATTACATGCGTTACCGTTTACCTTTTCTCCTTCCCGTTTACTTTTTAGTGTTGCCCTCTAATACTCGCGATGCCGCGTTTAGGACCATCGTCTGGAAGAACGACCTCTCCTTCACGACCAGAGACCACTTGTACACCTTGGTGGAGGGGGTCGTCGTGCCTGATGATGTGCTGGACGTTTGGTGTGTCATGATCATGGAATCATGCAAGCGAACGCCCTCCCCTACAAAAGACGAGGTGTCTGTCACCCGACCGCTGGCGCTTCTCATGTCACGGACGGAACATAGTGCCGAGGTGGCGCTTACGTTGGTCGAGGCGGGCACCGCAAATTTCAACGAGGTGGAAATTATTCTCGCTCCCCATAATATTCAACACACATTTCCACCTCATTGTACTCGACAAAGAGGTGAAGCAATATCTGCACTACACCTCTCGCGCAGAGCCGCACATACGACGCCGACGCGAAGGCCATGGTAGGGTCTTACGTCTCCTTCGTTGTCCGTATTTGTTTCCTCGTTTTTTAAAAAACGTCGGACGACGACACTCACACGTCTCCTTCGTTTCCTTTTTTTTACGCGCCACGAACGAGAGGGAACTATTCGACCGCTGTCCGGATGTTGAGGTAGGCGACACCGGGACGGCGAGTTACCCTCTTGTGCACGTCCGCGATTGCCCACGGCAGAAACCCGACGGCGTGGACTGCCGCCTTTACACAATGCGGTTCATCGAACAACTCCTCAACGGGGAGAGTCTTAGTCTGCCTCACTCCGACGTGCCACTTCTGCGTCTGCAGTACGCAGCCCGTATCGTCATGGACGGCATCGCAAGGGGGAAAGAAGATGGCAAACAGAGATGATGTAATTGATATTCGTTTATACAAGTGTGTTTATTTGTTGTACATATATTGCGAATGTAAATATATTTTCAATTGCATCCCATTGTTTTCCTTTACACAGTGCCGTTTCTATTTACAATACAGGGTTTCCGTTTATATAGTAGAGTTTCGGTTTACATTTCAGCGTCTCCGTTTACATCTCATTGTATCCGTTTACATTTCATTGTATCCGTTTACATTTCATTGCGGTTGATGAAAATTGATACAAATATTCCCTCCTGCACATTCTCTATAGCTCATATTGAAATCTCTTGAGATTCATTGAATTTGATTAGGGTTGGTAAAAATCTCACTTTCCGTTTGTATCCCAGTGTTGTCCTTTACACAATGGCGTTTCTGTTTACAATCAAAGGTTTCCGTTTACATCGAAGAGTTCCGGGTTACATTTTAGTGTCTACATCAAAAGGTTTCCATTTACATTTCAGTGTTTTTGTTTACATCAAAGGGTCACGGTTTATATTCATGAGTTTCCTTTTGCAGCTCGTCTTTTCTGATTACATCAAAGTGTCGATTATGTAAGGGGGGGTCTCAATCCGCGATGGGTGCGCTGCACGACCGCCGATTGTGACCAACCTCGCTACACCTCGCTGCACTTGAACTCACGTACGAAGTGTGTTGCGATTCGATTCTTTTCCTTTTTGGGCGCCCCGGTTGCCTCTTCGTGAGTGGTGGCCGGATGGCCAACGGACGAGAGTCATCTCGTTGGTCCGTCATTGTCGGGGACAGGGAAAATTACTTCCGAGTATGACGTCCGGTACGTGTCAGCGGTGAAGTAACTGTCAACATATCTGTGAACGTTTGCATCGGTTTGCATTATAGCCGCGCAGGCGTGCTTACACGGGATCCCGTATATCTGCCACCGTCGGCACGAGCACGTCCTTGCGGACAGGTTGACGGAGAAGCTATTCCGTTCGACTACTTCGAAGCAGTCGCCTGTTGATCTCCCAACAAGTAGTGTACGACTTTGTTCCACCACTTCTTCGATCTTGCTGTGTATGTCAGGGCACAGATAGGTCTCCCACCGCCGAGATTGTTCACGCCGATTACACAGCATGTTCATGAGCTTGAAGCTGGTGTAAGAGGGTAGTCAGTCAACCGGACGTCGTCGATGAAAGGTAAACAAGAATAATAACAAAAGCAATGAAAAATCTAAAAGTCAAAAACGTAAACGGGAGCGTCAAAACGTAAACGGAAGCCCACACACGTAAATGGGAACAAGGATACGTAAACGGAAACTAGAAAAAGTAAACCATGTCTCACATAAGTAAATGGGAAACCTGGAAATCTAAACGAAAACCCGTAAACGTAAACGGAAACAACAACAACTACGTGGAAAGCCGACAAACTAAACCGAAACTCACAGAAGTAAACTGCAAATAGGAGAACTAAGCGAGAGCCAGTGGAAGTAAACAGAAACGCTAACAAGTAAACCGAACGGAGGGATCTAGACGAATTATTACCGGATGGAATCAACCATATTCGTCACGGGAAGATGTCTTGCCTCCTTAATCCATGCATTGAACGATTCTCGCGACGTTTGAATACATCTCGCCCCATCTTTCGCCCTTGAACATGTAATTCGCCCAATGCGTGATGTCGGATTTCCGGATTAGCCACGGATGAGTATGTGGGGATGCGTTGAGAAGGTCGTCCATCGCGTCATTGAACTCCCTCTCCGTGCACGCAAATGCAATCCTAACAATGATGGACCAGCATAACTCTTTTAATGCCTTCCCGACGCCGACGTTTGCCTTCATAAAATTTGCCTCCAGGTGCCTGAGGCAGTACGCGTGCGGGGATGAGGGGAAAACCTTACTGACTGCGTTAATGAGACCCTTCGACCTATCTGAAATAAATGTTATGATCTTCGTGTAGTGATCGTCCCCATACAACACATCACCAAGCATGGAAAGAAACCAAGTCCAGTTCGCATCCGTCTCGTTGTCAACAATGGCGAATGCAACGTGAAAGAAACCGTCGTTGGCATCCTTCCCCGTTGCACCAAGCAAGGTGCCTCCGTATTTCCCTAGCAAGTGCGTCCCGTCGATGAAGAGCAAGGGCCTCGCAACCACTCTGGAAACCCACAACGCACGCGTTAAATGCAAAAAAGGCCCGTCTAAAACGATCGCCCTCATGGTCCACTGTAACCACGCTCCCAGGATTCGTCTCTAAAACTTTCCCGGCATACCATCTGAGGAGGTCGTAGCTGGCGACTTCACTACCGTGGAGAACACCCCGGGCGACCTCTTTCCCCAACCAAGCTTGCTTGTAAGACAAGTGAACGCCATGCTCGCGCATTATATCACGTTGAATATCGACGGCCCTGTAGAGAGGGCGATCCTTCAGCCTCTGCATGACCTGCGCGCTTACCCATTTTTTAGAAGCTTTCGGGTGAGAGGTGGTGCCGATACCTCCGCCGCATGTATGTGCTGAGCACATTGTCTTGATCATAAACGTCTCTTGGTTCCCAAGCTTCGATGCGTGGACACGCCATTGGCAACCAGCGGATGCACATTGGACAGTTACCCTCTGCTTATCGTTCTTGACGAAGATAAAGTTAAAGTTCCGGTTTATGGCGACACTTCGCAGCGTGTCTTTGAAATGATCACCATCGCAAAAGCGTTGCCCGACTTCGAGACGTGCACCGGCAGGTTGGTCTTCGACCATAGATAGGGCACCCGACGCATTTGGTTGGGACGACATTATGTGTCGGCTAACCGGTAGGCTTTCCGAAATTGAATCCCCGCTCCCGGTGCACACAAGGATAACGTAAACGGCGACGGGTTAATGGAGAATCCCAAATGCAAACGTAATAGTAAACGAGAACGCCCAAACGTAAACGGAAACTTACAATGGTAAACAAGAACTCCAAAAAATAAACCGGAACTCCCGGAAGTAAAACGAAACTTCTAAAAGTAAACGTAAACGGATAATAGTAAACAAAAACTCCAAACAATAAACAGAACTCCTAAAAGTAAACAGAATCGCCAAAAGGTAAACACAAACGCACAAATATAAACGATAACTACACAAGGCTAAATGGAAACTCCAAACACTCCGCTTTGAATGCACGTAATCGCTTCATTTGAATGCACAAAAAAAGGTGCAAGTGTTTACGAAAGTAAGGAGGAGCCCGGGGTATCTTCGACGGCATCGTCATCGTCGGTTGATGTGACTATAAGATCGACCGCATGGCAATTGAACATATGGTGAACGCGACACATTCGCCGAAAATCAATCTCGCATTCTATGGGGCGAGACCGTGCGATGTGCATTCGGGGTGACAAACTTCACACAAACACTCTCGATTTCGAGGCTCCATCTTTCACATATCTCCTGCAAAGACCGACTCCCATGAACTTAACAAAGTGAACCTGCAAGCACTCGACCCTCGCCCTTGTATCCGGCTATTGCGCAATAGGTGTCCATTGAGTCGCGATGCACGAAACCCTCAAACTGCCATGCATTACAGACACACAAATATTCATACCTTCGGCGCTAACAAAAATGAAAAAGAAAAAAACATCCTCTCACCACAGCCTTCAATATGAACAAGTACACCCGCTCGAACACTGGTGGGAGAGAGAGAAACTCTGGCAGACGACGGGGAAGAAGACGAAGTATAGAACCCTCCTTAGCAGAAGCACGCATTATAAGAGAAAAGCTGGCTGAAAAGCCTGCTTTTCCCTTTTGGCTGAACACTTTCAAAAATGATGACAAGACAGGGCGGGACCTTTCCCACCAAAACCAAGGGCCAAAGTTGGTATTATGTAAAAAAGCTATTGACGGAGTTGGACGGAGGGACTGAAAAGGAAGGTAATTTAAAAAGGAAGGATGAACAGGTATATTCAAATGTCAGAGGGACTGATCGGGATGTTTGCAAACGTACAGGGACTTATAATTAATTTTCCCTTATAAAT
Source organism: Dioscorea dumetorum (assembly GCA_902712375.1). Classification (NCBI taxonomy): domain Eukaryota; kingdom Viridiplantae; phylum Streptophyta; class Magnoliopsida; order Dioscoreales; family Dioscoreaceae; genus Dioscorea; species Dioscorea dumetorum. The sequence goes on from CACTHL010000494.1 coordinate 13,073,057, forward strand.
ATATTACATGTAATATATATACTATTAATATATATTATATTTTATTTTGTAATTTAAACATGTATATTACAAGGGTTTCTGCCATATTATATTATATTTTTTTCTTTTTTAAATATATCACAAGGGTTTTTGTCATATATATATATATATAGAAGTTATATGTGTGTGATTTGGATGAGTGGATTCATTTAAGGTTGAAGGGTATTTTAGGAATTTTCATACTTTACCAAATTGATTACCATACCCAACCAAACGCGGTAATGAACTATTCCTGTTAATATGAGTTTCCAACCAAACATAGTAATATCACATTATTACAACATTCCCAGTCATATAACATTCCCATCCTTATTACCGAGGTAATTTCATTACAAAATAATATCTTATTACCGCGAACCAAATGACCCCTAAAAGTTTTTAGTCATCATAAGTAGGATCTATGACACTATTTCAGGAGAAACTATTAGAGAAAAATATTCTAAATTATACTTTTTGTTTGTTAAATGAAAAGCGAACTTGTTAGTTTTGAATGTATTTTATTATATAAAAATATAAATTATTATACACCTTTTGAAATGGTTTTATGCCAATATATTAAAGATTATTAGTGGCATTGTGGATTAATTATACTTAATTATATGAAATATTTATTGATACAAAAATTAATATACAAGATATTACATTGGAGTCGCACATATAAATATCTTTAGATCTTTGGATTAAACTTCAATGGATTAATGGTATAATAGTAAAGATTTCAAACAAGTCCCACACCATATATATATATATATATATATATATATATATATATATATATGCGTGTGTGTTTATGCAATTGTTGCTTGAAAATTAATAAATTTGATGATTTAATAATTAATTGAAAAAAGATTCTTTTAATTATTAGCTGATAAATTTGTTTTTTAGTAAGTAGACAACAAATGTTTTCATTTAACTGAAGTAGTCAGTGATGTGTACAGATGTAAAATAAGCTTAACAATTACGTTTATCAGCATCTTGTGTGAGTTTTTAAAAGACATTTTCAAAAATAAAAACTTCATATAACATTTCCAAGTACAGGAAAAAAATCATTCGCCATTATAAAAACTTCAAACCTTTTTATCCATTTTTATCCAAAAAAAATAAAATAAAAATAAAAATAAACAAATAAACACAATATTAATATAATTTCAGGAAACCAAATTAAAGACGGATCCTTAAAAAAATACATCTAAAATTCTCATGAATCTCAGCACCTCCCTTTCTCACGGGGGGGGGGGGAAAGAAAAAAGAAAACAAACAGAAGTGTACTTTCAGAAGAAGATCCGGGGGACCTCAGTTACCAAAAAGGGGGAGCAACGCAACGTCACATGCTTTTCTTGAAACGTCAGTCATCATGTTAGCAACCAGATAAAGTTTTCGCCATGCCATGCTCAAACCTCGAGAAACTATCATATATCTCTTCGTCAATATAATAACGAAAATTTCTGAGGTTATATTTGCAAAACACGTCTTCTGAGACCAGATACAATTACGTACCTAGCTGGTTTCTGAACCAGATTCCTACACTGAAGCCACTAATAAATTCACATTAATTGACAAAAATACCCTTTACAGATCAATTCTCTTCAGGGGTATTTTTGTCAATCTAGTAATTTTCCTCCACTTTCAAAAAGGGAGCATCCTTTTCCGGGCTTCACTTCGCTCGCCGCTCTAGTTGCTTGTCCCACTCCTCGAGTCTCTGCAAATTCTCTAGTGCTGGATCAAAGTCAAGGTCTCCAAAGATGGGTTCTTGGCACTCTGGGGAGATGGAAATCGCCTACCAGGTTCTTGGATGGCTCGCCTTCTCCTCCTGGTCCTTTAGCTTCTATCCCCAAGTCATCCTCAATTTCAGGAGAAAAAGGTTTGGATTTCACTGACAATGTGTGCTTTCGTTTTGGGTTTTTAGGTTTCATTTTTTTTTTTTTTTTTTTGTGGTTTTGAGATTTTGGTTCCTCTTTTGTTTTGTTTTTTTTTTCCCAAGTGTTGTGGGATTGAACTTTGATTTCTTGGTGCTGAACCTGACGAAGCACTCTTCCTACTTGATTTACAACGCCGGCCTCTTCTTTAGCAAGGCTATTCAGAGGCAGTACCGAAACAAGTATGGCCATGATCAGGTCCGTCACTGTTGTTTTTCTTTTATTTATTTATTTATTTATTTAGGTAAATTTTGATTCCATTTTGTGGATTTTGAGTTTGGAGTAATTTGGTGTTTTGGGGAGGTTGTCTTCCAAATGTACACTGGATTCCTCTTATCTTATTTTATGATGACGTTTGTGATTCTTGGAGGGTAAACAAGTCGACGTTGTTGACTTTAGTGTAGTTCTGGTTTTGTCTGGATTGACTCAGCAGTGAAAAAAGGGAAAATATTTGGTTTTAGTGTCATTAGCCATCTTCACATGATGCTAAATAAGTGTACTAATTTGCTGCTGCTATTTTAATTTTTTACAATAATGGAATCATTTGCCAGTGAAGTATCCATTACAAAAAGACGTAATTGTCCTTTTTCCTGTTCCCTCATCTCTTTCCACCAAAATTCCACTTATTTTGCTTTTGAATTTTTTTTTTTTGATAAATTGGGGATAAATGTTCTTATTTAAAAAAAAAATTGGGATGTGGACAAATGTATAGTTAATATTTTAAGGCCTTTATGTTGCGTGGTGTTTAGAGTTTCTCTTAAATGTTCTCTAAAATGAATACTTTACGTAAGGGATTTAGTGCTAATAAATCAAAAAATTGTTGGTATTTATTTTGATATAATTTTAAATAATCTACCTGTGTTATATATATATATATATATTTATTTATTTATGTTGGTTTTTATTGTGTTAGATGATTCCTGTAGCACCAAGTGATGTTGCTTTCTCAATGCATGCTGTAACGTTGACATTTTTTACACTGTTCCAGGTTCTGATTTATGATGTAAGTGTTCTTACTTTTTAGACCTTTGTAACTTTGGATTTGTGTTGATCCCTAAAACCTTAGGCTGTAAATATTTAAACCCTTTCTTTTATTGTTTTGTGAGAACAGCGTGGAACTCAGAAAGTCTCAAAGGCTTGCATTTCAATCACTACCATTATCTGGTTTTCCGCTTTAGTATGTCTGATTGTTGCTTGGCCTAAACATTCCTGGCTTTGGCTTATCTCGGTCTTCAAGTAAGTTTTATTTATAGATATTTTTCTAATTTGCTCATAAGTTTTCTAAGTTTGAATGATGAACTCATCTCAAGGTTAGGTTTGTTTGGTTCATATAATCTTTGGTGGATTTCTAGAAAATATGTTAAATTCCTATGTTTGATTCATATTAAATAGTTAATTTGAGGGAAAATCATAAAACCAATAGGTGTTAAATTCCCATAACTGAACCAGTTGATTGGGTTGGATTGTTAAAAATTTCCAATTTTTGTTTTGGGTTTGGTTCATATCAAATAAAAAAATCGGATTGGATGCCCTACTTAGGTCAATTATATTATATTATAATAAATATAGTTAAAAAGTTGAATGTAAATGATTATGTTTCAATTTTCATGTAAAACTTGTATTTATATACTGCACGAATGAGCTCAAGAACATGTTGTATTTTTTTATTTAAATTTGCAATGGTATGATATTTTTTGTTTCTAGAATGATTTTTCAATAGTTTAACCTTTAATATGAAACTTTTTTTTATATGCAATATTATGGATATTCTGAAAAAATTGTTTTTAATATAATTAATTTTTATAAAATTTATTTCAAAATTTTCAAAATATTTACACAAATATATCTTAACTTACCTTTATATAAAATTATAAATGATCAAATTCCCATCAATTTATCAGGAATTTTAAACTTTATTTTTTAAAATTAATAAAATAATTCATCAAGTGTTATTATTTTGGTGGAATATTTCTAATTTATTTTATTATTTAAAATTTTAATTTTATTTATTTAGATGATTTATTCTGATGAACATTCAACCCATTTCATTGTTTAATTAAATTATTTATTATTATTATAAAACAATTCACATATATTAACCTATAAAGTTAGATAAATTGATGTGTATTTTCATAAATTTCTTTGTTAGAGTTATTGTGTAGTACTCATTCTTTTATATGAGCCGCCGCGGAACAAAGAAATGATGAAATAAGTGGTATAACTATTGTTGTTGGAATCAACTTATTTGATACGACTCACTTTTCCCCTTTCAATATGTATCAGGGGTGAGTAAGTCACCCTTTGAATTAGTGTGAATTTTTGGATTCATGATGATTCCCTTCACTTTTTTACTGATTTGTGTGATTTGGACATAGGTTTAAGTTATTTCGGTCAAAGGCAAAATTTTAAAAAATTAGAAGCTTATCTAATTTGGAATTTAAAAGCACAAGCACATAACTTAAGTAACATTTAAAAAACCCTAAACCATAGGCGTTTTCTTCTTTCACAAGAGGGGAACCAAACCAACAGACATTTTCCCTTCTCCCCTTATTTAATCTTCGAGACAAAAAAGCAACACCGGCTGCCTCCATCCCAATTCCTCCGGTGGAGGCAACAAGAGCACCTTTTGGTGGCACTGGCAGCAAGTTTCCCTTGTCTTCCTTAAACTCACTTTCTTGAAGAAAAAGTTATTGACTATTTGTACTTCCTACTCCACCCAAGATCTAGCCACTCCATCAGTGCTCCTTGGTAACTTTTTCTCCCCTTGGCAGAGGCATCACTATGATTTTGACTTAAGACGTAGCTGAATTGGTCTTGTTGGATGAACATGGAGATGGGGAGGAAGATCTTAATGACTTTGACTTAGCTGAATTTTGATTGTCACAGATTAGTTTTGTTATTGTTCGTGATCATTGATCAAGATTATGAAAACATCATTGACATATATTTTGTTCTTAGAGTAATTATAGGTGAATGATCATTCTTTAGTAGTGGAACTCCAATTTTTTTGGGTTAGAAATATGTGGAATCTATTTTACATAAAATTTTAGGACTTATTACTGAATTATCTGATTTGTGATTCAGAAAGTGAGCTTTTGTACTCATGATTCGATTCACGATTTGACCACTATGGGTATAACCACTTCTCCCAAATGCGAAGAGGTTGGTGCTTCTGTTAATAGTGCTTTAAATCAATAAAAAAAAGCACATGTTTTTGTTGGGCAATCTTATCCCCATCCTTTTGAATCATTACAAACCTTTATTTGTCCTCCTCATAACATAACCTTGTTTATTTTCATCTTTCATACCTTAATGGTTACAATGAAAGCAAAAACATGTCTAATGGTTTGGAGAGAAATAGTATTTCCTTCTTACTAGAAAACTTTAATAAGTATGGTTCTCTTTTAGTGCTTTCTTGGTTTAATAATAATTTTTATTAATTAATCATGAATACTATATACTATTTTTTGAGAAGTTCAACCAAATAGAGGAAGATGAAAGTAAGAAATTTAATAAGATTGGGGATATTTTGATAATTTAATGTGTTCAATATATCATATTCTTAGAAAACATCTGATAGAACTAAATATGTTAATATTTCATTACAATCAATTTTCACAGGTGAGCCAAACATATTAGTGTGAGACTCTTTCTCTAAAGTGATTCCCATGTTTTACTTTCTGAGGAATGTTTTTCTTGGATGATATCATCCATCATGTGAACCAAATAGGCCCTTGGTATAATATGTTAGTTTAACTAGTCTTTCTTTGTGCATTTCAGTACCATACAAGTTGTCATGACCGCCATCAAGTACACACCGCAGGTATAACCACTTTTCTTATAACATAATTTTCTTCTTTGATTTCAAATATTTTGAGTTATTGGATGTACTCATGCATTAAGGCACAGTTGAGAGGTATAAACCATAACATAATGAATTAATATGTAAAAGAATCACATCAACTCCCAATTGACTCCATTGACCATAGAAGGAATTCTTTTAGATGTTCAAAGTCTTCAAGGATGATTTGATGAATTCAAATTTAAACTTTCGATGCTAAATAGAAGATAATTGATATAATTAATTTTCTTAGCTATCATATGATAATGAAAATTCATTCATATTGGTTTCCAGAATATGTGTTTTTTTGAGACAACATTTCCTTCAATTCTCTTCTTATTTTGACAAATAAAATTTGCAGATATTTATTAAAGTTTTTTAATGTATATTAGTTGTTATTCAAGATTATATTTTTTGTAATTAGCTAGGCAACTGATCAATAGAACATATTACAAGAATGTTTATAGGGATGCACAGGTAAGAATTTCATGTGTTACTCCTTTATCAGCGCCATGCTTGATGATGAAAGAACTTGGAGAGTAATGCAAAATAGGCTAGGGAATTATACCTAAAGTTTGTAGACAATAACACCTAAAAGATCCAAGTTAACACTTAGGAGCCTCAAAATACAGCATTAATCTGAAAAAAATAAATTGTCCTTTTATTAGTAGATTCCTTAAGAAGACTGTAACTCTCTTTTTACATAGAGTTGAGAACTTACCACAGTGAAATTTGACTCTAAATATAAAAAGTACTTATGTATGTAGACTTGTGAAGTTATTGATGAACTCAACTTATACTAATACTTAATGAATCTACCTAATAAGGCACAATTAAAGTGGGCCCAAACAATTCCTAATATTTAAACACATGACTTTAATTCTTCATCAACTTCTTATCCTAAACAATGTCAAATAATAGCAATGACCTATTTTCTGCATTAGAAAGGAAATCTATGAAGCCCATGGTGATGTGTTAGAGCCCTTGATTGTCTAGGATTAGTTCTTAGCAAAGTATCGAGACATATAAATTATGAATAATTTGGGAAGTTATTTTAATAGTTTTGGCATTAGATATGTTAAAATAAAGTTCACATGAAATGAACCGAGACCTATGTGTTGTCATTTTCGGACTTCGAAGGAAGAGAAATGTAGAATATATAGGGGCAAAGGTCTGTGACTGTATATTGTAGAGAGAGAAGACCCAGACAAAGGTTAGCATAACTCCTAGATTACAAGTAGAATTAGAATGGGGGCCATTATGTTCTCTCTTTACAATTGAAGTATTAACTATTGTTAATTGAATGCATTAGTTTTAGGATGCTAGAAATTTTAGTTGTTGCATTATTACATACACCATCAATCTTGCAAGTCTCATATACCTTCTTATATGATTTTTTTTTAATTCATGATATTCAAACATGGAGGTTCAACTCAAATTATATGTACCTTCATATCATCATCTTCATAATTTAAATGTTAGTAGAAGTTTTTCAGTTTTCTTCAATGTGGATGCAAATCAAATATTTATTCCTCTTTGAAGAGAATGTTTGGTGTTTACAACTGAGTAGATTAATTCTTTTCAGTTTGAGAATAGCCTTCATGGCCCCTAACGTTTTGTCTTTACCCTTGGTATATTGTATCATCTTGTAAAGTTTAAAGAAATGATGTGCGGCTAGATAAGTTTTATTTACAAGGATATTAATTGAGAGTACTTTGAAAATATAAAAATTTTTATGTGAATATAATAATTCATAACTAACTTCATTGTGGACCTTAGAGTGGTTAAATACGCTTCTTATTACTGCCATATGAAATATGAAGACTTTTTTTTAGATCAAAGAATATCACGGAAAAGAAAATATAATGTAGTTCATTTCTAGGAGGCTTGTACTTATATTAAGAGATTGTGGTAGAAAATGAGAAGGATATTTTATTTTAACTTTCTCAAAATAAAGGAATACTTTATAAAATAGACTTAGACGAATCTTGGATTGATGAATTAATGTTGATGGACCATGGTAGGAATGAGACCTGCTTAGTGAATAATAACTTCATTCACGTAAAGGATGACTTCTAGATTTATGACGCCCATATTTTTACAAAACTTAATCCAGTGTCATCTCTAAGTTCACTTTGAGCTAGAGTATCTTTACTAACACAACCTAAAATCTTCTTCTAGGCTTTCATGAATTATAAGCGTAAGAGCACTATCGGTTGGAGCATTGGCAACATTTTACTTGATTTAACAGGAAGCTTGTTGAATTTTGCTCAGATGGCTGTGCAGTCAATTGATCAAGGTATGTTTTAAAAAGCCATTGTTCCTCTCCTTTTCAAAGATACAGGATACCAACCTAACAAAAATCTAATTTTCTCATTTGATTAACTTATCCTATTTTCAATCAGATTCATGGGTGAACTTCTATGGCAATATAGGAAAGACACTTCTTTCATTGGTATGTGTGATGTCTTATATCTAATCTCTTAAATCAATGTAATTAGAGTTTTTGTGTGACCTTGTCAATCATTTAATATGCCTTTTGCCACATTTAGTTTCTTTTCTACCATTTAATAATCCCACATTAATTATTCAAATTTCGAGTGACTAGAGCATATCTAAATGGATTGATTTGATGAAACTTGAGTTCAATAACTTGCTTGATAACTTTTTATTAATTTCCACAAATTTTGCAAACTTTTGAATGTACAACTAACTATTCTCTGCATGAAATATCTACTTGAAATATCGAGAGATTCGTTCAATACCTACTTTAGCAATTGCAATACATGGCAATTTCATTTGGCCCACATGTGTACAGTATTTGTGTTGGATCTGAATCCGAGTCTTCTTTAGAAGGGGTTACCGATGCTGGATTTAATTGAATAAATAGCCCATCTAATTTCTTTTCTTTAATTCTTGAGGTCCTTCAATTTGTAGTTATTATTTGGAAAACATTGCTATAGTTCCATGAACTTTTGGTGTGAAATTTGAAATAGTAGCACACTCACCACATAGAGAGAACCTTTCCTTGGAAAAATGATTTTACTACTGGGTAGTTTTAATTATATAATATCAAATTATTTTGTTCTACTATTCTTGAAGCTCTCCAAATATTAAAATATGATATTAATAGAAAGATCATAGGCTCATAATTATTGAGGATATACACTATTCATCATAATGGTATTGACATACACGTAGATCAAATAGCAAGATTGTCTTTGTAAGTATGGATAAACTTAACTAGTCCATTTTTCCTTATGTTTCTACCTATATGTTGTTTTAGTTGTTTGCATGACTCTTATGTTGTCTATTTCTTGAAGTGATAGCTTCAAAAAAGAAAGAAGCATATATTAGTCTATTTTAAGTTTATTCATATAAAAGAAGGCTACCTCAGCTGATTATGGATCATTCACCCAAATAGAGTAAGTAAGGTGTTTGCCCTAAGACAAAATGGTCTTTAAAATCCTTAGGAAAGCAGAAGGTTGTCTCAACTAGGAAATTAATTGATTTTTTTGACTTAAGTAATTTATGGTTCATAGTGTGAAGTCGCTGGCTTGCGCACTTTGATAGATGAACCTGTCCAGTACTGTTAAGTGAAAATATTCTCAAAGTCTATTGTTTGAAGCATTCCTTATGTTAGATATTTTATAAGTATGTGTCCATTTTGAAAAAGGTGTTTGAAAGGAAGGGTGACATTTGAATAGATAGGTTTATTCAAATTCAAGTAACTATTCAATCAAGAGATGTTTTCTTAAGATTTTATGAATATATTTATAAGTTTAGTTAATGAATGAAATGATACACCTCAAATAAAATGGTTTCTTTACAAAAGTGTTGTTAACTTGAATGATTGTATTCCCACACTCTATATAAAAGGCTTGTGCAAACAATTAATTGTCAAAATTTTCAGCAATTCTTCATTTTTATAGTTTTTTGAACAATTCCTCTAATTATTATAGAAAATTAGTGAAAAAGTAGATGACTATAAATTTTCTTAAGTTCTAATTGTCAAATGAGGTAAGTGCAATACGGTGTTTGACATCAGCTTTATTATATCTGGTTAGACTATTTGTGCTACCTTTACACTGATGCACACAATTTAACCGTGGGGGAGAATCAAGTCTTAAAGAAAGTGATAATTCCTGTTAAGGTCTTTGGACATATAGGAGGTTTGATTCCAAGAAGAAGTAAAAGAAGAAAAACTTTGGTTGTTGTAATAGAAAAAAGGTCTACAGCATATGATGCTGCTGCTGATGATGGAAATTTACGAAATAGCAAGACAAAATACGCTTTCTCTTAACTACTTCTAAAGTTGTTTATGTTCTCATGGGGCAAAGATGATTACATTTGTTTGTGGCATATTCTGAATGGAATATCAAGTAATTTTTTTGCATCCCCTAAAGTGCAATATTGGCAAAGGACTTATGAGACTAATTAGAAGCGAGTACATGGATGAGTATAGATGTGAGCACGAGCCGATTTCAGGTCACCATTTAGCTGGCCAGGTTGCCCATCTAGATCCTTCGAGTTCAATTTGTGAAAAAAATAATACAAAAATAAAACCAATGTGTCCACTTATTTTAATATGTCACTATTGATGTTGATGAACAACTATTTAAATTTAAATTAGATGTTCAACTAGTTTTGAGCCTTCTAGAAATAAAGGCTAAGTAGTTGAGCTATTATAGAGATATACTTAATGTTACTTTAGTTGCATTTGTTCTAGATCCTAGGCAAAAATACCAAAAATAAAAGGTTTGTCTACCTATTTAGATCTTTATAATAAGTTCTAATGGAGATCAGGATTTATAATCGCAAACCATGAGTGAATTGCATACTCAATGGTATGTGCCGACGACTAACTTAATTGTCGATGGTAACACAATCATTGACAATATTAGTTCACATTTTTTTATTTGTATAAGAACTATTAACCCTGGTATAGCCACATAGTTCCATAGGTCTCAGTTGAGTCAGTAGGACAGTATAGCAGTAGTAGTGGAGGAAAATCCTTTTTTTTATTTTTTAAAATTTTTTTATTTAAAAAACCCTGGTTCATGCGTTAATAAATTAAAACTAATTTCTAATAAATCACATTAATTCAAAGTAACTAAAAATAATTAAAAAATAATTTAAAGACAATAAAGGACTTGCATTTAATTTGTTTACTTATTGAATTAAGTTGTATACATATCTTTTTAGTTGTGAGAGAAATTAGAACTCTTGTAGTTTTCTTACCTTGGATGGGAGTTGTGGCTAACTTACCTAATCGTCAATTTTGGGTTTTGCTTTGATCTCAGTCTTAGGGGTAGTTGCGATACTCATCATGTTGTTAATGAATAATTCATTAACTTATGGGCTTCCCATCTTTGCTTCTTGTCCCCAAACTTGAGGATGCTTTCAATAATCTATGCAAACTTGAATTTTAATGTATGTCAGTGATAAATTATAATTAGGAATATGAGCCAGTGGCTTTCTTTTTTTTATTTATTTTCAATAACTTAACAACAATGAGAACTAGCTAAGTTGGTGAAGGTGTTTTTTTTATGAGGGGATATTGGGGGGGGGGGTGAGTCTTCCTTAAATCAACCTATAATTGGGCCCACTATAGTGTGGTCCGGTTGCATGTTAGCAACCAAGGTTTTGCGCAGGTCTAGTTTAGTTTTATTTTTGGTTGCTTCCGTTATTTAGATAATAATGCAACAAGTAATAAATTTATAATAATTCATTTCAATGAATACAAAATGCATGATGGAAATTTTGCAATAGAAAAATGGAAAACTAAATATAGATTTAGACGGCATAATATTATATAGTAATTTATAAGAGGAAAAATAGGAAACTGAATCACTTCTAGATATGAATAAATTCTAATCGAATCTCTTCTTTTAAAAATCTGGTCCTATCTTCTTGACCAGTATAGCCCATTTGTCTGATCTATTTACAATTTATTCACACCTCAACACTTCCTCTTAAGCTGAGTAATAGATGTTTTCCATTCCCAACTTGAATACAAGATCATGGAAACTTAAGTTGTTCAGCCTTTTTGTTAAAACATCAGTTAATTGAAGCTTTTATGGGACATAGTTTATAGACACTAATCCTTTCTCTATTTTTCTTTAATGAAATACCTATTAATTTAAATAGACTTTTTTCTTTGGTGTTGTATGGAATTATGAGCAATATTGAATACTGACTTGTTAGAATAGAGCTTCATTGGACTTTCCCACTTGATTCTCAAGTGCTCTAGGATAATCCTCAACCATAGCAGCTCTCAAAATCCTAGAGCAATAGCCATAAATTCTAATTATGCAGATGACTTTGCCATTGTATTCTGCTTCTTACTCTTTAATGTTACCAGAGCATCTCCAAGAGAAGTATATGTCCTATGGTTAGTCTTTAATCTACAAAGGATCCTCATAGTCATCATTGGTGTAAGCTTCTAGGAAAAAAGTACCATTCCTCTTGAAAAAGGTTCCTTTTCTTAGATTGCCTCCCAAATAATGTAACACCTTATAAGCCACTTTAAGATAAGGTTCCCTTAGATCATGCATGAGTAGACTGATCATGCTCGCCAAGTATGCCATGGTACATTCTTTTATTTGTAGCTAGTTCTTTGTAGCTTTTCCAACTTATGTTTAGATTCAGGAGTAAACACTAGTTTACATCAAATATTCCTTGTTCTATCAATAAACTAATCGCATACCTTTGTTAGATATGATGATCCCTTGTGTAGAATGTGCTATCTCAATACCAAGAAAGTACTTCACTTTCCCTAATTCATTTGTTTTAACTTTTGTATTAGTCTTTACTTTATTTCATTCATCTTTCTTTCATGATTTCCAATCAGTATAACATCAAAGAACCGCAATCACTCCCCCTATAGCCTATTGCTTCATTAAAAAGTGTGGTCACTTTGGCTTTGTTTATACCCAGAATCCTTTATAACTTTTGTAAACCTCCCAAGCCATACTTCAGGATATGCGTTTAAATGTACGAAGGGTCTTTTTCAGCTTGTACACCTTGTTGCCTATTTACTTAAATTGTAGTGGCATATTCATATGGATTTCTTCATCTAAGTCACCAGTGAGAAATGTATTCTAAACATCATACTGTAGAGGTTGCCACTTGAAGTAAGTAGTTAGTGATATTAAATTTTCCACAATATTTATTTTTGCAACTAGAGTAAAAGTCTCCTAATAATCAACACTATAAGTCTAAGTGTACCCTTGGCCATCAACCATGCTTTATATGTCTCAGGAGATCCATCAGGCTTGTATTTCAATGTGAAAATCCACTTGTAGGCAACAATATTTTTCTTTTCAGTGTATCAACAATCGCCCTTTTTTGTAATCTTTTCTAATGCATATGTCTTCTCTCTCATACCATCTCTTTATTGCTTTTTCTACAATGCCTCAGAAACAAGGTTAAGGATTACAATGGTGTTTAAACTTACAATGTACCTTTTGTTTGATGATGACAAAAAGTGTAAGAAAGCCCTAGTGAGATAGTAGATAAAGTTACCATTTAGTGTACTCGCTAGTATCTTTTCTAATAGCAATTTAGGTCATCTATTAGATCAATAGATGTTTCAATTGTGTGTAAAGATGGGTCAGATCTTACCATAGGCTGGTTCTAAGGTTCTGAGTTGGATTCTTGGACCTATGTTAGTTCTAGAATAGCCTTTGTCCTTGGATGGTCATCTATTGGATCAATAGATGTTTTAGATTGTGTGTGTAAAAATGGGTCAAATTCTACCATGATCTCATTCTCAGGGTTTAAGTTGGATTCTTGGACCTATATTAGTTCTTGAATAGCCTTTGTTCTTGAATACATCTAAGAAAATCTTGGAATATTGTGAGTGACACTTAACTAGAACAAGGGATGACTTGGGTTTAATGACAGAATTGGAGGATTTAGATGTGATGAGCTCAAAGGACTTGGGTTTATTAGCACAATCTGGAACATGAGGAATATGGAATTGATAGAATGGGATGACTAGATTTGTTTTCTCAAGTCCTCATCTATTAATTGATAATATGGAATTTTCTTCGTTTATGATTGAATAATTGATTCCTCCTGTGTTTTTTTTGCCGAAGTTACTTTCTTTTTTATCAATTGCTTCTTCCATATGGTTACACTAAAAGTTTTTTTCTCCTATAGGAATCGCTGTTCTTTGATCTTCTCTTTATTACTCAACACTATCTACTTTATCCAAATAAGAAGGAAGAACGCAATCCAATAAGCATCGAAAAATAACAACTTCATATTACTGCCCCGCTTTATGATGTAAGTTGATGAATATTATGACTCACTCTTGGCAAATGTTTAATATTGTTCTATGTTGGTGGCCAGTAGAGTAAATGCTATTTATCTTTACATTCTTATTTATTAAACTTTGTGTACTTCTCTAGAATAAGAACTTGGCTTTGAGCTACTCAAAGCATCAAAATTATAGCTATATATACAAACGCATAAATTGTCATTTCACAAGCATATAATGGTGAGTGGGAAAGAGAATATTCTAAACTATATTTTTTTTAATCACTCACTCCAAATACTTTATTTTACATGCCACTCTCTCTTTCTCACAGTTTCTCTCACTGAGTAGTCACTCTTACTAATCACTTGAAACTCATTTACTTGGCTTCTTAGCAAGGCAGACGCGCACACACACACACACACACACACACATATATATATATATATATATAATATGGTAAGTTGGCGGATAGAAGCTTCAGACTTATTGAAATTTAAGCATGTAAGGTGGTGATGATTGGCTTTTTTTTCTTGATGCTTGAGTGTGTGTAAGAAAGGTGGTGCTGACTTTCAACATGTAATGAGTGTCGTGCTTGTTATTCTTCAGGAAAATTGTGCATTTGCACTGTTTATAACTGTCTGAAAATTGTTCATTTGCACTATTTATAAATGTCTGATGTGTAAGAAATACTGATGAATTTATATGAAGAACAATTACTTTCTGCTTCCCTAAAAGGATCTGGTGCTTGTTGAACAGAACTAAATACAAGATTTGATCAAAAGTCATTTTGGTCCCACGCTTAATTTTGGGGAAAGTTGTCCCCCATCCCCCATCAGCAATTCTTTTTCTAACTTATTATACACATTATACCTTTGATATTTTAAAGTAATGGCGTAATATTTAAGATAATATTATGTTTTGAGGTATTATGTGAATATGTGATGAAATGTTTATTTCTATTATTTAGTGGGTTCCAAACACCACTTTTGACTGATGATTTAAATTTTCTTTTTAGATACTGTGTAAACAACATGGAACTCTTTAGAAAACATTCAAGAATATTAGTGCCAATGGAAGATCAATTGTTGACATTGGACTTTATGAAATAGTTTGTTCTAGGAATTGGAGTAAGAATAAGGTTGGTATTTTCCTTCCATAATAATTTTTTTTGAATCAGGAAATCTATTATTAAAATTCTTATTTTTTTAATTGATTAGTTTTTCCTAATTTTAACAGATCAAAAAGAGAAAGCCATGCACAATTGCAGCATACAGAACAGCCATAACACTTGATCAATAATCTAGATATCAGATTCCATAATTTACACTTAAATCACACAGAAGTCCCACTAAATTTTCTTTTGCGAGACTTGTTTACTTTGGTTCAGCAGATGCAGCTCAGACACACAGTAAAATCTAAATGAAAAAAGTTTTATCTTGCAAATGGTACATTAGAAGAGCTGCTTGATAGAAGCTCTAGATGATTAGCAAGGGCCGAAGAACTTGATGATGATTCAATGGTGGTAATGCTTGCACTTCCCTTCTCAATCTCAATGGCCTCATGAATGGCAATCTCTACTTCTTGCATTCTCGGCCGGGATGCACCATGTAACTCAACGCTTAAAAATGCAGTTTCTGCAACTCTCCATACTGATTCCATCTTGAAACCACCCATGAAAGATGAATCGATGATACTTGCTATGTCACCTTTTCGTATCAATGACCTTGCCTGAGAAAGATTGCACATCATATTGAACACTATATATTATATCAAATGTCCTCATCACATTCTCAATTCAACGAAATGTGAGCATTTTCTCTACTTGAGGAGGAGAATGAAATGCTCATTCTCCTAATGCAAGAGTGGTCTATACCTATATATTCGTATCCATATTTACTAAATTAACTCATTTAGAAATATTAATGACTCTAATAAACTGCTTTGACATGTGCTAGTATATTTTAGTTGCTAAAAGTTTTTTTAATACATGTTTGATCTACATCAAAATTGATAGCAGAGTTTGGTAAATTAGTTTGCGAGCTAGCTAACGGGGAGGACTAACACTGTGACACATATCAAGAAAGGTCCCATATTGTTGAGTGTGGTGAATATGGACTAAATATATAAGCATTTGGGTGTAAGGCCTAGATATTGTGTTTGGTTTACATTTTATTAACATGCAAGATGAGGTAGTAGAGGGATGATGCGATACACTTTCTTGAACAATTTGCATGTAATTGCTTATCCATCTTCTTTTCCTCATTTCATTCTTGATAACTAAATTGATACAGTTGGTAAACATGCTTGTGAAAGCTAATTTCAGGATAGATGTCACATTTCAAGAATATCAAGATATTTCATGGTAATACGATGATGAGACTCATGAATCCTAAGACGAAACAAAAACAGCTACATTGGCTATAAAATTTGGTGCACCAATATGCTCCTTTGATAATCCAGTATTAGTTTATGATTTTTCACTTTGCTTTGCTAAATGCATGTAGAATAAGAGAGGCAGCAATGCATACCCAGTGAACAATATTCAGCTCAGGACCGTAATCTTCAATTGAAATAGGACTTCTTCCAGAGATTATCTCCAAAAGAACAACCCCGAAACTATAAACATCGCTCTTGTCGGTCAATTGTTGAGTAGCATAGTACCTTTAGAGGAAGTACAATTGAGTACAATACCGGGAAAGAGTGGCTAACGAAAGATTTGATTAATATGCAATATTGCATTTGCTTACTCAGGATCAAGATATCCGACTGTTCCCCGAGCAACACTTGATATATGAGAAAGATTTTCATCAGCTTGTCTTGAAAGGCCAAAATCTGAAACTTTCGCTCTCATATTGATGTCGAGAAGAATATTGCTGGTCTTCACATCTCGATGAATTACACTTGGATTGCACCCAGTATGCAAGTATGCAAGGCCTTAAAATATCAAATCCCATAATCAACACTTGCATAAGTGATGGCAAAACCATAAAAAAACAAAATGATATGATAAAAACCTTTTGCTGCATCCTCTGCAATATGCAGACGAGATAACCAGTCCAAACTTCTCTTCTTAACTGAATCTGGTACAAAAAGGTTAATTAAGTTTAGTTGAAAACTCAGTTTATTATTTGGACAGACTAATTATCAAAACATACCATGAAGGTGATCCCTTAGGGATCCATTGTGCATATACTCATAAACTAGAACTTGTTTACATCCTTCTTCACAATAGCCAATTAAAGGTACCAAGTTCTTATGATGAATTCTAGATAACAGAGCAACCTGCATATAAACCAACAGAGAACATGATTTCAGGCCATGAATTACTTTCCGTCAAAAGGATGTGTTCTTTGATATTTGTGCATGACCATTCAAAATTCTTCGATACGCTTTTCAGAAAGAGTGGCATCAATCTCATAAGCAATGTGAAACTCATTGAAGAGTTAAAAGAGTAAATGGTAATAGAATACCTCATTAGTAAATTGCCGGGTTCCATCAATGGATGAATCAGCTGATATTTTGACCGCAACTTCTTTACCATCTTTCATTTTCCCGTAATAGACAGGCCCAAAGCTCCCTTCACCAATTTTTTTAGAGAAATTGCAAGTAGCTTCTTCGACCTCTGCAAATGTGACATATGAAGCCAAATCTAGTGCTTCATCAATAACTGAGGATCCAGCTCGCGTAGAGTAGGGAATCGAAGATTTGGAGATGATGCGCAAAGAATTACCTGAGTAGAACAATGTGTTACAAAAATAGTTGTTTCTCATGCATACAGATATGCCCTGGAGGCTGAATTGAAAATTGGGACAAAGAGCACATACTTTTTTTGTGACTCCCATCATGTACCATAGTTCTTAGCCGTTTCCACAACCACCATAGACTTCCTAGTAGCAGAAAGACGAAGACAGCTAACGCTGTGACAATTAAGAACACAATGAGTCTTGGATTCTTCTTGTTACTCCTCATTATGTTCATCCTGGGGTTGTCAGCATAGCTGAAAAAAACAATATTGTTAGCAGAGACTTGCATTTTAATATTTCTTTAGATTCCCAATTTATCAATGGGTGTTTATTCAGTTACATCACCAAAAACTTGTATGTTTCTGAAACAAAATGGCTATCTTTCAGTGTTTGCATTTGAACATAAACAATTATGTTGAAGAATCTCTTAGTGTAAAGGTTTCTTTAAAAAGCTCCAAGGCATCAAATTTATTGGTTATCAGCCTTCTGCTAAAATGAAACGCGATGGCATAACTGAAACAATGAAAAATGGAAATATAGATACTGAGAACACAAACTGTACTGTTCCATCAATATCTTTTAGGAAGTTCTCGACGGTTAGAGTGTAAGTCAACATTATAAAAACAAAAGCAATTGACAAACTTCAAAATTCAAATATTATAAATAACATTGCTTGCCTGCTACAGAATGTCTGACTACTTACTTGAATACGATTTTCCCATTCAGCAGTGCTGGCGGTATATCCCCACTTAAACAGTTGTCTTGTACATAACTGTCACATGACCCATTTCTAGTGTTAATATTGTAGTTTTGTTATTATAAAGTGAGAAGAAAACCAGCAACAAAGAGCTCCTATAAGAAAGCCCTCTAACATAACTACTAGCATATTAAATATTGTCATTTCATACAGTTCACGTAAATTTGGCAGCTCGCCAAAATAAGAGGGTAACTGGCCAGTAAGTTTGTTGTTCTCTAGATGCCTGCACAGTTTTCAGAATCAATAATTTGTATAAGAGAAAAGACAACATTTATTTCTTAAGATTATTCATTGTGCAGAGATAAAAACTCACTTAAACAAATAGAACTTACACAATCGTTAAACTAATAAGATCACTCATATCTGGGATGGATCCACTCAAGGAATTGCCATCAAGCCACCTAAAGAATCACAAATAGAGATCAGTTATAGATATTACAAAATGAAAAACTTGCAGGAGCATGCAGAGCTTCAAAGTATGACATACAATTCAGTTAACTGGTCCAGTTGAGTTATTTCTGATGGTATCGTACCACTCAAGTTCTTTCCAGATAGAACACTGTCAGGAATAAGGTAAAAATTGAAAGTCAGCAAATTTCTTAACTTCTTACAAATGCAAGGTTTTTTGAGGATTAGAAGATCACATTTTTGTGATTCTCGGTGGTATACTCGTGCTGCAATTCACCCATTCCCAGTTAATTGGATTGCAAGGATCACCATCTTCATACTTCCATTCAACGTCGAGAGACATAGAGCGAAACACATCCAAATTGGCAGCTTGAACGCAGAAGGACAATTGCTGGTAAGCGCAAAGAAAAAAAAAAAAAAACTACTTTTGTATAACCATCATCAATGAAAAGAAAATCATGTTACCATCTTGAGTATCTGTCTTTGGGAAAATCTTCACATATTTGCTAACTTCAATAGCATTCAAGAGAGGGCCACGAGCCGAATCCTGTGTCTTTAATAGCACAAATGAAAGAACAAAATCCAATGAGATGTTCATGTAGCTGGGTTCATAAAGGGTGTAACTTCCATGGGCATTCTCGGCGATGTTGACAACAACATTGCTGTATCCAGGTAAATGAGGCTGCTGCAGAGTAAATTTTCTAGTTTCATAATTTTTCAAATCTTCAATCTCAGCAAAATACGCATAAGCTCTGGCATTTGCAGGGAAACCTTCAAGGTCTAGCCTATAAGTGAGTCTACCCTTTGTTCCAACAACAGCGGTTTGCATTACTTTAACCGGTGGATGCTCGCGTAGGTTTGTGTTTATCATCTTTGAAGTATTAATTCTCCTTGTTCCGGGAGCCATCCCTACAAGATAATTCTGCCTTTTCACTAAATCAGATTCCCATATTCGATCGTAAGGGTCATCTGGGTACCTGTTTTGAAATAAAACAAAGTCAGGTATAACTTCACAGCATAAATACGGGTTCAAAAAAATTTTATCTCAAGTAGTGTTTTTAAACAAATTAACTAAAAAAAAAAATTAAAGGCTAAGGACAAGATAAGTAAAAACCTAATGGGATCACTGCTCAGAGCACCAAAATTTACTCTTGCAGCAACCTTCAGGAAATACTCATCCTCATAGTCCGTGGCATATAACGAAAGGTTCAAGGGCCGCAACTCAAGAGTCGTCATGAATGGGTAGCTTGTTGATGCACAGCATACACATACTTGAATAGAAGAAGAAGGTGCTCTGATGATCAGTTCCTCGACATAAATCCTCGAAGCATCTTTAATTGTTACAGTAGACCATTGTGTGGCGTCCAAGTAGAGTTGGAACAATGGGTATGCATTGTCAGCAGATTCAGAATCTCCATAGAGGAACGTTGCTCGAACAATGTACCTTCTCCTCTCTGCGGTGGTTAATTTATAACAGTATTTCTTATTATCTGCAGGAAAATATCTGCTAAACTTGTATGGCTGGCTAGTTTCATTAGAAGCTTGCAATTCTGTTGTCTTTCCATGTCTCATAAAGTTTGCATCTGATATCCAACTCAATCCATTCGGGTCAGTGTAGTTACTTGTACCACCACAATCTATGCTGACAAAATCTGCACACAAAGATTAAGGACAATATCATTAATCATGCTTGATGGCAAATAAACGTGGGCATTCTAAAAGCCAAAAAACAACACACAAAAGCAAGCAATAGGAAAAAGATACACCTGCCTTTTAACTGCATGAACAATTCATCAGCTTCATTTTATAGAATAGATTTTTCCAATAAAACCAAGGATTATAAAATATATACATTGTACTGAAGTACAAGCACAAAGTCTTATGATCCAATAGAATGAGTAAATTAATCAGTTTACGAAACTGAGACCTTCTAAAAATTGACTTAGGAACTTCTCTTATGTTGATTTGAAGGAATACATATATTCCGGCAGACTAATGTCGTGGAAATGGATCAAAACTAAATAAATTGCTTGAATCACTTTATGTGAAACTTCATCAGGTAGATGTTTTTTCTTGATTCAACTTTTGAATTGAGAAGTAGATTTCTAACCGACAAACCCGCAAACCAAATCAAGGTCTTTGACTAGTTCCGGAATAGGTTAAACTAGCATGATTTAGCAGAATCACAAGAAGAACAAGAAAAAGAGAAGCTAGGTTCAATTATTTGCTCAACTACAATCAAATTCTCTTTCCAACATTATAAAATTAAAATCAATTTCTTTCTCAAGCATAAAAAGAAACAGACCTGCTATAAAAGATAAAAAGAGCTCTGCTTATTAAGAAGCTCACGTATCAAGAAAGTAGAACAGCAAGAAAGCCTGAGAGCAATACCTCTAACTTGGCCACAAACTGAAACAAGAAAAGACAGAAGCAAAACCAGAACATAATAGAAGAAGCTCATGCCCACAACAACACAAAAAACACTACCTCTTGCAAACTTGGACTTGCATGACAAACAACATATAAAGAATGTAAAGGCACACAACACTTACAAATCAAATGCAAATAGTTTGAGTGTCCACTCTGTTCTCCACTTACAGTCAGTCCCCTTTCTATTCAGAATCTACTTTCTCATCCCTAAATCCCTTTCTGAATGGTTAGAGAAGTATATGGATAGGTGAGTTATCAGTATCACTGGTGGTATGAACAGGTATGAACAAGAGAACAACTTTGTACAAACAAAAGCAAGAAAGAGGATGGACAAGAAAGCTCAAAAGAATAAAGATGGTGTTGATGTGTAGCAATTGATGCCACTTTTTTTCTTTACTTGTAAACCCACCTTTTTTTTTTTCCTATACTATTCCTAGTCATGTTTATCAGAAGCAAGTGGTAGCATCTGATTCACTTAATTTAGGGTAGCATTGCGCATCAAAAACATCAGTCACGGGCATGCCCTTAGTGTTACAGTTAAAGACAACCTAAAAATCCAAAGGTGAAGGATCACAAAACCTTGATATTTGGAAAAGCTTCATGGAAGGCCAAAGGTGAGAACAAATGGGCCTCTCTGGCTGTCAGGAAGGTGCAGGAGCAAAAAAACCCACAAGAGCAATCAATACAAATAGTAATATACCGTAATTGATATGTAAATTTTTCTATCATAACTTTGAATGTGATACAAACCAGGCTACATTCCAAGAAATTCAAAAATACGGCAATGAAAGCAATAAATAAATAAATAAATAAATAAATTGTAGAACCTCAGAAAAACTTTCTAATATAATACAATTCCCAAGAAGAACAAAAACTCATTCCAGTCCAAAGTATGAAAAGCTTGAAAAACATGAGTAGGTTTAGCCGTTTAGGGACCCATTAAAAAAAGGTGGAGCATTGGTTTAACTCATATAGCTATATAATATATAGATATAGATATATATTGAGAAATTTTAAGCTTGATGCTCATTTATTTAATAATTTTCATGATTAATTAAACAATGGATCATTATAACCAGTTTTAATCTGTTCAGCATATTCAAGATTCCAAGCCTCAACATTTCTCACCATCCAAAGTTCAAAACCAACACTACTAGCTAGCTAGCTAGCTGTTCAACATTACAGGAAAAAAAAACTCATAAGCCATAGAAAAACAATTAAAAGAAATAAATAAACTTTCATTATCACTAATTACCACTTATTTCCAACGAACATTAATTATCTTCTTCCAGTCAAAGATAAGCAGTAATTAGCAACAACAAACATTATATATAAATATATCTTAGACCACTGCAATCAGACTAAATTTCTAAAAAAAAGGAAAAGAACAACAACAACAAAACTCAAACAATAGATGAAGCAGCACAAGGGACAACAGTATCTGCAGATGCAGCAGAAACTTGATTGTGAGCATCCTCCATAACCTTCTTCATCTTCCTCATCCACTTCACCAAACTCTCCAAATAATCCCACAAATGAAGAGCAACATAAACCCCAATCCCAGCAATAATCCCATTAGATATAGAGTACGTCAATGGCATCAAAATCATAGTTAAAAAAGCCGGCACTCCTTCCTTAGCTTCCCCCCAATCAATATCCTTTATCATCTTCATCATCATCATTCCCACCACCACCATCGACGGCCCCACCGCCCACGGCGGCACACTCCTAAGCACTGGCGTGAAGAACAACGCCGCCGTGAAGTACAACGCTACCACCACCGCCGTAATCCCCGTTCTGCCACCTATATACATACATATATATATATATATATATATAGATGAAAAAAAAAATTCAAAAAGAATGAAACGATTATGCTTTATACAATACTTGAATGATTCAGAGAGCATTAACACTTACCTTCTCTCATTCCGGCAGTAGACTCTACAAATGCAGTAACTGTTGTGGCTCCCAAAGATGAGCTTACAATGGTGGTGGTGGCATCCACCATGAAAGCTCTGTACTCACCTTCAAAGCCTCCACTCTCATCAGTGAACCCCCCAAACTCAGCCATGGAATACATGATGCTTGAAGCATCAAGCACATCAACATACAGCAAAGTGCTGAGAGCCACCCAGACTTCACTCCGGTTGAAGTGTTTGAAACTGATCCTCCCGGCAGTGTTCTTGATCAGATGGAAGTCAAAAACTCGCTTGAAGTAGTCATAGTTGGAATCACCAATGGGAGTGTCAGGGAACATGGTGACACTAGTGTTGCGAAACCAAGAGATAAAGGTGACGAAAAGAATGCCGTAGATCATGCTGCCTTTGATGTTTTTGGTCAATGCTAAGGTGGTGATTAAGAAGCCGGCGACGCCGAGCCAGAAGGTGGGGCTTTGCATGGTGCCGGAGAGGCAGGCGCCGGTGATGGGGTCGGAGTGGGAGCAGGCGGTGAGGGTGACGAGAGTGGACGGGCTGGGGCCGATGAGGGAGAGCCCTTGGTGAGGTTGAAGTCCGACGAAGGCGAGGAAAAGGCCGATGCCGGCGGCCGAGGCCAAGCGAATCGAACGAGGAATCATGCGGGCGAGTTTCGAGCGAAGGCCGAGGACGGAGAGTGCTAAAAACACGCAGCCCTCGCACATGACCACGGCCAAAGCCGTGCCGTAAGGCACTGGACCGGAGCCATGAACTCCGACCATGTTGTAAGTGAAGAAAGCGTTGGTTCCTGCATTAATTATATAAACCACTAAATCAAATACAGTAATCTTCAAGAAGACGATTTAGTTGTTGGTGTAATAAGAAAGAAGACAAGTAAGTACCCATGGCCGGAGCGAGAGCGAGAGGGAGGTTGGCGAAGGTGCCCATGAGGAAGCTGCCGATGATGGCGGGGGCGATGGTGGCGACGACGAGGTCGCTTCTGGTTTGGGAGAGGCAGGATTGGTAGTTACCGTCGGAGACGGAACAAGGCCCGCCGGAGTCGGAGAGGATGGAGGAGTTGACGGAGATGATGTAGGCCATGGTGAGGAAGGTGGCGGTGCCCGCCCGGAGCTCGGTGGTGAAAGAGGATTTGCGGTCGTCTAGCTTGAAATAGCGGCCGATGACGCTGCCGGCGACGGCGCGATTGAGGGAGGTTTCGGCGCGGCGGCAGGAGGAGGTGAAGTTTTTCCAGGAGCTTTTGCTCATTTCGGTGAGCTTCTTGCATGGACCTCCTCCATCCATGGCTTCTCTCTTTCTTATTCTTATTCTTATTATTCTTATTATTATTATTATTATTTTTTTTCAGTTATTTGGGTTTTGATGTCGGGAGATACGTGGGATATATAGAGATGATGGGATGGAGATGTGGCGGAAGATTTTGAGTAGGAGAGAGAAGGGCATGTTTGGAATTGGAGGGATTTTTTATTTTTTATTGTTATTTTAAAGATATGAGTTGGATGGGTCTAACGTGGCAGTGGATTTTAAGAGGAATGATTCAGTTATATCTTCATTATTATAATTATTATTATTATTATGTTAATATTTGGTGAATAATTTGTTGTGTATGAAAAAGTATCACTATTCTCATCCCATTCACAACGTAAAATTGGAGGAAATATTTATTTCTAAATAAAATAGAGGATTTATTGCGTTTCTGATTTCTATAGATGGAAGCGAATACATTTATTTGAAAATATAAATATAAATATAAATGAAAGAAGGGAGTGGGATTTTTGATGAAGGGGGGTATGTTCCTAAGATGGGCCCCATGTGGTGGGCCCAACGGGCTTTGTCTGTTTCAAATGGATGTTGCTGTAGCATGAAAAGTCATTATTTAAGGATCAGTACAGCATGGTGTTCTGGGTGCCCATACACCTGGTATTTTCTGTAGTTACTTGTATTTTTTAATGTTGAATAAAAATAGTTGGGATCTTGACCCTACGTAAAATTTAGAGGGGAAGGAAATTTTGAAGTGATAATTAACTAATATATTTTAATTATTTTTCAATTTTTTCATCCACCTATTCAATGGTATTAAATATTATTTTCAAATAAAAATATATGGAGGTGTATAAGTTAAAAGAGTGTTGCTTTGATGGTGGTATATCATTAATCAGTTAATTACAAAAAATATACTCTCTTTCCATCTTATTATAAGTGTTTATGTTTATAAGCTTTCCATATCTCAAATCATCGGTCCACATAAATAATGTAAGTGTTAATTTCTTACTGATCTATTTAAGTAAATTGTTCACCACCATTATTTTCTTAAAGGTACAAATTTAATAAATAAAGAAATATGTAAAATGAACCAAATATTTGTGATAGTTTTGATTCTAATTATCTTTTTTAGTTGCTTAATCTTTATCGTCAAACAGTTAAAGTAAACACTTATAATATGACAAACAGATTATAAATAAAAATTTTGTCATTATTGTTTAAATTTTGTCAAATTTGATATACGACAAAATTTAAAAATCTTTAGCTCCAGGCAAAAATTTAAATTTATATATAAATATATTATTTATTCCCTAAAAATAACACTTTCAAAGAGTTTTATTAAATTAATATATTCGGGCCGGTTCCGGGCTAGAACACCAGCCCGGACTGGTGAGAAAATGAATTATTTGGACAAGGATGGAAAATGAGGGAAAAAATATATAAAAAAGGGGTACTTGTTTGGAAGATTTTATAGTACAAACATTGCTATCTATTTCACACAATGTGGCTGCTCATAAAGATTTGCACACAATGTTAGATCATATCTATTAATATATCCCCAAATGCATATTATTATTTTTTAAAGGAAAATTTACTTACAAGTCCTTATAATTTTACAATTTTCACGATAAACTACCAAACTTTTTTTATATTTTATATTTATATTTGAATTTTTAATTATTTTTTATTGAAATATAATCTATCTAATTCCAATGTGACTACATACAAGCACTCGCTTTTGTGTCTCTGAGCCACCTCCACCGAGCCCACTGTCAGCATGAGTGTTCATGACCTAAGTTAAATAAAAAAATTTAAAAAGCAAGAGATTTTTTAAGAATATGAAATTTTGAAGCACATGTTATGCAATTGGAAGAATTGAGAATGGAATTTATGATATTTTCCTCTCTTTTCTAAATATTATTATTATAGCTTGAATGGTTGAAATGGAATTAAATAAAACCTTCCCAATTTACATGCAGAAAATGTTTTTCTAGTCTACGCTTGCATTGATGGATCATTTATGTACACAATGATAATGTATATATATATAAATAACAATACAAAAGAATAAAGAAGGGAGCTTCACCAAACGTTTGAATCCGTATAGCCATTCAATTGGCCTAACGTATCTTTTGGATTTATTATTCATAGTCAGATGTATTTATGGGAATGGGACATCCCTTCTCTTGTCGCCACTTTTCTCTCTCTCTCTCTCTCTCTCTCTCTCTATGTATATATATATATACATGAAGATATGCATGAAGACATATTGTTAGCTGTATATAGATATGTGTATATATATACTTATACATTATTAGTTATACATGTATATTTGTATGTATTTGATATAGTTTTCTTCCTATATGTAAACACAATCATGTTCAATAAGATGTGAAGGATCATTGAGCCATCTCTTTCTCTATCACATATATGCACAGAAATCAGTTAGAGAACAAATTTAAAAACAAATTAATTATTTCTTTTTCATTTTTGATTTAGTCTATGTTGTATGGTTACTAGTTTATTTGATGGTATTGTATTTTATATTTTATGCAGCTATATATATATATACCTTCTAAACTATCTTTAGATGTCTTTCTTTTCTTTGAAAGTTACTCTACAATTTTTTTAATCACTTTTCATTAGCTAAATACCCAGATATTATTAGTGTTGATCCACTGATATCATATTCCATGCAAGTATATCATTTTAAATATATATATATATATATATATATATATATATATATAGCTCTATTGTATCATGCTTAATTTGTGGGACTTTTTATTATGGATTAGAAGGTTTGTAGCCCAATCTCTGTACTATCAGGAGAGTGCTCATGATCAGAAGATTAATTTCAGGCTATGCCGATGCCCGGGCTAATAGCATTTGTCAAAAAACTAAAATTGTAGTAATATTAATGTGATTAACTAATTATATATATATTTTTTAATAAAATCTAATACACTTCATACCAAATGACAAAGCAAGCCATTCAAGCACACTATCTAAACCTCCTTATCAACATCAACTATATATATTGTGCCATACTTCTTCTCCATAATAAAAATAAAAATGAATAAATTGAATATTTTAAATTAAACAGATTAAAATAAATAATAAAATTCACTTAAAAAATCCGGTAATTTCTATAACATAAAAAAATTAAGCCGGCCAATGGAGAAAACATCAATAAAAAGCTGAGGCAGTTGGTGCCTGAAATAATTCATACTCAACCAAAAATTGTCATAAATTTGAATGACAACAAGATTCTTAATTATGAATTCATTGGAATAATTAATATATATTATAACCTCGTTACTCGAGATGATTCTATAACTTATTAATTATAGTTTATCTAGTAAACTTTAACAAATAAAATAAATATAAAAACATTTTAAAATTAAAACTGCAAGCCAGTCTCATTATGTTATTCATGCAAAGCAGTAAAAGAAAGTCATCATCACAGCACGCGCAAGATGAATGGACATTATTTATGTGTTTCAAGTACTCAAACTCTGAAATTTTATATTCTTTTGAGAACAAAAAGAAAGTTAAAAAGTAGTTTGCAATGTTTGCATGTATATAAGAGAGGTGAAAAGTTAAGGGCTAGTGAGTGGCAATAGTGATGCTAGGATTTTGCAATATCAATTAACATATATGATATTGTAGTTCTTAATTGAATTTTTTGACTTTTACATTTATGTCCTTGTTAAAAACTTAAAATTATGCTTACATTATTGTAATTTTTTTTTTATTTCTCTTTTTATGTCTATCTAATGATAGTGTGTAATATTAATATTATCATAATCCATAATGCTATTAATATATATGATTTTATTGCATGCATAGTAGTTATATTTATACTAATACATTTATAGTAATAGTTCTTATTATTAAGTAAGATTATTAATACATATGGGAGGGAGCCATATTGCTTACTTGATATTCTTGAGGAGCTTGAGTTTAAAGTTAAATTAACTTGACTACATATCTTGAAATATATATATATATATATATGGATAAGCTTACAAATTATAATTAAGTTATTAATGAGATTTTAAATTTTGAGCTTAATCAAGCCAAAGTTTCCAATGCTACTCCAAAAAATAAAATGACCTAATTAAAATTTTAACTGCATATAGTTTAAATATTTAAAATTAAAATTGAAACAAACTAGAGCAACATAATTTCAAGCTAAGTTCAAGGTAGATTGTAGGTAGGTATTTCAACAAATCATTAGTTTATTTTTACCATAAGACCCTTTTATATGTCACTTAAATATCTTGAAATTTAGATTTGGATTGGATGCAAAATGCAAATTATAAGATTATTTCAAATAGTAAATATCTAGAGTCATAGACTATATACTTATATATGAAATGCAAAAATGTTTGAAAATGCCAACACAAGGGCCAAGGAGCATATATTAAAGGAATATCTTTAATTTCAGGTTTTAAAGGTAAAAAAAATTAAAACCTTAATAAAATAATTAATTAATTTGAGAAAAGAGAAAAGAGAAACATTGGAATAAGATTAGGCCAGAATCCAAGGCACTGAAACTTAAATAATTAGTTATAGTGATGCAATGAAGTTTGAAGGATTTGGGATATGGTTAATGATACATATGATTTCTATCATTTCACAGTGATACACACTGACTCCTTAGCAGGGTTCAAACTCAGAGATAGATCATAATCATAATAATAATAAAAATAAAATTATTATTTATAATAAATGTAGGAGCTATTAAGTTACTAGTAGTTAACTGGCTACTGCCACTGAATAAAGAATGAAGTGCATGTTATTGTGTTATTTTCCTCTAAAGAAGGTTAAGCTTTCTCTTCTTTTGAGGAGCAGAAATGGAGTGTTTTTTTCTTTTTTCTTTTTTTATTTAATTTGTTTTTCTTTTCAATTTTTTTATTTTAGGGTTATGGGGAGGAGAGTTAGGGTTTATGGGACAATCATGATTTCATCCATGGTTTTGTTTCCCTTTGATGAAAGTTTAACACCATGTGACTGCTGCCTCTTTCTCCCTTAAATTTAACCCTTTTTTTTTTCTTTCTTTTTTTTTTTTTTTTTTGCTCTTTCATTATTTTGAAGCATAAGTTATGTGGAGATTTTTTTTTAATTTTACATATTTTTTAAATAGATATAATTGCCTGTTAAAGTTTTTTCAAAATTATTACTTATCTTTGTAATTTGCAAAATATGTTGTTTAAAAGATTTTTTTTTTAATATTGAATATTTAAATATAAACAAAAAAAGTTCCCATTGAAAAAATATACTTTTAAGGGTTTCACTGCTTCATCTATATTGCTTAACTGAGATAATAATTGTGCTTAATTCAAATAACAATTGTGAAGAGTACATTTAGCAAAAGTAAATAATAATAATAATAATAATAATAATAATAATAATAATAATAATAATAATAATAATAATAATACAGGGCCACTGAAATAACAGAGTACAACTAATTATTTGTGGGTTCCATTATATTTAAAGAAAATATTTTACAAAGGTAAATAGATAACTACTAAATACTTTGGCCCCAGACAATAAATATATATTTATATACCTAAATAAATAGAGAGATTTACATGTCCCTGGTTTGTAGGATATGCATGCATTTCATTAATAACAGGGGTATATACACGCAAATACAAACTTCTACAGGGGCATGCCAGTAACTTTTCACAGGAAGAACAATGATTTCTGCAAATGAAGAGAAGCCTTTGCTGACACGATGATATTCAGCAAAACACGTCCATTTCCCTTCTAATCAAATGTTACAAAGTGTTGAGAATTGTTTGCTTCCAATAATCTGGGAACTTGTCTTTCACCACAAAAACAAACAAATAAATAAATAAAAATACATAGATTTGCAATCTGAGGGCCAGCATTAAACTCCTGGCTTCATTTATAGTCAATCATTTATGATGAAGCAGATAGGGGTTGCCCATATCTTGTGTTCATCAATGCATTCAATTTGGATACTTGAATGTTTCATTGAATCTGCCACGCAGGCTGACATTTTTGCCGAATTAATAAAAAACTTCGTCGCTTCGATTAATCTGAAACCAAAACAACAAACCAGATTGATTCATCAGCAAGTGAATTTCGTAGAGAAATGTTCCGAAATCTGTTTTGTTTTTTTTTCTGCAGATAAAGGAAAGCTACTTTGACACACCGAAAGCTGCCGAACAAAAATGTGCATAATAAATTTCGATGTTCATACCATTGGACTACATAAGCAGTACATGATCACAAAGTCGAATTATCAATTAAACAGCACTTGTTGTTTTTTTTTCTTTAATTCAATCAGGACAAAAAAATTCAATCAGATTTACGACACACTTTGGATACCTTGGATCTTTACTCATGAAGGCCTATTGCCTGATCAGAGTAGGCAATGAAGTTGCAAAGAAATTGAGAAGCTGCAATAAATATCACCAGCATGCACTTATTATAATGAAGGGCCTTACAAATAGCGAAAAAGTATTCTGACAATTGGCAGTAGTGTACAGAAAGCAAAGCTTTACTGTAGCATGGAGATTCTGCAACAAATCCAGGTTCAGTTTATCTGCAACAATTTATTGAGGATCCTGGTTGCAATATGCCATGCAATGTTTTCATACAACCAATCATATTTTCTTCATATTTTCTCCAGAAGAAACTAAAATAAAATAAAATCTAATTTGGGTATTGAGAAAATTGTATAGAGTATCTTAGTAGCACGCCATGCAATGTTTTTTTTTTAGAAAAAAAGGAAAAGAAAAACTATTGCAGAAATGAGCATCTTAAATTCATGGAAAATGTGAGAATGTGAGAATAACATGCGAATCAAATCAGGTATTTATCACAAAAAAAAGGGTAAAAAAGGGGGGGAAATTCGATATCTTCACTCAACTAAGCAGAAAAAAATTGGACTCATTACTTCCACTTCTCTTTTCTGTTTTCCTTTTCCTCAAAGACACAAGAAACCATCTTCAGACACTTATTGTTTCCTTCATGCAAATGAAGTTGTTTGTCCCAATGCGAAAGCACAAAAAGTTGGAAGAACAATTGTTTCTTAGGGCAGGGCATGCAGATATTGAATAGTAATCCACCATTTTCTCATAAATGCTGGACACATGTTCTTCAATTCACTTTTGGAACTGTTCTGAAAGAGATACAACTACCACATTGGCATCTAGATGCATGAGGTGTCAATGTCAATAGCATATATTTGGTGCTGTGATGTCTGTGACAGGGTTAACTAGATGTAACTGTTGCTAATATTTTCATTGGTGTCTTTACACAGATATACTCCAATAAGCCTTTCTAAAACTATGCAAATCTTAAAGATCAAGAACATCAAAGCAGTAGAGAACAGTAACATGGCTCAGAGAAGGAAATTAAAGTAGTTACATGCAACGGTGATTTTGTGAGAAGTTGATTGGGATAAAAACAGCCTCTTTGCAATCTTTGCTAAGCTATTTTACTAAACTAAATAGACAATGTAATGTTACAGTAGATGTGTCATTAAAAAGCTACTGAAGGAAAGTGAAAGCATACTGGAATTGAATGCAGCATTGCCTTTTGTACCACTCAGAATTTAAGCTAGGTTGCTAACTGTTGAAGGTTTGGTTCCTAATTCGCTAACAGTCTGGCAAAACATAGAAAATATTGGAATAAATGGCAATGGCGCAAAAAGCAAAATAGATCACCATGAGGAGTACATGTCAAGAGGAAGGTAGAAAAGGAAGGCTCATGAAGTAAAGTGGCACGGGAAAAAGATGCCACCATTTCAAATTAACCAATTGGGCTCAACCAAAAATTTTCATTGAACATTATTCAAAGGAAATTTTGTGTAATTGTCAACTATGTACATCAGGATCTACAAATTGTCACCAAAGATTCCAAAATAGGTGTTATTTCCATTGCTGGCAAAGAAACAATGCTACTTTTTTTTTTAATAAAAGGTCATTGCATATTTCACAGTATGACAATTTGAAATCTGCTGTAACACAAAGATGGTTATAGTGTCTGATGACTGATTTATACAAAAAAGCTGTAAGCCTCTATAAGAGGATGAAACATCGCATTCATTACATAAGCGTTATATACAGTGTATTACATAAGTAATTCACTACATGATAGATGCTATTTCTTAGGTGGCGCTTGAAGGTAGATCATTGAAAAACAAGCACATTGCATGCATCTGTTGTCCATGTCAAGGTCTCATTAGCAATAGAGCAAGAAGTAATTTCAAGAATGAATTGGATAGGCTATAATATATCAGAAAATAATATTCATAATTGTGCTAATTTTAATGCTAAACAGCCAATGCAGGGTAGAAGATGGCTTTTACTACAGTCAATATGGCACCTACGGGTTGAACAACTAGTTATTTCTTAAATATAGACAAATGGCAAAGAAACTGGAAAAAGAGTAGGATGTTTTAAGCAGGGAAGGCCAGGAGCGAAAATGTCAAACAATCTATTGCACAAAAAACAAATTAATAAATAAGATTTAATATGTACGGGAATACATTGACACTTTACAAAGAACTAATAATAATATAGAAGACTAAAGTAACTTTTGCAATACTAGCTTGACTGTGGAAAGTTAAAGTAAATGCACAATAAATCATACCATTAAACCAAGTCAGTACTCTGTAAGTATTATCTCAGGATGCTGGACTTGCTTCCACCAAGAAATAATCTGCTTGATGTCCACTTGATTTTTCAAACTGAGAACTAAAGCACCAAATTCAAATGGATAAAATGTTAATTGCGCTTGTTGAGTAGTGAAACTGCAGGACGCCTTGGTGTTTGACTACTTTTTCTAGCAGAATGAATTGATCCATCTGTTAATGTAGGTGTCAGGGGCATCAATGAGTTTGACCCAGGACTCAATGCCGATTTGTTTCTTCTTCCAAGTTTGGGAGACCGGGGCTGTGTTAGCGGAATCTGCATATATCATTGGATAACAATGCTATTGAAATATTAAGAACAACTCCCAATTTTTTAGAAGAAGAATTTTAATCAACGAGTACAAGTAAAATGGAAGGATCTATACTCATTAAAACGGTTTTCTTTAAAGAGGAAAAAAAGGACCCTTATATATTATGAACATGTTTCATTTCCAGGTCATAGCTGCAATGCAAAGAATACCATGTATCAAGCTTCAGTTAGCATGCAACAGTAGATCTTATCTTTC
The DNA here is from genome assembly GCA_902712375.1 of Dioscorea dumetorum. Classification (NCBI taxonomy): domain Eukaryota; kingdom Viridiplantae; phylum Streptophyta; class Magnoliopsida; order Dioscoreales; family Dioscoreaceae; genus Dioscorea; species Dioscorea dumetorum. The sequence goes on from CACTHL010000494.1 coordinate 13,106,861, forward strand.
TTCTCTAAAAATAGACCCATTGTAAATAAAGAAGCCAAATAGCTTCCTTGGTAAAGAGATAAAATCTGAAAATTTTGAAAACGAATAAAATTTGTCTTGTTTGATACAACATGCAAATTTCAACTAATATTACTAATTTACTTTTTCTCACTCCTTTCACCACAAGATTGATTTTATTTTCTCATTACATGGTATGGCACCTATTTTCCAAAATTCAAGCCACCTTCACAAGGCAGTAATACAGAAGACTTCCATGTCAAACTTTAATTACAGGTAGTTTAATAGAACTTATGATATTATAACAAAGAAAAGAACAATATTAATTTTTTCTTTTGTAAAGAAAAATGCCTTAGAATTAGAATAGCATTCGTAGAGAATTGAAGTTCGCAATTGCCAAAGCAAGCCATGATTACAGAGGGGACCCATACATTAGCTCTCAAGGCTAAGCCTCAGAATGCAGAACTCTTAACCAAATGTTGCCCAATAAATCTAAAAGCAATACATGCAAGATATGGGAAGATGCGAGTGCCAAAATGATCAGCCAAAGTGCAAAAAGAAGTTCCGTGCCAAACCAAGATGGTGAAAAAAGTAAAGATGACTGTAATGTTGGAAAATAGGGCTTATACTGAGATACTCCCAATTACAAAAACAAAAAGTTGAGCCAAGAATACAGTTTAGATTCGTATTAAAGATAAACCAAACGGACTCAAAAAAGGCACTCAATAATTAAGCTATGTTGATAAGGTTAACATTAAAATAAAAAGATATAGAGGTATAGATAATGATGTTGATAAAACTTTGAAAAGGTTGCTGCAAAGAAATAACAAAGCAACGACAAACAAAGGATAAAGACTGAAAAATGAGCTTTAATAAAGAATAGGGACTAATATAGAATTTTGTTTGGGCATTTTCTTTAAAGAAATCAGTTTTAATACAAGTCAGAACTCAAACATGTCCAATAATGGGCATATTACAGAAAGGGTATTAATGAGAACGCAATCTTCAAGTCTAATAAAGGTTTATTTTATTAGATAAGTGAAACGAGGGAGAAAGGACATAACCCAGAACAGTGAGACATAGAGGCAGAAAGGAGGAGGCGGGGAAGTCATATACATCAGATGACATAACTTATATTGAAGAGTATCATGCTATTAAACTGTCTAAAAAAGTACCACTGGTCATATAAATAATTTGATCTAATTTGGCTAAGTTGGGAATTAATTAGGCTGCAAGCCAGACCAGACCACATCTCTGACACATTTCACTAATTCAGTATTATCAGATAGTTGCTCCTGCAAAAGTGACACAAATGCAGCCTCCCAAGCCATTTTTCAGAACAATGAAGCTCGTAATGTCCAACAAAAGATAGAAGATGCAGTGTTCTGGTTGTAATAAAGGTAGTGGCACTATTCTGAAAGAAATCAAATATTTGCCTTACAATTTACAGTGCCAAAAATAAAGATTCTCTGCAAGCATATGGAGAAAAAGGTGCTTTTCTTTAGAAGTCTTCATCATCACCAACTAATGCGCTTGTTGCATTCGAATCTTAACATTAAGTATTATTATCCGTGTAGTAACTCTAATGAAATTAAGCATCTATCAATTTCCCATGTCATTTTGGCTAGAAACTGTTAAAGACAACAAGGCTGGGATAAAGCACTTTCACAATTCAATATTAGTTAGTACCTAATACTTCTTATTTAGTCTAGCCGTACAGCCTATTGAAGTGTTTGGCAAGTAATTACTTAAAAGTGTGTATGACAATGACAAAAGTTTCTCTATGCTAGGCTAACAAGATGATACTAGATTCCATGTTGACATTTTCTAAAGAAAAGATATTTGAGACAAGTACTTTACAGGCAAGCTCCATATTCTTCACGTTTGGATCTCTGACATTAAAAATAGCCAATAATGTAAACTGTGTAAACAATGGCGCAAGCCATATGCAGCCATGTCACAATTAATACAGCCTCTGATTAGTGCAAACCAAGTTATAACTAATAAACATTATGGACCAAGTATTGATTCCCAAAGACAGGAAAGAGAACAAGCTAACCTTCTTTCTCTCATTTTTTGGTGGTTCAAGGTTTTGAGAGAAATCCATCATTGGTGTCACCCTAGAGCAAAAGCTTTGCCGTAGTTTCGCAACTCTGCTTTCTATTTTTTCCTGCCAAATAAGAAATGAAATCTTAACTATGTAAATTGCTCTATATTTGGGGCAAGAATTGGCACCAAATGTTATCTATAAAATGATCATATAATAACAGAGGCACATTAGAGATGAAGGAACAATAGTTCAATATAAAATTCAGTGAGACCAAGATAACCAAGGAATTTTGCAAAAGAAAGAGGATCTACTGTAGTTTTTCTTTGTATTTGTATTTTCTTCACTTCCTTCATGCAGAATTTATCTTCCAAACTAGAAAAAGCCTGAAAGTGATAATAAAGATATGCATGTTAGTTGGGAACATACTCAAAATACCGATTTATATACTAATTTGTGGATTGCCAAATATGATAATTTCTAAATGATAATGGTATCTGCAATTAATCACTAATAATTACTTGCCTCCTTGAATGGTTTTTCAGCCGTCTCATCTGTTTTACAGCTACCAGAAGATGATGTAGCTTGCATTCTTGATCTGGTCCCTCCAATGATTACAAGTTTAGACTTAGAGCAACTGGTACATGTTTAGACATTAAAAAAAAATCAATATCCCTACATATCATGTGAATATTTATTCAATTTTTTGTTAAAATGAACCCTGAAGGGCAGTTTATGCTCTCAGTACTAACTTGCTCGTAAGGTTTTGCAATTCCATATCCACTTTTCTCCTCCCAGAACGTGTTTTTACCAGTGGAGTTCTAGCCCTAAAACATAGATCAGCACATTAAAAGTGATCAACAATGAACAGAATGTCCCTAAATATATTCAAGCAACATAACTTTGTTACACTGAAGGTGTATACTACTGGAAATATATAAAATATGAAGTAAGCTAAAATATTTATTTAGCTCAGAATATTCCAAATACAAAGTAAATTAAACATACTGAAGATTTATACAGCTTGAAATATTTCAAAGACAAAGTAATTCATATACCTTGCACTGTCTTGGGTGACTGAAGAAAGTTTCAACACATTATTGCCAGATGACTGCAATATGGAATTTAAACATGACTCAGCAAAAGAATCAAGCATTAGCCAAAACATGGATTCAGAAATAGGCATAAAATAACCTGTGCTGATTTTCTGTAGGGGCACAAACAATTACTTGAAGCCTTGGAGGAGTTGCTGGTGGCTTCAAATTGTCGAACCTTCTCAAGAATTGATGGGGCTTTGGTTGAGAAAGCTTTGGCAACCGATCCCCTTGGACATTCAGATATGATCATTGACCTATGTATAGATTTTGCATTTGATCTTCTTTTTTCACTAGAACACCTTGCACTGTTATTAGTGGGAGTGAACTTATTTTCTTTTGCACAATCTCTAGCGGAGGGAGAGCGTTTCACTGAAGAAGGTGAGAGCTTGGATGCCATGCAAGTTACAAATCTGAATGGCTTACTTCCAGGATTTGGTGACTTAGGTACAGAAATTCTCGGCTTCTTCACTGCTGAATCTCCCAAACTCACCCGGTTAGCAACAAAAATTTCCTGGAAGAATAAACCGTATCACAATTATCGCAATGACCACTAAATTGCAATCTAAGGACGTTAATCTTCTAACTGAACAAGCCAAACAGAAAAATACCCTCAATGGAGTGATCGCTGGTTCACTAATTTGACTTCCTATATCTTCAACACCACATGATGATTGAATCACAGATGCAGACTCCGTGAAGGAAACGTCCTCTTTTTCCTCAGGGCTTTGGTTCTCATCCACTTCATGATCACCCTCTAAACCACCATTTTCATCAACAAGATTTGATCTTTCATCACTGAGCATTGCCTTAAACTCCTCACATTTATTCCCAGTGAACTCGTCAGTCAATCCTGCAGACATGTCAGCTGATTCTTCTTGATTTCCACCGATTTCATCAACGGATTCTTCCAAAGATCCAGTTTTCTTTAAAGCAGCCATCTTCTTGTAATGTGCTTCAAAAAAGGCCTTCTTCTGAGCAACAGAACCCGGCCTGGCGTACCTCTCAACTTCCTCCAAATACTGATTATGGCGGAAAGATGACCATCTCCCCCAATCCAAAGACTCCGACATGAACCTCCCGAAGGACACCGATCCCCCAAACGCAAGAGCCTTGCTCACCTGCACACTTTCATCTCTTCAAAAACCGCATAAAAAATCCAAAAATCACCAAACAAACATACAAAAATCTCAAATGAATACCCCTGCATCGCCATCAACGCCCTGCATTGAAAGACAAGAAGAATCCCCCATTCGATTCTAGGTTTGAAATTCGAAAATCGCCGCCAAAGCACAGCAAAAAGGGAGGTTTTTTTTTCTCACTGTGTCTACGTGTGTGTGTCTCTCTCTCAAGGTTTGGTTTTGGGAGGGTTTTTGGGGCGCGTGAAGTGCAGAGAAGAGGGAGAGAAAGGGGTACCAAAATATTCAAATTTTCAAACGGTTCAATCCCAACGGCTATTTTCACTTTCCATTTTCTTTTTTTTTAATTATTGTTATGAACCATCATTAACTAAGCAAATGGGCCACACTTCCCATCATATTTCATGGTGGAAATTACTTTCCCCATTAAATTACAATATGACTTCAAATTAACAAATAAATTTAACAGATAATGAACAAAAAAACCCTCTAAATTTCATATATTCACAGACCAACCCTGCACTTTTCAGTATGAACAAAACATCCCTCCTTTTTGGGATGATTTCCATCCTGGTCCCTGCATGGCATAACGCCGTTAAAGCTTCAATGGATTGACGGTTATACCCCTACATTAACGCGATTATGGGCGCGAGTACGGCGGTGCGTGTTCCGAGACATTTCAGGGTTTATGATGTTCTGTTTGGCTTCTTTTCACCTTCTTTTCACCTTCTCTCATACCAAAGCGACAGACAGAACAAACCCTGTAGCTCCCAGACCGGCGGCGCAACGACCATCCGATTGCAGTTAATCCCGACACACTATTATCTGGTAAGATTAGTATGGTTTTATTCCCTTCCCGTCGGTTGTAGTTGAGGGTTTTGTGCTTTGTAACGGTTGCTGTTTATATTGCGGAGTTTTCGTTTACAGTTTAAGGTTTCTCTTTAGATTTGAGGCATTTTTGGCTGAGCGCTGTTGTATGTAACGCAGATATGGCGTCCAACCCAGTGAACGGCAGATGCTACCTTGCGCCCGTCGTGGATACTCTGGCCCAACTGAGGCAGCGCATGTCACAACGGCAGTGGAGATGGTGAGGAGGACACCATTCGGCCATCTCATGGAGGTGGAGGCGTTCTTTGCGGGAGAGGGGGTTGCTTGATGCCATATTGCGGCGATACGACCACGAGACGAAAATGTTGGGAATAGGGGTGAGCTGGTGAGCTTCCGACCGGAAGATGTTGCCATTATCATGGGACTCCGGGCGGACGGGGATCCGGTGCGGTTCAAGAAAAACACGAACACCGTCGATTTCGAAGAGAAATGCATGTCCAAGGGCTTCGAAAGGACCCGAGATGCTATGAAGGCGTCTCTTCTCGGAATGGTCCGGACAAAGGGGGAGGAGGTCAACTTTGTGAAGCTGTTGGTGGTCTACCTCATGGGGACGGTGTTGTTCCCGAACACCACCATGTCGGTCCCGCCATGGGCCGGTCGACTATGCTTCCAACCTCTCCTCGCTACGCAGTACGCGTGGGCGGAGGCCACTCACGGGTGGATCATGGAAGACCTCCCCAAGACGGCCACCCGCGTGCAGTCAAGAGCTAGGGGGAGCATATTGAAACGGGATACATGCGCGGGTGCACCATCGCCCTCATCCTCTCGGTTCTACGAGGTCACCGGAACAGGGCGAGAGGGCCCGGGTTGGGAAGACTCCCCGGATTTTGTGTTACGGGGAGGGAAGTTTTAGGAAACAAGCGTCGTTGGAAAAGCTACTCTCATCCATCGATGAGAAAGAGGTATGAAGTCTCTGTTTCCGTTTACTTTCAAATGTTCCCGTTTAGCCTCCGACGTTCCCATTTATGTTTTCCAAGTTCTCATTTATAATGGCGAGATTTCCTTTATATTTCAACGTTTCCGTTTAGGTTATAGAGTTTCGATTTACTTTTTGGTGTTCCCGTTTACTTTTTAAGCGTTGTTGTTTACGATCAGACGTTCCCGTGTATGATTTTATTGTTCATGTTTATCTTTTATGTTCCCATTTATCTTTCTGAATTTTCTACTCTCTTGTTGACAGTTTTCCAAGCTGACCGTCGACGATCCCGGACAACAAACGTTGGCTTTGGTGCCAGCCGAGCCACCGGTGGTGCGTCCAACAAAACGTGGTCGGTCACCGGATCGACGTAGTATCTCCCCCGTCGCACTCGTGTTCGTCGCGTGGAATGGGTGTCCCCCTCGGTGGCAATTGAAGACGATGTAGCCACCCGGCTACGGCGGGCCATCGAGACATTGTCGCGTGACGTCCGGCGTCGGCTTCCCGGGTGGATGTGATCGAAGGACGCCTTCGCATCGTTGTACCATCTTCGGGAGATCCCACGGCGGAGTCCGGTTCGATGCCATCTCCGGTAATCGCACACCCGGCGAAGAAGGTCGCCACTCGACGCATTTCTAGGCGTGTCTCCCGGCGAGGAGAACGCAGAGCCCGTTGGCGTCCCGGAGAGCGCCATAAGCTGTTGCAAGCCAGAAGACGACCTCTCTGGTGCCCACCGGCCCGAGGACGAAGAGACTCTGCCGTAAAGGCGGACCGAAGCTGGACTGCAGACGAAGTCCACCGGTGACCTCATCCGGCAATGATGGCTCCGATGCGGTCGACGTCGACAGCATCATAGCGTCTTTGACCGATATGAAAGGTAAGATCGTTATCCCGGCCTTAGATGTTGAGAGACCGGCGGTGGCATCCGACAACGCCGAGAGGCCATCCTCTTATGTGGACGGCATGGACGAAGAAAATGCGACTCCGTCCACCGCTGCCGCGCAGGCTCCAACCCCACCCCCCACGGCGGAAGAGGAGGCTCAACGGCGGTCAACCACCCACGACGAATGTGCGGCCACCGCCACGGATGAACCCCCAGCTGATCTCCCCACTTGCGGTAGAGGCGGCTCCACCGCAGCCCTCGAGGCGGAAGAGGTTTCTTCACCGCGGCTCGCCCCATCGGAAGAGACGGCCCCACCGCGGCCCCCGACGGTGCGCGCGAGACGTCGGTGCGGGCACCATTGTGGAAGAAGGTCCACGACATCCCCCCCAACGGCCGAGGAAGCCACTCCCGGCCCGAAAACCGTGTCGGCTTATTGTCGACGTTGACACGGTGGCGGTCATTGAGAAACAAGGGTCGAGAATCCGTCAAGACCGCCTTTCTCCCCAAAAATAAACGGCCGATCGCATTTCATCGCCCGAGTCGGGTGGAGCGAGCGGCAATGGGAATGTACCTCAACCGTAAAATTGACGGGTGAGTGCAATGCGTTTTCGTTTCCTTCTATGCGTGTGGTTTACATAATATATTGTTCCCTGACTTACTTTCGGATGTTTTCCTTTACCGTGTATAGTTTCCGTGTATTGTTTACATGTTTCCGTTTATGTTTCTAGGTTCCGGTTTAGATTATATATGGTTCCGTTTAGGTTTTGGAGTTTTCATTTACGTTTTAGTTTTACCGTTTAGAATACGGACGTCTCGTTTACATTTTGTGTGTTTTCGTTTACATTACATGCGTTACCGTTTACCTTTTCTCCTTCCCGTTTACTTTTTAGTGTTGCCCTCTAATACTCGCGATGCCGCGTTTAGGACCATCGTCTGGAAGAACGACCTCTCCTTCACGACCGGGAGACCACTTGTACACCTTGGTGGAGGGGGGTCGTCGTGCTCGATGATGTCTTCGGACGTTTGGTGTGTCATGATCATGGAATCATGCAAGCGAACGCCCTCCCCTACAAAAGACGAGGTGCTGTCACCCGACCGCTGGCGCTTCTCATGTCACAGACGGAACATAGTGCCGAGGTGGCGCTTACGTTGGTCGAGGCGGGCACCGCAAATTTCAACGAGGTGGAAATTATTCTGCTCCCCATAATATTCAACACACATTTCCACCTCATTGTACTCGACAAAGAGGTGAAGCAATATCTGCACTACACCTCTGCGCAGAGCCGCACATACGACGCCGACGCGAAGGCCATGGTAGGGTCTTACGTCTCCTTCTGTTGTCTGTATTTGTTTCCTGTTTTTTAAAAAACGTCGGACGACGACACTCACACGTCTCCTTCTGTTTCCTTTTTTTTACGCGCCACGAACAGAGGGAACTATTCGACCGCTGTCTGGATGTTGAGGTAGGCGACACCGGGACGGCGAGTTACCCTCTTGTGCACGTCCGCGATTGCCCACGGCAGAAACCCGACAGCGTGGACTGCTGCCTTTACACAATGCGGTTCATCGAACAACTCCTCAACGGGGAGAGTCTTAGTCCGCCTCACTCCGACGTGCCACTTCGCGTCTGCGTGCGCAGCCCGTATCGTCATGGACGGCATCGCAAGGGGGAAAGAAGATGGCAAACAGAGATGATGTAATTGATATTCGTTTATACAAGTGTGTTTATTTGTTGTACATATATTGCGAATGTAAATATATTTTCAATTGCATCCCATTGTTTTCCTTTACACAGTGCCGTTTCTATTTACAATACAGGGTTTCCGTTTATATAGTAGAGTTTCGGTTTACATTTCAGCGTCTCCGTTTACATCTCATTGTATCCGTTTACATTTCATTGTATCCGTTTACATTTCATTGCGGTTGATGAAAATTGATACAAATATTCCCTCCTGCACATTCTCTATAGCTCATATTGAAATCTCTTGAGATTCATTGAATTTGATTAGGGTTGGTAAAAATCTCACTTTCCGTTTGTATCCCAGTGTTGTCCTTTACACAATGGCGTTTCATTTTACAATTAAAGGTTTCCGTTTACATCGAAGAGTTCCGGGTTACATTTTAGTGTCTACATCAAAAGGTTTCCATTTACATTTCAGTGTTTTTGTTTACATCAAAGGGTCACGGTTTATATTCATGAGTTTCCTTTTGCGGCTCGTCTTTTCGATTACATCAAAGTGTCGATTATGTAAGGGGGGTCTCAATCCGCGATGGGTGCGCCGCACGACCGCCGAGTGTGACCAACCTCGCTACACCTGCTGCACTTGAACTCACGTACGAAGTGTGTTGCGATTCGATTCTTTTCCTTTTTGGGCGCCCGGTTGCCTCTTCGTGAGTGGTGGCCGGATGGCCAACGGACGAGAGTCATCTGTTGGTCTGTCATTGTCGGGGACAGGGAAAATTGCTTCCGAGTAAGACGTCCGGTACGTGTCGGCGGTGAAGTAACTGTCAACATATTCGTGAACGTTTGCATCGGTTTGCATTATAGCCGCGCGGCAGCGTGCTTACACGGGATCCCGTATATACGCCACCGTCGGCACGAGCACGTCCTTGCGGACGAAGTTGACGGAGAAGCTATTCCGTTCGACTACTTCGAAGCGTCGCTGTTGATCTCCCAACAAGTAGTGTACGACTTTGTTCCACCACTTCTTCGATCTTGCTTGTGTATGTCGGGGCACGAGATAGGTCTCCCACCGCCGAGATTGTTCACTCCGATTACACAAGCATGTTCATGAGCTTGAAGGCTGGTGTAAGAGGGTAGTCGATCAACCGGACGTCGTCGATGAAAGGTAAACAAGAATAATAACAAAAGCAATGAAAAATCTAAAAGTCAAAAACGTAAACGGGAGCGTCAAAACGTAAACGGAAGCCCACACACGTAAATGGGAACAAGGATACGTAAACGGAAACTAGAAAAAGTAAACCATGTCTCACATAAGTAAATGGGAAACTGGAAATCTAAATGAAAACCCGTAAACGTAAACGGAAACAACAACAACTACGTGGAAAGCCGACAAACTAAACCGAAACTCACGTAAGTAAGCGCAAATAGGAGAACTAAGCGAGAGCCGGTGGAAGTAAACGAAACGCTAACAAGTAAACCGAACGGAGGGATCTAGACGAATTATTACCGGATGGAATCAACCATATTCGTCACGGGGAAGATGTCTTGCCTCCTTAATCCATGCATTGAACGATTCTGCGACGTTTGAATACATCTCGCCCCATCTTTCGCCCTTGAACATGTAATTCGCCCAATGCGTGATGTCGGATTTCTGGATTAGCCACAGATGAGTATGTGGGGATGCGTTGAGAAGGTCGTCCATCGCGTCATTGAACTCCCTCTCCGTGCACGCAAATGCAATCCTAACAATGATGGACCAGCATAACTCTTTTAATGCCTTCCCGACGCCGACGTTTGCCTTCATAAAATTTGCCTCCAGGTGCACGAGGCAAGACGCGTGCTGGGGATGAGGGGAAAACCTTGCGACTGCGTTAATGAGACCCTTCGACCTATCTGAAATAAATGTTATGATCTTCGTGTAGTGATCGTCCCCATACAACACATCACCAAGCATGGAAAGAAACCAAGTCCAGTTCGCATCCGTCTCGTTGTCAACAATGGCGAATGCAACGTGAAAGAAACCGTCGTTGGCATCCTTCCCCGTTGCACCAAGCAAGGTGCCTCCGTATTTCCCTAGCAAGTGCGTCCCGTCGATGAAGAGCAAGGGCCTGCAACCACTCTGGAAACCCACAACGCACGCGTTAAATGCAAAAAAGGCCCGTCTAAAACGATCGCCCTCATGGTCCACTGTAACCACGCTCCCAGGATTCGTCTCTAAAACTTTCCCGGCATACCATCTGAGGAGGTCGTAGCTGGCGACTTCACTACCGTGGAGAACACCCCGGGCGACCTCTTTCCCCAACCAAGCTTGCTTGTAAGACAAGTGAACGCCATGCTCGCGCATTATATCACGTTGAATATCGACGGCCCTGTAGAGAGGGCGATCCTTCAGCCTCTGCATGACCTGCGCGCTTACCCATTTTTTAGAAGCTTTCGGGTGAGAGGTGGTGCCGATACCTCCGCCGCATGTATGTGCTTGAGCACATTGTCTTGATCATAAACGTCTCTTGGTTCCCAAGCTTCGATGCGTGGACACGCCATTGGCAACCAGCGGATGCCATTGGACAGTTACCCTCTGCTTATCGTTCTTGACGAAGATAAAGTTAAAGTTCCGGTTTATGGCGACACTTCGCAGCGTGTCTTTGAAATGATCACCATCGCAAAAGCGTTGCCCGACTTCGAGACGTGCACCGGCGGGTTGGTCTTGACCATAGATAGGGCACCCGACGCATTTGGTTGGGACGACATTATGTGTCGGCTAACCGGTAGGCTTTCCGAAATTGAATCCCTGCTCCTGGTGCACACAAGGATAACGTAAACGGCGACGGGTTAATGGAGAATCCCAAATGCAAACGTAATAGTAAACGAGAACGCCCAAACGTAAACGGAAACTTACAATGGTAAACAAGAACTCCAAAAAATAAACCGGAACTCCCGGAAGTAAACGAAACTTCTAAAAGTAAACGTAAACGGATAATAGTAAACAAAAACTCCAAACAATAAACAGGAACTCCTAAAAGTAAACGAGAATCGCCAAAAGGTAAACACAAACGCACAAATATAAACGATAACTACACAAGGCTAAATGGAAACTCCAAACACTCCGCTTTGAATGCACGTAATCGCTTCATTTGAATGCACAAAAAAAGGTGCGAGTGTTTACGAAAGTAAGGAGGAGCCCGGGGTATCTTCGACGGCATCGTCATCGTCGGTTGATGTGACTATAAGATCGACCGCATGGCAATTGAACATATGGTGAACGCGACACATTCGCCGAAAATCAATCTCGCATTCTATGGGGCGGACCGTGCGATGTGCATTCGGGGTGACAAACTTCACACAAACACTCTCGATTTCGAGGCTCCATCTTTCACATATCTCCCTGCAAAGACCGACTCCCATGAACTTAACAAAGTGAACTGCAGCACTCGACCCTCGCCCTTGTATCTGGCTATTGCGCAATAGGTGTCCATTGAGTCGCGATGCACGAAACCCTCAAACTGCCATGCATTACAGACACACAAATATTCATACCTTCGGCGCTAACAAAAATGAAAAAGAAAAAAACATCCTCTCACCACAGCCTTCAATATGAACAAGTACACCCGCTCGAACACTGGTGGGAGAGAGAGAAACTCTGGCAGACGACGGGGAAGAAGACGAAGTATAGAACCCTCCTTAGCAGAAGCACGCATTATAAGAGAAAAGCTGGCTGAAAAGCCTGCTTTTCCCTTTTGGCTGAACACTTTCAAAAATGATGACAAGACAGGGCGGGACCTTTCCCACCAAAACCAAGGGCCAAAGTTGGTATTATGTAAAAAAGCTATTGACGGAGTTGGACGGAGGGACTGAAAAGGAAGGTAATTTAAAAAGGAAGGATGAACAGGTATATTCAAATGTCAGAGGGACTGATCGGGATGTTTGCAAACGTACAGGGACTTATAATTAATTTTCCCTAAATTTAATATTAGCTACAAATGAGATGAAAGATAAGTTAGAAAAATTATTAAAAAATAGAGAAGATTATCTAAGAAAATGTTGTAAATATTGTTGGCTATAATTGTATGGGCATGGGTAGCAGACTCAAATGCAAAATAATTATTTTAAAAATAAAAATATTTGTTTAGAGTTTAAAATCATTTTTATTTATTTTTTGAGATTGCTTAATATAACTTCATATTTTTATCCAGGTTTTAAAATTTATTTTTTAAATTAGAATATGTGTCAGGCCTATATTCATTGATACCAGAAGAAGAGATTAAGTTTTTTAATTAAAATTAATTTTTAAGTTTTTTTAAAAACACATTTGTCAGTTACAAATCACAAAATTATAGCACTACGAAGATTTTATGAGCAAACCCACTCATAATTATTCCAAATAGTGTTGCCATGTTTAAATCTTGCAATGATTATACTCACACTGTTACCTTTTTCATAAATGTGAAATTATTCTATTTATTTATTTATTTATTTATTTATTATTATTATTATTTGATAACATGAAAAAATTACACACTTCAATCAATGCTGTTAAGTTAATCTCTTGATTTCTCACTCAGCGGTCTAATTTTTTTTTTTTGGTTTTTTTCTTAAAATAGCTTTAATAATTTTTTAACTGAAATGGGGGAAGTAAATTACCTATAAATACTCATTTCCCCTAATTTTTATAACACCCTACTACTTGAACTCATAACTGTCCAACCCACTCACTAACAATAGCACCTTATTCTCACTATTTTTCAACTAGTATCTTATCATCTTCTTCAGTTGACGTCCATCCAATGCATAATGTGTTAGTGGAAATGGTTTTCTAGAAGTGTAGAAAAAAAATAAGAAAGAAAAAAATAACGCACACCTATTTTCAAATCTTGGATGCAAATTAGATTGGATGAAAAATTTTTTTTAAGGTACAATGAAGATTTTTAGGTATGATTTGCATTTTTAAAATTCAAACAAAGATAATAATGATTTTTACAAGGTGAAAGTTTGTTTTTATCTTTAGTGCCTCAAAAAACAAAACAAATAAATTTATGAAATATTTGTTTTCATGCCTCTTTGAATGTTGGTAGATAAATGAAGTGGTGTTTAATAAAGATATGTATTTTTTTTCAAAAAAATATAACTTTTCAAATAAAGCAATATAATTGTTTATATAAAAAAAATATATATATAAGAGTTTTAATAAAATTAAAATCTTATCCTGATTGGAATAGGATTTTCAAGCATATATATCTAATAAAAAAAATTCGGATAAGAATAAAACAAAATTTTAAATTCAAAATTTTGAAAATTCGGATTTTCTTATTTTTTAAAAAAAAAGAAAATTTTAAATTCAAAATTTTGAAAATTCGGATTTTCTTATTTTTTTTTTTTAAAAAAAAATTTTAAATTCAAAATTTTAAAAATTCGGATTTTCTTATTTTTTTTTAAAAAAGAAAATTTTAAATTCAAAATTTTGAAAATTCGGATCTTTGTTATTTAAAAAAAAAATTTTAAAAATTTTGAAATTCAAAATTTTGAAAATTCGGATTTTGTTATAAAAATAAAATTTAATTCAAAATTATGAAAATTCAGATTTTTGTTATAAAAAATCAAATTAAATTTAAAAAAGGGATCGGTTGAGGATTTTCGGGAGAAGTGTGAGGAGAAGGTTGGGGGATTTTCAGAGAAAAAAATCATAAGGAAAGAGGAGAGAGAGAAGGAGAAAAGACACAACGGTGAAAAAAGGGGAGAGAAAGGAGAAAAAAAAAAGAGAGATCCGAGAAAACAAAAAAAAAAAGAAAAATGCGAGAGATTGTGACCGAGGGATTGTGCCCGTCGGCGAGCAAAGTTCGAAGAAAAGAGACGAAAAATGAGAAGGAAGAGGAAAGACATCAAGAAAAAAAAATCAGGTATTTTACTATTGCATTAGAAAATTTTTTATTACAGGATTTAATGTTTTCCACAAATTCTATGCCGATTTACCTCTTTGCCATGTTTTTTTTTTTTAATTATTATTATTTTGTATGATCATTATTATTCTAGTTATTATTATTATTATTATTATTATTATTATTATTATTATTATGTTAGAATAATGTCACCATCATGTTTGATTTATTATTAGTTTTATTATTAAAAAAAAAATCAAAAATCACGACTCATGCATCATATTATTTAAATATTATTTTTTTAAATTTGTGATATTTCATTACCATTTTTATTTTATTATCTTCTTAAAAAAAACAATTTTTTAAATATTATTTTAATTATTATTATTTAAATATTTTATATAAATATATATCACGTTTACATATACTATTTTTTAATATTATTTTAATTATTATTATAATTTATATTTAAAACAAAATAATATATCACGGATCCTACTACCCCGTGGATATTATTTTTGCTATTATTTTTATTATTAATATGTATTTTTTTTTAAAAAAAAAAATATATCTCATCGTTGTATGTATATCCTGTGGATTTTTTTAAAGATATTATTTTAATTATCTGATATTTTAAATATATATATATATATCCTACAGATTATTGTTTAATATTATTTTATTAATATTATTATTTATATATATTTAAAACATAAATATATGTCATCATACGGATTTGTTTTATTTATTTTATTATTATATTTTCTTTTAAAAATAATATGTCACGGTTATATGTGCCCGTGGATTTTTTTTTTATTATTTTGTTTTATTTAAATATATATATATATCTCAGCTGTGATTTTTTTTTTAAATATTATTTTAATTATATTATCACTTATATTTTTCTATATATGGAATGTTCTTTTTTTTATTGATATATTTAAAAAACAAAACATGGCGATTGTGTATCGAGATTTTTTTACGTATTATTTTAATAATTATTATTTATATATTGTTCAAATATATCAAGTTCATGATTTTTTTTTATAATATTACTTTTATTAGTTTTACTATTAAGATTATTTGCTTTAATATATGCATATACACCTTTGCTAGAAAAATAAATTTTTAGGACAAATTTAGGGTTCAGTAGAAATTTTATATGCGAAAACACAAAATTTAAAAAAAGTGGGGCGCATTTGAAAATTTTGACAGAAATATAGAAAACTAAGAACTTCAGGGACGTAGTTGCAAAAATCATAAAAAAATAAAAATAAAAATAAAAATAAATAAATAAAGTATAACCCAAGGTCTAATATGCAAATCTGATGTACATAGGACTAATACGCAAAAAAACATAAAACTAGAAATTTTAGTGGAGATTAGGGTTGTATTCACAAAATTCACTAATCCACCATTTGAAGACCACGAAACTTTTTTGTGAATTCAATGTAGTGGAAGACAGCTTTCCTTGTGAAGGCCTCTCCATTGCCGCTTGAAATTCACATGAGTGAGTGGAAGATGTTGAAGACCACGAAACTTTTTTGTGAATTCAATGTAGTGGAAGACAACTTTCCTTGTGAAGGCCTCTCCATTGCCGTTTGAAATTCACATGAGTGAGTGGAAGATGTTGAAGACCACGAAACTTTTTTGTGAATTCAATGTAGTGGAAGACAGCTTTCCTTGTGAAGGCCTCTCCATTGCCGCTTGAAATTCACATGAGTGAGTGGAAAAAGTTGAAGACCACGAAACTTCTTTGTGAATTCAATGTAGTGGAAGACAGCTTTCCTTGTGAAGGCCTCTCCATTGCCGCTTGAAATTCACATGAGTGGAAAAAGTTGAAGACCACGAAACTTTTTTGTGAATTCAATGTAGTGGAAGACAGCTTTCCTTGTGAAGGCCTCTCCATTGCCGCTTGAAATTCACAAAAGTGAGTGGAAGATGTTGAAGACTACGAAACGTTTTTGTGAATTCAATGTAGTGGAAGACAGCTTTCCTTATGAAGGCCTCTCCATTGCCGCTTGAAATTCACAAAAGTGAGTGGAAGATGTTGAAGACTACGAAACTTTTTTGTGAATTCAATGTAGTGGAAGACAGCTTTCCTTGTGAAAGCCTCTCCATTGCCGCTTGAAATTCACATAAGTGAGTGGAAGATGTTGAAGACTACGAAACTTTTTTTGTGAATTCAATGTAGTGGAAGACAGCTTTTCTTGTGAAGGCCTCTCCATTGCCGCTTGAAATTCACATGAGTGAGTGGAAGATGTCAAAGACCATGAAACTTCTTTGTGAATTTAATTATGTGAGAGATCACGACGTGACAATGCATAAGCCAAAGCTCAAAGGCATAAAAAAAAAAAAACATGAAAAAGCTTAATTTATAGGCAAATGAGCTCAAGGGCTCGAGATACCAAAGTCAAAAAGTCGAAGAGCTTCACAAACCCATAATGTGAGAGGCTTCACAAGCATAAAATGCCGAAGTCTTCTTACACCCAAATCGAAAGAAATCAAGTTCGTGATTACAACTTCAGATCCATTTCGAAACCAAGCAAGTCAAAGCGATCATGTAAAAAAAATATAACTTGATGATGTGCAAGCCAATGCTCAAAGCACAAAAAGCTTAGATATAAAAAAAAAAAAAAAAACTAAAATGAATCGACAAATGAACTCAATAGTCTCAAGACATCAGAAGTCAAAGACTCGAAGAGTTTCACAAGTCAAGACTTGAAGAAAGTTTCATAAGCACGAAAGCCGAAGCTTTTGAAAAGTCAAAATCATGTAAAATCAAGTTTGTGGTTCATCAACATAGAGAATCAACAACTTGAAATGCAAAGTCAAATCCAATATGCAAACTCCAAAGTTAAAGCCATTTCAAAAATCAAAATCAAAGCAGCCAAGTTAAGATTCGAGATATGAAAGAGTCAAGACTTGAAAATTTATATAAATCGACAAATGAACTCAATAGCCTCAAGACATCAGAAGTCAAAGACTCAAAGAGTTTCACAAGTCAAGACTTGAAGGAAGCTTCACAAGCACGAAAGCCGAAGCTTTTCGAAAGGTCAAAATTATACAGAATCAAATTTGTGATTCATCAATATAGAGAATCCACAACTTAAGATTCAAATCAAATCCAAAGATGTGGAGTCAAATCCAATATGCAAACTCCAAAGTTAAAGCCATTTCAAAAATCAAAGTCAAAGCAGCCAAGTCAAGATTCGAGATATGAAAGAGTCAAGACTTGAAAGTTTATACAAATCGACAAATGAACTCAACAGTCTCAAGACATCGGAAGTCAAAGACTCGAAGAGTTTCACAAGTCAAGACTTGAAGAAAGTTTCATAAGCACGAAAGCCGAAGCTTTTGAAAAGTCAAAATCATGTAAAATCAAGTTTGTGGTTCTTCAACATAGAGAATCAACAACTTGAAATGCAGAATCAAATCCAAGATGTAAAGTCCAAAGTTAAAGCCATTCTAAAAAAAATCAAAGTCAAAAGGCCAAGTTAAGATTCGAGATATGAAAGAGTCAAGACTTGAAAATTTATACAAATCAACAAATGAACTCAACAGTCTCAGGACATCAGAAGTCAAAGACTCGAAGAATTTCACAAGTCAAGATTTGAAAAAAGTTTCATAAGCACGAAAGGCGAAGCTTTTAAAGAGTCAAATTATGTAAAATCAAATTGTGTGGTTCGTCGACCTAGAGAATCCACAACTTGAAATCCAAAACAAATCCAAGATGCAAACTCAAGTGTCCAAGATACATGTTTCCAAATGAATGAATGAGCTCAATAGCACCAAGACATCAAAAGTCAACGGTTGAAGAGTCTCACAAGTCAAAGAAGAAAAAAAAAAGAAACTAAAAACTTCACAAGCGTAACATGCTGAAGTTTTCAAGGATCAAAATTGAAACAGATCAAGCTCATCGGTCTCAAAAGTTGTAACTTGACGTTTGGGTGATGCTCATGACGCAAGTCAAAGAAATTTGGAGGAGACCAAAGTCAGCAAAATTAAAAGAAATATCCAGGCATAATTTTTGGCGAAAAAGTCTGCCAAATCAAAGTCAAAGTGTAAACTTAGATTATGCTAAGTTGGATAAAGATTAGGAAAGTAAAAAAAAAATATAGTTCTCCTATCCTTTGTTCTGAGTCAAAATCATGTGTTCATGTCATGTTCTTGAAGTAATAAAAGAAATTGATTTTACTTGTTATTTCTCGTTCACATTTGTTTCTTAATCGGAGGTTCCTGTGACATTGTCCAGGGTAATTAACATTAGGGGCTTGCCCCTAATGGAAGTCGGAAACCCACAATCCCTTGAAGTCAAAAAAATAATCAAAATTCGATTTGTGAACCTTTACTTTGGCCGGTTAATCATATTAAAGGCCGGTTGAGAAAAAGGGCCCCACAAAGTCTGGCACGCCCGGTGGGACATGACTTCTCCTCCCATCTTTGAAATAGTGCGAATGAGAAATAACAAAAAAAAAAAAAAAAAAAAAAAAAAATAAAACCTCTTATTGTTGCTAATGTGATGTTTTATTCCAGGTATTTGAAATGGCATCCATGAGCAACAACAACAACAAAAGTACTCCATGCACAATTTTCTTGGGGGAAGGCACTCAAGTGAAGTTGCCTTACACTTCTGTCTGCACCGGTCCTGCTGGAGCTGAGATCAAGTTTGGAACAGTATCGGACTACGTCAACTTCGTGCCAAGCCCACCACCACCACCACCACCAGAAATACATGCCCCTCTTAAACAACAAGAAGATGAAGAGGAGTCTTCATTCACTATCACCGCTAAAGGTGAAGCTAGTGGTGTCTTCAAGAAACCCAAGGCTATCCCATTAAACTCCTTTGTAATGGGACACCCAAGAGTGACTAAGAGAAAAATGCCTTCATCCCAAGAGAAGGCGAATTTCATTTCATTTCAAGCCAACTCATCGGGTTCGTTTACAAATTCTTTCGAACCATTGAGAATGGTGAAGGAGAACTCCATGATTGGCGAGCTTCACTCCCAATCAAATAACAAGATGAAAGGGGGCAGGCCGCCGAGGTCTCACTATCAGAAAGAGAGCCTTGGCAAGAAAATTTATAACAACTACGCCTCCTACAAGAAGCTGCAGACTGAAAAAATGACACCAAGGGAGTTCTATTTGCGAAAGAAGAAGTTGATCTCAGAGTCGCGAACTTCTGTGTTTGATAGGCTTGCACAACCAAAAAAGATGATATATAAGAAGCTTAATAGGGGGCAAGTGACCAAACCCTCACCTTGTCACTCAAAATTTCAATGGAAGCGAAAAAATGATGAAGAGATGGAAGACCTCGAAGTGCATACTTTACGAGTGATTACTGAAGGGTCTGAACATCCACCTGAGCCAGAACGCCCCTTCACGAGGCTGCGGAAAAAGACGACAGTTAGCACAAGCACTCTCCTAGAAGATGAGCTTAATCAAGCCATGCAAGAAAGGGCAAAAGCCATGGCTCAAGTTGGATTCCAGACTCCACCTAGGAGGAATGATGACTCAAGTGATGAAGATGATAATCTCGTTTTCACATCTAATAAAGATCCTATGCTCGTGAAAATAAAGAAGCAATTAGATCAGCGAGAGAAGGATCATATCTCTATGATGCAAACAGTCACATCTCTGACTGGTGTGATCGCTCGTTTAAGCGATCAGGTACAAAATTTATTTCAAGAAAATTCAAGGAGTAATCGACAAGCACCACCTGTACAAGTCATTCAAGAGGAAGATGATGAAGAGGAAGTTCTCGGGTTGCATGAGCAAGCTGGAACATCGTCAGCGCCTGAGCCGATGATATCTCGAGAAGAAATCCAAAAGATAGTTGCTGCACAATTAAAAGAGGCTAAAGGCAATACAGTTAAAACTGATGGAGATAAACCATACGCAAGCTTTCATGATAAAATTGCTTATCCAAAAGGATATAGTGTCCCCAAGTTTAAGCAATTTAATGGCTTAGGGAATCCTAACCAGCACCTAGCTCACTTTGTGACAGCATGCGGTGATACAAGTAGCAACCCGTCTCTTTTGTTACGACAATTTGCAGCTAGTTTAACTGGTGTAGCCTTTGAATGGTATGCCAATTTACAATCTGAATCCATTCAAACATGGCAGCAGATGAAAGATGCTTTTAGGGTACGATTTGGTGGTGTAACCGATAAGATCACCATTGCAGATTTGGCTAATACAAGACAAAATAAAGATGAGAAAGTGATTGATTATGTGATGAGGTGGCGTAACTTGAGCATCAAGTGTGAGCAACCACTTGATCAAGTGCAAGCAGTGGGACTATTGGTGGGGAACATCGATAATTGGATGGCTCCTTTCCTTAGTTCATCTGAAATCCATACCTTTCAAGACTTGATCTCTCAAGTTAAAAAGCTGGAAAGAACAAGCTCTAAGGTGGTGTCTACAATGCAACCCAACAAGGTGGACAAGGAAAAACAACGGAAGCCAGAAGGCGTTAAGCATGTGGCTTTTACAACCGATAAGGTGAAAGAAACCACAACAGTGCCAAACTATAATAGGCCAAAGCCACCAGCACTTGGAAGTGGAAATGAAGCAACGAAACCTTTAAGCTCTCTTCAAGAAAGGATGAGTAAGAAGTATTCTTTTAGAAGAGACAAGGTGATGAAAATATTTAAAGATGCACTAAAGGTGGGTTTGCAACTACCAGAGACTAAACGCCCGGAAGAAGCAGACAAAAAAGATCACCCAAACTTTTGCCCATACCACAGAATATTGGGTCACTCAATTGAGAACTGCTACGTTTTTAAAGACTGGATTGAGCGCCAATATCAAGAAGGTAAAATTACCTTATCTAAAGGTGTGTTACTCGACCAACCAGCCGAGCATGCAAATTATGTATCGGTTGTACCAGAAGAAGAAGCACTTCATGAGCAAGATGCAAATAACACATCAAAGGATATACAAGCTGGTGCAAGTTCACAAACTCCGAGAACGCCTGCTCCTCTTGGAGTTCCAGAAGGCTTATGGGAAATCTTTATCTCAAAAAGGTCAAGAAAAATGTTGAAAAAATTAGGAGAGCTTCCTGGTATCAAGTGGCGGAGAGCTCAAGAACCTGATGAAAAGCCTAAGAAGAAAAACAAGACAAATAAGAAGACAAAAAGTAAGAAGAAGAAGAAACAGAAACAAGTGAAGCCTGCTGAGTTCCATCACAAGAAGTCAATCATAGAAGAATACATTGACTCTTTGGATGATTACCGACAGAAGGAGAGAACTCTGATTACATTAAGGGATTATTTCCCTGATGAAGCTAAAGAGTTACTCGTAGAGTTGGATGAGTCTCACGATGAAGAGTTCCTGATTGAGACTTGCAGAGTCATTACTATCCATGGAGACGTGGTACGAGATGAAGATGAAGATGATGATTATGAAGATGAACTCGAACTCTATTATCCAGATGAAGATGATTCTTTGCCTGAGCAGTTATATGATCGACATGGGAGGCCTTATACAAGTAAAAAGCAAAAAAAGAAGCAAGCTTTTAAAGACAGGGTTAGGATGGCAAATGCAAGACTGCAAGAGCCTCTAACATTGGTTCCTGAAACAAACCAATGCTACCCGAAGCAGAAGCCAAGAAGAGCGCCTAAGTATAGGATTCTCAAAAAGATTATGCCACGGGAAGAGATTCCATCTTTTATCCAAAAGGTGACATATGATCTTACTCATAGGAAGCCCCATATTCCTGAAAATGATACCCCTTGGAATGAGTCAGGAGTTATGGAAGCGACTTGTGTTTCCCCTAGAAGGAACATGCCACAATTCCATAACAATAAAACTGAAAAAGAAATTATGAAGCAAAGTAGCAGACCTCGATCTTCAAGAAGTGTGAAGAGTGGAAGCTTCATCGTGAAGGGTGATAAAATTCATGAGTTGTTTCATAAGATGATTGAAGAAGGAGTACTATCTCCAAAGATTGAAGACGGTATAAATCCACACGTGAAGAATCACTCTAAGTATTGCCCTTTTCACTGTCTGATGGGGCATATGTTAGAAGATTGTCGTTGGTTCAAAAGCTGGTTACATAACGCCATCAAGAATGGCACTATAAGTTTACCTGAAGAATATTTTGAGATGTCAGGTACGTGCTATGCCTTGACAATCAAGGAAAAACATGGTGACGACCACAACCACCAAGATGAGGAAGAGGAGCCTCGAATAATTAACAATGTGTGAAGACTCCTCGAGCAAGCCAGAGGAACAAAAGACAAAGGAAAGGAGAAGACGATTGACATTAATGAAGATCTTGTGCAGCCATGGAAAAGTTCTACATCTAAGACACAAGATTATAACATTGCTGCCCACTTGAAGAAGATTCCAGCTCAATTAAGTGTCTTTGACGCATTAATGATGTCTCAAGAGCTCAGAGATACTTTAATCCATGTCTTACAAAACTCAGAAGAATACCAAGCATATTTTGCGGAAGCTCATATGACGGAAGCTCTTTATGCTTTTGGTGCTCCGTCAATCAAGTTATCTGAAAAAGACTTGCTACTGGGGACAAGAGAGCATAATAGACCCTTATATGTCACCGGATCTTGTGATGGGACTAGAGTCAACAGAATCCTCATTGATCCTGGCTCCTCAGTAAATCTGATGACATTAAAAACTCTGCACTCCTTAGCTTAGGAGATATATCACTTATCAGCAGAAAAGATTGTTGTCCAAGGCTTTAATCAACATAGTCAAAAGGCTCTGGGATCAATTACACTTCCTTTCAAGATTGGGAAGCTAACATCGGAAGTGAAATTCCATGTCATCAACACTGATGCCTCTTATAGAGCATTATTGGGAAGGCCATGGTTGCATGAGAACTATGTGGTTCCTTCCACTTTACATCAGTGTTTGATGTATGTAAAAGATGATGAAGTGTATCGCATTGATGGAGAGATTCAACCATTTGGTGTGCACGAAATTCATTATGATGATGCACGTTATTTTGCAGATACACCTAAAAAGGGCAAGCTGAGTGCAGCCAAAGATGATGCCCTTATGAAAGCCACGAAGACTACAAAGTTTACTCAGAAGAAGGTTTCCTTCCTACCTTTGAAGCCGCACTTTGGAAGTGACACTGAATCCTCAGAAGAAGAAAGGGATGATGAAGGTATACAGGTCACTTACCCATCCTCTCGTCTTTCCAAAAAGAACCAACATTTTGGTAGTGATGACTCTGATGGAGAAGAAGCTTCACTCCCACTAGTTAAAATGGAAGAAAAAGATGATGAAACTCCAATTGAAACCTCTCTTCACGTTACAAGGATACCAGAAGGGCTCTATAAAGCTCTTGATGATTTGAGTGCTAATCTGGTGGAACGGCTAGTTACTTTCTATGTCCCTTCCCATCATCAAGCAGAGAGAGGGATTCTCTTCTATAAGTCAAAACCCAATGAAATCAATAAGGAAGACTTCTTGATGATCAAGACAATGGAGGATGAGGAACCTTGGCCCTTGAAAATTCCAGACTATTATTCTCCTACGCTCAGAAGATTAGTGCAACGAGCTGGAGTCGGTTCAAAACACTCAAAGGGTAGACATATTCTCTTTGAAAAACTCTGGCATCCTTTTAAGAAAGCCATGCAAGGCCAAGGTCTGAGTAAAAGTGGACTCGGGTTTCAAAATCAACAGGTATATGAATGTCATATGGTATCAGCTATTAATGTATCTGATGGAAGCGATGAAGATTCAGTTGAACATACAACAGATGAACATCTCACAAAAGATGTAAAATTGAAAGATGCACCTCCTGAGCTTAAAGATGGAGGACAAGCTACAATTGATGAGTTAGTGGAAATCAACTTAGGAAGTGAGGATGATCCTAAACCCACTTTCGTAAGTGCACAATTAAATCAAAAAGAAAAAGAAGCCATGCGAAGCATTCTTATGGAATATATTGATTGCTTTGCTTGGAGTTATAATGATATGCCGGGTCTAGATGTGGAGGTAGCTGTTCATAAACTCGCCATCAACCCAAGTTTTCCACCAGTAAAACAGGCACCAAGAAAGATGAAGTTTGACTTGGAAGAGAAAGTCATTGAAGAAACTAAAAAATTAATTGAAGCTGGTTTCATAAGGGAGGAGAAATACCCTGACTGGATTGCCAGTATAGTGCCCGTTAAGAAAAAGAACGGGCAAATCAGAATATGTGTGGACTTTAGGGACTTAAACAAAGCATGTCCTAAAGATGATTTTCCACTTCCTGTTATGGAGATCATGATTGATAATACATCCTCCTACGAGATGTTTTCTTTCATGGATGGTTTCTCTGGGTACAACCAAATCAAGATGGATCCAGAGGATGAAAAGCATACTGCGTTTCGTACACCGGTAGGCATTTACTGTTACAAAGTTATGCCGTTCGGGTTGAAGAATGCGGGGGCGACATATCAAAGGGCTATGACCAAAATTTTTGATGACTTAATCCACCAAGTTGTTGAATGTTATGTGGATGACTTGGTGGTGAAAACACAATCTAAAGATCAACACCTCGATGACCTGAGAATAGTGTTCGATCGAATTAGAAAATATAACTTAAAAATGAATCCTATGAAATGTGCATTTGGGGTATTGTCGGGAAAGTTTCTTGGGTTCATTGTGAGACACCGAGGAATAGAGGTTGACCCCTCCAAGATTAAAGCAATCATCGAAATGCCACCTCCAAAGACATTGAAGCAGCTGAGATCCTTTCAAGGAAGATTGGCATATATTCGAAGGTTTATTGCTAACCTTTCAGGGAGATGTAAGCCATTCTCAAAGCTAGTAAAGAAGAATGCTCCTTTCAAGTGGGATGATGAATGCCAAGATGCCTTTCAAGAGATCAAGCAATACTTGCTAAATCCTCCAGTGTTGGCAGCGCCAATTGCTGGAAAACCATTGATCTTATATACAACGGCTTTGGAGGGATCTCTTGGAGCTTTGCTTGCTCAAGAGAATGAAGAAGGAAAGGAGAATGCGTTATATTATCTCAGCAGGATGTTAGTTGGGGCTGAATATAGATATACGCCTATTGAAAAGCATTGCCTCTCATTGGTGTTTGCAGTAAAAAAGCTTCCGCATTACTTGCTCTCACATAAAGTTGTTCTCATATCGAGAGCAGACCCACTCAAGTACTTGATGAGCAGACCACTACTCACAGGGAGATTAGCAAAATGGGCGTTACTTCTAATGGAGTTTGACATAACTTATACTCCACAAAAAGCAATTAAAGGGCAAGCATTAGCAGATTTTCTAGCTGCACATCCTTTGCCTGATGATTCTCCTCTGAAATGTGATCTTCCTGATGAAGAGACCTTGATTATAGAGGAGGAAAAATGTTGGAAGATGTACTTTGATGGAGCTTCCTCAATACAACCAGCTGTTAGGCCCAAAATTCCTCAAGTTAAAGCTGGAGTTGGGCTCATTTTCATTTCTCCTGAAGGTGGGATCTTGAGATACTCTCTTTCTCTACTGAAGCCATGCACTAATAATGAAGCTGAATATGAAGCTCTTATCGCTGGACTCGAGCTAGCAATTAAGATGAGAATTCAGAGTTTACACATATATGGTGACTCTCAACTCATCATAAATCAAGTTGAAGGAAGTTTCAAAACCTACAAGCAAAAACTTCTTCAATACCATCAAAGAGTTATAGAACTAATGAAACAAATTCCAGATATTAAGCTTGAAAGAGTTTCAAGGTCGGTTAATGGAAAAGCGGATAGCCTGGCAAAACTTGCAAAAGAGCTAGCTGATCCAAATATGAAGGAGATTCAAGTCACCATTCAGAATAGAAGAGTCCTAAGTTCATGCCTTGATGAGGACATTGAGAATGAACACCACTTAAAAAGAGAAGAAGCTCTAGTAGTAGTTGAAGATGATTGGATGGGTCCTTTCATTAAATACTTAATGTATGGCGAGATTCCACAAGAAAAGTCTTTGGCACTGCAGTTAAAAAAGCGGGCAATGAGATTTACTCTTGTAAATGATATCCTCTATAGAAGATCATATGACCAGCTCCTATTGAGATGTCTCTCTAAGGAGGAATCCGAAGAAGTTATGCATGAAGTTCATTCAGGTATCTGTGGTGCTCATCAGTCAGGACCTAAGATGCGGCTGAAGATCAAGCATATGGGATACTATTGGCCAAGCATGATCAAGGATTGTATGGAGTATGCAAAAAGATGCAAGCTTTGCCAAGCCCATGGGGATTTCATTCACCAACACCCAAATCCTCTACACCCTACAATCTCTTCATGGCCTTTTGAGATGTGGGGAACTGATGTTATAGGCCCTATTGAGCCACCATCATCAAGAGGGCATCGCTTCATATTAGCTGCCACCGACTACTTCTCACGTTGGGCAGAAGCTATTCCTCTAAAGGAGGTGAAGGCGGAGAACATTATCAAGTTTTTCAAAGATCATGTGTTATATAAATTTGGAACGCCTCGAAGAATTATTTCTGATAATGGGCGGGCCTTTAGAAGCTTCAAAGTTGGGAGATTTGCTTAGCATCACAAAATAGATTGGAGATATTCCTCCATCTATAATGCAGAAGCATTCAACAAAACTCTATCAAAGTTACTGAAGAAAGCGGTTTCAAAAGGCCAAAGGGATTGGCATGAGAGGCCCCTGAAGTCCTGTGGGCATACCGCACAACTTACCGAACGCCAACGCAATCAACACCATATTCGTTGGTTTTTGGTACTGAAGCTGTCTTACCACTTGAAGTTCAAATCCCTTCTTTGAGGATTGCCTTGCAAACTGAATTCACTGATGAAGATAGAGTTCGTTTGCGTTTAGATGAGCTTGACACTCTAGATGAGAGAAGACTAGAGGCTCAGCAAAATCTTGAAGTCTACAAGGCAAGGATGGCACGAGCATACAACAAAATGGCTCGTATTCGAACCTTTGAGAAAGGGGAAATGGTTTGGGTGTTAAGAAGACCGATCATCACCAACAAGCATGCAGGGGGCAAGTTCAAGCCAAATTGGGAAGGCCCTTATATCATTGAAGTCGTTTATGAAGGAGGAGCTTATCAGCTAGTTGATGCTGATGGAGGAAGACCTATGCCGCCTATTAATGCTAGGTTTTTAAAGAAATATTATCCATGATGTATTTCTAATCCTTAAAAAAAAAAAAAAAAAAAAAAAAAAGAGAGAGACTTGTGTTTGTCTATGACGGAACGTCCAGTGCTCCTGTTTGAGCAATTTGGTCAAGCATTCTTTATGCTTCTCGAGGCAAAACACTAGTTTCACCATATTGTTCCATTGTGTTAAAATGAATAAAAGCATGATGGGACGTCTAGTGCTCTTGTTTATGTAATTTGGTTAAGCATTCCCTATGCTTCCTAAAGTAAAAAAAAAAAAAAAACATAAGTTTTATTATGTTATCTATTCTATGAATAAAATCATGTGAGCATGAATTCTCAACTGTTTTTGTGATGAGATATTGATTATCCATCCTACTATTTCATCAAAAAAACAATTTATGAAAATAAGCAAATAAAATGAAAAAAAAAAAGAAAAGAAAGCAAATAATTCAAAAAAAAAAAAAAAAAAAAAAACAGTGGTTATTGAAGTTAAAAATCTGCATGTGCCCTACACAATGGATCTTTTGATCAAGCCCTCCATGGGATATTGAGCTCACCTCCAATTGCCTCAAAATTTTAAGTGGAGGACTATGACATGTCATGCTACAATTTGGACGGTCAGGATTAAATTTGAAGCCCGGACCATTTATAGAAAAAAAAAATCAAAGTTTCAAGCCAAAATTCGGCTTGTCTTTTGTCTAACACCAATGTCAATCAAGGTGTCATCGGACTATGATATTCTCTTTGATATGCCTGAAATTTTTATTAAAGCTTTAGAACATGTCATACTACAATATGGACGGTCATGATTTTGTTTGAAGCTCTTAAAGTCTCAATAAAAATTGGTGAAGCGAAGACAAAATTTGCTGATTATTGTTCTCACAACTAGCTGCCATCAAGTCAATGATCTAATGGTGAAAAGATTTCTGATCTTTATGAAAAGTTTTATACGTGCTTATGACGTCATTATCTTGTACGTGGACGGTGGATATCGCTTTTAAACTTCATTTGGTTATCGAGAAAAATCTCATAGTTTGAAGACAAAATATATCGATTATTTCTCATAATTAAGTTGGTGATCAAGTATCAGAATCATCTTGAGTTTTGGTGAAATTTTTTTCTGGAAACTCATGGATGATTTTCCTGTTATGAGAACGGAGGAGATCATATTTGAAGTTTAATATACAGGTGAAACGAAATAACTATGTCTAAAGCTTGATCAATAAAAAAAAGAAGCTTTATTGATAAAGATGACAACTCTAAGTTATGGACTCTTAGTCCATTTATTACACTAAGCTGAAGATAAAGTGAACGAAATAACTATGTCTAAAGCTAAGTAATGAAAATTTCAAAACATAAATCAAACTAAATGTGGAGTTGAACCTTCGCTTTCTCAAAGTTGGCTCGAGCTTCTGCAAGCGACAATGAGAGTTGTATATCATTGTCCCCTCCTAGCGCTTCAAGCTTCTCTAAAGCAGTAGCTAAGGACTGGTTCACTTCCTCAATAGAAGGAGCAACGGATAGTAACTCTGTCCCTGAGATGATGAGTTGTTCTTGTTCTTTTGCTTGGGTTTTCAACTTTTCTAGCTCTTCCGTTATGAGCATGAGCTTATGCTTGGCTTCATTCACACTTTGAGACACTGTTGTAAGGGATAACTTTGTCTCTCTCATATTATCAATACTTGTTAGCAAGTCTCTTCTTTCCTTCATAGTTGGATCATTTCCTCCACTTTCCATGTCATGCACAATTTTTGCGAGATTAAGCACCTCGTATATCTTGTCCCTTGCAGCTGAAATGTCAGTTCCGTGCATCATCAAGTTATTATATAATTTTGCGGTTTCTTCCCTCAAGGATGCATGCTCATGAGGATGCGATGCCCACACTTTCTGAAGAAGCTTCCTTGCCCAAAAAGATTGCAAACTAGAAGTCTTCTTTGTAGCTTGAAAATAAAAAGAACTTGTAGACTCTGTTTCTGTGGTTAAAGCTTTCTTATGCTCAGAAGAACTATTAATAGAAACAACCTTCACATTTGGATCTGCTTTAAGTTGAGGTTGATCATCCATGACATTAACTGCTGGAGCTAGAGTTGTTTCTAATTCTGGTGGAGAAGCCATTACTTGGTCATCTATGAAAGTAGCACTTGGAGCTAAAGGTATTTCCGATTCTTGTGGAGATGCCATTGCTTTTTGGCTACCCATAATAGTAGCCTCGGGAGCTAAAGTCTCTTCCGGTTGTTGAAGAGGAGGAGGAGTTTCTTCTGCTGATTTCAAAATTTCTCCATGATAAGAAGTTTCAGCAAGAGGATAAGCATCGAGAATGGGGGTGTAATCATCGTCAATTGCGTGATCTGAGGATAAAGAGTCATAGTCTGAAGGATTGGACCTTTGGGGATGAGCTCGGCGAAGGCCTATAGCAAAGAAAAGTAAGAGTGAATCGAGTAAAAAAAAAAAAGAAGAAAAGTTTAAAGTAATATACCTATCGGACTAGATCCTGTTTTAGAGGCGCTATGTTGATCCTTTTCATGCTCGCTCATGCTAGGAACGTCAGCTGTAATAAAAGGAAAATTAGTAATGAGATTTTAAAAGTAATGAACAAATCCATCTCTTTAAAAAGACATACCTTGAATATGTGTCTCATGTGGAACATCTCCCTGCATAGAAAAAGCTTGTGATGATGTGTAATCTTCGCTAGTTCGAGCTTTCTTTGAGGGATTCTTCGATCCTACTGAAACTGGTGATTCAGAAGGTTCTCCTTGGCCTTGTTCAACCCATTCAAACTGAATTTCCTTTTCATGATGGTCCCTTTTCTTGGTTCGAGGAGAAGTCACCCTTTCAAGAGGAGCATTATTGTTATGTTTTTTGTTGGAAGAATCATTCTCGATAAGGCGAACATGAATCGACTTCAACATCGTGTGTAACTTTGTTGACCAAAAGTGTGCATATGTATGTAAAGGATGCCCATCACGATTATGAGAAGGAATATAGAACCTCGATCCTGTTCTTCGTTTAGCAAATTGATACCAATAGCTCACCAAAAGACCTATAGATTGAGGACGCTTAGGTACTTGGATATTTATTGGAAACCCTTGATCATAGCCAAACTGTCTAGCAAAACGGTGTGGGTTGTACTGTTGGGCGTAAAGATCCTTTCCAAGACGCAGAGGAATAATGCTTTGGCGAAAAGAGATGAAGTACTCCGCCTGGGTCTTACTTAGTTTGTTCTTATCATTTGGGTCTTTGTAGTCTTCAAACCACCCTTCACTCTTAAATTCGCCACATGTGAATGGACGCCATATAAGATAATCGTCTCTTCTAAGTATACTCCGAGCTCTTCTTGGGTTAAATGTGCTAGCTGCTACATCTGAAATGTATGCCATATCAGGGATCTCTCTTAGGCCATTTATGTTTTTAATACTGTCACTTGGTGTCTTTCGACGAGCATAAGTTCCTGCAAAATGAGAGTCTATCCAAGAAGAGAGAAAGTGATATGGTAAAGAAATTGAAGCACCACATGGTCCTTTGGGGTGTCGAACCATCGCATCTAAGCCGGTACAAATATATGCGAACACTGCGGGAGCTAAAGCAATCCTTGTACCTTCGGCTAGTTTTGTAGCCATCAAGAAAGTCTCTGGGCGTATGTGGAATCCTTTAGTTGGGATGATGAAACGGCATAACCACAAAGATAAGAAAGTTGCTAATTTGCATTCTTCTGAAACAAGAGGTACAGGATGAGTATCAGCGTCTGCAGCTTTATGGAACCCCCTGTGGAAGAAATCTGTCCATTGAGAAAAAGTAATTTTGCTGTTTTTTGAAGCATAAGAATAAAGCCATTGATAGAAGTTGAAAAGATCTCTTAAGGTGGCATAAGAGTTGTTTGCAGAATATAAGTCATTATTTGGGGGAATATACTCTTCGTAAAATTCTCCTACGATGGGTAACCCTCCTTCGCATTTTAAATCCCACAAGAAAATTCCAATCTCACCAAAAGGGGTGATAAAGGTGTTAGTCTCTGGACACCACATCTCAATGACTCCTTTCATTATACACGGGTCAAAATTGTATGACCCCGTGGACACTGCTACAGCTCCAAGGATGCTTGCCTCTTTAAGTTTATCTGATGACTTCCGTAGTGTTTCTAAAGCCCAGTTCTTGTAATCGTTTGGATGAGGGATGTACTTGATGAAAGGGAGTTTTTCGGTCCATATGATAGATGTGGAATCAACATTGACTCGGCTACCAAGTGTCTCTGGCTCAAATTTTGGTGCAGTTTGCTCATAAGGGTTCAACAACATCACTTCAAGGCTTCCTATTCTTTCAAAGCTAGTTGATGTGAGCTTGCCAATGTCTCGAGGTCCTCTCGGTATGGTGATCCACTCATTGAAATCGCTTCCTTGATAGGGAATACCTTTTTCTGCACTGATGGGGTAGTGTCGAGAGAAAGATAGCCCATCCGGAGCTTTATCACGATCATCATATGGCCCGTAGAGAGGTTCCACTATTTTGCGCTTTGGGGTCGGACCCATTGAGAAAAGCTAAAAAAAAAAAAAAAGGAAAAGAAAATTTGTCTAAATAAAAAAGAAAACAGAAAAATAATTCATGTATATATGGGCCAACCAAATAAAAAAAATATATAATATGAAAAGAAAAATCTGGTCGATGATAATGATGGTTGGCCTTATTTCAAAGATATTCATGAAACATACATGCTGATGATGATGATCGGCCAAAAAATAATATATCATGAAAACATGTTGATGGTGATGATGCTGATGATGATAATTGGCATGATGCATGTGATGTATGTGATGATGCTGATGATGATAATTGGCATTGATGGTGACCTTCAACATGCAATATCATGATGCATGTGATGCATGTGGAGGCACGATGATAATTGGTTTTTTTTTTTTATAACAAGTACACAGTGATATTTGATATCTAATACGCAACATTAAACATGCTAATGGTGTTGATGTTGATGATGATGCCAAGAAGGATGATAATTTTATCATCATGTGGTATGTC
The DNA here is from genome assembly GCA_902712375.1 of Dioscorea dumetorum. Classification (NCBI taxonomy): domain Eukaryota; kingdom Viridiplantae; phylum Streptophyta; class Magnoliopsida; order Dioscoreales; family Dioscoreaceae; genus Dioscorea; species Dioscorea dumetorum. The sequence continues at coordinate 13,139,503 of CACTHL010000494.1, forward strand.
AAGACACATGAACACATGCAATATAATGCATCTTGACATACAATAAAAAAAAAAGAAGACAAATAGATTAGAATTTGACTAACCTTGATTGCTTGAAAATTTCCTAAACCTTTGGATAACTCGTACCTCCCTCCCTCCTGATTGTCTGTGAGGAAGCTACGAGGGGGGCACTTTGTTTATATAAAAAAAATATATATAAGAGTTTTAATAAAATTAAAATCTTATCCTGATTGGAACAGGATTTTCAAGCATATATATCTAATAAAAAAATTCGGATAAGAATAAAACAAAATTTTAAATTCAAAATTTTGAAAATTCGGATTTTCTTATTTTAAAAAAAAAAGAAAATTTTAAATTCAAAATTTTGAAAATTCGGATTTTATTATTTTTTTTTAAAAAAAGAAACTTTTAAATTCAAAATTTTAAAAATTCGGATTTTCTTATTTTTTTTAAAAAAAGAAAATTTTAAATTCAAAATTTTGAAAATTCGGATCATTGTTATTTAAAAAAAAAAAATTTTAAAAATTTTAAAATTCAAAATTTTGAAAATTCGGATTTTGTTATAAAAATAAAATTTAATTCAAAATTATGAAAATTCAGATTTTTGTTATAAAAAATCAAATTAAATTTAAAAAAGGGATCGGTTGAGGATTTTCGGGAGAAGTGTGAGTAGAAGGTTGGGGGATTTTCAGAGAAAAAAATCATAAGGAAAGAGGAGAGAGAGGAGGAGAAAAGACACAACGGTGAAAAAAGGGGAGAGAAAGGAGAAAAAAAAAAGAGAGATCCGAGAAAACCAAAAAAAAGAAAAAGGCGAGAGATTGTGACCAAGGGATTGTGCCCGTCGGCGAGCAAAGTTCGAAGAAAAGAGACGAAAAACGAGAAGGAAGAGAAAAGACATCAAGAAAAAAAAATCAGGTATTTTACTATTGCATTAGAAAATTTTTTATTACAGGATTTAATGTTTTCCACAAATTCTATGCCGATTTACCTCTTTGCCATGTTTTTTTTTTAATTATTATTATTTTGTATGATCATTATTATTCTAGTTATTATTATTATTATTATTATTATTATTATTATTATTATTATTATTATTATTATTATGTTAGAATAATGTCACCATCATGTTGGATTTATTATTAGTCTTATTATTTAAAAAAAAAAAAAATCAAAAATCACGACTCATGCATCATATTATTTAAATATTATTTTTTTAAATTTGTGATATTTCATTACTATTTTTATTTTATTATCTTCTTAAAAAAACAATTTTTTAAATATTATTTTAATTATTATTATTTAAATATTTTATATAAATATATATCACGTTTACATATACTATTTTTTAATATTATTTTAATTATTATTATAATTTATATTTAAAACAAAATAATATATCACGGATCCTACTACCCCGTGGATATTATTTTTGCTATTATTTTTATTATTAATATGTATTTTTTTTTTTTTAAAAAAAAATAGATCTCATCGTTATATGTATATCCTGTGGATTTTTTTAATGATATTATTTTAATTATCTGATATTTTAAATATATATATATATATCCTACAGATTATTGTTTAATATTATTTTATTAATATTATTATTTATATATATTTAAAACATAAATATATGTCATCATACGGATTGTTTTTATTTATTTTATTATTATATTTTCTTTTAAAAATAATATGTCACGGTTATATGTGCCCGTGGATTTTTTTTTTATTATTTTGTTTTATTTAAATATATATATATATATATATCTCAGCTGTGATTTTTTTTTTAAATATTATTTTAATTATATTATCACTTATATTTTTTTATATATGGAATGTTCTTTTTTTATTGATATATTTAAAAAACAAAACATGGCGATTGTGTATCGAGATTTTTTTACGTATTATTTTAATAATTATTATTTATATATTGTTCAAATATATCAAGTTCATGATTTTTTTTATAATATTACTTTTATTAGTTTTACTATTAAGATTATTTGCTTTAATATATGCATATACACCCTTGCTAGAAAAATAAATTTTTAGAACAAATTTAGGGTTCAGTAGAAATTTTATATGCGAAAACACAAAATTTAAAAAAAGTGGGGCGCATTTGAAAATTTTGACAAAAATATAGAAAACTAAGAACTTCAGGGACGTAGTTGCAAAAATCATAAAAAAATAAAAATAAAAATAAAAATAAATAAATAAAGTATAACCCAAGGTCTAATATGCAAATCTGATGTACATAGGACTAATACGCAAAAGAACATAAAATTAGAAATTTTAGTGGAGATTAGGGTTGTATTCACAAAATTCACTAATCCACCATTTGAAGACCACGAAACTTTTTTGTGAATTCAATGTAGTGGAAGACAGCTTTCCTTGTGAAGGCCTCTCCATTGCCGCTTGAAATTCACATGAGTGAGTGGAAGATGTTGAAGACCACGAAACTTTTTTGTGAATTCAATGTAGTGGAAGTCAACTTTCCTTGTGAAGGCCTCTCCATTGCCGTTTGAAATTCACATGAGTGAGTGGAAGATGTTGAAGACCACGAAACTTTTTTGTGAATTCAATGTAGTGGAAGACAGCTTTCCTTGTGAAGGCCTCTCCATTGCCGCTTGAAATTCACATGAGTGAGTGGAAAAAGTTGAAGACCACGAAACTTCTTTGTGAATTTAATGTAGTGGAAGACAGCTTTTCTTGTGAAGGCCTCTCCATTGCCGCTTGAAATTCACATGAGTGGAAAAAGTTGAAGACCACGAAACTTTTTTGTGAATTCAATGTAGTGGAAGACAGCTTTCCTTGTGAAGGCCTCTCCATTGCCGCTTGAAATTCACAAAAGTGAGTGGAAGATGTTGAAGACTACGAAACTTTTTTGTGAATTCAATGTAGTGGAAGACAGCTTTCCTTGTGAAGGCCTCTCCATTGCCGCTTGAAATTCACAAAAGTGAGTGGAAGATGTTGAAGACTACGAAACTTTTTTGTGAATTCAATGTAGTGGAAGACAGCTTTCCTTGTGAAAGCCTCTCCATTGCCGCTTGAAATTCACATAAGTGAGTGGAAGATGTTGAAGACTACGAAACTTTTTTTGTGAATTCAATGTAGTGGAAGACAGCTTTCCTTGTGAAGGCCTCTCCATTGCCGCTTGAAATTCACATGAGTGAGTGGAAGATGTCAAAGACCATGAAACTTCTTTGTGAATTTAATTATGTGAGAGATCATGACGTGACAATGCATAAGCCAAAGCTCAAAGGCATAAAAAAAAAACATGAAAAAGCTTAATTTATAGGCAAATGAGCTCAAGGGCTCGAGATACCAAAGTCAAAAAGTCGAAGAGCTTCACAAACCCATAATGTGAGAGGCTTCACAAGCATAAAATGCCGAAGTCTTCTTACACCCAAATCGAAAGAAATCAAGTTCGTGATTACAACTTCAGATCCATTTCGAAACCAAGCAAGTCAAAGCGATCATGTAAAAAAAATATAACTTGATGATGTGCAAGCCAATGCTCAAAGCACAAAAAGCTTAGATATAAAAAAAAAAAAAAAAACTAAAATGAATCGACAAATGAACTCAATAGTCTCAAGACATCAGAAGTCAAAGACTCGAAGAGTTTCACAAGTCAAGACTTGAAGAAAGTTTCATAAGCACGAAAGCCGAAGCTTTTGAAAAGTCAAAATCATGTAAAATTAAGTTTGTGGTTCATCAACATAGAGAATCAACAACTTGAAATGCAAAGTCAAATCCAATATGCAAACTCCAAAGTTAAAGCCATTTCAAAAATCAAAATCAAAGCAGCCAAGTTAAGATTCGAGATATGAAAGAGTCAAGACTTGAAAATTTATACAAATCGACAAATGAACTCAATAGCCTCAAGACATCAGAAGTCAAAGACTCAAAGAGTTTCACAAGTCAAGACTTGAAGGAAGCTTCACAAGCACGAAAGCCGAAGCTTTTCGAAAGGTCAAAATTATACAGAATCAAATTTGTGATTCATCAATATAGAGAATCCATAACTTGAGATTCAAATCAAATCCAAAGATGTGGAGTCAAATCCAATATGCAAACTCCAAAGTTAAAGCCATTTCAAAAATCAAAGTCAAAGCAGCCAAGTCAAGATTCGAGATATGAAAGAGTCAAGACTTGAAAGTTTATACAAATCGACAAATGAACTCAACAGTCTCAAGACATCGGAAGTCAAAGACTCGAAGAGTTTCACAAGTCAAGACTTGAAGAAAGTTTCATAAGCACGAAAGCCGAAGCTTTTGAAAAGTCAAAATCATGTAAAATCAAGTTTGTGGTTCTTCAACATAGAGAATCAACAACTTGAAATGCAGAATCAAATCCAAGATGTAAAGTCCAAAGTTAAAGCCATTCTAAAAAAAAAATCAAAGTCAAAGCAGCCAAGTTAAGATTCGAGATATGAAAGAGTCAAGACTTGAAAATTTATACAAATCAACAAATGAACTCAACAGTCTCAGGACATCAGAAGTCAAAGACTCAAAGAATTTCACAAGTCAAGATTTGAAAAAAGTTTCATAAGCACGAAAGGCGAAGCTTTTAAAGAGTCAAATTATGTAAAATCAAATTGTGTGGTTCGTCGACCTAGAGAATCCACAACTTGAAATCCAAAACAAATCCAAGATGCAAACTCAAGTGTCCAAGATACATGTTTCCAAATGAATGAATGAGCTCAATAGCACCAAGACATCAAAAGTCAACGGTTGAAGAGTCTCACAAGTCAAAGAAGAAAAAAAAAAGAAACTAAAAACTTCACAAGCGTAACATGCCGAAGTTTTCAAGGATCAAAATTGAAACAAATCAAGCTCATCGGTCTCAAAAGTTGTAACTTGACGTTTGGGTGATGCTCATGACGCAAGTCAAAGAAATTTGGAGGAGACCAAAGTCAGCAAAATTAAAAGAAATATCCAGGCATAATTTTTGGCGAAAAAGTCTGCCAAATCAAAGTCAAAGTGTAAACTTAGATTATGCTAAGTTGGATAAAGATTAGGAAAGTAAAAAAAAAATATAGTTCTCCTATCCTTTGTTCTGAGTCAAAATCATGTGTTCATGTCATGTTCTTGAAGTAATAAAAGAAATTGATTTTACTTGTTATTTCTCGTTCACATTTGTTTCTTAATCGGAGGTTCCTGTGACATTGTCCAGGGTAATTAACATTAGGGGCTTGCCCCTAATGGAAGTCGGAACCCCACAATCCCTTGAAGTCAAAAAAATAATCAAAATTCGATTTGTGAACCTTTACTTTGGCCGGTTAATCATATTAAAGGCCGGTTGAGAAAAAGGGCCCCACAATAATTTTTTATTAATAATATGATCAATTGTGTTTATTACATATTTTCAAATAAACTAACAGAAACTTTTCATGATGACAAATTGTTACATCATTTCATGTTATAATCTTTCAAAGAGTTTTTGAGAGGTTTAACTATCCTTAGTGTTGTGTTTCATTAAAAGATAAAGATAATTTCCAATAGTATTTTTCATACAAGCACCTAAAGTGATGTTTGATTGCAAGAAGTGAAAAAGAGAGGAGCGGAAGAGTAATGAAAATAAGAAGAATTGGACGGGTGCATTGTCTTGATTCTGAAAGTATTTTTATTATATTCTATTGATGCATGAAAGCGCCATTGACAACCATTGGCAGCGCATTCTACAGTCACCCAGTGTTTTTCGTTCTTTAGGAATTGAAGTCAAAATTCCATTTGATAGCAAAATTCTGAAGTGCGTCTCTGAAGTGTTCAACGCCTTGAAAAACATTGTCCGACATCCAACGACAATACTTCAGATTGATCTGACGAGAAAGGAAGGCATACCACACCGTCAGGGTCGCCATGAGGTGGAACAAAAGCCCTCCCAGAATCCGAATTCCTGCCAACATTTTAGTTCAAACGAAAACGATCAAGATTTTAAGCAGAAACACAAACTTTTTAAACGATAACTATAAATTTTAAACGTTAAAAACAATATTTAAATAGAAACTTAATAATCTAAACGAAGAAGACATTTTTTAAATGGGAACTTTATCTAGTTAAACAGAGAATAGGATAATTAAACAATAACTTGATCTAGTTAAACAGAGAATGAGATAATTAAACAATAATTAACATATACAACTATATAAACATAAAAGGGAAGAACCTTACAACGACAAGAACTCATTTTCTGTAGGTTACGATGGCATATCATCTGTCTCGACAACAAGATCGACTACACCGCATTTGAATATGGAGTACATGTGACACATACGATGGAAGTCAATCTCATTTTCTATTATACAAACCGTTTTATGTTCATCAGGTGTTATAAAGTTCACCCTCATACGGGAAATATCGAAACCCCATCGCTCACATATCTCAGCTAACACTGATTCCCAAAAAATCAGTGCCATGAACCTTAGCACTAGTCACTCCCCGTTGTATCTAGCAATAGCACAAAAACTCTCTATAATAGCCCTGCATTTTTATAAATTGTTACTCCCTCCCACAGAATGATCAAAGTGAGAGCAAAGAATAAATTCTCACCTTATTGGGAAACCGACAGAACTCAAATCAAATAAACCAAATGAGAAGAAGAAGAAGATGTAATTCGTCTTCTAAACTTTCTCTGACAAAAAGCAAGCAGGAAGGCAAAAAAAAATTCACAATTGTACGCATAAAGGTTAGACATGATGTGATCGAGCGGTTTTTTTTTTCCACCATTTGTAAGGGCAAAAATGGAATTTCATAACAAGGACACACTTGAAGTGACCGATAAGAGGTAGAAAGAAATGAAACTATAACGTAAGGGCTATCCTGGTGTGCAAAAGTTGGAGAGGGTTTTTAAAAAGTTTTGAAATTCACGAGGGGTAAACAGTAATTTTCCCCATAATAAAAGACTATTATCCTTTCTTGTCACTATAACAAGGGTAATTTTGGTTTACAGTTTTTAAAAATCAAGAATGCCTACAAGTCTTCTCCACGTTTATTGTTTTTTAACTAAATTGTTGACATTTGCTACCCGACCTTTGTATAATTGTTTACTAAATCAACTCAATTGCTTAATGATTCATTCTTTTAATTTCTATTCTAACACAACTTCTATGTTATTACTATGCACTTGCTCTTGTCTTCTCCAACAGCTTACTCTATCTTATGATGCTCACTCTTTTTTTTTATAAAAAACTTAGTTTTTATTCTAACTTCTTTTGCTCATTTTGGACTTTAGTTTGCTCTTTCACCCAACTAATCTATTTTTTCTAACCTTTTTTTTTATAAAGTAATTTTCTTACGTTTTCATTTAAGTCATTGCTGGTTGTTATTCCAATATATTTATTTTTTTTAGTGATCATGGACCTAACTATGTATTCTTTCTTCCAAGTGCTTACTAATCTTATTTTTAAGTGGAAATTGCCAAAAAAAACCCATAAGTTTGCGAAATTACCAAAAACATCCCGTTAATTTCCAAATCCCTAAAAACCCCTTCCTTTTAAACACAATGATTTTCAAACCCCCAAAGAATGAAACGGTGGTTAACGGAGTTATTTTTCAATTTCACGGACAGAATTGCATCTATCTTGCATGGGAAGTCGTGGTGCAATCATTTCGCTGGTTAGAGAGGAAGTTGAGGGTTTTTCGTAGGGCAATCCCAAGAGAGCCGTATTCGCTTTTCTTCTCTGCTTAACTTTCTTCAGCTTTCCCCTTTCTGAAGCTCTCTCTGCTTCGACATCCTCTGTAACTTCAGTCCACCTGAATCACTCGTGCGCAAGTATCCGGCACTTTCATCAGTTTGCAGCTCAAGGTATTGCAGAAGTTGTGTTTTAAGTAAGGCTTTTATTTGAAGTACTCTGTTACATAGAGATATTCGTCGGTTTTGTTTTGCGTCGTTCTGTTTTTATTGGAAGACACTGAAGTATGCGGGGGGATTTCTCGGCTGGGGTTTTTTCTAGTCTGCAGGCAGATTTCTCAGTCAGGGTTTTGGTTTAGGGTTTAGGGTTTTCGGCTGTGCCCACGATCATTTAAAGAGTTTTCGGTTATTTTTGTTTGTGTAATGCTTATAATGTGCGTTTCCCCTTCCATTTGATATGGTTGCAGTTTGTAAAATGAGATTTCCGTGTAAGAAATGAGTTGTTGTTTAAAACCGTTTGTTTCCGTTTGACGGTGCATACCTTTATTTAAGCATTGAGCTTTCCGTGTAAAACGTTTTGTCTCTATGTAACAGTTGAGGTATCTGTTTAACAAGTATTGTCATTGTTGCAGTCTTGTGATTATGCCGGTAAACCTAGTCAACGGAAGATGCTACTTGACACCTGTGGTGGAGACCTTGGCCGAATTGAAAGTCCACATGACCTCTCAACATTGGGAGATCATCCAAAGGACACCGTTTGCGGCATTCACTGAGGTGGAAGTTGTATTCCAAGAGAGGGCCCTTCTTGATTCGCTTTTGCAGAGGTACGATGGCCGCACCAATAAATTCAGGATCGGAGCGAGCCTGCTGAGCTTCAGGCCTGAGGATGTGGCTCTTGTTTTGGGTCTGCGCTGTGACGGAGACGCGGTCTTGTTTAAGAAGAAGAAAACACAGTCAGCATTCGAGGAAAGGTATTTATCGAAAAGCTACGAGAGACACAGAGACGCCATGAGGAGCACTCTTCAGCGTCTTGTTGGACAGAGGAGGGAAGAGGAGGATTTTGTGAAACTCTTGATGGCGTACCTCATGAGGATAATCTTCTTCCCGAATACCTCATGCTCGGTGCCCACTTGGATCATTGATTATGTCGACGATCTACCTGACATGGGGCGGTACGCATGGGCGCAGGCGACACACAAATGGCTTATGGAGGACGTTCCACAAGCTGCCACTCGAGTGCAAGCCATATGCGAGGGGGGGAAGGTAAACACGGGGTATATTAAGTGTTGCTCGATCGCGCTGACCATCTGGTTTTACTAGGTGACCGGAACCGGCAAGAAAATCTGTTTCGGCAAGACCCCAAGGGTACTATGCTACTGTGAAAGTACTTACCGGAAGTATGCGACGATAGAAACCAGTTGGTCAGCTCTCAAAGGAAAAGAGGTAATAAATCAGGAATAATGTGTTTAAAAAGAGTAGTTAATGTTTAATTATAGTCTTTACCGTTTAAGAACGGTAGTTTATGTTTAACGCTTGATGTCTTCATTTAACCTTGTTATACTCCGTTTAAATGTGTGCCGTATCGTTTACGTATATATGTCAAATGTTTAAATATGTTTGTTTTGGATTAAATTGAATGATTTGACTGAGATTGTTTTCTTTATATATGTTAGTTTCCTGAGATGGCCCCGGCGAATGCTGAGGAGGAGACTTTTGTTCGGGCCAACTAGCGGAGGGATGCTGTTGCGCGGGAACCACTTGCACGACAGCAAGAGTAGAGGCTAGCCCCTTCCGTCCGCTCTCGCCCACGTGGTTCCCCCACTTCCAGCCCAACACGCAACCCTCGGCGTCGGATAGGCCCTCACCTACCCCGCCCAATGGCAACACCAGCCCTGGCCGCGAGAAGGACAATACCCCCGACCGCGGCAGCCCCACCGACGGCATTAGTTGAGGACGTCACTACAGCCTTTTTGCAAGTGTGCCAGGTGATGATGAATGCTTTCCCCCAGCTTGTCGCTAGGGTTGAGGCATTGGAGGCAAGGTTTCAATCGGCTGCACCATCGGGACAAATACATGAAGTGCCCGGGACGGAGGAAGCGTCGGAATTTGGCGATGACGACTTCGTCAGGAAGGCATTTCCAAGACGGCCACGTTTGAAGAGGCTTGCACAAAAGGCGAAGACAATAATGCCGCCTCTGTGTCCATCACCGGTCGACGATGAAACAATAGCAGCACCACCGGCGGCTGATGCTGTTATTGAGACCGTTGCAGTTGATGACGTGACCGTCGCGGTGGAGGAGATCGTCGACGCCGTTGGCAATGCCGCGTCTGAGGAAGCCTCCAAAATCCCCGTCCCGGCATCGAGGGTGGTGGCCACTATCCTTGAAGAAAAGAACCATCCGAGGGTGTGCCTCCCCTTGATGAGGTTGCCTTGGCCGCGGTTGATAAGACCGTTGCCTCTATTGTGAAGGAACTCCTGCCCACGGAGGAACGGTCGGCCGACAGTGCCGCATCCAGTGTATGCGCGATCGCGCAATAGCAAGAAGCATCTAAGGATGATCCCAATAAAACTATTGACGGGGGGGGCAAGGGAACGTCACCGAGAACAAAACGAAAGTGGTGACCTTTGCCAACCAGCAATATCAAGAAGTTCGGAAAGACTTCGTTCCGGCGAAGAAAAAATACGCTGGTCAATCACGCCTCGACGTATTCGAGAAGGAGTTGATCAAGATCTTCCTCAACTTCCCCATGGACGAGTAAGTATGATAGTGTAGATGTTAGTGTTCATATATAGATCATCCCATTTACGCCGTTACCTTTCCGTTTAATTATAGCAGTTACCATTTAAACTAGTGATTTACCGTTTAACTTACCACATTACTTTTTAACAATATACATTATCATTTACGTATGGGTTATTCCCACTTAACGTCTACGTGTTATTAATCAATCGCATCTATTGTCGTTTAACCGCAGTTTGTCGTCTGGAAGAATGATTATGTCAGCACCACCCGGGCCAACCTATTCGTACTGATCAACGGGAAAGAGATGGTGACAGATGATATGTTGGATGCCTTCGTGTGCATCGCACAAAACACACTGACCAGAATACCATATCCTCATAAGAAGCGCGCCTACATCACTCGACCACTGGCATTGTTTATGTCATCAGACGACTTTAGCTATGATCGGAGATGCCACCAAAGTCGTCAATGACGTTGACATCATTATCCTTCCCATAATCTTGAATGGCCACTTCCACGTCGTGGTGCTCGATAATAACAAGAAAGAGTACAGGCAACTTCATGCCAAAGTGAAGAGTACGATAGAGATGCGGTAGCAATGGTAAGTTCTCTGCGATATAGATTTCGATTGTCAGGGTACCATAGATGCTTGCTATTCTAACCTCGAGTTGTACACTTCGACAGCGGAAACTATTCGGCACTTGTCTCGAAATGGAGTACGGCACGACGGTGACCGCACAGTACCCCCTTGTTCACGATGACGATACACCGCGACAAAAAAGGACAGTGTCGACTACGCCGCCTACGTGATACTTTTTATCAAGCAATTACTCCGCGGTGAAAAGCTACGGATACCGCACATGGACGTCCCCTATCTGAGATTAAATTATGCTTCCCACATACTTAAGGAAGGACGCGCATCCGGCATCAAGCAACGAGGGATGCCTCCAGCCATGGGGAAGTAAGATTCTTAAGCACCGGCATTATTTATCAAATGTAAAACAGTTTTGTCGATATTGTTTTCAATTGAATTGATTCAATTCATTCTTTGCCAGCGATGTGGCAGAAATTTCAATGTAAATTTAGTATTGTTCGTTATTGTTTTAGATTCAATCATTTTGTTTTAACATTCCATGGTACCGTTTGAAGGTCATCGCTGCTTTATAAAATGAAGTATATCTGTAAAAAATGACACTGTCACTATTAAAACATTGTGTTACACTTTAACAATACGGATCTCCGTGCAATATTCACCATTCCCGTTTAACACCAGGGGTACCTGGTTGATCATATAGTCTCCGTTTAGATATTAATGGTGGACGTTTAACTCTCTATGTCCCTGTTTAACATATGGCGGCTGTTGTTAAAGGTAAGAGACCCTATTATACTTTCGTTGTCTGTTTTTAAAGGTAAGAAACCCTATTCTACATAATTTTTTAAATGTCTTCATCAACTGCGCTATGGATCCGTAAGCAAGGAATTTTTTTGTTAAAGTATGTCACCCATTACGTGTTGTTGTCTCCGTTTAAAATATAGAATTACCAAGTAAAAAAGGCATTCTCTGTTTATCTTTTGTCGTTACAGGTTTAATATTACCGTTTCCTTTTAATATTATGATTCGCCACGTAAAGTTTCGTGATATTGTTTACTTGCGACTGTTGCCATTTAAACCTTGCATGTCATGTGTAGGAATGGGGTTGGCATTTGCTTAAGATATATGGCTTGCCATTTAAAGTTCAGCGTGTCTTTTTAACATGCGTCCTCCACGTTTAACATTTATTAAATAGTGACAACGAACTTAAAATTTTTGAATGAGAGAACGTCCCATAATTAAGCAAAGTTCTATTACAATGTAGTGACTCAAATACACATCAGGGTTCTTATTTGATAACTGAAAACATCACTAAACAGGACAAAAACTGTCATTCCGTCATTTTATACACTTTGGCGTACCGGAGCAGCCTCTCCACATCCCTCTTATGGGATACCACTCGATCAAGTTCTGCGGAGAGAGATGCTGCTTTTTCCGCCAGATCCCCGACCAAATCTTCCAGAAACCACTCCCGGGGATAGGTCATTTGCCCTGCAATGAAGACCTGAACGATTTAGAGAAATATTTCTAAACACGCATAGGTGAACCGTACGATAGGCAGTACCTCCAGTTGCGACACCATCGGCAGCAGCGGGAGACGTACCCCTCGTCCTTAGGTGCGAAGGACAGAGCTCATAGAACGCCACCAGAGCAGCAATGTTCTGGGTTGCCTTCTCAGTTTTCTCAGGTCTACGGCTGGAATAAGTGGTCCCATCCACCGTGACCGTGGCCACGAAAGTGGGGGAGTCGTGGGGGCCTTTCCTGGCGGTGGAGTACACCGGCATGGAACGGTGCGTCTTCTGGCAGTACGCGTTGAGAATTGCCACATACATTTTGTTGGGTCTGTGTATAATATCTGAGTGCGTCTCTTGTTTCTGATTCTTCTTTAAATACAAATCTATTTATCGGAAGTTTGAACTATTTCTCGAGTCTGGCGCCAATAAATTTGATGTTTAAATTCGAAAACCAAATTTAATTGTATTAGATAACACTAAATTGCACTGACGGGTTAATCAATGCACACTTTCCCAATGCATTTATTATTCAAAATGTTTTGCCTCAGTTTAACTTCGTGTGTCACCCGTTAACATTAAGACTTTCCGTTTAACTATCGAACCCTTCGTTTAACTATTTAAGGACAGTTAACAAATTTCGTGTTGCTATGGTACATATCAGTCATTGACAATAAAATAAGTTAGTTTAATTTATTATCTTACATTAAACATATTAGCTGTGCGGTAATGGTAATCATATCTGGTTAATAGTCGGTGCATACGTTGAAATATAAACGCCTGCCAAAATGATGTAGTCTCCGTTTAAACTACGTTGTCTCTATTTCAGTATATTTGGTGCAGTTTATGTTTAGGAGTCCCCGTGTAATTTTTCGAGTCTCCGTTTGATGTTTCATTCCACGTGATAATATTTGCTAAACAAATATCCATAACTTAAGCTTCTCGCCACAGAGATTACATAAATTTTAAATAGTCGTGACACTGATTTTATTTTTCAGAATTAATGGTGAAAGTAATTGATATTGGTTTTTGATGCAAGCGGTTAGTAATAAATTTTAGCAATTAGTGATATGTGTTTAAATATTGATGACTCTGTTTAAATATCAATAACTCTGTTTGAATTCAAACGACTCAATTTAAATTTAGACGCCTCAATTTAGATGACTCAATTTACAAAACGACAGCAAATCGAATATAATCTTTCACTCCGCCCTCTTCTTGTCATTCAAATCTTGGAGCAGCTTTTGTACACGTGTCTTTCGATCTTTTCATCCTTCAAGTTTTGCGTTTAGTGCACGGACCAGGTGTTCGAAAACCCACTCCAACTCTTCACCGCTGGAGTAATCCCCGACGCCTCGTGAAGGCCCTGCAATGGAGAGTTCAAGATTTACGTATGGAAGCAGGCTTTTTTTTAACACTCAAGTGAGAAGTCCTACAGTATGACGTACTTGCGTCAGAGACGTCATCGTCAGCAACGAGGGACTTGGTCATCTCCACAATGCAGGAAGGACACAGCTGCTTCAACGCCACCTCAGCAGCAATGTTCTGCGCCTGCTCGGCACTTTCCTCAGAGGCAGCATCGGAGAAAGGGGTCCCTTCGACCGTCACCGTGGCCAGAAAGATGGGGTTGTTGTCGGGGTCTTCCCGGAGAATGGCGTACTCTGGAGAGGGCCGTCGTGTCTTCTAGCAAAATTCAGTTAGACGTGCCTTAAACATTGTTGTGGGATGTGGATAATATCTGCGTGTGTATCTTGTTCCAGCTGGATGTTTACACAGAACCATAACTCTTTGTATAAAAATGGTATTGGTTTTCGGTGAAATAAATGGAATATAGTAAATGGCATCGGTTACGTTCACGCTTGAACGATTGGCATATCAACATTAAATTCGAGTAATTAATAATAAATTCACATTATATGGTTTCACTGATTACGTTATATCGTAATTAGCTTAAATTCAATTCTATTTATGCCTGCGACGTTTCAGAATTTTCCAATGTAAATTTTCTAGTTTTCATTCTATTTTGTAAACATCAATGACGGTCTTTAATCTATAATGCTCACTGTACGAAACTCCTCGTCACCGTTTAAGTATAACCATCATCACTTGCCCGTACGCGTTACCGTTTAACAGTCGGTACCCGCGTTTAACTATCAAAGAGCTCAAACGAGTGGTCTCTCAGATTAACAATATGTGTCTCAGTTTATTACCATGTTTCTCCCTTTAACATTCGCTGTGTACGTTTGGATTGTTTTGTTTAAATATCGATGACCCTGTGTAAATACTATTTTCACTGTTTACAAATAGTCGCGCTTTTTAAATATTGTCGTCACCCCTTTACAAAAGTCCATGTTTATAATTTAGTGCCGATGTTCAAATATACACGTCTCTGTTTAAAGATCAAAACATTTCAGCGTAACAAATTTCTTTCCCTTCAAAAATTTTTCGTTCAAACAAAGTTATATTACAACGTGTGTAGACATACTAAATTACACATCTACAAACTAAAAACAACATTATTTATCAAAAATTGCCACGTCCACTTTCATTTCGTCTTCAGGCCCTGGAGCAGCTTCTCGACATGGGCCTTGCGGGTTCTTATTCCGTCGAGTTTTACGTAGAGGACTACTTCCTTCTCAGCAAGCTCGACGAGCATGTTTTCCAGAAACAACTCCAACTCTTCGTTGATGGAGTGCTCGCGGGTGAGTGAAGGCGCTGCATCTGAAGGTGCTGCGGTGGAAGGCCCTGCAATGAAGGCTTTAACAATTTAGAAAATTATTAAATTTTTTAAACACGCACATAGAAATCTTGCGGTATGACTTATCTCCATATGATCGATCGTCGGCAGCAGCGGGAGGCGTATTCATCCTCCCAGGGTATGGAGGACAGAGGTCATTGTACGCCACCTCGGCCGCAGAGTTCTGGGCGTCCTTCGCAGTTTTCACAGGGTAAGGACTGGAGTAAGTGGTCCCATCCACCGCCACCGTGCCCACGTAGGCGGGGATGTGGTCGGGGCCCTCTCTGACAGTTGAGTACTCCGGCGATGTCCGGCGATGTCCGGCGTGCTCTCTGGCAGAGCTTGTTGAGAAGGGACTTGTACATATTTCTTTGTCTGTGTATAATATGTAGATGTCCCTCTGGTTTCCGTTTATTGTTTAAATAGAAATCTAGGGGTCGCATGTTTGCCTAACTTTCTCCGTGCATTGACGTTTACGTGTAGAAATTGAATTCAAATTTAATTGTACTAAATAGTAATGAATTCGCATTCGCACTGAATGGTCACTCTAATTACGTTTTTCAATGCCATGGCAGATTTTCAGTGAATATTCACTAGAGTTCTACAAGTGTCCGTATTATTATATAGTCGACTTTCTTTGCTTAAGGTTACACTGTACTGTGCAAATATTAATCCTCCTGTGTAACATTTTAACCACTATGTGTACCATACAACGTCTCTGTTTAACATTTCACCCAAGATGCGTAAAACTCGCCGCCGTATCTGTTTAAATATAACGGGCATTCCTTAAGTTTATGCGTCACTGTTTAACATTCGTTCCTGATTAACATTAGGTTATTTCGATTAAATATTCAACGCAAATAACGAAATTCGTTTATTCTCTGTTTAAATATCAGGCTTAATAACCAAATAAATTTGTGATCTTTAAAGATTATCCTTTCACGAAGCCTACTCTGCGACAGTTTCATTGCAAGTTCTACGATTGTGACCGGATGCGTGGTAGCGGCTACAATGTAACTCGCGGACATCAAATGCTTGCGACTCGATCCTCCTTCGTCTAGGACGCCCAGGTTGCCTTCTCGTCACAGGAGGCCGCAAACGCAGATAGCGATTGTGGTCCGTGGGCCTCTCATTAACGGGTATGGGAAATATAGCTAGTTTTTGTTTTGTACGTGCGGATGTTTGCTAGTTTTTGTTTTGTACTCAACTCGGTGTTCTCGTCTGAGGTGCCAGACTTTCCAAAGTAAATATACCATCTTCTGTTCACCACTTGTGTGTCTTTATACTTCGCATTCTTAGCTTGAGTTGCATTTGTAACGAGGGTTTCATTATAAAATTAAGTACATATTTGCTTAAACGACGCTGCCACAGCATGATTACGTACCTGTGTTAGTCCAACGGCTGTACTCTTGTGAAACTGAGTTAAATTGGTTAAATGTTAACTGTATTGCTTAAATATCACGAATGCTGTTTAACATCACGCGTCTCTGCCTAACGAACGAGAATTAAATTGCTAATTCGCCTGTTTAAATACAAAAAGTAAACACGCAAAACTTATTTGTTCCATTTAAGAATTATTCTTACGCGATTTCATTACAAGATTCCGAATGGCTGCCAACACTTCAGTTCAAACGAAACCGAGCGCTTTTTAATCGGGAGAACTACTTCTTACGCGATAACTTCAAAAGAAATGAGAACTCCGTTTGTAAACAGTCTGCACATGTAATAAAATAAGTCTTCTGCTAATTAAATAGTAATTAACATACCGAACTAGATAATGAAGCTCTCCATGTTTAAAAATAGGGGTCACTTGCAATACCTATGAAGCACTGTCCGGATAAACGACTATGTTTCCATTCACATTCCGTGAATAAGGTGAAATATGAATGAATCCCAAAATGAAGTGGTCTATGTTCAAATAATCGTTTAAGTTTCAGTTATCCTATGAAAAATAAAGTACTATCTTTTTAAATATTTACGTCACCGTTCAGAAACTATGAATCCCGTTTGATATACAGTGTCTCCCTTTAAATATGTGTGTTACCAGTTAAGCTCAATAGTTATCGTTTAACATCGGGAACCACTGTTTAAATATATACGTCCCTCTTTAAATAGAAAACGTTTACACTGAAACAAAAGTCTTTTCCTTCATAAATTATTCCTTCACAATGCTGTTAGTTGGCGACGGTTTCATTGCAGGATCTTCGATTGTGCCCCGACTCGTGGCAACGGCTGCAATGTAACTCGCGGACCTCAAATGCTTGGGACTCGATCCTCCTTCGTCTAGGACGGCCAGGTTGCCTTCTCATGATTTTCGTCCGTAGGGCGCTTATTGTCGGGTATGGGGAATATGGCTTCCTTATATGCCAGCTTGTAAGTGTCGACGGTGAAGTAGCCGCTTATAAGGATGGACGTTGGTGTCCGTCTGCATTATTACAGAGTTGCTGCACTGGTAAATAATTTCGTAACAGTCATCGACACAGCGACCAACATGAAGACTTCGGCTGTCCTCAACAAGCGCCTCAACCTTCGAATGTATGTCCGGGCATAAGTAGGTCTCCCATTTGTTCGCTTGCTCACGGTGAGTGCATAACATGCGCATCAACTTGAACCTGCACAACGAAGATCATAAATTTTGAAGAAATTGAAGTGAATATATTGATACTTAAACAGAAAGCCATATCGTTAAACGGTATTGTAAACAATTAAATGGTAAGCCCGAAAGTTACACGGAGACAGTGATTTTGAAACACTTATGTTGTATTTTAAATACCGAAAATGTGCGTTAAATGATAAAGCAAAAGTTTAAGCGGTATATACGAACAAAAGTCGACTACCTTATCGCGTCGACCATTTTTGTCACTGGCAAATGATGAGCTTCTTTGATCCAAGCATTGAACGACTCCGCGACGTTTGAATACATCTCCCCCAGCTTCGCCTTTGAACAGATAATTCGACCAATGTGCCATGTCCGACTTATGAATTAACCACTGATAGGCTTCGGGTGATGCGGCCTTCAGTTCATTGACGGTGTCATCGAATTCTTTAGCCGTCGATGCCCACGCAATACGAAAGTATATAGACCAACACTCCTCCCTCAATGCTTTCCCAAGTCTGACATTGGCTTTCATAAAATTGGCATCCAAGTGTCGAAGGCAGTACGCATGTGGGGATGAAGGGAAGACTCTAGTAATCGTGTTGACAATGCCCTTTGACCTGTCCGACACGAATGTAAATATCTCCTCGCAATCGCCATCGTCGTATAAAGCATCACCTAACTTGGAAATGAACCACGTCCAGTTGGCGTCGGTCTCGTTGTCGACAATAGCGAAGGCGACGTAGAAGAAGTCATTGTTCCCATCTTTTCCTGTGGCACCCAACAGAGTACCCCGGTATTTTCCAAGGAGGTGATTACCATCGAGAAACAGCAGCGGCCTGCATGACCGCTTGAATCCCAAAATGCACGCGCTGAAAGAGAAGAACACACGTTTAAACCGCTCACTGTCTCTATCCACAAACGCAATGCTGCCGGGGTTCGTCTCAACCACCTTATCGACGTACCAAAGCAACAAGTCGTAGCTGGAGACATCGTTGCCGTCGAGGGTTACCCGGGCATGTTCTTTTCCCAACCAAGCCTGCTTGTATGGAATGTGGACACCATGCTCCCGCAACATGTCCTTCTGAATGTCGATGGCCTTGTACAAGGGCCGGTTCTTGAGCTTTTGGATCACTTGTGCGCTTACCCGGGCATGTTCTTTTCCCAACCAAGCCTGCTTGTATGGAATGTGGACACCATGCTCCCGCAACATGTCCTTCTGAATGTCGATGGCCTTGTACAAGGGCCGGTCCTTGAGCTTTTGGATCACTCGTGCGCTTACCCATTTTTTGGACGCTTTCGGGTGTGACGCCGAGCCAATTCCACCGCCGCAAGTGTGTGACGGGTCCATTGTCTTGATTCTGAATGTATTTTTGTTATATTCCTTTGATGCGTGCACGCGCCATTCACAACCACTGGCAGCGCATTCCACAGTGACCCTGCGTTTTTCGTTCTTTACAAATTTGAAGTCAAAGTTTCGTTTGATGGCACAGTTTCGAAGTGCGTCTCTGAAATATTCAATGCCTTGAAAATGTTTTCCGACGTCCAACGACAGCATTTCAGGTTGTTCTGACGAGGAATGTACGCATGCAAGACCGTCAGGGTCGCGATGAGGTGGAACAGAAGCGCTCTTAGATTCCGAATTCCTGCCAACACTTCAGTTCAAACGAAAACGATCAGGACTTAAGCATAAACTTCATTTTGTTAAACGGTAAATATAAAATTGTAAACGTTAAAATCAATAGTTAAACAGAGACTCCATAATGTAAACGGTATAGTAAATAGTTAAACAGTAACGTGAGAACTTAGACGGTGAACTCCAAAATTAAACGGTAACGTGTCCAACTTAAACAGATAAGAGAATTACTAACTAATACCTAACATATACAACTACATAACTGTCTGGGACTACCATATTACCACGAGAAGAACTCGTTTTCAGTAGGATGCGATGACGTGACATCCGTCTCGACAACAAGATCAACTACACCGCCTTTCAAGATGGAGAAAACATGACACTTGCGCTGGAGTCGACCTCGTTTTCTATCGGACAAACCGTATTATGTCCATCGGGTGTGACAAACTTCACCATCACATGGGAAGTATCGAGACCCCATCTCTGACATATCTCAGCTAACACAACCTCCCAAGTAGTCAGCGCCGTGAACATGAGCACTCGTCCCTCCCCGTTATATCTAGCAATAGCACAAAAGCTCTCCATAATACCGGCGAATGGCCAGACCTCAGATGCGAAAGATAAGAAGAAGAAGAAAAAGATGTAATTGGCCTTCTAAACTCTCTTTCACAAAAAGGCAGCATGAAGGGGAAAAAAAACCCACAATTGTGTGCATTAAGGCCGGACATGACGTGATGTGATCTGGCGGATTTTTTTCCTACCATTTCCAAGAGCAAAGATGGAATTTCATACCAAGGACACATTTAAAGTGAGGGGCAGGGGGTAGACGGGAAGTAAACTATAACGGAGGGGTTGTCCGGGGTGTGCAAAAGATAGAGGGGGTTTTTAGGAAGTTTGGAAATTCACGATGGGTGAACAATAATTTTCTCTATTTTTAATTGCTTATTTTTCTTTTTTAGTGTTTATTATATTAGTCTATTCTTTCCAATTGTTTAATGCAACATTTTCCCTACGTACTTATTGAATTATTTTTCCTAAGTTTTTAATGCATTTTGATTGTAAATACTTATTCTTTCTTGTAATTACTTGTTGCTTATTGTCCGGGTGGGAGACGGGGATTTTTGAGCTCCCCCTTGGCCGAGGATAATGTTTATATATATGTTTATATATATGTATATATATAATATATATATAATTAAAAGATTATAATTATAATGCACATATGTAATAAAAAAAAAAGTCACATTGATTGTGATCGCGTATAGTATGACAGCAGCCTTATATCATTCGAATGTAACATGATACTCTTTGATTTGATTTTGATTTTTTTAATCCTCGGACACATTACCCTCACGGTACTTAAAATAAATTAAATAAAAATAATAATTATGATAATAAAGGAATTGCTATTGAGTTAAAAAAATTAGTAATAGTAAATAAAAATAAGCAATTATCAACTCTCTCTCTCTCTCTCTCTAAATCCTTAAAAAAGATATATATATATATCTCTTTCTCTTGTAGGGAATTTCAAATTTAAATCATTTGCTAGTTGTGAATAGGTACGTCTTCTCTCTTTTCTCAATCACTTCTAAATTTGTGTTTTATTTTTCATTGTACCATGGTTATCCTTTTTCTTGTTATTTAATTGTTTGTTTGATGATTTGTTGTGAAAAAAATATTGGATAAATGTTGAATAATTGTTGGATAATTGTTAAATAATTGTTGAATTATTTGTTGTGGAAAATTATTATGAAAATTTATTGTGAAGAATCCCTACATATTTGTTTGATTAATTGTTGTGAAAATTTTGATTATTTATTAGATTATTTGTTGAACAATTATTGTATTGAATAACTAAACTAGATTATGATTAAATTATTTTTAATTACATTATTTGTTAATTTAAATCTTAATTGCTAGTTGAATTAATTGTTAATTATATAGATGCAGAGAATTTTTTAAACTAAAAATAAAAAATTGTGAACTCATAACACATTTTTTGGAGCAAGCATTACAACACAAAAAAAAAAAACTCATGTTGAGTTTAGTCAAAATGATATCATTACTTGTCCTGGACTTCAAAAACTAATTGAAGAGTACGATTTGGGTATTATATATCAAGTTCGGAAAGTGTATTTATTAAAAGGTTGATGTTAACCATTTAGATATAATTTTTCCAAAAACAAAAGTATGAGAAAGTGTTAGAAATATTGTCTTCCAAATTTGATTGAGAATTATGTGGCTAGCCTGATGTAATGGGGCAACTCATCTCTCTACCCTTTTCTAGCTATAAGGCCAATTCATTCAGCCCATTTGAACAGCATGTTAAACTATTTAATATCCATATTCTTGAGGAGGGTAAATAGAAAAAGGGGACATATTGATTTGGGTGTTTTTTGGGCGAGCGTTTTTTGACGAAAAAAAAAGAGAGAGGGTGAGTTGAGAGGGCTTGAGATCGAGAAGCATAAGATTTTGCCTTGAGATTAATTGGAGAAGGATTAAGATCGGCTTGATGTTTTTCAAAGATCCTGATTGTTTCTTATCTCCAAGTTTGTAAGGCATTACTTGTTCTATCTTTCTTGATGCTTTCTTTTGTGAAACCATTGTTAGGCTAAGCTTTGAGAAGCTTTGTAATCTTCATTCTTGAGTAATAGTGGAACTTTCTCGTCGCTTCTGCCAGTGGATGTAGGCTTGGATAGCCGAACCACGTATATTCTTGTGTTCTTGTGAATGTTTGTTGCCCTAATTCTGTGTGTGTGAAATTGTGCATCCATTTTGACGTTTCCAAGAGTTGATCTAGTGAAATGGCTGCCAATGTTGCTTTATTTGAGAAGTTCACCGGGGAGAATAGTTTCAGTTTGTGGCGCATATATAGTCGGTATATAGTCGCCACAAACTGAAAAGATAAGTCGACTATATGACGAAGTTGTTGACAAAACGACTTTATCTCAAGCAACGACTATATACCTTGAAAATGGGAGAAGGTACATCTTTGTCTCAACACCTTGATTATTTCAATTCAATTATTATGGATCTCAACAACATTGATATTAAGATCGATGATGAGGATCAGGCTTTGATTGTTTTATGTTCTCTGCCTTCTTCTTATGAGAATTTCGTGGAGAGCATGCTTTATGGTCATGAAGAAATCACTTTGGATGAAGTGAAAACTGCTTTGGGTTCAAATCAGTTGAGGAAGCAGTTGAGCGGAAAAGCAATTGATAGCAATCAAGGGGAAGGTTTGGTTACTCGGGGAAGATCCAAATCTAGAGGTGGAAATTCAGATCAGAAAGCCTCCAGATCACAGTCCAGGAAAAGAGTAAGAAGTTCGGACACATAAGGAGAGACTCTCCAAAGAAAAGGATAAGGGTGAACCACAAGTGCAGTCCAAAAATGATGCAAACGTGGTCGTTGCTCAGTCTTCAGATGATGCTGAAACAGTCCTAGCAATATCAGATTCACAAGTCAATGAGAAATGGATTCTTGATACAGGTGCTACATTTCACATTAGTACTTCTAGGGAGATGTTCTATAGTTATGAGAAGTGTACTGGGTCAGCACTAATGGGGAATGACCATGCTTGTAAAGTAATAGGAATTGGTTTAGTTCGTATCAGGATGTATGATGGTATTGTTAGAACCCTCATAGAAGTTCGGCATATTCAAGAAATGAAGAAGAACCTTATTTCCTTGAGTTGTTTAGACAGGAAAGGTCTCAAGTACTCAGGTGGAGGTAAAGTTTTGAAGGTATCGTCCAGTGCATTAACAGTGATGCGTGGACACTTGGACAAGGGGCTTTATTTCTTGGGTGGCTCCACAGTTATAGGTGCTGCAGCAGTGTCATCATCAGTTGATCCAGATTCTGACACCACCAGATTGTGGCATTTGCGATTAGGGCATATGAGTGAGAGAGGTTTGTCAGTGTTGAGCAAGCAGGGTTTGTTGACAGGACAGTGCACGGGCAAGCTGGATTTCTGTGAGCATTGTGTACTTGGCAAACAAACTCGGGTGAAGTTTAGCACTGCAGTTCATCAAACTAAAGGCACAGTTGACTATATTCATCCTGATCTTTGGGGTCCCTCTCCGGTGTTATCTCAAGGTGGCTTTAGATATTTGTTGACATTTATTGATGATTACTCAAGAAAAGTATGGGTGTATTTTCTGAAGAGCAAAGATCAGGTGTTTGTTTTTTTCAAACAGTTCAAGGCTTTGATCGAGAATCAAACTGGAAAGAAGATCAAAAGTCTCCGAACAGATAATGGTTTGGAGTTTTGCTCAGGTGAGTTCAACAAGTTCTGCAACGATGAAGGAATAGTGAGACATCGCACTGTTCGACATACACCACAGCAAAATGGCATTGCAGAACGTATGAACATAACCCTTCTTGAGAGAGCTCGGTGTATGAGATTAAATGTAAGGCTGAGTGAGATTTTTTGGGCTGAAGCTATAAACACTGCATGCTATTTGGTGAATAGATCCCCATCTACAGCTATTGAGCTGAAGACTTCGAAGAAGTATGGGCTGGTCGTCCTGCTGATTACTCAAATTTGAGAATATTTGGTTGTCCTGCATATGCTCATGTAAATGAGGGAAAGTTGAAAGCAATGGCAAAGAAATGTGTATTTCTTGGTTATAGCCATGGGGTGAAGGGATACAGATTGTGGTGCACTGATCCAGACTCACCCAAGTTTATGATGAGCAAATACGTGACTTTTGATGAGGTATCTATGCTTCGGTCCACCAGTGTCTCCCGGGAAAAGGAAGAGTCTACAGAAAAGGGTGATCATGGTGTCGAACAACAGGTGGAGTTTTAGGTGGAGAGTCCTTGTAAGTTTACTTCAAATTTAGAAGGTTCAGCCCAAGAAGAAAATCGTGTTGGTGAAAAAGAATCTCATGTTCAAGATACCACTCTTCAGCAACAGCAGGACAACATTGCTACTAGTAGGCCTAGAAGACAGATTAAACCTTCTCAAAGGTATGCAAATGTCAATCTAGTAGATTATGCACTGAGTGTGGTGGAGTCCATTGGTTCAGAACCTACAAGTTTCAATGAGGCTATCACGAGTACTGAGGGAAGTCAGTGTCGGTTGCCATGAATGAGGAGATGGAATCTTTAAAAAAGAATCATACTTGGGAGTTGGTTAAATTGCCCGTTAGCCAAAGGGTGTTTGGTTGCAAATGGGTCTTTAAGAAGAAATAAGGCATCCCTGGGGTTGAAAGAACAAGATTTAAAGCACGATTGGTTGCTAATGGGTTTCAGTTAAAGAGAGGGTGTTGATTACAATGATGTATTCTCTCCAGTTGTGAAACATAGTTCCATTCGTGTGTTGCTTGACATGGTTGCTAAGTTTGACTTAGAGCTTGAGCAGATGGATGTTAAAACGATATTCTTGTATGGTGAGTTGGAAGAAACAGTCTATATGCATCAACCAGAGAGATTTGTTGTTTTTGGTAAAGAAGACTATGTTTGTTTATTGAAGAAGTCTTTATATGGCTTAAAGCAATCACCGCGGCAATGGTACAAGTGATTTTACAGTTTTATGATTGATCATAATTATCTGAGAAGTGAGTATGATGCTTGTGTTTATCATAAGAAGCTCCAAGATGGTTCTTGTATTCATTTGTTGCTCTATGTTGATGACATGCTAATCGCCTCGAAGAACATGTCAGAAATTAAGAAGTTGAAATCTCAGTTGAATGGTGATTTTGAGATGAAGGATTTGGGGGCAGCTAAGAAGATCTTAGGAATGGAGATTTACAGAGATAGAAAAGCTGGTAAGCTAAGACTATCTCAGAAGAACTATGTTGAAAGAGTTCTTGAGCGTTTTGGCATGATTAATGTGAAGCCAGCGTCTACTCCATTGGCAGCTCATTTGAAACTCTCAACAAGGTTGTCACCACAGAATGAAGATGAGAAGCGACAGATGAAAGGTATCCCATATTCGAGTGCAGTGGGAAGCATCATGTATGCTATGGTTTGCACTCGTCCAAATATTTCACACGCAGTTAGTGTTGTGAGAAGGTACATGTCTTGTCCTGGTAGTGAACATTGGCAGGCTGTGAAGTGGATTCTCAGGTACTTGAGAGGTACTGTGGACACGTCTTTGGTTTATGATCAGAGTGATTGTTCTAGAAGTGTTATTGGTTTTGTTGACTTTGATTATGTTGGGGATTTAGACAAGAGAAGATCTTTAACAGGCTATGTATTCAGGCTTGCTGCAAGTGCTATTAGTTGGAAGGCTACATTACAGTCTACAGTAGCCTTGTCTACAACAGAAGCAGAATATATCGCAGTGGCAGAAGCTGTTAAAGAAGCTTTATGGTTGAAAGGTTTGGTTAATGGTTTGGGTTTGGAGCAGGATGATATTGTGGTGTTTTTTGATAGCCAGAGCGCCATACATTTGACTAAGAATCAAATGTTTCATGAACGAACAAAACATATAGATGTCCGATATCATTTTGTTCAGGATCATGTTTTACATGGTGATATTGGTGTTAACAAAGTTGCTACTGAGGATAACCTACCGGATATGATGACCAAGTCAATCCCCACTTGGAAGTTCAAGCACTGCTTGGACTTGATTGGCGTTCGTAGTTGTTGATGGCGCTAACGGCCGTTTATGGCAAAGGTCATTCAGTTCCAAGAAAGTTTACTGTAAATTTGAAGCCAAGGTGGAGATTTGTTGAAATATTGTCTTCCGAATTTGATTGAGAATTATGTGGTTAGCCTGATGTAATGGGGCAGCTCATCTCTCTATCCTTTTCTAGCTATAAGGTCCATTCATTCAGGCCCACTTGAACAGCATGTTAAACTAGTTAATATCCATCTTCTTGAGGGGGGTAAATAGAAAAATGGAACATACTGATTTGGGTGTTTTTTGGGCGAGGGTTTTCTGACGGAAAAAAAAGAGAGGGTGAGTTGAGAGGGCTTGAGATCAAGAAGCAGAAGGTTTTGCCTTGAGATTAATTGGAGAAGAATTAAGATCGGCTTGATGTTTTTCAAGGATCCTGATTGTTTCTTATCTCCAAGTTTGTTAGGCATTCATTGTTCCCTCTTCCTTGATGCTTTCTTTTGTGAAGCCATTGTTAGGCTAAGCTTTGAGAAGCTTTGTAATCTTCATTCTTGAGTTATAGTGGAACTTTCTCGTCGCTTCTGCTCGTGGATGTAGACTTGGATAGCCGAACCACGTATATTCTTGTGTTCTTATGAATGTTTGTTGCCCTAATTCTGTGTGTGTGAAATTGTGTGTCCATTTTGACTTTTCCATGAGGGTTTATTCTCACAGAAAGAATTATGGCAATTTTAAGAATCGTAGTTTCAAAAGTTCGATTGGTTGGAATATAATGTGGCAACATATGAAGGCTATTGCTTTATTATTATCTTTTCATGCAAGATAGAAACAAAAAAGGTGGGTTTAGTAATTGAAGGAAAGTACTTGAAGCATGTAATCAACATGTAAGTCTAGTGAAGAGTGCACGTAACGATGCTAGACGATATTATGGATTTTAAAAATCAAAGATTAAGTGTGCGACATGTGTCATATTCTCGTAGATGCCAGATGGAGTTTGATTATCACTTTTGGTTGATAGCTGTTTTGAATGTTGTTCAAATTCTTTTGGTGCAAGATCTTGCTTGATTATGGCAAGTCTTCTAGTTTTAGAAATAGGGAAATTTTTTTGGAGATATTCAATTAGTATGCAAAAGGGATTGAGAAGGTTAGGATTGTTGTTGATGAAAGTACTCATGAGAATAAGCAATTAACTTCTCCATTGATTAAAAAATAGTTAGTGAATGAATGTGCATTAAAGATAATATTAGTAATTGTTAATGAAATTAGCGATATTAACTTCTTACTTGTTGTTGATGAGTCTCAAGATAAGTCAACAAAAGAGCAAATGGTGGTAAATTTGAGGTTTGTGAATAAGTAGGAACTAGTTGTTAGAAAGATTTTTTTGCTTTTCAGCATGTAAACAATACTTCTACCTTTTCACTAAAAGTAACTTTAGAGGAATTATTTGCTCATCACTGTTTATAAATTTCAAAATTAAGAGGACAGGGGTATGATGGAGCCTTCAATATGAGAAGTGTGGTGTTTTGCCTTTTTTGAGCTTGTGTCGTTGTCTAAACGATTTAGACAACAATTTTGTCTTAAGTTTTGGTGCGTTTTTAGTCGTTTTGGACTTAAAACGCAGTTTCCAGAGCAAGCACGGCCGTGCTTGTGACCGTGCTCTTGATTGTACACTTCACGAGATGATTTGGATTTCGTTTCCAGCAGCTTTTAAAGTGCATAGGAACAAGCACGCCCGTTCTTCCGGCCGTGCTTGTGAGTACACAGCCGTGTTAGGGGCAGAGAAGCCGTACTTTTCTCACACCGATCTTCTTGCAAAGTGCACTGGCATAAGCACGCCCGTGCTTCACTAGGGAAGCTCTATTGTTTTCTTGTAAAATGCACGGGGTCGAATCACGGCCGTGCTTCATGCCTGTGCTTGTGAGTATACGGGCAAGGGGCTGAGAAGCACGCCGGTGTTCAGCTCGTGCTCACCTAGGAGTATTTAAAAGGACTTAAACTTGAGCCCTAATCGCCTAATTCCTTCTTCTTCTTCCTACCTTCGTTCCCTTTGCTTTGGATGAGAGAAAACCGCCATCGCTTGACCTTCCTCTCTCCTTTGGTTGAAGATCTTTGAAGGTATGCTCTTTCTTTCCTCTTTCCCCATTGTTTCATGTTGTTTGCATAAGCATGTTAGCCCTATGTTTTAAATCTTGAATCTTGATTTGTTATTGATGAAATTATTGATTAGTTTGGGTTGTTTTTCTTCATTCTTTCTTGTATCATGAGATGGTTGTAGAGATCTATCTTTTATACCTTGATGAAAGTTGTTTCTCTTGCTCTTAAAATTAGAGTTATTGTAGCACCGAGAAATCCATTGTTAAACCTTTGCATTCTTAGTTATTTGAAGAGTTGATCTCCTTGGTGGTTCTTTGGAACCCTTAGGCTGTAAATTTATGCCATACCCAAGCCTTGTTAGGGTTTCTTGGTTTGTAGCATGAAGAAATTCATGCTTGTTTTTCTTCTTATGTTTTCTTGTGATTTTGAGCTTTATGGCTGGTGTTGGTTCAGGTGATGAGAGCTTGGCCCGAGGTAAGGAACCGGTGGAGGAGTAGTGCCGTAGAAGAGTCATTCTCCGAAGTTTGTGAGTGGGTTATGATTGCACAATTCTAGTTATTTCTCTCTAAATATATGTATAGTTGATTTTAATGAAAACTTGGAATTTATCATGTTGAATGGATGATTTAATTGCTTGAAAACTATTTCCATGTTTTGTATTATGTAAGCAAAACTCTTGACATTAGAAGAAAAGGATCAATGTTATGTTGCTATATTGGACTGAATTAAATTGTGGAATTTCATACATATGTTACACTTTTGGCTTTGACTTACACAGTAATGATATTTTTCATTGAGATATCAATATTTGTCGTGGACAATAACGATGTGAAATGATTTACACGTATATTGTTGAAATATTTCATAATGTTTTGTTGGTGATTAGCTCGCCTGTTTATATAAAAAATAAATAAATAAAAAATAAAAAATAAACAAATGTAAATATTTAGATAATTCCTAATTCAAATAAAAATCAAAATTTAAAATATAATTATCTTAATCATAAGATAATTAAGATAGTATATGGATAAGATATTTGATTTTATCCCAGATCAGCTAGGAGTATAGATTTCGAGGTGATCTACAAATTATTCAAATTCCTAGATCAGTCAAGAGCACAGATCTTGAGGCGATCTAAAATATTTAAATTGCAAGATTAGCCAAGAGCACAGATCTCGAAGTAATCTAAAAATTATTCAAACCCCTAGATCAGTCAAGAGCACAGATCTCGAGACGGTCTAAAAATATTTAATCTAAGATCAGTGAAGATAACGGATCTCGAGACGATTCAAAAATAAAAAAATATATTCAAATTCTTGGATCAACATAAATCTCAAGGCATCTCAAGATTACCTATGAGTGCGCATCACGAGGCAGATATATATATTTATAAATAAATAATATATATTATTCGTTTAAGATAACAATAAATAATATAAAAAATAAAAGAAATAATAATAAATAAAAATAAATAAATAAAAAGATATGTGGATAAAGATGTGGGGATTTGATCATATCTTTGTTGTGAAATGGCGGAACCGCCCGAGATCCGCTATCTCCTCATTTTAAAAAGGATGAGGAGAAAAAAAAAAAGAACGGAGAACAGAAGGAGAGGAATCAAAGAAGAGAAGAAGAAGGTGCTTTTCCTTTCTTATATATACATTAAAAAAAAAAAAAAAACGTGCCGTGCTTCGTCACCGTTGTCGTCGCTCATCACCGTTGTTGTTACCTATCGTTATTCGTCGCCGCTTTAAACCTGAAGAAAAGTTATCGTTATCACTATGTGCCACCGCTGATGCTCATTACTGAATGAAGCCATTGTTGCAGGAGAAGATGTTGGAATCTTCTGCTATTGTCCGAGAAGGTGCTAAAGATATTCATCTCCGGAAAAGAAGATGGAGATGCCGAAGATGTTTAAGCCAAAGCCGGAAACTACTGCCATTGACATGATGGAGATGAAGACGAAGACTAAAAGATGAGAGAGATGGAATCCCAGGATTTGCGAACGCAATTCCGATATAGCAAAATCGAAAGGAAAGTATGGACACCAATATCGCAAGAAGCCCCAAAACACTGCTGGTTCGGAGAGCTCCTAGAAAAACCTCACTGACGCTCTCCTAGCCAATCGGGACCGATATAGCGACAAGGAAGACGGTGATTGTCGTGCTGAGACTGTTGTTGCGGCCAAGACACCTGGAGAAGGTTTGCCCAAAAGCAAAGGTGCTGACTTTGGTTGGATACTGGAGCAAGCCCTGTCTAGCAGGATGAACATCGTGGTGCGGATTCACAGTGTTTGTCTTCCTCAGATGTTATTATAATTTTATGCAAGGGGTGAGCTCCTTGCTATCGGTTAGGGGTAGTAGCCTTTTGTCTTTGGCTAATGATAACAGTTTTGTTTGTCGTGATTGTAACAAAATTACTTTTATACTCATAATATATATAACTACAATGAAAATATATTTAATAATAAATAACTTTTTTATAAAATTTTTTTTATTATCATTATTGAATATAATTATTATAATTAAATACTCCAATTAAATATCTCATTTTAATTATTATTAGTTTTAATTATTTAATCAACTATTCAAATAAATGATTTATATAATTAAATCTCAATAAGAAGAAATGTCATTACATTTTAATTATTATAATTAATAATTTTAATTAACATTATTTATTTAATCAAATCTCCTTCATGGGCAAAAAAAAAAAAACATTTCCTTTAATTATTATAATTATGTATTAAATACTTTTAAACCAATTATTTTTTAATTTAGATATTATAATTAATTAATTATTTTAATAGTTTTATTTAATTCAATTTCCACAAATGTAAAAGTACCATTTCAAAAACTAATACTATTCATTCTTCCCAAATAATGCCATTCCCATCGTTACACACCCCATTCTCATTATAATAATTGTTCATCCAAAAATGGATATAAATTACTATTGGTCATAAATCCCATTCTAACAGTATCCATTGCTTTCATCCTAACACACCTTTAGTACAAACACTCAATATATACCTAAAGATCACTAAATTGAATATTTTGTTTTTGAACACAAGCATTTAAATATTTAAAAACTAAGTAAAACATGCAAAAATTTACATGCTTGCGCATCAACACACAACACTTAAATATAAGAAGAAAAAAGTACTTCAATATAACAACACAACAAGAAAAAAAACCACCCATACATAAAGAAGAAAAAGAACAATAAACTTCTGAGTATATATATACACACACACAGGGGAAGAGCAGCAAGAAGAAAGCGCATAGGTACAAGACAAATAAAAGGCAAAAAGAAAACAAAGAAAAAACAAGTAGGAAGAGAAGTTGTAAAAAAACAGATAATTTGGACAGAAAAAATGGGTAAACACAATCACAGGGAACTTTTTTAAAAAAAAAATCACTAGCATTTGCAACCCTTCCAGGCGTGCAGGTCATTTTCCGTTGATATTAACCTAAAGTGGTGTTTGTTTTGAAGTATTTGGAATTACATGTAATTCTAAATACATCACTTTTAATATTAGTTATTTGTTTTGAAATATATATAGTTTTTCTTTGACCAGCGAAATACTTTTGACTGAGAGCCAAAACCTGGGATTTTGAAAAATCATGAAATTTTGAGATTTTATTAAAAAAATGAAAAAATTTTCATATTAAATGATGATAAAATTAATGATCTAATTTCCCTATTAAAATAAATTATTAGAATAAACTAGTAATAAAAAATTAATAAAATTAATAACTTACTATATTTCTAATAAAATTTTATTAGAATAAATTAATAAATATAATAATAGATTAATAATAGTAACAATAATAATAAAGTAAATAAATAACTATATTTCTAAAAATATTTATTACAATAAGTTAATAAATATAATAATAAGTTAGTCATAATAATAATAAAGTTAATACATAATAAATATTTACTAATTAGAATAATATAACTACATGACATATGAAATTATATGGGTTTTAGATTACTATGAGTAATCATACCTCTAAAATACATCAAACCAAACATATGTTATTTAGTTTCAATTTTACAAAATTTTTCAAACAAACATAAAATCTTATAATACAGTAATTCCAATTATATCCAACCAAACATTAGATTTGACTGTATCTTGTATTTTTAAATCTATGGATTTACGGTTGTATTATAACTAGGTATACTGCATTTAGAATTACATTCAACCAAACGCCTCTTAAAATACAATAAAAATTCCTTATTCACAGTAACAAAGCAACTACGATTTGAGACCAGCACCAAGAAGAATAAACCATGACTTCGATTCATTTACCAACTTAAATGGTAAGAATGCCAATTTAAAATAAAATATAAAAACTTGTTGATTGCAATTATACAACTTTCAACCAACAATGTGAGCAAAACTGAAAAATGACAACTTCAGACTAAAGCTACCAAAAAAAGAAAAAAAATTCTTTTCAGACCATTTATACATTATGCATCATAAATACTTTACCATATATGGTCCCTCAAGCTCATAACCTAGTTTGCGGTAATAATGACGAGTACCAACACCTGAAATTACAGCTAATTTTTTCGATCGGTGCTCTCTTCGAGCAATCCTTTCTGCTTCTTCCATAAGAAGTGTTCCATAACCCTGCAACAAAGACAAATATCAAAGCATTAGCACCAACTCTAAAGGTAATACCACCGGTATATCTCAAAATAAATTATTTAGGTCTAATGAAGTGGCTAAATATGTAAAACAGGTTAGTTCCAAATAAGATCGAAAAAGACATCTTTCAACATAGCTAAAGGAATACGTGTTAGGATAATATAGAACCAAAACCATAGTGTCAAACTAACATCAGAGTAGAAAGGCCAGTTTTTGAGCTCACAGATAGAAATACAGGCTTATGAATGAATTCCTTGTTTTTTCAAGCAACACAAAATCTAGGGTAAAGTACCTTCTGACACTGATATATTGGGGTCAGTTCAATTATGGTTACTTGCAAAATTAACAATTGTAATATGCTGATTAGAATAGCTGTGTTGAAAAGACTAAAAGATTGCAAGTCATGCCAGATCAAAATTGAGCACCAAATGAAAAAAAAAAAAAAAAAAAACATAACAAAAGATGACACATAGAACAAGTTTTCTGTGAAAAAAAATATAAAACAAGTGTTTATTTAATTAGCCTCGGATGCCACATTTTTAGTTGCACTAGAGTAAATAGAAAAGTACATGATACGTACTTAGTTTTGAACAAAATTTAAGAAGGACAAATGCACCACTAATGATTTTAGCAAATACAAAGCAAAATCATGCTTATATTAACAAACTGCATCTATAATGACATGAGTCATTAGAAGTGCCTCATTTAAAATGGCATATTTCTGAAAACTG
The DNA here is from genome assembly GCA_902712375.1 of Dioscorea dumetorum. Lineage (NCBI taxonomy): Eukaryota > Viridiplantae > Streptophyta > Magnoliopsida > Dioscoreales > Dioscoreaceae > Dioscorea > Dioscorea dumetorum. The sequence goes on from CACTHL010000494.1 coordinate 13,173,007, forward strand.
TCCAAATGAGAAGTGATGACACAGAGTACCTAAAGACAAGTTCTGACAGTAGTTGCTATCAAAGCTGAACCTGCATTAACTCAGCTGATCAATTTATCACACTCATTCAGTTGGCACAAGCAGCGCAAACCTTTTCGTTTATATGCCAACAAACTGCATTTAAAGGCCGCAGTACACCCACCATTTGAAGAAGCTAAATAACACAATCAAAAACATAAATCTATGATTCTATGCTAGCACCATAATTGCCATTCCCACTAGTTATTTGCCAAAAGACATTACCAGTAGATGCTAGCCTAAAAGACAAACTGATTAAAATTGCAGATGGATTAGCAAATTTACCTGGTGCTGTAGCTTGTCAGCGTCACGCCCATGCACTGGGACTGCAGTTCCATATACATGGAGTTCACGAACAATAGAGCACCTTCCCATGAGCTCAGGGCATGTTGTATTACGGCCACATCTACGCAAGCGTAGCAGTCCAACAAGGATGTCCTGACATAAATGCACAGCAGTTTAGCTTCATGAAAGTAAATGGCCTGCCAGTGCAAGACTTGAAGTAGGAAATTAGGATGAACTGCATTGGCTCCATTAACATTGGATACATAGATAGTTAATTATCTCAAAGGTAAAATATGTAAGAAATTAAGCATATTAAGCAAGAAGAAATAAGCCAATAGGAATCCTATCTGTCTGAAACAATCTTCAACTCCTTTGTCTTTTCCTCGATTTGCTCGTCATCTTCTGATTAGTCTTTTGAGAAACATAGTACATTTATTTAAATTTGATCACTTAATATGTAAAAAACCGCCTTTAGTATTGTAATTGATGAAAATGAATTATACACATAAGCTAAAACCAAGAGTCAGGTGTTTAGAAATCGAGCATGACTACAAGAATAATCAAAACTATAAATTTGTATAAACAGTTACATACTGAAAAGTATGATAGCATTCAATATTTTTATACCTGGCGTGTATCTTCATATGACAGAAAGGTTTCCCAACCTTCATTTGCGACATAGTCACGTCTCACGAGCTCGACTTCTTCTGGCTTAATCTTGTTATGGATGTCCTGAATTAATATCCATATATGTCAAGAGATAAGCAACACATGATTCATGTAATTTAATTCATTTAACAAGAAAAGACCTGGATTCCAGCTTCACGTGTTCTGACATCACGACATTTCAAACCCAAATCTTCCATACGGGCCAATGCAAGCTCTCTTAGATTACCCTTTTCAACTCCAGAAGTAACTAGCGGCATGGGTATATCTCTTTGGACTCGATATACACGAGTCCAAGGAGGGACCATAGATAAAATCCTCGCAACAATGTCCACTAAGAGTTCTGGTGGGTAATTTCTATACCTAAAGGGAATCATAAATGAAATATAAGATCCTGAGTAAACAGTATGCAAATACTAAACCAAATGAAATGAAATATAATCAATTAGTACACTGGACAAGAGAGCACTGAGATTTTTTGTAAATGCCTATCAGGGTTAATATTTTGTTCAATGAAATACATGGTTCTACTTCTACCACAGTAAAATGAATGCCTAAAAAGTAAACCTAAATCGCTTGCACATATACATGTTTGTAACACACATAATTGAATTATTGGGTAAAAATCACAGCATGTATCAGGTAACTAGCATGACAAGATTCAACAGATCCATGGCAATATCTCACCTGCCAGTTTTCCAAAGCTCATAAAGACCAGTTCCACGGATTACAAGTGTAGGATAGATTTTGAGACCATCAGTACGAAATGCTGGGCTCTCAAAAAATTCCTTAAAACTTTCCAAATCCCTCTCCACACCAACATTTGGAAGATCAGGCATCATGTGAGCAACAACCTATCAGAAAAAGGATTGAGAAAAACAAAATGGAATTTCATATTAATTATAATCCAAACACAATTAACCCAAGCATATTCCCACGAGAATTATGACTATTGCAGGGAGTGCTATTGTTAGAAGCAAAGACAAAAGTGCAGTCTCAGTCACCAAAATATGAGTTACTTCCTAAAAAATTGAGCATAATATTTCAGTCCAACAAAAAATCAACAGAAATATGCATTTTGATTCAGGATCAGTTGATGATGCTTCAAATTGAGTATTATATTGGTTGCTTGAGAAACTCCTATTTCCTGACTAGGACAGACTCTGTGCAATCAATGGCCTGGTATTTAATACCGAAATTTTCAATAGAAGAAGCATTTTACGATCATTTGGGCACAGATTGCCAAAAAGAGTGAAAAAAAATCTCCTCTTTCTGAAAGTATTTTAAGAACATCCTATCTGCACAGCAGAATACAAGCTCAGAGTTCAATATATGGCAACAAGTAAACATCCAAAATTTACACTGTTTAAGATGGAAGTTGGTTGTTGCCCACAAATTCAAACAGTCAGAATAGAAGTTTAACATATTTGAATGCATGTGCACCTTAAATCCAGCATCCTTTGCCAAACAAAAGCAATCGGCTACAGCAGCTACTGTGTGACCTCTATTTGTGTCACGAGCAACATCTTCATAAGTGCTTTGAACTCCAATTTCCAACCTTGTACAGCCATAAGATAGCATTTGCCGCAAATGTGGCCCTAAACAATAGTCAGGTCTCCTGATTATCACCAGAAGCAAGAGACTATGTCAATATGGTGAAAATTAATGAAAAGACATGCTTATAATGATTAGTAACTGATAAAATTATTCCGATAAACAAGACAAGACAGATGTGAGAAAGTAACAGCAGTGCAATTAATGTGTGCTCACGAAGAAACTGTAACATATACTTTGATTAGCACTAAGCACTAAGCTCAATGACAGAGAAGAAGTTTTCACCTGGGCATGTCATGGTTAAGATTTATTTCTGAAAAGTAAAATAAGAGAAAACTCAATTCAGTAACTCACGTTTCAATTGTCATGCCAATACATTTAGTAGCACTATGCTCTGAATAACAGATTGCTTCTTCAACATTAGCAGAAGTATGTCCTGATAATGCATCATGAAGATTTCTTATGAAATAGTCACGATAATCAGCAGGCAAAGACATGAAAGTTCCTCCCATTAAAATGAACTCAACCTGCAAAGTTATCCCAAAAAAAAAAAAACAAAAAATAAATTCAAACTGTGCAGAAAAAAAGAAACAATCTCAATTTACTCAACAAAGCCTAACAAATGCAGGTTGACAGGCAAACCACACACACCTTATCCACGCTATGACCCAACCTTTTCAATTGATCTATCCGACTTCTAGCCTGAACATAAGGATTATATCTGTAATAAGACAATCAAGAATCATAATGTATTAGCTAAGAAATAACCTGGCAATAGAAAAAACAGATAAGATCACATAGTATGTTCTCTCTGCATTGCACTTTTCACTTGCAGAAGAATCTAAGTAATGCATGTATTCATACATTAAAAGGATTGCCAAAGATTATTTCTTCAAAAGCTAACCATCAACCCACAAAGAAAACATTAGAATGATAATTTGCCCTACTACTGAACAAACCTATTAAAGATCCTCTACAAATTTCATGAGATACCTAAATAATGCGCACAATGCATGGATCAAAGGCAAAGCAAACAAAAAAGAAAAAAGAAAAAGCAGGCATACATTAACCTAAACTAGCACAAAGGTGACAACACAATATTTTCCAGGGCAAGAAAAACTATCTGACTCATGCATCCAGGAGTAAAAAACAAAAGATTTCAATAAAAGCAGGACATAAACTTAAATGCAAGATGGACACAAAGAAAACAAATCAATAGCATTAAACTAAATGTTGAGGTTTTGTTTCCACAGGAAATCCTATGCCTTCTATATAACTTTTAAAAATTCACGATAATCAAGGAATGCAAACACAAAGAAGCACAAAAAAAAAAAAAAAAAAAAACGAGAATTTTGCTACCTCGCACGAATAGCACGCATGCTGGTGGGCTCGTACCCAGTATAAGACTGGGTGCTATACTCGAAATCCGAATCAGGGCCTCCAGGGCAATAAACGCAGATGTTACCAGTAGTAGCGATGTGCGGGCATCGGTGGGGTTTTGACATGACGGCGACGACAGCGATCCCAGAGGCCGTGCGGACAGGCTTGGCGCGGAGGCGGGGGAGGAGTGCGGAACGGTCAGCCTCAGGGACGGCGGCGATCATCTCCACCAGTTTCGGAGCGCGAGCGAGGCCATACTTCCGGCAAGCAGCGGATTTAAGGGCGTTCAGGTCTACTGTCTCCCCGCGTCGCGAGCGCTCCGCCATCGCCGAGACAATCTCAGCGATGGCCCGGACGCGGGCCTCCTCATCGGAGAGGCCAACGGGGATCTCGACGCCGCCTCTGCCTGGGGCTGGCTTCTTCCGGTGATCCGGCGTGGACATCGGCGGCGGAGTAAGGGTTTTGGGAAGTGGATTTCCGTTGCAGAGTTCCGATCCAAGGTGAGGGTTTAGTTTCGAAACCGAAACTCAAAATCCGAGTAACGTTTTTGCAGCTTAACCCAAAAAGAACTCTGAATTGCACTGATAATACTCATATATTCTGTGAAACAAAAATTAAAAATAGGAATACATTTTATATATTTTGAGCTTTAAAAATAGTTTACATAATTTACATAATTCGGGTTTTAACTATAGTTTTCTCCCAGACTGGAGCGAAAAAAATATAACTAAATGGAAGGTATGGATAGGAAACACCAATCTTTATAAGCTTAAGCACTAATAATATGAGAAATTTAAAAGATATTTTTATTATTTTAGTTAATTTTTGACAAAATTTTCCAATAGCTTTCTTAGAATCTCCAATAAGAGAGGATATAGAAAGATGGCCAAATTTGAAAAAGTGCGTTTAAGTACAAATCTTGAAAACAAATTATTAAGTAATATCAGTGAAAATTTTTAAGAAATAAAAGTAGTGGGATTTCCATGTTATTTTTCCAACCGAACAAAAACTCCCTGGAGCTATTAATATCTCATAATCTCTTTTTTTTAAAAAATGTTATTTTTAGTTAACATTTTAAAGCTCAGATTTATCGGGTTGATTTGAACTAATTCAATTGGACTCACTTAAGTCATCGAGCCAGTTCTTATAAAAATTGGGGAACGTAAAACTCAAATTTGACCCAATTGACTCAATGAGATACACAGTAAACTAGTTGACCTGGTGCACGTAAAATTGGGTCTTTATTCGGGTTACAATTTTAATGTTTTTTTTCTTGGGTTTCAAAATAGATTAATAAAAGCAAATGCAATTACTTTATAGTACATTATATATTTATACACGATTAAAATTATATGTATTATTAATGACCAGATCAATCTTATTTCAACCTTGGTTCGACCATTAACTCATGACATAGGAGCCTTCTCGAATTGCCTCTAGGTTAGGTTGAGTTTCAGAAAATTGATCTTCGGTTTAATAGTTTGGTAATGATGTGAAATATAGATTGGCATTACCATGTTACCATTCAAAGCCTTTTAAATTTGAAGTCATCAATGTGTAACCACCCTTTATCTCTTTTCAAATTGTTTAGTCACTTGAGGTTGGTTTAAAAACTGTTCTATCTTCTTTTTTTCTAGATAAACACTGCCCGAAGAGAAAACCACAACAATGATTACTTATGCCCCTTCTTGTCGCCGTTTCGGTATGAATTTCATTGTGTTTGAGAGAAAAAAAACATCTCTAATTAAAAAGTAGGGAGGAAAAGGCCCAATTGAAGAAAAAAGAGGGTTGTAGTTGATAACTAGCATCATCATAACCCTGAACTAGAGAAATCTGAAGCATCGGTAACAACAAAGGCCCAATAGAGCCTTTTTTTGGCTTTAAGATTGTGCAATCTTGAGAAAAAAAAAAGTTATCGTACAAAGAGAAGTCACCATGAGTGTGGAAGTTTGGCATTTTCTACTTCTCTTGTGCTTTAATTCTTGAGTAAAAATTTGTGTGTCTAAGTTTTTCGAGAGTTCTTCTATGATTAGAATCTTAGTTAAGGTTGTTTTGAGAGGTTAAAAAGAGTGGAGGAAAGCCTTTAGAAAGGCTAAGCAAGGCCTATTTAAGGCCCTCATGAAGCTTCTAGGGCTTCCATGAGGCCTCTTTCCTCTCCCTCTTTCCCCTCTTCTTGAATCTTCATTCTTTCTCTCTTAAATCACCATCCTTGATTTCCAAGAAAGAAGAAAGACGACGATCTTCTCCTCCTTTTTCGGCAAAGATTTCTTTTAGGGCTAGGTGAAGTTTGGAGGTTTCTTCTATTTCTTGTTCTTGTTGCCAATTTCTTTTGGATTTATGAAGGAAAAACATGGAACTAGTGTCGATTTAAAGTTTAGAAGAGATTAGAGTTGTGAAATCATGATTTGGTGTAGAAATGAGGAGGATCCCTCATATCTAACACTAGGGTTACTGTAACACCAAACCAAATTGGGTCTTCTTGGGTTTTCTTGTTAATTTTGAGGGTTGTAAGGGTTCCATTCTTGTTAGCTATTCTTGTGAGAATGTTTAGCAAACCTTAGAAGCAGTTAACCCTCATTTTGAGCATTTTTCCTCTTTTTACTTGGATGGGTTAATGTTAAAGATTCTTGCTTTTATTGGATGTTTAATTGCTTCGAGGAGGTGAAACATTAAGCAAGAGAAAAGAGCAAGTAAACAACTAACCCCGAGGGTTTATCTCGCCAAGTTTATGAGTGGGATTTACTAGATAATGGACTATAAATCGTACCTGTTTTTAATACCCAATTTTGCTTCTTTTTGAATGATGCATTTCTTGTTGTCAAAAGACTCTTTAAATGATTTCATGAGATTTAGAAATCATGATGATTTATGTTTTGATTTATTTCATGATTATGTGTAAGGATTATATAAATTACTTGTGGTTTAGAAACTATATGGTTTAAAATTCATGATTTCAAGATTTGTGTCTTTAAAACTCAATGTTCTTGTATAATGACCCAAAAAGGGGCCTATGTGAACCAAATTGAATTTCCTTATGATGATGCTATATTTGAAACATATTTTCAAAGAATACTCTTATATGATTGTCATGATGAAAATAGTATCATTGATGATGTTTTACTCAAATATTCATTCTTGGATTGAAAGTTGCATGTGAGAACTTGTGATCTCTTGATGAGATTTATGCTATCATATTGATATATATATTGAGCCTACAGGCTGGATTGTTATTTGTTTGTTTGATGGTAACATGGGAGGATCCCCAATATCTACTGCAATAAAGATTAAAGTTTGCACGGGCCAACCTAGTTGGGGTGGTGTGAATTACTCCAGTGAGATTCACCCTTTCAGGGGGCGCATAGAGAGCCTGAAAAGTGCGCAGGGTTGGGTGCCCGGAGTCACCACACAGGTTTCCCAACAGCCAATGCCAAGATACTCAGCATCTTGGTGGCTCCTAACCTAACTGCTGCCTCGGTTAGTGATGGAGGGTTTTTGAGGCTATTAGTGACACTATCGATATTTGATTAACTAATTTGGCTACTTAATGAATTCTTGAATTGTTGGGTATTTAAAAAGGGTGTTTAAACTGGGGTTTCAGACTTGTACCATTTTATGAATGATTTTACAAAGTTTTATTATTACATTTCATTAAGAAAGTTAGAAAGTCTGGTTATATTAACTGGATATTCTTTTTAAAATATCTTACTTGTTGATGAGTACTAGAGATATTTCATTGGCATTGTATTTTACTTATTCGTGTATGGGATATAGTTCTATGTTTAGCTCCTCACTGAGTAACCTAGTTACTCACCCCCCCTTCTTTTTCTTCCCAGGTGTTAGCACAGTATCGGGGTGAAGCGTGAAGTGCTTGGCAAAGTTTAGCTTGTATTTCTTTTGAGTTGTGTACGATTCTCAAACAATATTGGCATGCATTAGATGGATCCACTAGGATATTATACTTTCGTATTTCGCATTACTTCCATGACCGTTCTTAATTGTGACAAATAGAACTATGTGATGTTTAAGAGTTATACCCAGTGTTTGGGGGATATTAGCTCATTGTTATAATTTTTCTATGTTGTGATTACCCAGGCATATGCCTGGTGTGACTATGTTGACCTTGTGTAGTGATGTCATTATATGTCTTCAGTTTTAAATTTTTTTTTGTCGTTATATTAATATTGTACGGGGACAGTGTTAGCCTTACGGCAATGCGGGGTTGAGGCGAGTGCTTGACTTCCCCGGGTTGTCGTGACGGTATGTCATGTGTGGGACTCACGGGTCAAAATGTGACAAGGAGATTGTTTTGTATACCGTAAAATACGAATCTTTAGTAATATTGATTTTTGGTTGTCTCTTAATTCCAATTTGGGAAAATAGTGTTCTTGAATTTGTTATATTATCTTTTATTTGCTATAGTTTTTGTTCAAATTATCCTTGACAATAAATGGACATGATAGTGTTACTTTTTATTTACAATTAATCCTTTAGATTATCATGAGAAAGCATTGTATTTTGAAATAAAAATGATATTTGGGATTAAGCCCATAATTCTAACTTTTACACATCTAATCCTTTTGTGCCACATGCTAATTTATGAAGGTCTCCTTTTGTTGCATGTTCTGTTCATCTGTTTCCGACATTGTGAGTATATATGTTCCTGTTGTTAATTTATGAAAAATGTGTTAATTTAAGTATACCATTTGTTTATTTTCCTTTGTTAGTTACTTCGGACTACAAAACAAAAGATATGTTTATTATTTGAATAATTTGAGTTGTATACCCTAGAGGTTATCATACTTTATTAGTTTCTTTAATTTTTATGTGATTATGATGAGTTAATGCCTTTTCATGTTTAACATATTGTTTTCCTATTTATAGTGTCAATGTTGAACTTACTTTTGGTATTACCATAGTGCATTATAGATTATTTGTTTACTATATATGTTTTCCCTTTAAAATATCATTTATTGTTAAAATATGGTTTTTTTATTAACTGTCTTTATTTTTATTGGTACAATTGGGAGAGATTTGGTGAAGTAGTTTTAGAATCTTCTTAGTAGGAGATGTTATTTAGTACCAATCATGTCTACCTTATGTGAGTTAAAAAAGAAGATGATAGAAAGACATTGAAAAATATTTCGGTGAACACCATTTGGTTACTGTAGTGATATTGTTATGACTTTCTTAGACAATGGTAAAGGCAATATGGGACACAAGTGAAATGAACTCTTTGTCATAATAGATTCCTAATTATGGGATGCAAATAAATGGTTGATGCAAAATGTAAATAGAAGCAACAAACAATAAACAATAAACAATAAACAATAAACAATAATGAGGCTTAGTAAATGACTATCAAATAGATAGGTACAAACACTTTATGTTAGTGCCAACGCACTCTGCTGGCATCATTTGACACCATGATGACATGACAGCTAATGGATGATGTGGCAATTGATGACAAGGCATGATGACATGGCAATGAGGAAGTATTAACTAGAAGGAGATATTATGAGGAAGAAGCTAATAAAGGCAAGGTTGACCTCACTTGAAAATCAAGGAATGACTATATGAAGACAAGTTAAATGGAGAAATTGGTTATATTTGGTAAGTCTAAGACTAAGAAGTATCTCAACTATATTTGCCAAGTCATTTAATTTAGAGTACAACTACTTGAAGGTCAAGATCACATTAGAACTTGTTTTGATGATTAGCTAAATGAAGACACGTCTATATTTGGTAAGAGGATCAACTTGGGAGATCAACTACATGAAGAGACACAAGTAACAAAAGCAAGCAATATCAAATAATATACCTGGGACAAGGTTAAAAGAAGCCAAAACTGATTATGGGCAAAGTTATTTGAAGACTGAACTATACATGAAGTTGATTAAAGATAAGATTATGAAGAATTAAACTTGGATGAATGAAGATTAAGTTTGGAAGATTGTGATGAACTAAACTTGGGAGAATTGAAGATCAAGTTTGGTAACTGGATGGTTGAGACAACCAAACTTGGATGACTTAGAAATCAAATTTGGTTGAAGATTTGAAGATCCTTAGAAGATTGTTGAAGACTATCTTTGGTATGTTAAAGAAGCGCCATATGGAGTATGACCCTTGAGGGGGTATTGCTGACAAGATCATGAGGAGATAGGCTAGTTGCATGCAGATCGAGACTGGTTGGATTTGATTGCATTCAACTCAGACTTGAGGCAAGCAGGAAGATTGGAGGCATCTTAAGGTGACATCATAATAGAATTTGTGAGCCATTCAAGGTCAGTAGGAGGGTCATATTATAAGCTCAGTTATAACTGGAGATGCAATGTTTAGGTTTGAAATGAGTCCAAGTTAGTAGCCAAAGAAATTTTAAGAGAGGAAGGTGTTATATTTGCAATAAGGAGACTTTTATATAAGAAACCATACTATGAAGATTCAGAATGAGCAACTGAGAGAAACCCAAGTGTGTGGATGAGAGAATGAACATTTGCAATCTAGAGAGGATATTTGTAAACTTGTGTTGGGATGAGTGACAATGTTGGACTCATATTTATTCCCCTCTTTTAGTGGATTTTATTTCCACACTTGGCTCCATCAAGATGTAGTTTGTTGGTGAAGCCTAATGGTGTGATTGAGTGTATTTATGCATGAGATTTATTAATTGCTAACCAACAAACATTTAGTGGAACTAACACTTTACAATTATTTGTAAAATCATACTAAGGATCATCATCTCAATGTGTACTTACTTTGTTGCCTCAATGGCTAATATTTTGATTTATTTAAGACGTCATCAAAGTGCATTTGTGAGGTGGCTATTAGAACCCCGATTGAAAGTTGAGCAAGACATCCCCGTTGAAGTTTGAGCAATAAGCTCCCATCAAGGTGGAGTTAAGAGTTGTGTTGTAAATTAAGTTGGACACCTAGTGGAAATGTAGCTTAGAAGCGAGGGGAAAGTGCCACCGAGACACTCCTTCTAAAGGTCCAAGTTTTCTTTTCTTTTCTTTTTTTTTTTTTTGGTCTTGTCATGGGTTTCTTAGAGTCTTGTTGTAGCCCTTGGATGGATAACTTTTAAAGTATTGCAAATATAAAGAAGAATATTTTGTCTTAGCATTCACTTGTCTTAACCGAATGAGGGTAGGTATTAGATGAAATATGAATGTTGGGGCCTTAGCTCATTAGATGTGTAATATTCATCTTATGATCAACAAGAATGTTGTGGATATGATGGTCGAGGTAATGAATGGAATGATTGATAGTCTGCTTGGAATGTCATTGCTCTCATAAATATCACATTTATTTATTCTTTCATTTTTTGAGAGTTTTGGTCCCTCAAAATTTGTAGTTTCATTCGGAAGTGAGTGTCATGACTAGCAAAGAGACCTTTGTCCCAGTAAAGGATTTGGATAGAGGCCACAAAAAAATAAATAAAAATAGTGAGAAAAAGTTGTTGAGGTATAATAGCAAAGTAGTGAAAGAAAAAGCAAGGTGCCTTCTTATGTAAGATAAAAGAACAATCATGCATAGCTTGATAGGACATGGTGGTCAGCTTCTCTCTAAAAGCACACAAGGGTATCGTTTTGGGCATATTTGAATGCCAAACAGTGTTGGGTGCTACTTTTTTTTTTTTTTTTAAAATGTTGGGTGCTAGTTTGAATAAAAAGGATTAAATTAAAAAAATGGTTTCATAACATGACTAATTGTCAGAAGCAGTAGGAATGGCCATAAAGATGATGGAGGGGGAGGGGCAGAGAGTTCCTCCTCACTCACTCCGTCGTCCCAAGTGTGAATTCTTGTCCCTACCTCAGTTGCACAACTAGAGAGAGGAAGCCTCTATTCCTTGGCCCGCGGGGATCCCCACCATCACAGGAATTCCGGCCCCCACTTCTTCCAATTAGAAAAAACAAGAAATTGAAGTATGACTTATGAGTTTGATATTTTTTTCAAACCTATGTATTGTTTATATGTAATATGTATATATAAATATAATTTTATTTCTTGAAAGAGGCCTTTCATGGAGGAAAAAGCACTCCTCGTCCCCACGCTTTAAAAGGACCAGTGAGTTTTTTCTTATCCCTATTTTTGTAGGAGAAAGAATTAGGGATTCTCTATCCTGAACATAGTGGATTCCCACAAGGGAGGGAGAAGGAGGGGAAAGGTCGGTCCAAGTGAGAAGGCCTAATTATATATAGAGTGAGAGATAGAAATGCAAGTAAGTAATTTTCTGAGTAACATTTTGAAATTGCAATCCATACTTAAAAAAATATTATACGAATTGTTTATTATAATTATGGTCTTTAATTGTAATTTTAACTTGTTTATTATATTATAATTTTTGGAAAAGTTTTCATTCAAAATTTTCTAGTCCTTATTGCAACAATTAAATCATTTTGCTTGAGTAAAAAGTATCTTTGAGAAAGTTTAAAATCTTAGTTCTAAACTTGAATAAAAGGGAAATCTATCAATTTGGGATATGATTGGCATGATTATAATGAAGATACAAAATGAAAGAAAATGTTTATTAGTTTTTATAAAATTAAAAATGTAATAAAAAAAATATATCTTTCTTGTTAAATATTAAAAATATACAATTATTCATTGATAATTGGGTGTATGAACATATTTTTCATATTATTTTGTATATTCATTTGGCATGTGTTAAATCGTTTATGTGGAAAATCGTATTTAATATGTGTTTTGCTCAATGTAGATTACGAGGCAAAGCATAGTAAGCTTGAGAAAGTCAAATGAAGTAATTCCGGTGAAAGGGGGTGAAGAAAAAATTCCCTTGGCACTAGAACAACGAAGAAAGAGCTCCCTCAACACCATAATAGGAGAACTAGCCAAAATAGAAGAGCTTGTGGGCATGTTTATGCCATAAGTAGGAGCATAAAGGTTAGGCATAAGGGTTTACAAGTGGGACTTACTCCCGCAAGCAACAACGTAAGGGTCAGACAAAATAGCATACGGGAAAGACTCACGCCTGTAATTAGCATAAGGGTTTACATGCGGAACTTATGACCATAAAATACCCATAAGATACTCGACCTTTTGCCTCTAAGTGGTTACTTGTCTTGTTCTTACACCTGAAATTAGCCTATAATGGAGAGGGTATAAAAGATTTTACTAAGAGTTTTTGAGTTATTTTTTGATGGTCCAGCTTTAGGAAAACAAGGAAGGATTGAAATGATCTTCTTCTAACGTGGGAAGCAAGATTGGAGCATTACCAAGAGTTTAGGGTGGATTGGAAGCCGACGAGGGTCTCCTTCAGTTGGATTGTTGAAGACTCGAGGCATTCATTATCGATCTCATATTGGAGAAGATTGAGGGAGTTTCCATGCTTTTCATTATGCATTTCATCTTCTTGGGATTGTATGGTTGTTCTCCATTGATGGATAACTAAAAGGCGTAGATGAGCCTAGGGTTATCATCTTGATAACATTGGTTGTAAACATTAAATTTTTCATTGATTGTTATATTGTACCTTCGTATTCCAAATTCATTTATGTGTTTTCATTGCCTTGAACTCTTTCTTAGCAAGAGACAAGAGTTATTGTGAGATGTACATGAGTGATGATGGAGAGATCCACCATGTATAGACTGGGAAGCACGGACACGCCATTTTCCCCGGCGTACCGGTGTCGTGCCGGTGTCGGACACGGATACGTCGTCGACACTCGCCGAATACGGTGTCGGATATCCTTTGACACGGTAAAACCTAATTCAATAAAATGGAGAAGTCTTGACTGCGGGTGGCTTGATTGGTGATGGAGGTCGCGTTGAGGTTTGGAAGGAGGCGACTGTAGGTGGCTTGATTGATTGATGATGGAGGTCACGGCTGTGGGGCATGATGAAGGTCGCGGGTGGGCCGGGTGGCCTGATTCATTGGTCGCGGTTGTAGGGGGATGATGAAGGCCGTGGGTGCTTGATTTTAGGTTTAGAGTTTGGAAGGAGAAGGAGAAAGAGAAGGAGGTGGCGGTGGCGGCCGATTTAGGGTTTGAAGGTGGAAGGAGGTGGTTGATTTAGGGTTTGGAAAGAGAATGCATTTATAGATTTAGGGTTAAAAATTTCTTTTCTTGATTAATCTGAGCCATTCATTGTTATCCATTATATCAAATACATAAATCGAAGTGATTTATTTATAAGATCTATTATAAATCTTTATTGGTAACATATATTATAAAAATAATTTTTAAATAAAATAATTTATTATAAATTGAATTTTTTAATAAACTAATCTCAATTTACAAGCAATGTTGAGATACTTCTTTTATAAATATAAATTATTTATTTATAGTTTTATGGGAAGGTATTAGGAATTGCAATATTAAATTTAAAAAAATTTATATAATTATTTTTTTTTTCATACTTTATCATTTTATATTTTATATTTTTTTTTATAATTTATTATTAATACCACTTAATTTTGTACTAGGTTAGATTTGAAAATTTTGATTTGGAATTGGGACTAAGGAAAAGCACCACTTAAGCTTTAATATTATTTTAATTGCTTATTGTAGTATTTTATCATGATTTTTCAAAATTTAATTTTGTTAAGATATGTGAGGATTAAAATTAATATTTTTAAAATAATTCACAAAATTAAATTTGATATAATTCAAGATCAATTAACTGTTTTGCTATTTGGGCCCTAATTAACTCATATTTAGTTTGGAGTTTTTCTTGATATTTTATCATAATTTTGAAATTGTAATTCAATTAAAATATGAGAGATTTAAAATAAAAAATAATATATATATACATGCACACCAAATGAAATAAAAACTTTTTTTAATTAGTTATAATTCAAGATTGAGAATATCTTTTTTTGATCTCAGGCTAAAATAAACATTGGTCTATCTTTTTCAATAATTTCTAAATTAACATATTTAAACTTTTCAATATCATCTGTGAATTATTTTTATTTCAATGAAAAAATTAGCATAAATGAAAAATTTTTTTAATATCTTTGAACAAAATTGGGATATTTCACAAAAAACATGCGTGCAATGTGATGATAGCCTGGGATATGATTCGACTTTAGAACACCATTTATAGTTAAATTTTTTTTTTAATTTGTTGTTATTAGATTCATGGATGTATTGAATTGTTTTATAGTTCTAAACCAAACTATCATATTTCACCAAATAATACGCATGCCTCACACATACAATGAGATCAGGGGTTGGGACATGATTCGGTTTCAGGATATATTTAGAGTTAGATTTTCTTTAACATGTAGTTATTAGTTTCTCTTGATACATTGCACTATTTTTAATACATATATACATATATAATAAATAATTTTCATTAAAATGATAATTACGACTTATATATTACATATATATACACACACATTAATATTCTAAACATAATACAAGAAATGAATTGTTTAAAATCTATAAATAATTATATGTTTATTAAAAAAAATTATAGTATATGAATTTACATAATATACATTAAACATAATGTTATATATATATATATATATATATATATATATATATATAATTAGAAAAATTAATCCATTAAAACCGAGTGATTTTCCATTGATTTAAAACCTTAACATAATATAACATGAAGTATATATAATATAATATTAATTTAAAACCAAATCATTAGAAAAAGTAATCCATATCTTAATATAATATAATATTAGTTTAAAACTTAATATAATATAATATTAATTTAAAGCCTTCATTCAACGTGATTTGACTCTTTTGTTTTTACTTAACTCTTGAATCCCCATCTTTCCCTTTCCTTCATCTCTCCCGTGAAGCTGAAAGCTGAAGCCTCTTTCCTTCATTTTCTAATTTTCCCCTTGAAACCTTTGAAGGCACAACTCACTCAAGCTTCAACATTCCCAGCTTCATCAATTTTCTTCTCCAAGTTCTTCAATTAACTAGGTAAGTTATATGAACATTGTTTTAATTTTTATGTTTTGGTAATTGCATTATTATTCTTAGGGTCTTTTTTTGTGCTTTGCTTAGAATGTCTTCCAACTCCAAATTTTCAAATGCAAGTATTGGTTCATGTTCAAGTGGTAACATTGGCAATGATAATGCATCTATTGACAATCAATTGAATCAAGATGATAGCAAACCTTTGTGGAAATATGTAACTAAGTTGCCAAAAACAATTGGAGGAGGAGGAAACATAAGTTTTAAGTGCAATTATTGTAATATCACTTTCAAAGGTTCATATTCTAGAGTGAAAGCCCATTTGTTGAAGATTAGTGGCCATGGCATTAGGGTATGTGCAAAAGTGACACAACATCATCTTAATGAAATGCAAAACATAGTAGAAGAAGCTGAACTCAAATCAAGACAAAGATCAATTCCATTACCACCTTCCTCTCAAGCACAAGTTTCTTTGGGCACAACTTCTTATGAAGGAGAGAGTTTAGGGTCTAAAAAAAGAAAAGGGGCTTTGGAAAAAGCATTCAATCTTACTTGCTCGAGAGAATTTAGATTATGAAATTGCACGAATGTTTTATTCTGGAGGATTGCCTTTCCACCTTGCAAGAAATCCTTATTTTGTGAGTGCAATGACATATGCCGCAAATAATATGATTTATGGTTATATACCTCCGGGATATAATGCTTTGCGAACAACATTATTGCAAAAAGAAAGAACACATATAGAGAGTTTATTACAACCTATAAAGGGGACATGGAAGGAAAAATGTGTTAGTCTTGTATGTGATGGATGGACTGATGCACAAAGAAGACCACTAATAAATTTTATGGCGTCTTCTGAAGGTGGGGCTATTTTTTTAAAAAGTGTTAATTGTGAAAAGGAGTACAAAGATAAGTATTATGTGGCGACATTGATTAAAGAAGCTATTGGTGAAATTGGGGCTCACAATGTCGTTCAAGTTATAACTGACAATGCACTGGTTTGTAAAGCGGCGGGATCATTGGTGGAGATGCAATTTTCTCATATTTTTTGGACACCTTGTGTAGTGCATACACTAAACCTTGCTCTCAAAAATATTTGTGCCGCTAAAAATACCGAAAAAAATGAGGTCACTTATGATGCTTTGCGTTGGATAACTGAAGTTGGTGATGATGCTATCTTCATAAGAAATTTCATAATGAATCATTCAATGAGGTTGACAATATTTAATGCTTTTGTGTCTTTAAAATTGCTTGCTATTGCCGAAACCCGTTTTGCATCGGTGATTATCATGTTAAAGAGATTGAAACTTATTAAACGAGGTCTTCAAACAATGGTGATTAGTGAAGAATGGTGCTTTTATAAAGAAGATGATGTTTCCAAAGCTACAAAAGTGAAGGAAATAATTTTGAATGATTCATGGTGGGACAAAGTTGATTATATCCTCTCTTTTACCACACCTATCTATAATATGCTTCGGGTTATGGACACCGATAAACCTACACTTCATTTGGTGTATGAGATGTGGGATACAATGATTGAAAAGGTGAAGACAACCATTTACATGCATGAACATAGGCAACTTGAGGAAAGATCGACCTTTTATGAGGTTATATATGCTATTCTCATTGATCGATGGACCAAGAGTAGCACACCACTTCATTGCATGGCCCATTCTTTGAATCCAAGGTAATCTTGTTCATTTTTGTATTTTTGTATGCACATATTAAATTAAATGATTAAGTAATAAAAATCTTAAATTATTTTCAATGTATAGGTATTATTCCAATGAGTGGCTTAATGAGGTTCCAAATCGCCTCGCTCCACATAGAGATGCCGAAATATCGGAGGAAAGAAATAAATGTTTAAGAAGATATTTTCCTTCTAATGAGGAGAGGAAAATAGTTTTTCAAGAGTTTGCTAGTTTTTCTGGAGCTTTGGATGCTTTTGGATCTTTTGATTCATTACAAGTTAGATGGAATTTAGAGCCTAAATCTTGGTGGTTGGTTCATGGGTCATCTACACCTCTACTTCAAGGCCTAGCTTTAAAGCTTCTTGGACAACCTTGCTCATCATCATGTTGTGAAAGAAATTGGAGCACTTATTCTTTTATTCACTCACTTAAAAGAAACAAGATGAATCCTCAACGGGCCGAAGATTTAGTATTTGTACACACTAATCTTCGACTACTTTCAAGAAGCTCTCCTCAATACAATGAAGGGTTATCCAAAAATTGGGACATTGGTGGTGATTTGTTTGACTCATTTGAAGGCGTTGGTGTTCTTGAAGTTGCTAACTTATCACTTGATGAACCGGAGATGGAGAAAATCCTTTTTAGTAATGAAGAAGATATGGAAAAATAATCTCATTGGTTGTTATAAGTTGAACTTGAAAAAATTGTTTGTTTTGAATGTTTTATCTTTGTTGTAATTCTTATGTTTTATCTTTAAATTGAACATGAAGGAGGTGCTTTTGTATTAGTTTTATTTGCTATTATTTGAAGGTGGTGGTGTTTTTAAATGTTTTGTTTAGTTTTTAAAGGTGGTGTTTTTAAATGTTAAAAATTATTTCTTTCACACAAACCATGACAAATTGCAATACATTTATAAAAAAATTGGTTGTATTTAAATACAAAATAAAATTATTTGTATTTATAATATATATTTTACATTAATATATATATATATATAATAATGTTTTATTGCCGTGTCCTGCCGTACCCGTGTCTTGACTTTTGAGAAATTACCGTGTCGCCGTGTCCGTGTCGTGTTGTGTCGTGTCCCCGTATCCGTGTCCATGCTTCATAGTGTATAGACATACCATGATCAGAGAGGAACACGAGCCCACCTAGAGATAGGGTTCTTTGGGATTGAAATTTCTACTCGTGTTTCTTTTGAGTGGATTAACATTAGAGTTCCTTGCATAATGCAATCTTAAGGATCAGATTTGCGAAGAGATTCCGATCTTACTTTGTATGAGATTGGGGGTAATTGCTTTAAGAGAGGGATTATCTATTTCCTAAACTCGTGTAGACACGAGACCGAGTTCGATCATAGGGTAGTCTTTATTAGCGTCATATAAGACTAGTTATTACTCACTTTGAGAAAGCGGTGGCATGATTTAGAAATTCTTTTGGTCCTAATTGAGTGTGACATTTTAATGCAACCTTATCAATAACTTGAACATAACCCTAGGGGAGGTGTACGCTAGAACACCTCTTTCTTGCATTGATTGTCTCCCTAGTAATTGTCGTCGATTGATTTTTCTTTCTCACTCTCACTTTTTCACCACTGAAATCATGGTTTTGTAGGCTAGATATTAGGATGATAGTTCACACTAATACTTCTTATTTTCCTGGGGATTCGACATGCTACATTTACTGTATATTTTACTAGTTGTGCCGTGTGTCAACTTGTACACTCCCTTAATCATTCATAAACAATGTGATGTCAAAGTTTAAATAATTAAATGAAGATTGGTCAGGTGTCTTGAACATCATGAAAGAGAAATTGAGAAAACAATAATATTGAATTGCTCATACTAAACAGTCCAAAAAAAAATATCAAGCTTAATTATTTTATTAATTAGTTATATAATAAAAAAATTTGGGAGGCTGGGTAGTGTGCATCCAGTGCACCCAAGACTAGCTACAAATTCATTCATCTTTCAAACATAGTTTTAATATTGTCATTAATATTAATTTATGAGAAAGGAAGACTCGGAAGAATGAACTTTGCCATAATAATACTTGCATCCATTGTACCAAAAAAGTATTAACATATTTTAGGGGATCTCATAGAAATATTTTTTTTTTTTTTAATTATAAATTGTTTGTGAGGGGATTTTAAAAATGAATAGGTATTATCTATGCCTTTTCATTAAAATGCAACACTTCATTAAAGTTAGTTAAAACTCCAAAAGACATTAATGTAATAATCACCACTTGTAATACAACTAATGAGATATTGTTATTTGTAATTTCATTAATGAATGAAAGGTTGTTTTATTGGGAAAAATATATCTCATTAATGAAGTGGTGTGTCTCATTAATGAGGTGGTGTATTTCTCTAATGAAATAGTGTAGTGAAGTACTGTGTCTCTTTAAATGACACTCATTATGTAAGTGGTGTGTCTCCTTACTAAACACCACTTCATTCCTATAAAAATGATCTCCTACCATCATCGAAGAGGATTGTATGACAAACAAACTGTACGCAAATTCTCTTGCTTTATTTATTGAGCGCACAAAAGATAGAAGCAAACTTTCTCTTTGTAAAAGCCATTGTTGTCTTTGCTTGGGTACGTGGGAGTGAAAATCATACTCAAGGGTCTTCATTGTATCCTAAAGAAAATTTGCCACTCAATCCATTTTGCATCCAAGGTTTGAATTGGGTGGAGGCGAATTAATCCTAAAGGAAAGCGTTGCTCACGCCTTGAAGACTTGTGCATTATATTCTTCTTTATTCTTTCTTCTCTATACTTCAAAACACCATCACCACCAACATTGTTCTTGAAAATAAAATATGACTTTTAGTTAAATGGATTTATATGCAGGAGTGAATTTTATTCCTTGCTAGCTTTATCACTTCGAACATTTGGTAAGGTTTGATCAAATAATCTGAAAAGTATTCAATTGTAAATCTCTAAATTTAATATTAATTATTATCATTATTAACCATGTGTTTTACTTTGTTCATTTAACTAAATAATAACTGTTAATTTATATTTATTTTCCTTTTTTTTTATCTTTAGAGTGTTTTGGGTTGATGCCTTGTTTTACCCAACATATTTCTTTCCCTATTCTTGGAAACCTTTTATGTAGAATCCTATTTGTTAGATGCAAACCAAACTCTATTCTAACAAGCTAAATTCACATTATGAATAAATCAAACAAATTAAACACAAACAATCATCTATATATAACCAAACATATTATGTGCATGCAGTGGTCTATTTTATATAGTCACACTGCAAATAAATCAAACAAACCAAGATTTGATCATGTGTTCTTTTATGGCCTCCTTGAGATATAACATTGTCCTCCTCAAGAGGGACCTTATCGTCAAGGTACAAGTGAGGATACTCCTATTGCAATGGAGTGAGATCTTCCTAAAAGTTATCTTCAGTATGTAATTCATCCCACTAAACTACAACCTGAATGATCAACTAATTATTTTGGAGAATAGTTCTAGGTTATAAAATATAAGCTGGTTGAGTAAAATATAAGAGGGTCATACTTTGCAGTGAGTATGAGTAGAGAAATTACTGAGTTCTCAGGAATTCCAAAGGTATTTTTTAAGTAAGGATGTATGAAAAATAGGGTGTATTTCAGTTTATGGTGGCAAGAAAAGTTTGTAAGCTATTGACTAATACATTGTATTACTTGGAAATGACTAAATTATTTAATACCCATATTTTAATTCTTGTGCAAGGACACTGAGTATTATTTGTATACTTGTAGTTTCAAAAACACCAAATCACCAACATCATCTAAAATTTCATATCTTTTTTTATTTGCCATTTTCTTCATGAGAGCATGTGCTTTCAATAGATTCTGTTTCATTTGAGCCAAAACTCAATCTCATTGATAAAGTAATGGAACTATTGTTGTAGAATCCTTATCATTAGAATAATATGTGAGTAATGAAGTGGATCTCAACCATAAATAGTGTGGTCTCAATGCTATGGTGACAGGCTGCATTATACCAAAACTCAGCCTATGGTAGTAAGTCAACCCATGTTTTAGGATTCTTTGAAGTAAAGCATCAAAGATAGAGTTCGAAACATTTCTCAAGGGCCTTTGTTTGTCCATCAGTTTATGGATGATTTGCAAAAGACATAACGAGTGTGATGGCCATACTATTAAAAGGTATTGTCAATATTGGCTTGTGAATACTTTATCTCTGCCGCTCACTATGAAGTGACAAATGCTATGAAGTTCAACCAAAGTATTAGTGAAAATTTCAGCTACCGTAGTGCTAGTAAAATCAGCTTAGAAAGGCATGAAATGGCCATATTTTGAGAGCTGGTCAACCACCACAAATATGACTGAAAACTTTTGGAAAGGGTAATCCAATGATAAAATTTATTGATATATCCTACTATATTTGTTGAGGAATGGGTAATGGATGTAGTAGTCATTAGGGATGTGCATTGGCTTGCTTGTTATATGGACATAAAGGATTAATTTAACAAACTTAGTGACTTCTTTATGCATGCGCAAGCATAAGTCCTTAATGATTTTGCATGTCCGCCCAATAAAGGTGCATGAAATTAATATGGGTTCCAAATTTATAGCTGAGGATCATTGCGAATAACAAATCCTTCATTCCACCATGACAAGTTCTCCTTGCATGAAAATTTGAAAATGATCACATTGTTGTCCTATAGAGTCTTGATAATGAAAGCATAATGCAAGTTTTGTGTTGTAATTGTTGAATATTAATTAAAAAATAGTCAGTTTGGTGTGGAGTATATCAATGGCAGAGTTTGTGGGCTGTCAATTGCTAAGATTATGGAGGAAAGTGTCGATGAGATTTGAAGATCTAATTTATCATGATTTGTGTATTAGCTGTATATATATTCTTACCTTAAGTAGATTAGGAAATATTTTCTTGTTTAAAATAAGTATACAACAATTCTGATAAAAGGGAAAAAATATCATGAAATTGGGGCGGTCAGCCATTTTCTTAAAGTGTGTTATGGTACCAGAGCCAGGTTGCTGAGTCTTTGAATCCTTGACAGTTCATTTTTTTTTTGGGTTGATTAATTACTGATCAACAACTTTGGCTCTGAGATTTACTTTTTTGGAAGAATGTCTGCTGAGAATTTTCTTGGAAGAATGTCTACAGAGACTTTGGTTATCAAATTTACAGGAAAGAATTATTTAGCATGGGAATTTCAGTTCAGAATGTTTCTAAAAAGGAAGGAACTTTGGAATCACATTGACGGGTCTGCTCCGGCTCCTAAAGAAGGTTCAGAACTTAGTCAATGGGAGGCAAAGGATGCTCGAATCATCTCTTGGATTTTAGCTTCTATTGAAGCTTATATGGTGAACAATTTACGCTCCTTTAGTACAGTTAAGGAGATGTGGGATTATCTGCAATGCATATATCATCAAGATAACACTGCAGGACGACTTCAACTAGAACTTGAGATTAGTAATTTCAGTCAAGGTAATCTATATATTGAGCAATATTATTCTGGATTTATTAATCTATGGAGCGAATATTCTGGCATTATCTATTCAAAGGTACCTAAAGAGGCCTTAGCCAGCCTTCAAGTGGTTCATGAAGATAGTAGGCGTGATCAGTTTTTGATGAAATTGAGGCCAGAATTTGATGTTTCACGGGTTGTATTATTGAATAGAAATCCTGTCCCTTCCTTGGATATATGTCTTGGTGAATTGTTGTGTGAATAACAAAGAATGGCTACACAAGATGTTCTAGGTTCATCTAAGGGCACATTATTAAGCAATGTCCCACACACCCAGAAAACCGACGAGGCCAAGCTTTTCAGGTTGCAATCTCAAATCCTACCAGTATCAGTTCTACAGCCACGATTGCTGACACAAATCAGTCTTTTATTACTCCAGAAATGGTCCAACAGATAATCATCACAGCATTCTCTACTCTTGGACTTCATGGTCAAGGTAAGATTGTTTCTTCTCCTTGGTTTGTTGATTATGGGGCATCAAATCATATGACCGGATCACCTAATTGGTTGCATGATCTTCGGAATTATACTGGTAAACAACAAATTCAGATTGCTAATGGAAGTAATCTTCCAATTACAGCCATTAGTGATATTGGACCTTCCTTTCGTCATGTATTCTTTTCTCCTGGATTGTCTACTTGTTTGATTTCAGTTGGGCAGTTGGTGGATAATAATTGTAATGTAAATTTCTCCCGTTGTGGTTGTGTTGTGCATGATCAGTGGTCATGGAAAGTGATCGCAGGGGGCCTAAAGTGGGCAGATTATTTCCATTGCAATTTATTCCTAGAACTTTGTCTTTGGCTTCTATAATTATTGAAAATAAGGTTGATGTTTGGCATAAACGATTGGGCCATCCAAATAATGTGATACTGTCTCATTTGATGAAGCATGGTTTTCTTGGCAATAAAAATCAGTGTTCTTCTAGCAGTTTATCTATTGATTGATCTGCTTGTAAGCTAGGAAAGAGTAAAGTGTTACCTTTTCCTACTTATGGTACTCGTGCTAATACATGTTTTGAGATTATACATAGTGATGTTTGGGGTGTTACTCCTATCATTTCCTATGCACAGTATAAATATTTCGTGACATTCATTGATGACTATAGTCGTTTCACATGGATATATTTTCTGCATACTAAAGCTGAAGTGTTGACTGTTTTCAGAAGTCCTGTGGCTTACATTGAGACTCAATTTTCCAAACACATTAAGGTTTTACGATATGATAATAGGGGAGAGTATATGTCACATGATTTCCAAGCTTTCTTAGAACAAAAAGGCATTATCTCTCAACGATCTTGCCCTTATACCCCTCAACAGAATGGGGTGGCTGAACAGGAAAATCATCATCTGCTGGATATGGTTCGTACTTTACTCTTAGAGGCCTCAGTTTCACCTAGATTTTAGGTGGAAGCTTTGTCGACAGCAGTTTATCTAATTAATTGGCTACCTTCTCAACAATTGAATTTGATTCTCCTTACTTCCGTATTTTTGGTATGCAGCCTGATTATCATATGCTACACACTTTTGGATGTGTTTGCTTTGTACACTTGCCTTCACATGAACGTCACAAACTCACAGCTCAATCAGTAAGGTGTGCATTTCAAGAAATGTGATTTTCTTTGAACATGAGTACTATTTTCAGCAGCAGGATCTCCCTTCACATGGTGTTCTTCTTCCTAGCTTTGATGATATATCTCCCTCCATTGAACGTTTTAAACCTGGTTTTGTTTATCAGCGACGACAGCCCCTATCATTGCAAATCCTTCACGACCCTGATCCAGTGCCTACTTCAGTGGCTCTTCGAAGATCTACTCGAATTAGTCATCCTCCTGAGAGATATGGTTTTTCTGCTATTTTAGCTGATATTACAATTCCTACCTCTTATTCTCAAGCTACTAAACATGTATGTTGGGATAAAGCTATGCAAGAAGAACTTCAAGCTCTTCAAGAGAACCATACGTGTGATATTGTTCCCTGTCCTACTGGTGTTAAACCCATTGGTTGTAAATGGGTATATTCCATTAAGCTAAGATCTGATGGGTCACTTGACCGATACAAAGCAAGGTTGGTGGCACTTGGAAATCGACAAGAGTATGGAGTTGATTATGAGGAGACATTTGCACCAGTGGCAAAAATGACGACTGTTCGACTTGTTCTAGCTATTGCTGCTTCCAAGGGATGGTCATTACGACAGATGAATATTAAGAATGCCTTTTTACATGGTGATCTTAAGAAAGAAATTTATATGACTCCTCCACCAGGGTTATTTTTTACACCCTCTTCTGATGTGTGTAAACTAAAAAAGTCACTCTATGGTTTAAAGTAGGCTCCGCGTGCTTTATTTGATAAGTTTCAATCTACGCTCATTAGCTTAGCCTTTGTCCAGAGTCAATATGATTCCTCTTTATTTCTTTGCAAGACTCCTAAAGGAATTGTTTTGCTCCTAGTATATGTTGATGATATCATTATTACAGGGACTGACTCTGAATTGATTTCTCAACTTCAACAGCATCTTCAAAGCTCTTTTCATATGAAGGACCTAGGTCCTTTACACTATTTTTTAGGCCTTGAAGTGAAATCTACAGCAGTTGGTCTTCTCTTAAATCAGCATAAATACATTCAGGAGTTAATTACATTGGCTGGTCTTCATGATGGCCGATCTGTTGATACTCCCTTAGAAGTGAATGTTAAATATCGTCGTGATGAGGGTGATTTTTTGCCTGATCCCTCTTTATATAGACGTTTAGTGGGGCTTGAATTATCGAACTATTACTAAGCCTGACATTTCTTTTTCTGTCCAACAAGTTAGTCAATTTATGCAGGCCCCTCGGCATCTTCACTTGGCTGGTGTTTGTCGTATTGTTCGCTATTTGCAAGGCACTTCTACTCGAAGTCTTTTCTTTCCTGTGAATTCTCCTATTCACTTGGTTGCATATAGTGATGCCGACTGGGCTGGTTGTTCTGATACTCGACGTTCCATTACTGGGTGGTGCATGTTCATTGGCAACTCTCTTGTCTCTTGGAAATGCAAGAACAAGATCGGGTGTCGAAATCCTCAACTGAGTCTGAGTATCGTGCTATGTCTTCTGCATGTTTTGAGATTGTTTGACTTCGAGGACTGTTGGGTGAACTTGGGTTTCCTCAAATGAAACCTACTCCACTTCATGCAGATAATACTGGTGCTATCCAAATTATAGCTAATCCAGTGTTTCACGAGCGCACCAAGCACATTGAAGTAGATTGTCATTCTATTCGTGAAGCATATGATGCACATGTTATTTCTCTTCCTCACATCACACTGCTCAATAGAGGGCTGATGTATTTACTAAAGCTCTCTCACGACAATGACATAATTTTCGGGTTACCAAATTGATGCTTTCTGATCATTCAGCATCAATTTGAGGGGGGATATCAATGGCAGAGTTTGTGGGTTGTCAATTGCTAAGATTATGGAGGAAAGTGTGGCTGAGATTTGAAGATCTAATTTATCATGATTTGTGTATTAGCTGTATATATATTCTTACCTTAAGTAGATTAGGAAATATTTTCTTGTTTAAAATAGGTGTACAACAATTCTGGTAAAAGGGAAAAAGATCATGAAATTGGGGGCAGTCAGCCATTTTCTCAAAGGTAGTGTTTGTTTTGATGTATTTGGAGTTACATGTAACTCCAAATACATCACTTTTTAAAATCCGTTGTTTGTTTTGAGGGATTTAGTTTTCCTTTGACCAACCAAATACCTTTGACCGAGGGATTTGGTTTTACGGCCAAATTGGCCGTAAAACCAAATCCTGGTATTTTGAAAAATTCTGGGATTTGGGGATTTATTAAAAAAAATAAAAAATAGTCTTATTACTAAATAATAATAAAATTAATGGTCCAATTTCACTATTAAAATAAGTTATTAAAATAAGATAGTAATAAAAAATTAATAAAATTAATAACTCACTATATTTCTAATAAAATTTTATTTGAATAAATTAATGAATATAATAATAATAATAATAATAATAATAATAATAAAAGTAAATAAATAACTATATTTCTAAAATATTTATTACAATAAGTTAATAAATATAATAATAAGTTTGTCATAATAATAATAAAGTTAATACATAATAAATATTTACTAATTAGAATAATATAACTAAATGATAAATGAAATAATATGGGTTTAACTTTATTATGAGTAATCACACTTTTAAAATATATCAAACCAAACATATGTTGTTTAATTTCAGATTTACAAATCCTTTCAAACAAACATAAAATCTTATAATACAGTAGTTCCAGTTACATCTAACCAAACACCAGATTTAACTGCACTGTATTTTCAAATCCATGGATTTACAGTTACAATGTAATTAGAAATCTACTGCATTTAGAATTACATCCAACCAAATGCTACCAAAGTGTGTTGGAGTATGCCATAAGAAAACAACGGGATAATGTATTAGTAGCTAACGATTTATATTCAATGCTGAAATCATATCTTAATAGCTTGGTTTGCTAATGTTGTTGCTCAAGTGTGTGAATGAACTGATTGCAGAGATCATTAGACCTTGAAGGGAGTAATCTATTAAGATTAGAAAATACCACTTGATATTTCAGTAATAATTCTGGGAGAGAATGTAGCATATTAGTAAGAAAATGCAATGATAATTCTAAATGGTTTGAAGTAGACAGAGTTGAAAGCCAACATAGTACTATATGTAGGATCATAGCTTGTTAAAGTATAGCATTGACTAATGGCCTTTGTAGACAACAAGCAGTGTAGCTGATGGATACTTGTAAAAGTCGGTGTAAAATTTCAATCACCAAGTGCAATACAGTCGTTGTCATGATAAAATTAAAGAAGTTTACTGTAATCAACAATATGAGCCCCGACAGTAACTGACCAAGTTTCTCTTAAATTAATTTCAACACCAAACAATTGCTAACAAATAAGCAGGGAATTTTAGAAAGTGTCCTTGTATCTTGACTTGCAATTATTTAATAAAACCTTCTACTTGATAGTACTTGCGCTCCATTGCCAATGAAGACTTTGAAGGATTAAGTAGGGGTAATATCAAGAAGTAAAAATTTAGCAATTTGTGATTGAATGAAATTATCATCACTATCTCCATAAAAAAGAATTTGAATGGAAGCATATAGTACTGGGATTGTACTAGTGAAGCATATAGTATCATAAATTAGAGCTTTACTCACGGTGTTGAAGGATAATTTTTGAAATTGATCTTCTATCCAATGGAAAATATTAGGATCAGTGATGAATTCAGTAGTGAATGTATTTAGTTGGTCCTCATCTCTTTGCTAGACTGTTATCATCACATTTATGTGTTGGGAGTGTGCTCCTCTTCATAATAGAGGTATAGTCCCTTAGCTTTGCATATTTGCATTTCAATGAAACTAATTCCATTTCAATGGTTGAGAAGTAGAAGAAATAACTGATTATGGAGATACTTTTGGTTGGATAGGGAAAGTAGAAGATTTAATGCAACAGTAGTAATTGGTTTTAGGATGGAATTAATGTTAGGATTGTAACTCTTTTAACTGATGAAAGAACTGAATGTGAGATCTGAGCTTAAGCTGCTCTGGTTTTCTCTAGATTCTTCAGTCATTTCCTTTACTGTTCATCATCTTCTCAGTGTTCTGGACAACAGGTGGTATCAGAGATGGTTGGAGAAGGTTTGAAGCAAGAAGAAGAAGCTTAGAGTGAAAATCATGGCCTTTACATCAACCTAAGAAGTTTCAGTCCCTACATTGCCTCTTTTCAAGGGAGATCACTATGATAGATGGTGTGTGAAAATGAAGACCTTGTTCAGTCTCAAATCTGTGGAAAATTGTGGAAAAAAGGTGTTCGTACAACTGGTTTCGAGGCTGAAAAGCTTGAGAGTGAGAATGAAGATACTAGAGTCTTGTATTTGATTCAACAAGCAGTTGATTAGTCAATCTTTGACATGATTGATGGTTTTTCAATAGCTAAAGAAGAATGGGAACATCTAGAGAAGGAGTACCATGGCATTGCAAAGGTGGCTTTAGTTAGGAGACAAACATTGAGACAAATATTTGATCTTCTTCAGATGCATGAAAATGTGAATGTGTGGCAATATATCACTAGAGTTGTGGCCATGGGGAATCAGATAAAGGGTTGGGGTATGATGTAGAAGAAGAGGAAATGGTGTCCAAGATCTTGAGAAGCTTGACATCTAAATATGACTTTGTTGTCACAGCTATTGAAGAATCAAAGGATGTAGAAAAGCTCACCTTGGACGAATTGAGTGGTTCTTTGTTAGCCCTTGAGCCCAAAGTACTAAGATTGAGTGAAAAATCAGAAGACAAGGCTCTATTCATGAAAGGAGAGTCATCTATTAATGAGAACCAATTCCATTCTCTTGGCAGAGGTAGAGCTTTCTCAAGAGGAAGAGGCAGAAGTTCTAATAGAGGCAAAGGAAGAGCATATGTGCTAAGAGGAGGAATAAGCTTCAGAGATACTCAAACACTTAATCTTGGAGCTCAAAGTTTTGAGCAAAGGTGTGTAAGACGCAATTTGAAGAATGTACAATGTTTCCATTGCAAAAGATTTGGGCACGTGCAGTCTAATTGTTGGTTTAGGAATAAAGATTTTGAAAGTAAGCATGTTGAGAGGGGATTAAGCTCTCAGAGTTCTCAAAGTTCTCAGGCTCCTAGTAAAGACATGGGGAGTCTATTTATGGTTCACACTGAGAATGAAGCCTGTGAACCTTAAATTTGGCTTTTAGACATTGCAGCTCCTATCATATGTCTGGTAGAAGAGAGTTATTTTATAACTTGGATGAATCCGATTGTCACAAGGTTAGGCTTGGTGATGATCAAGAGGTGGTTGTAGCTGGCAAAGGCTCAGTTGTTGTCATAATTCACAGAGGAAAAGCCAAATTAATATACAATGTGGAGTTTGTGCCCAACTTGGCACATAATCTGCTAAGTGTGGGACAATTGCTTGGTAATGGTTACAATGTTACATTTGAAGGTGATAAGTGCAGCATGAAAGATGCAGCAACTGGGATGCAGCTTTTGGCAGTCCAGAAAAACAGGAATAACCTTTTTCTTATTGAATTTTCCAAGGTTGTTCAAGTTAATGCAGCAGTGATTGTACTTGATAACTCAATGTTGTGGCATAGGAGGTATGGCCATTTGAATTTTCAGAGTCTTCAACTATTATATTAGAAGAATTTTGTTGATGGGCTGCTTTATATGAAGAAATTCAATGGATGTGAAGCCTGCATCTATGGAAAATTAATCTCGTCTTCTTTTCCTTTTGAAAAATCTTGGAGAGCTAAGGAAAAGCTTCAATTAGTCCATTCAGATTTATGTGGGCCTATGCAAGAAGCATCTCTTGGAGGCAACATGTACTTTCTACTCTTTGTTGATGATTATACAAGAGTGAGCTAGGTTTATTTCATTAAAAATAAATCCGAAGTGTTTTTATGCTTCCAAGAATCCCTAGCCTATGCTAAAAGACAATCAAACTACAAATTGGAAGTGATTAGGATAGATAGAGGGGGCGAATACATGTCCAATTAGTTTAGAAATGTTTTGTGAAAATCTTGGCATGAAACATGAATGTACTACACCATATTCGCCTTAGCAAAATGGAATGGCTGAGAGAAAAAAAAGGACATTAGTAGAAAAAGAAAGGAACATGCTAAATTTGAAGCAATTGCTAATTTGTTTTGGAGAAGAAGTAGTTTCAACTGCAATGTATCTGTCCAATTTATCTTCTACTCTTGCAGTGTTAGATAGAACCTCCTTTGAGGCCTGGTCCGGTGCTAAACCAAAGGTTAGTTTCTTGAGAACCTTTGGCTGCATTACATATACTAAAGTGCCAACCCAACAATTGCAAAAGCTTGATGATAGAGCTTAGAAATGTATCTTTATTGGATATGGTTTTGAGTCTAAGGCCTACAAATTATTTGATCAACTCACAAACAAAGTGATAATCAGTAGACATGTTTTGTTTGATGATAAAAAATGTTGGCAGTGGAAAACAATTGATTCAAGTGAACAAAAAATTCTTCTACCTGCAATTCTGTGTTTTGGCCGTTTGCTTTCATCTATTTCAACTGGCATTGAGGCAAGAACAAAATCAAATACTTCACAAGATAGTTGTTCTTTTGAAAAATCAACTCCACCTCGAGTGAGAACTCTTAGAGAAATCTATGAGAGTTGCTCATTTGCTCTCAATGTGAGTGATCCAATAACATTTGAAGAGGCATAGAGGTTTCTAGTATGGAAACAAGCAATGCAGGAAGAACTAAATGCAATTTAGAAATATGACACATGGATGTTGAGAGAATTACCTCTTGGAAAGAAGAAAATAGGTGTGAAGTGGGTGTTGAAAACTAAATACAACCAAAATGGAGAAGTACAAAAGCACAAAGCTCAGTTAGTGGCAAAAGGTTACATTCAAGAGCATGGTGTGGACTATGAAGAAATTTTTTCTCGTATTGCAAGGATGGATACTGTCAGAATTCTATTATCCTTGGCAGCTCATAAAGATTGGATTGTGTTTCAATTGGATGTTAAATCAACTTTTTTGAATGGAGAAATCAATGAAGAACTGTATGTTGAGCAGCCCAAAGGATTTGAAGTTCAAGGAAAGGAGCATCTGTATGGTCTAAAACAGGCTCCAAGGGCCCGGTATAGTAAACTTGATTCATATCTTCAAAAGCAAGGATTTAATAGAAGTGCTAATGAGCACACTTTATATACAAAATCTGGAAATTAAGGAGAAATTCTGGTGGTGTGCATATGTTAATGATTTGATTTGTATGGGCTCCTCTCCATCATTGGTGGAACATTTCAAAATGGATATGAAAAAGGCTTTTGTGATGAATGATTTGGGAGCAATGTCATATTTTTTTAGGCTTGGATATTAAACAAGACAGTCTTGGTATTCATGTTACTCAGAAAAAATATATAGAGGACTTGTTGAAGAACTATAATGTGCTTAATTGTAGACCTGTTTCAACTTCATTGAGTCCAAGCATTAAATTGCAAATGTATGTTGAAGAAGAAGCCATAGATGCAACATCATATAGACAATTGATCGGGGAATTGATTTATATCACACACTCAAGGCCTGACATAGCTTTCCTAGTTAATTTTCTATTAAGGTTTATGCATAAACCTACAAAACATCATTTTGGTGCAGCAAAGCATATGCTAAGGTACTTGGCCGGTTCTAGAGATTGTGAGATTTTCTATAACAGGAGAAGGAATTGTGCAGTGCAAGGATGGTCAGATAGTGATTGGGGAAACTGTGTTGAAGACAGAAAAAACACTACAGGTTTGGCTTTTAATATTGGGTCATGCATTATATCATGGACCGCAAGAAAACAAGAGACAGTTGCTCTTGTTGGGACGCAGTGGTTAACTTGGTCCATAATCCCACATCGCCTGTGGGATGTTCTTCCCTCTAGTTCATATACTCTTACCAAGTCTTCCCCTTAACACGTGTTATAGAGAAGTTAGGGTGGTGGGTCCCTATCTACCATGGTATCAGAGCCTAGGTATACGGGGTTGTGCTATGGCTTGGATCTTGGGTGCCACATCCGCTGTGGGCCTAGGGGGGGTGTTGTAACGCAGTGGTTAACTTAGTCCATAGTCCCACATCGCCTGTGGGATGCTCTTCCCTCTAGTTCATATACCCTTACCAAACCTTCCCCTTAACACGTGTTATGGAGAAGTTAGGGTGGTGGGTCCCTATCTAACAGCTCTTTCATCCACTAGGGCAAAATATATCTCCTTGTGTGTTGCATGTTGTCAAGGAGTATGGATTAAAATAATTTTGGGTGATTGTGGTATTTAGATTGAAGAACCAATTGCAATTCATTGTGATAACCAGTCCTGCCCAGCAATTGCTAAGAATCCAATTCTTCACAACAGAACTAAACACATTGATGTAAAATTTCATTTCATTAGAGACTTGGTGAATGGAAAAATTGTGCAATTAGAGCACTGCAACACTGAAGATCAAATTGCAGATATATTTACAAAGTATCTGGATGCAAAGAAGCTATGCAAATTCAGATTTCTGCTTAGGGTTTGTAGTCTTCAATCAAGGGGGTGTATGTTGGGCTGATTAAAGACCTTTCCTGATGCTACTACTGCTAACATTCAAGAGCTGGAGAGTCGCTGAATTGAGATCAGGTAGTCTAGTTGAAGGTTTGAAGGAAGTATTTGAAGAATGAATTCAACAACTGAGATTGTATCATCTTCGATTGTGTTTAAGTTTGAGGCAGTGTATGTTGATTAGATTGAATCAGTTTGTGTTAAGTTAGTCTTATGTATAAGGTTGAGTTAAGTCATGTTTTTAGGTCTAGTTATGTTTGTAATGATATAAACATGTAACTCTTTTAACTGATGAAAGAACTGAATGTGAGATCTAAGCTTAAGCTGCTCAGGTTTTCTCTAGAATCTTCAGCTATTTCCCTTATTGTTCATTGTCTTCTCAGTGTTTTGGGACAACATACTCTACATAACCTTCACTGTTAAACATAATTCAACAAAGATCCGTAGTAGCCTTCCCTGCTGTTGTGATTAATAAAAGAAAAGGAACTCCCAGTCTTTTTCCTCTTTGAAGAAACCGAGTCACCAACCTCCATTTTTCCTCCCTCTTTCTCATACTTGCTCTTGTTGTTCATACCCCTTCCAAGTTAGCATAACAAATTCCTAGTACCTAATGTTGCCTTTTCTCTCATGTTTGCTCTTTTGCCTCATGCCTTCCACATCTTTTAGCTTGGACCGGACCTCACTTTGCCATATTTCTCGCACTATTCATTTCTTGAAATGATAATTAGTCTTAATATGGTCCCTTTTCATCCCATAATTTTCACTCAATCTTATCTCCAATACTAAATTCACTTCTCACGCTTATTTGTTATCATTTTTCAATATAGTATATTTTCTATTCACAGATTGATACTTGGAGAACAATTGGTTTAATTGAAGTTAAAGCATAATTATATCCAATGCAATATTCTCATTTACAAACATTATACACATTCTTTGTACTACTACTTAAGATTCAGTACTCCAAGAACTCTTTGGTGTTTCTATTTTGGGCATCTTTTAGACCCTAGACTCAACTTTTTGGATCATTGTATTATTAATACTTCACCCAATAAGACTCTTGGCTGTGACATCTGTCATTTTGTAAAGTAGAAACATTAAGCTTTCTTTTCTTATAAATCATTTTAAGTTTGCAAGTCTCTTTGATATATTATACATGTTAATATCTAGAGTTCATTCTTGGTGTACAGCGTCATTTATATTCTCTTTCTATGGTTGATAATTGTATAAGGAACAATTGGGCTCTTCTAATGGAAAATAAATTTGAAACAAGTTTTTTATTTTGCGTCTTCTTTTTGCTTAGTAAAAACTCAGGTTTTTGCTAAAATCAAAGTTGATTGCAGTAATAAAAGACATGAGTTTTATTTGCTCATTTTCTTTTCTTCGAAAGGAGCTTTGCTCAAACTTCTTGAGCTAAAACTCCACAACATGATTGAGTTTTCAGAAATTTGCCCAATATTTTTTGGTTTTGTTGTTCTGCAGTATCTATCTTATCAATTGTATTCCTTTAAAGGTGTTGGTTTCCTTTCCTACGCAATTGCTTAACAATCATATAACTCCTAGCAATTGCTTTTTTTCATAGGTGGTTCTTAAAAGCACTTTGAATGCAATAATGAATGATAAAATTGTCATTCTTTTAGTACAAATTTGCAAGAGTTTGATTGAATGAAACATTTTTTGGATAATCAATTCAAGATACCTTGGTGACCTGAAGTTTTTTCTTATGTTTCTCGAATCATTTTTTTGATCCCTTGGTGCGTTAAGAAACAAAATATCATAGTATGTTATTTAGCAAAAGCGGAATATAGAGCATATGGATGCCATTAGTTAACAGTATGGTAGCTTTTCGATTAGTTTGTTAGTTTTGCCACATCTAATAAGTTATGAAGTGGTTAATAAAGCTTATATATTTTTATAGATAGACTACGAGCTGCTTTTTTCACGTTCAATTCACTACAATAATAATATAATTAAAAATTGCATCAATTATCACTTATTTTCATGAGTAACGGTGCTTTAAACCTCCGTTGAGTCGGTTGGTTTGACCAGATTTAATCGGACTATACCATCTCATCTAGTCGATTCTTATAAAAAATCAGGTTAAACTTAAAACTCAAATTTGACCCACTTACCCGAATAGGTGCTTAATGAACCATTCGACTAGAAGTCCGGTCCACTGGAGTGTGTTCAAGTTGTTGCTTTATTTTTTTTTATTTGGACACAAAACAGTACCATTTTAGATATTATGACATGTTTGTTAGGTTTCAATTAGGATATTAAGTAATTAGTGTTTAAAAATTATAAGAAAAACTATTTGTTTGTTGTACTTTTATATTATTATTATTATTCAAATTTTTGGCAATTTACACTATCTTATATATTTATATGCAATTAAATTGATAAACATATATATTATTCATAATTGGCTTAACTCCAATTAGGTAGTTGACGCTGACCTATTTCGTAAGTTGTCCCAGGGTCTAGGGGTGGTAACAGGGCGGGGAATCCCCGAGCCCCGCGGGGACCTGACCCGACGGGGACAGGGATTCCCCGATTCCTCCCCCCACGGGGACGGGGACGGGGGCCAATCCGTCCCCGTTCAGTAAACGGGGCGGGGGCGGGGATTACTATCCCCGCCCCGGTTTTTTTTTCCATTTTATTTAAACTTTATATATATATATATATATATATGTTCGTATGGAAGCTCTCCGGACCGCATGCACGTGTTATATAATCCTAGGACAAGGAGACTTTATATTCAACATTTGGAGTATCTTATTTGTATTAGATTGTAGTATTGTACTTGTATAAATTCTAAATTTCATCTTTTGCTCTGTAGCTTATACTGATGAATATTTTGAATATTTTATTTTTGAAAATTATTATATGTTGGTTTGTTGAGATTTATTTTGAATTATTTTTATATTTTTTCATGTGTGTGAGTGTGTATTAGTATTAAATTTTTTTAAAAACAATTAAAATTTATAGGTATATAGGGATCCCCACGGGGATCCCCGCGGGGGATGGATCCCCGTGGGGATGGGGACGGGGAGATAATTCCCCCCGTTGGGGAGTCGGGGATGGGGACAGGGAGACCACTCAGCGTCCCCGCCCCGCCCCGTTACCACCCTACCAGGGTCAAGTTTTAAAAGTTACACACAGAGTTTGTAATAATAAAATAAATGGGATGCCAAGTAAAGTGTACAGTTAATATAAATTGTTGTGCCAGTACTGCATCCAAAACTTTCAACACTGGCAAAAGAAACAACAGCCATACCAGGGCTTTTGATTAAAATAATATTTTTTTTAAATTAATTACCAAAATACACATTACCGTAATTATTTATGAAAATGCCCATTTTTTATTTTTTTAATAGTTTTTTTTTAAAAGTTAAAGGTCCCACTATTTTTTTAATATTTAATTTTTATGTTTTTAAAAACCGCAGGTCCTGGGTTTTTTAAATTAAAAAAAAAAATTATATTCGAACCCTTATCATTTCCATTAATTTTTTTTATAATTTATTTTAATACACTTCTACTCTGTTATTTCTACTTTCATTAATTATAACTGATTGTCAATAATTTAAATAAATAATTTTAATATTTTTTTATAATAATAAAATATTAAACATTAAAAGTTTTGACATGTAAAAATTACTCCCACAACTAAATCAAATTCACTTGATATTTTAAATGAACTAAGACAATTACATATATTATAAAATAATTCAACAAGTACAATATTTACGTTACATTATGGCATAAGACTTGGACCAGCGGCATTTGAAAAATTTCGACGACTGTGACTTTCATTGCGACATAAACCACAACGCTTTGGTTGACAGCCTTCCTTATGTCCATCTCATTACGAATTCTGGTGGATTTTGAATGTCCTGAAGGTGATCTTCGCATTGTAAAATCAGGACATAGATGTGAACCATTATAGGGGTTCCAGTATCTCTTATTTGACATTGGTTGAAACTCTTTATGGTATACATTAAAAATTGTCTCAAGCCTATAAACATTATCTACATATGCCTGCCAATGTAGATGAATGTATGATCATGCTGTAAGAACATGGTGACAAGGAAAAATGAAACGTTTGAAACTCACCGCAATCACACCATCGTCTTCTCAAATCAATATGGTAATTACCAGCTATACCACCGCATTGAGGTGGTGCCATTTCATCTACCATAAAAGAATTTTCTTCACGATCAAACTGACGAACATAAATGCTACATACTATTTGTTGATTTTCCTGAATTGTCTTCATTAGCGCTTCCAAGCATATTTGACCTGATACAATCTGAGCTTGTGCATGTACACCTTTCCTTACAAATAACTCAGCAAGTCGAAAGTAAGTTGACTTAACTAAAGCTGTTATAGGGAGGTTCCTTGTCTTTTTTAACACCGAGTTAATACATTCAGCTCGATCGGTGGTCATATGACCATACCATCGACCTTCGTTGTCAAATGATTGAGCCCACTTCTCCCGCGGTATGTTATCTAACCACCTCGTTGCCACTATGTCAAAGTCTCGAAGTACGTCATACCAATAGTTAAAATCATGAGATGTTTTCGAGTAACCTACATTAATAGCAAAAAGAAATTCTTATAAAAGGATAATAATAATAATAATAATAATGAGAGATTGAAATTATCAAAATTTAGATTTATGTCTTACCAATGTTAACAACTATTCATTGCATTTCTTTATTTTGGAAACGACGCATGAAGTTCACAGATATATGCCTTATACAATAAACATGATAGGCTTGAGGAGGATTCATTTGACGGCCAATTACTCTAAATGCTCCTTTGATAGATTGGTGACGGTCAGAAATAAAACATTAGTTTATTTGCAAAGTCCATTTATATTTTTCATAAAGATGTGTACCATCTATCTGCACTACCGGTTTACAATATTTGAAAGCCTCCACACATGAAGGGAAACTCCAAAAGAGCCTATGGAAAACATTAGTCTCACGTATCGGGTAATTTCCATCATATGCTTGTTGAGTCTGGAGATCGATTATTGTCCCAGTGATAAATTGTTGTAATGTTGCTAGCCATTTTGGTAACTCATTGTATGACTCCTCCCAATTATTGAATGCAGATTCAACCGTTTTCCGTTTTGCAATCCATGCCTTTCTATATGTCGGTGTGTACCCATATCGGTTTCTGATCTCCGCTATCAAAACAAAGACATTAATAGATGGCTTCTCTTTGACCAGTGCCTGTATACAACGGGAAATTATGTTTGAATCTAGCCTTGAATGATCTTGAGAGACCATTACTGTTGTATAAGTGTTTGGGCTATTGTATTTTGTAATCTCCCAAATATGCTTTCTCTTGCTATATGATGCACGAACTCTCCAACTACATCCATCGTCATATGACTTGCATCTTCCAAAATACCGAGCTGGATCTGACTCGATTACTTTATATTCTACAGATTTCTGCAAGCAATAATTTTTAATTGTTGTTACAACATCATCTTTGTTTTGAAATTGTATACCTACATGCCATTCTCCATCTGTTATTGCCCTCTTAATGTATTGACGTACAGTGAAAGGTATTCAGAAAATTCTGGTGCAAACATTGCTTCCAAATCAGGTGCCCTCATATGTGTTGGAGGCTCACATGGTTGCACTGTCATTTCTACGCTTTGTCTTCGTCTACTAGTATCTTTTGCATTATAATCTAAAAAGCTTGCTTCGCTATTTTTTGTATAGTTATCCTCATCTTGGTCATCTCCGCTTGAACTCCCGTATTCACCAAATTCATTGTCATGATTGGAAATGTCCTCGGTTCTATGGTGTGTTGTTGCGCTTGGTGATTGTTGTGAAGCAGTGAAATTGAAATTGAAATTGTGTTGTAGATTATCCCACGCCCTCCATTCTGTTAAAAGCCTTTCTGGTGGAATGTTGTCAAATCCATTAATTTGGTGTTGAGAAAAACCAACAGTGGAAGTCACAACACCAAGCTCCACATACAATTCTATAATTTGAACATCATGAAATGCTTGGTGGCAACTGAACATCATCCGAACATCTCAGTCATTATGTAATTTGAAAGACCGATAGTAGATCTTATCTTGACTTGAGAAACTAGGCATACGGTATTTGATATGTGTAATTATTCGATCACCTGTAATTTCTATATTTTCTTTAATGGTTCTCTTTAAATTGGCTAAAGAGATATCATTTTCAATATAAAAACAAAAATGATCATCCGATGAAAATATTGTTGTCTCCTCACTTGTAGTGATTGAACTATTATAGTAAACCAAAGCAAGTGATTTTTTTGCCGTTGTAGAAAATGAAAAAAATATGAGTTTAGTGCGAGTAAATATGTATACTGAAAAAAATGGAGGAAGCTTATATAGAAGTCAACTGGTTAACACGGATCAAAAAACATACCTGAGTCCATTGATCAAGAGTAAGTAATTAGCAATCGTAGTGGAAGCTTGTTCTTTCGTCAACAGTCCGTGCGACCCTTGGTCGGTGTTTTTCTCGACCAAGGTCATCTCCTTCGTTCAGTATGACAATAATATGATTTTTGCTAGCTTGAATGTAAAAGAAATAAAATAACTTTGCAAGAAAATAAAGAAACTAGAATGACAAAAATTTTTAAGAAGAAACTTCTCTCTATATTGATAATTTTTTTCTTAAAGAAATGCTTGTGTGGTTCCATCCTTCGTAGCTCTCTTCCTCTTCCCACCGGAAAGTGTTTCAAGACGAATGTCAACGGCCTGCATCGCTGCCGGGAATAAATCGTCCGATGACTCGGATGACTGCGCCAATGGGGATGGACGCTTTCTCCTGCGGGTCGTCGGCGCCCGGCCTCTGGCCATTTTCCTTGGCTGCAGCACTGTCTGCGTGTCGTCCGACTCGTCGGACAACTGTATGCGTGTGGGGGCCTGCTTTTGGGACCGACCTCTCCTTAGGGGCATTTTCCTTGGCGGGGGCTTCGCTCGTGGTGCCCTTTTGGGAGGGGCCCTCTTCGCTGGGGCCTTCTTCGGTGTAGCCCTCTTCTGGGGACGCCGATAGGGTCCCTCATCACTGGGTCGTTCTTCAGCGAGGCCCTCATCACTTGGGCCTTCCTTGGTGAACCGTTCCGGTAGGGGTGCCTCCTCAGTTGCATCTTTTACGTCCCGGCGGTCGTTGACGTGTCTACTTCTAAAGCGGCCGCCGGCGCATCCAACTGGGCTTCTGCTGGACCAACGATCCGCACCTCAGGCTCCTGAAATTCTCTGCTGGCCTTTGCTGGCGCCGGAGATATTGTCTCGGCGGTGTGACCACGGGTAACCTTCCGGACAACCCGTTTGAATGGCGTACCTGACCGAGGACGGGTAGCTGAAGGACGAGGAAGGACGACGTCTTTATTCCGGTTGACGTCTACCTCTTCCACCCCCTACGGCCGCTCATGTGGCACATCTCACCGAGCATCTCTTGCGTCGCGCTCGTCCATACGAGCCCGCAGCACATTGAACTCGGCAAGAAGGCGGTGGAGTAAAACTCAGACATCATCATCGCCGTTGTGGGCGTCGTCAGGCCTGTCAATCGTCTCCGCCGCCGACTGACGGCGAGACCTTTTTGGGACATTGGCTTGGGTGGAGTGGTCTCCACCCCGTCTCTCGACACTTTTTCGGCTTCTCTGCTTTCGCAGGTCTTCTTCTTCTTCGGCCTTTTGGCCTCTTTCTTTATTTGTTGCTGCCCTCCTCGACGGTGAAGGCCGTCGGGCTCTCTTTGTTGAATCGGGGGATTAAGCCCCCTGTACAGTTGCACGGCTAACAAGTGCCATTTCTTCAGCGTTGGCAGGAACAAGGTCAAAGAACTGCGAAGGATTCAAAAATAAGATGTCAGCCTAAGAATCGTACATTCAGAACAAGAATATGTTACATGGGAAGTTCCAATATTACACAGAAACGTAATATATTACACAGGACGATAATATATTACACAAAACATACTTATTATACATAGAAACGAAGCATATTACACATAACGGTAATATCTTACACAGAAACATACAATACTACTCCGAAAACAACAATATTACACATAAAACAAGAATATCAACCAGAAACAACAACCAATTAGACATTCAAAAGATTAGAAGAGAACTCGCCTCTTTCCCTTCTAGGGATTTCAAGAGCGGATCAATTGAGGACGACTTTGTGAATGTTCTATCCCCGTAACACAGTATACGGGGTGTCCGACCAACGCGTTGTTTCTTCACGCTGCCGGACACCTCGTAGAACCATACAATGAGGGCGACCGAGCACCCTTTCAGGTATCCGGCGCTCTTGATCTTCCCTTGGCAGCGCAGCTGCACCCATGCGGCAGTCTTGGGAAGATCATCCATCATCCATCTGTGGATGGCATGCGCCCAGGCGTAGTCACCGATAGTGTCTAATTTGTCGGCGTACCTGGCCAAGAAGGTGGGCGCATTCAGAGAGGTGTTGGGGAAGAAGATGGTGCTCATCAAGAATACCACGAGGAGCTTCACGAAAGTCTCCTCCGTTCCAGCCTTCCCGCTGACAAGTCTGAACAAGTTCTCTTTGATAGCATCGCGATGCCGATTGTGTAACTTATTCAGATAAGAAAGTTCAAACTCAGAGGCTCCCTCCTCCCCCTCAGGCCTGAATGACACAATCTCGCCCACGCTGGGGACGCCCATTACGAGGGCGACGTCCTCGGGCCTAAACTGAAGCATGCTCTCTCCAATCTTGAACCTTTCGGTTCGTGCATCGTATACACAGAGCAGTGCGTCAAGAACCCCCCTTTCTTGGACCACGGCTAGCAGGCCCATCAGGTGCGCGAAAGGGGTATGCCGAAGTAACTTCCAGTGGGTATTGTTCATTACTTTTTTCAATCCCTATATGGTATCCACGACAGGGGCCAAATAACACCTACCGTTAACCAGAGTTCCGGCCATTTCTGTATTCAGTTCAGATTACACAAAACGATCAGATGTTACACCGAAAATGGATATGTTACACAGGAAGACGATAAATTACACAGAAAGTCCAAAAACCCCAAACTAATACACTGAAACGTCGGTCGACTTCTCCTTACCCAACTTCTTCTTACCTTTTTCGCTTGTTTTTTTGTTGCAGGAAGTCTCGCAGTGTTTGCAGAAGGCCGAGAGTGCGAAGGCGGACGTATGGCAAGTCAGTCGTCGCCGCAAAAGAGAAAAACACCGTCGTCGAACACCGAACAAGGAGAAGAGAGTCGTAGGCGCAAGATGGAGAAGAAGAAACGGAAGTAGAAGCAAAAGAGCCGCTTGAACGGTTTCCCCGGTGGGTTATCTCAACCGTTCGACGGTTCTTGAAGGCTTGAGGGTATTTTCGACATTTCCACGCTATTTTTTTGAAACTTGTGCAAGGGGCAAAAAAGACATTTTCACTCCACGTTGGCTTCATCATAACAGCCGTTTCACTGTTTTGGATTTGAATGGAAATAGATTGAAAATGAATGACTAAATAGGAAAGTGAAACATGTCATGGCCCATCCGGGAAACTGCAAACTTGTGGGGGATTTATAAGTAATTACCAGTAAAAAAAACCCATGCCAGCCTATATATATATATATATATATATATATATATATAATAGAAGGAGATTGATTTGATGTAATAATATCTTAATTCCAAGTGGACTTTCTAAGACAGATTTTAATTTTAACAATCATAGAACTTTGATGTTAATTAATTAAGGGTTAAGTAAAGTTGCAAGTGGCAGTGAATTCTGGGCTCATATTAATAAGAAAACAAATTTAAGATTGATTTTTAAAGTTTAATAGGAGAAAGAGCTTATAATTAATTAGTTGAATCTTGAAAGAGATAGAGAAAATGAAACATTATTAAAGTGAGGTAATTATTAAGGGCTCTCATGCATATATATTATGCATGTTCTTGTTGTTGTTCCAATGGGAAGAGAATGAAATAGCATTGTAAGCATGTCTCCATGTCATTAACTGTTTTCTTGATGTCACATTCTTCATATCTATCATCATCTGGCTGTTGGAAGACAAGCTCTCATAATTGAAGGCATGCCTTTCTTAAACACAGCAAGATTATGACCTGCTTTAATATTTTGTCCACCTTTCACATTTCAAATGGTTAATTTTTTTTTCCAAAAAGAAAAAGCCCATCTTGTCCTTCAAATGGTCCAATGCTACTAGTCCAACTTTGTTAAAAAATGCATTCGAGAAACAGGTCAGTTTGGCGAAAAGATAAATTATTATCTCAATATTTCTTTTTTTTTTTTTTTAATAAAAATGTGATCTTTCATAGTTTGAACATTAGTCTTTTGTCTTTAATGTTAAGTTAGAAATTGGTGTAATCATTGTTATTAATTTTTGAGACACAAGTTTTGTGACTTGAGAATGGAGAAGATCTTTTATAACAAGCACAGAATAATTTAGTAACAATTACTTGTCTATAACTGTTCTCTAGTTAATACAAGTATATATAAACATAAAATACTTACTTTGAAATTTTAAATTAAATTAGTTGTTTGTATTGTAAGTGAAGTTTAATGATGATATGCATGCTTTAACTTCAGAAACTTTTTAAGATATATTTCTAATTTAAATTTCACTTGTAAAAAATAATCATTTTCAATGTATGCTTGGTTTGTGAAATGTGATGATCTATCATGGATTCACATGTTTGGAAATATAAAAAAGGGGTTAACTTTGATGGGTTTATGTCGCATTGAATTGCTAGATTTAAATTAAAAATATCTATAGGTATAATGTATTAACACATTAGGCAAATGTTTGGGAATGTAGGAGTCAATATGAAAATTACATAAGTTTCTATAAATAATAATTTGGAATACTAATAAAACTATTAACTTGACGATGTAATATATTTTTTATCAAATAGGTTAACAACTAAAAGATAATGAAATTAAAATTAAAAATAAATAAATAGAAGTATATGCATTTTTTAAGCAATAAAAATGACTAAATTGCCTTTTTATATATGTCAGTAACCCACAAAAGTTTATGAAGGCAAGTACGTATTTGAAATTTATTACCCAAAAAAAAACTTACATATTTAAAATTTATTGATAATTTTAATATGATAAAGATATTGCCAATTTTTAGAAGGTAATGGTATTTTTGAGGATTAATTCTTTAG
The DNA here is from genome assembly GCA_902712375.1 of Dioscorea dumetorum. Classification (NCBI taxonomy): domain Eukaryota; kingdom Viridiplantae; phylum Streptophyta; class Magnoliopsida; order Dioscoreales; family Dioscoreaceae; genus Dioscorea; species Dioscorea dumetorum. The sequence continues at coordinate 13,217,337 of CACTHL010000494.1, forward strand.
TGGTTACCAAGCTTTGGCCAAATTTTACAATGGGCATTAAATTTTAATTTGAATCATTTCAGTCACAAACTTCAATTTGGTTTCAATAGGAGGGTACCAAGAATTTTTTGAGAGGATTTGATAAACGTGATTGCTAGAATTATCTCGTCAACATCATTTATCTAGTTAGCTACTAATCTGCACATGCCACATGGACAGAGACATCCACCCATGTCATTTGCCATGTCATTTGCAATCCACCCACATCAATTGCCTGTTTTGGAGATGGTTGTGTCAGCATTGCCTCGTTAGCGTTTGATCACCCTGTCAGCAACACATCCAATATTATGGAAGCCATTTGAAAATATATTTTAACCCCACCTTCTTCACCCTTTAACCCACCCTTACCTTTTCTCCTCCACCCAAGCCACACTCTTTGCCTTCCCACCAATCCTATCAACATTCCCTTCTGTCTTCAATAGTTGGAGACATTATCTTCCTTTTCAAGACAAACACATCCTAGCTCAGACTCAGAAAATCCCTCACAAATATCGGTGAATGTAAAAAAAAAAAAAAAGACATGTGGAATCACTTACATAGAGCATGGAAGTAGAGTGGGCAATAAGATTGCTAACGGAGGAACCTCCGAGTTATCATAAGTTGACTCAGTAATTGTTTTCAAAGTTGAAGTAGAGATTAGGGTTTATAACATTGTAATTTAATTTTTAAACAAGACTTGGTAGATGCTTTGTTCATCATTTGTAGCCTTGCACTGCATTTCTTCATTATTTTTTTGTGAAAAATGTGGTCTAATCTGTATTTGTAGAGAGATGGCCTACATTTTTTCTGATGACCCAAAGCACCAAACCTCGTATATATTCTTTTTCACCTTTTGACAGTAACTAATTTCAATATAAGAATGTGTAGAAACTCAATTACCATCTATTATTTGTTTGTCAATTTGAGTTATTTATATGATGTGAACATTAATGGTTGTATAATTTCAAATTTTATAAGTTTGGTATGTTAACTTCCATTATCTATTAAGCACTAATAAAATGTAATGTAAAACCATACGCACATATATCTTACTTGTTAGAGTCTATACATAACATTTTACTTGTCAATTATCATTAGGTTTTTTCCCATATGGTCATTATTAGAAATCGATGACTTTGCATGTCATGCACCCCTACCCTTCACCTTGAATAGCAAAACTTAATTTATATATATTTTTTGTATCAAATACTTTACGATTTCACACAAAGGGAAGTGTTTTATTTCAGACATCCATGGTAAAATTTGAATTAACTATGTATATAGCAAACATTCTGACTACTAATGTAGCAAAACTTAATCTTTTCTGTATCGAACACTTTTAGTTATGTCAAAACTTGAATTAACTACCAATATGGCAAACATGTACCCCTAGCCTTGAGATGGAGTTGTTTTTTCTTTTCTTTTTTTTTGTTGGACATTTATAACCTAAGTTAGTTATGTTTCCGCTTATACAAATCTTTCATTTTTAAATGTATAAAAGATCCATCAAAATTTCATTCCTAAACTTTTGAAGCCATATAAATGACATATACTGAAGATGGTTTTTTTTTTGAGTTTGTAGATGGTTGCATTTTTTGTGTTCCTGTATCTTTCTACTTTATTGCATTGAAATACATATTTGAATGGATACAGTACCATTTAGAGTAGTTTGTTGGTTAGTATACTGTTAGTGTTATTATATAAATTTCTGGATTAAGTTGATTGATTAGTAAGTGGACAATTTTATTTCAACACCCAGCACTGGATACTTCACATTCAAGTTATATTATACACATGGTGGTGTGCACAAATATGAGGGCCGCACAATAACAGGATATGCTGACTACTACTGTGTTGATAAAATGTCAATATTAGAAATTATAGGTATGACAAAGGAAATGGGGTTACATGTGGAAGGTTGCAGGTTTTAATGGTTAGATATTGGGAGTAGCACAAAAGGTTTGAGAGATTAAAGATGATGCAGATGCTTTGTTAATGGCAAGGAGTGTGGACTGTAATAAAACCATATATGTGTATGCCAATGTTCACCAAATAGCTTGTGTGATGCTTGTGTGAATGTTGATAGGATCAATGAGACAGATGCTACGGAACAACAGGATCCTCGCTCAGAAAAAAATGTAGGAGAAACTGAAAGAGAAGGAAATGCTGAAAATGAATATGAGTATGGTTCCTTTGATGAGTTCCACTCATGTTCTTCAATATGTGTGGAACAACTAGAACCAAGGAGGCCTAATTATGCAAAGTTTAATGAAGACTATGATTGAAGAACCCCCATTTCAAGATAGGAATGAAATTCAGTAGTTTCAAGCACTTTAGAGAGGTTGTTAGAAATTATGGCATTAAGAACAAGTGTGTTATGAAATTTAGGTCTAATAACAAAAAAAAGGTGCAAGGCTTACTACAGGAAATAATGCTCTTCTACTTGTGGGCTTCATCTATGGTAAAAGACAAGAGCACAATTCAAATCAAGGTAGGCATCCTCAAACATGAATGTGTCCGTCCGTAACCATAAAATTAGGCATGTGAGTGCACATTGGATTGTAAAAACATACGTGGACCAAATCATGGCACATGCTTAATGATCTATAGCAAGGATTATCCAAGCTATAAAAAGCAATCAAGAGGTTAACATAAGTTGACTTAAGGCTTGTTGAGCCAAATCCATTGCAAGGAGGTAGGATTTATATTTATTTACATGTAGAGATTATAGTTTGCTTTCACATTTTCAGTGTCTGACTTGTTTTCTTCTACTGTTTGTGTGTGTCTGGTTTTATTTTTTCTTTTAGTTTTTTTTTTCTATTTGTTTGTGTGTGATGCAAAAAACCTTCTAGATGATGATGAGAACTACTAGATGAGTAGGTTGTATGACTATAGGCTTAAGTTGCTGAGGACACAATCAGGGTCAGCAGTGATGTTTAAATGCAATGAAGGCTAATTTCAAGGTATGTATGTTTGCTTAGGCCCACTGAAAGTAGGTTTCTTGTAAGATGCAAAAACATCATTAGGTTGGATGGGTGCTTCTCAAGAGTCTGTGATGGATAGAGAGAATTATGATAATTGGAGGCTAGTTTAGAGCTGCTGGCTAGTGACTTGCAAATAGCCAACAGTTATCACTAGGATTTCATGAGTGATAGACAAAAGATGAGTTAAATTCTAATGCAATGTCCTAAGCCTCTTTTTTTTTACTTTTTATTTTTTATCCCACTTCCTATTGTTTGATGGACCTTACTATATGGGGGAGAAAATGTAAACATAGGGTCTCATACTCGCTCTAGAACAATTGTTTCCCAATAGTGAACATAGATTTTTTGTAAGACACATCCATACAAACTTCAGGAAGAATCATAGAGGGAAATCCCTTAAGGACCAACTATGAAAATGTGTTAGGGCAAGTTATGTACCTAGTTTTACCAAGGAGATGGATATCTTACAAGAAATGTCTACAGAAGCTCATGATTTTTTGAAGAATATAGACCCTAAACATTAGAGTAAAGCACATTTTAGAGTACAATATAAATGTGACATGTTTCTGAACAACTTGTGAGGGTTTTAACAGTCAAATTCTTGAAACTTTGACTAAAGGTATAATATCAATGAATGAAATCGTAAAGACAAAATTAATGATTAGGATCCAACAAAGGAGGGATGCCATGCAAAAATCCACTACCATGTATTGCCCTAGGATTTTAAAAAAATTATAGAGGGGAAACTAGATGAGTTGGTCCTGCACAGCATTATGGTCAGCAGAAGATTAATATCAAGTTACAAGACATGGTGGACAGTTGATAGTCAATAACAAAGAGAGAACATGTAGTTGCAGAAGATGGCAGTTAGTAGGAATGCCTTGTTGTCATGCTATATTTGCAATCTATTACAATAAAGATAAGCCTGAGAATCACTGGGATGACTGTTACAAGGTGTCTACATTTGTTGAAAAATCACGCTAATAATCACAAGGGAAAAGAAAGAGACAAAGATTTAACGAGGTTCGGCAATTTGCCTACGTCCTCGGGAACGGTGAGCGGCGGCTTTCTTATTAATCCAGAAATTAATTAGGGTTACAAATATAATGCATATATATATATAACTCCTCGGTACAATTTACAAATTTACCATGTACCGTACCGCGGGGGCGTTACCCCCGCACCCCCAACCCACTTAATGCGAAACTCCCCAATTGGATAGATGCTATCGCTCCGCTCCATTCGCTCGCTACGCTACGCTCCACTCGCTCATTCTACTTCGCTCCAGCATCTGTCCCTTTATCTAGTATATGAGCCATACCTAACAACATTTTTAGAAATATATAGCCATATTTTGCACCCTACACAGGATAAGGATTATTGGCCTATTAGTGATCAAGGACCCATTCTTCCACCAGAACCTATAAATAATAAGAAAGGCTAGGAAACATTGAATAGGAGGAAGCAACTAGATGAGGTAAATGACTTCAATAAGGAAAAGTTAGCTGGAAGGGTGAGAAAATGACTTGTAGTGTTTGTGGTGCTTCATGCCATAATAGGAGGTTTCATGTAATACAGGTACTCACAAGAACCCTTATTTCCTTTGCATAATTTTACTTTGTAATATAGTTTTTTTTTTTAATTAAGCATGTATGATAGGGAAAGGACAAAATAGCATTGAGCTTTAAGTGGATCAAGCTAGTAGACTAGACAATGCAATGATATAAGAACTCTATTTCTTTTAAAAATTGCACTTACTATATTCTCAGTTTTTAAATTATGAGTACCCAATTTCTTAATTCATTGAGTTTGTTGCCAGGGTTCTACCAATGATGACCCTATGGATGCAATAGATCCTAGTGTCCTTGAGAAGCATTTCCATCAGGTATGTGCGTGCCTACCTCAGAAACTTTAAGTTTATTAATATTGATCATCATTTTTTTGGTATTGTAGGAATTAATCAAATTCTACATTTCTATCTGCATATTCATCACTCTATGAAAAGCCACTAAATTAGACATTCTTTGGAAAACTAAATTAGTATTATCTCAAAGAATAATACAAATATTCCTTGTTCTTTAGAATTGTAGATCCAGAATTGTTACATCTTCCTTTGCATTATGAAATTAAAATTGTGTTTTATGTGTAACTTTAGGTCGATATCATGATTAGAGGTAGAGATAGTAAGGATCCTATGGCAGTTCTACATGATCAAGTAGAATAAATGGTGCGGGTGAGATTTAATAAAATTCTTTAGCAGCACAAGGCTGAATAGGTATAAGAGAATTAAATCAATGTGATCTTGAAAGATTCTATATCAAATGCTAACTTAAAGAATAAATTATTGTTATTGCCTTATCATATTTAGCATAAACATAATCAACATCACAAATTCCAATTTGGTTTCTGACTATTGTAGATATATATAGTTAGTACTTAAAGGAGAGATGTTGTAAATAATTGTAGCACATGTGTGCATAATGAAAGAAATAATAAAGTTGTCATCTCAACTTTCTATCATCCTTTCCAATTTTTAAGACTAAATTGTGCATTATGTGCACCATTAGGTTGATGTCATAAGTGAAGCCAGGGAGAGTGAGGAGCTTATAGCACATACACATGATCAAGCAAAACCCATGTCACATGTGAGCCTCATAAAATTTAGCATCAACACATCCCTTCATAGGCATTACATAATTGAATAAATATGACTTTGAATGTGGCAAGTCATTAACAACACTGAGTAAGGTCTCCACATTTCCTTAACCTCAAATAAAAGTATTGGGAGTAGACAAAAATTTAATACAAGGGGAGGGAAACAAAAACACATATGGGCTACCCCCAATGTAACTGCAAAGGAGAAAGATAAAGAAAACCTCCCTGCAAAATCTATAAAAAGGAATACCATTGTGAAGAAGTCCCTCGCAGCCTTAACAATACTGGGCATGAGGCCCCCACCCAATGACAAACATGCTGACGACATAAACAAAGATGGACCTGCAGGAAAGGAAAAAAAGATATAGGTGCCACCAAGTGGAGGAACTGGAGGTTCTACTGGTGGGAGAACAAAATGAAAGAAATTATATGCCATCTTGGAGTTTTTCAAAAGTTATAGACTTTGGCATGTTATGCTAAATTTATTTGTTTTTGGTGTAGATGTTGATGTTAGGCTATGCCAGTTTAGGTGCAACACTGTCAGGCATGGAATGGGCCATGCCAACATGGGGCATGCAAGGTAGCACTATACCATCTGGGCATAGTCTTCAACCGCGAGCCAACGCAAAATTCAAGCCATCACAACCCTTTGGCGGGTCATGTTGGCTCCCAGCTTATTGTAGTTATTGTAGGACATGCTGGCATCACTCGCAATAATAACCGTGTTGGCTATCCTTGCCCTTTAGGGTTTTTTATTATTTTCCTTTTAAATGGGAAAATTATCATTTTGACCCTTCTAATAACTAAAGCAATTAGTTTTGAGGGAATTTGAGTCCTTATAGGTAAAATCACCTTTTTAGTCTTCCCAACAGCTTTAAACAACTAGTTTATAAGTGTATTGTAGAAATAAAATTTTTTAAGAACTATAAATACCCCTTTAAGTACAAACAATTTCTCCACATTTAATTACCTACATTCAAGCTCTTCGTGCTCTTAACCAAGTTTCAGCTCCTACTTCTTCATATCAATCCTTCCAATACATTTGAAGAAAGCCAAGTAAGTAATTTTAAGATTTCCTTACTTCAGAAGAGATTAATAATTTTAATTTTCCATGGTGGAAAACGAAAGAACATAATTATCTTATGCTAATAGCCATGGCACATTATCTACTAATTCCACTTATATCAATAGTGACATCAAGTTGTGCTTTAGTGTAAGTTAAAAGGGATTAGCTAGGGAGGAACCTGATAAACTAAAAAAACAATGCAAATATGCAAATGTTTGAAGAATTGGTTAGATACATAAAACAAATTACATGACCAAGGAGGACATAACATTAGTAGTGGTATTGGCCCCCTACACCAATTGAGCGCATAGCAAATAATGATGAAGAAATAGATTGATGTTATACTAAAGGGCTTTTCATGTCTTTGAGACGTACAACTTCAAACATTAAGTTCTCAAAAGACAAGATTTGAATGTTGGGATTTTGTTAAAAAAAATTATAAGATAGACATGTGTTTTTAAAATTTTTATATAAATGATTTTTTTTTTTTTTTAACGTCAATTTGTTATTTAGTATCCAATGACTTTTCTTTCTAATTTATTTGTCATTACTTATTTTTTTTCTAATCTTTGGAGATCCATTGGATTTTTAGTAATTTTTTTTATGTATTCTAACCTTTTCAAATAAATAAATGACAAAGTTTTGAGGATTCTTCCTGCCTCAAAAAATTTTGAATTATGGGATACCTTCTTTCTAGAATTTTATTCTTAATAAAAGACTTAATTTGAAAATTTGAAAGTTATTTATATAATTCTTTTTGAATTTTTAACTTTTTGTTACATTAAAATAATTTTATCTTTGAAAATGCATTCTTTAAATGGGAAAAATGTGTTCTACCACTAGGCTATATATACTAGTGTTTAGCTGAATCTATGTTTTCAAACAAAAATTTAATTTCTTAAACAAAAACAGAAAATAATAGCCAAAAAGAAAGGAAGGAATTAGAACTGGTCAATGTTTTGGACGTAGCCACTGTCCTCTCCTGCATGCTTGACAATAACCCTAAAACAAATCTCAGCTTTGACAGCTCTCTCTTCTGGACTTACGTATACTCTAAAAGATACCAGAGAAATATAAACCCATAAACATTTGTGTATAACTTTTCTTTGAATTTCATTGGATGAGGGGTTTCCAGCCATGCAGGCCATTGCCGATGGAGAACACCTGTAAGGAGGGACTCTATTTTCCACTAGCTACCAAAGCTTTAGGACAAGCCTTTTACTTAGTCTTTATGTCTATGGACTGCTCTTAAGCTTTGAATTGATGTGAAGTTAACTTGTGTATACTAATTAATTTATATTGCATTAATGTATTTCTATTATATATGATTACAAACAGGATGAATTGAAGATGCATGTTGTGATCTATAAAAAGAGTTGTAGGGCTTTGTTGGTGAGCGATCTCAGGTACTAAATTAACTAGCCAGTTAGTAGTAGTGTCGTGAGCAAGAAGAGTATATATATATATATATATATAGACATATTTAATTATATATAGAAGCCAGGTAGTGTATAACGCTCAGGAGAGAAATGGATGATGAATCAAGTTATGAGTACAACACTGATGATGAAGTTAGTGTTCAGTCTGAGGATGAGAACTTGCAAGAGGAGGTGTGTACTCGCGTATATGGCTAGTCATGCTCCTTAATTACTCTTTGTTTTTACGCATGTTCATGAATGTTTTTCTTAATTTCTTTCTATGTCTCTTTTGTTATGCTTCTTTATCGATCTTTCTTTTTCTTCTTCTCTAGTTGCCTGTGGGTGTTAATGCTTCTTCTTTGTATGTCTTGTGTGTGTGTTAATGCTTCTTTCTTTCTTTCCATATTAATTTTTTTCTACTTTGAATATCCTTGTATGTGTTAATCCTTCCTCATTCGAATGTTTTTCTGTGTTAATGGATATACTGCTGCTGCTACTTCTTCTTCTCTTCTTCTTTTGTTCTTCTTTTCAGTTTCCTTCTACCTATCTTATTTAAATGTGCATGTGTGTTCAAATGCTTCATCTTCATCTTCTTTTCCTTCTTTGTGCTTCTGCATGTTGTTAGTTGGTCAACTTGAATTTATTTCTACCACTGTTATTCTCCTCCATGGATTTACTTCAGTCTTATTTGCTCTACTTCTTATGATCACTGCCTCTTTTTGTTTATCTTGATGATTCATAACACTTTGTTTATCATGAGTATATTTTAAGTGTTCTGTTTTAACTCTTAATTAAGAGCTTTGAAGCCTCCATTTGGACAAAATATATGCATGCATTCATGATGCTAATGCCCCTTTGACAATCAATATATTCAAAGTGATATATGACTATAACTGATCATCAACCAACTCATTAAACTCTGGAATGCAAGCATTGCATGTATATATATATATATATATATAGTGCTTACGGTAAACAAACAGTATTAATTTCAACTCCTGATTCACTGTCATCTACGAAAAAAAATATATATTAGATGTCAATTGGAATCTCATTCAGTTACAAATGCTTGTGATTTCATACCTGCAATATCAAATATGTCCGCTGAAATGAACTCATATCACATGCTGCATTTGACATTAATAAAAACCAATTTTTTTAGAGTCCAAACTGAAATTCATTAAACATTTGGATTCGAGGAAAACATGATTTTTGGATCATTCGATCTCTAGAGACAAACACATTTCCTTCCTCCATTTCTTTTCTGTGAAAAACACTGATTAATTATATTGATAACTTGATGAATGTGTTATTTGTAGTTAAAATTAAAAGTTCTAAACAGTACACATCTATCATAGAATTTCACGTGTATTATTTGATTAATCACTTGAAAAGCAAATACTTCTTGCATACACTCTGAATTGTCAATGTATTTCTGAGAAAATATTCATTAGGCAAATGAGGAATCGCCATTAGGCAATCTATTAATGAATGCATGAAAGACATTATAAGGTAAAATAATATATATATATATAGTATCCAAGCAAATAGAATCTTAGAAAGGAAGGCTTAAAAGTAGTAATATCTGATGCTCTTGTCATGACCAATGGATTCTCTTAAAAAAAGTTAAGAGATGCCAATCAATTTCTTGAATGACTTTTTCTTGCTCTCATGCATGTATAATTTCATTGACTGACAGGTGGAGTTGCATTTAGAAATAAAGAGGAATGCATATGATAGGTACATGGATATGTTATTGAAGAAAGCATTTGAAAAGGTCGGTGAGGAAGAAGATGAATATCAAAGTGAAGGTGGTGAGGCATGAAGTTGCATGATTAATTAAAGGCTTTTAATTAAGCTTTTATAGCTATTACTTGTATTAATTAGTTATCTTTTATCTTTGAGGAGTGATGTTTCCTTTTTTTTATTTCTTTACTTCTTTTAGTCTAAAAACCTAGAGAGTTATATATATATACACAACGTAATATAATATATATATTGAAAAATGAATGGCCTAGTTGTTTTCCTTTTTCATTTAAAGTTGAATGTTAGTTTTTTATGAAAAGTCTAACGATTCTGTGTAAAAATGACTGTCATATTTGATGGTTAATTTCATGAAAAAAATATGTAGTTGTAGTAATTGTAAGGTATAATATCCTAATCAGTGCCCTTACTTTTTCTCATTCTATCTTTTTAGTCCATCTACTCCAATTTAATCCTGAACGTCCCTCTACTTTTTAATTTGGGCCAATCAGGTCCAAGCCAAAAATTGCGTCACATATCCCGTTTATTTCATTTGACATGGATTTCTTCTAGATATTATATTATTAAAAAGTAGATGGGCGTTCATGATTAAATTGGAGTATAGGGACTAAAAGGGTAGAGTGAGAAAAATAGATGGACTGATTAGTGTACAATACCATCATATAATATCTAGAAACAATCCACGTCGGATAAAACAAACGGGTATATGACGTTATCTTCGGCTTGGATCTAATTGACACAAATTAAAAAATAGAGGGGCATTCAGAATTAAATTGGAGTAGAGGGCTTAAAAAGGTAGAGTAAGAAAAATAGAGGGACTGATTTGAGTATTATACCTCATTGTAATTAATCTTAACAAATTAACAAACCTTTTTTTAAATCTCTGAACATTATTTACATAGGGAAAAGCTTTTTTTATAACGTAAATAAATCATAATTTATTTAAAAATAAAACACATAGTGCAAGATTTAAACAAAATTACAATAAAAAAAAAAAAAGAACAATCCACTATAATTCGAGCACAAAAAAAAAGCAAAACAACAACACAGAAAGAAACCCTCTCTTAGAGCATATATAAGATCTGGTTTTGTCTAGGGAGATACTCTTCTTTTGGAGGAGAAAACTCAAACCCTGACTTTAGATAGGCCAAAAAAAAAAAAAAAGGTGGTGAAATGGAAAATCTTTATTTTGAAAGATGATTATATGCACATGCTTGTTTCATTAAACATGACTTAACTCTAACACAATCACATCATAATTCAACTTACATTATCATCTTTTAACTAAGGATTGATGATGAGTGACATGATGCTAATTAAAAATGAAGGTAGAGAATAATTGCATTAAAAAGTGACCATGTTTAAATTTAAACTCTTCTTTTCACAATATATATACATATATATAACAAAAACAAAGAGTTTTCTTAATCCTAGCAATGTAGAAAAAAAACTCAAATGTCTTTCAAAACATCAAGCGTCCCATTAATAAAAATTATCATACTTTGTAATCAGTTAGTAATAGTCTCCCTCCAAAAGAGATCTCCATAAAATTAACTCATGTGGGAAGAAGAGATCCAAGAGCTCCTCAATTGGAATGAGAGAGAGAGAAAACAATATAACTTGAATTAGATTTAGGGATTTGGAGTTTTTTTCTTTTCATCTTTGCAAATTTTAACTTGATTAATATATAAGAATATGTTAAAAAGCAGATAGATCGAATCTAGGTACCCTTTTTTCATTTTTCTTTGATCCAAATCCTATCCGGTTTTTATTTTAAAAATTAGGATCGGGTACCCAAAAAATTCGGGTCAAAAATTTGGATATCCGATTGGATTATCGGTTTAGCATTTTTTTTTTTTTTTTTTTTTGTTGTCATCTCTTCCATATTCTTAAAAAAAAACAATAATTAATTAATTAAAAAATTAAAAAAAAAAAAATAAATAAAGCTCTTCAGTCAAGCAGCAAGCTGAGAGCAACAGCCATAACAGCAAAAGATTTGACTCTGAATATTCCCTGGAGAAAAGGTGAAGTGGATTCAAATATTCTAGATAGCGTCAGATGCAAAGTCAAATATAAAAACAACCAAGGGAAATATTGGAACGGCCCCACCAATCATTCCAAGAAGGTTCTGTTATTCATATCTGATGTAACTGTGAAATTTAAAAAGAAAACAAAAAAGCTTCATATTGCAACCGGATGGCATCTAGACTTACCAATAATGGCCTCATACAAAAGGTTCATGTCAAGATGAGAACCAAGCAAGTTTAAGTTAAGAGCTTCCTCCTGGCTCCTAGCTTCACATAGTGTTGGAAATAGAATTAGTGACAGAACCATGTTTGTAAAAGTTGACTTACGGGCTTAAGGAAAGTCAAAACACAACTGTAGATGGATTATGATATTTAGTCAAAAGATTTGGTTGAATAATCTCAGCGGCCTTGCAAAAATAACATGAATGTGATGATTCCAAATGTAAGAAGAATGTTGTTTGTGTTTAAGAATTTCAACTCAGATCTTATGTTTCAAATTTAGAAAAAAAAAATTGTTTTTTTTCTTTTTCCCAATCAAGGCCGTCTTAGAGTGTCTTACCATGTCAGATGCCTAAACCCACCTTAGCTCGATCAAGAGTAGTAGTTCCCAGCCAGTTGAGATATATAATCCATAAGTGTATTAAAAATAGAATAAGTTGGCATAAAATGATAGACATAGGAGAACTATTAATAAAAACACCTTGTACATAGCAAACACCTTGGAAGTAATGCTGAGAATCAACACTAGAAGAGATTATTATTATTATTATTATTATTATTATGCGAAATAGAAACTGAGGAAGGCTTTCATGTAGAAAGAGTTCCAAACTTTGATTTAATATTAAGAAAAATGCATAAAAAGATTTTTATTTTAAAAAAATTGATTATTAAATGTATTTATTTGTGTATGTTTTATAGCCAATAACGGCGACAACTGGAACAAGTACGCAGACTTAATTCTCCTGCAAAAGTTTCACATGATTGTTAATGAAACTACATGATCTCAGAAAGTGTTCCTAATGAAGGTGGGCATGAGCCGGCCCACCACAAGCCCGGTGAATCTTAGAACTGTTAGCTGGTTCAATGATCTATAACCAGACCGGCAAAGCCGGCAGGAAGACCCGCACCGGGTTGAGCACCCAACAGCCATTGAAGATCAGTATCGGCCTGCCTCGGTGTAACAGTTTGAACCAATAGGTTAACCGTTGGATTAATTAGTGACCCATGAACTGGCCAACCCGGCCAAGGCACACACCAAGTCTAGCGCACCCAAAACATGAACCTGCCCTGGCAGCTCGGACCTGCTTGAACCTGGTGATCGGCCCATGGCCACCACTAGTTACACATTCTTCTGAGATTCCGGAAAATTAGATCTACTAGTATATTTTATTAACAGGCAAATCGGAAGAATCACACATCTAAACACAGGTGCAACTTATTCACATCCCTGAGCAGGGGCGGACACATTTCTTAATTCACAGTTTAATAAGGTATTAACTTTACAACAGTTACGAATGTGAGAGGTGAAGTGCACATTGTTTAGATTTCCAGGAGCACAAATTGGCCCTGATGTAAATGGGGAGCTTCACAGTGGCAGCTAATATCATGATCTTAAAGCTTTTACCTACACCCGTGAAGCAAAGCAATATTATCTGGGACAAACAAGAACTGAGAGTTGAAGACTGCATCTAACCACGGGCACCGGCTCTGCTACTCTGTAATTCTCTGTGGAGATAGAACACCTCGCCACCATTCAAGCTCAACATTCTTCTCATTGAGCTGCACACTGTAAGCTGCCTCAGTAACTTCTCGAGGTGAGACTGCAAAACACTCTCTGAATCCTTGATTTCTGGGTTGGTAGACAAAACAACTGCATTCACTGCATCAGCAACAAATTCTCGCTGGTCAGCCTCAAGGAGATATCCTACACAGGAATCAGATGGGTGGGGATATGCGAGAAGGGCGGCGATGTCCTACACAAGAGAAGAAAACCATTAAATGAGATCCACTTGAAGCTCAGAGTCGGAACATTTGAAGATCCTTTACCCAGAAGCATAAATTAATTTTATTTATCTTGTCTGTGGCAGATTGGATGCAAGCGAAAAAGCTATACACGACTTGTACAAGCAACATTTATTTGCAAATATATGCACAAAAAGTTACCTTCAAATGCAGGTATTTCCCATCTATAACATGAGATTATACAACAAATGTCAATTCCCATAAATCTAGTAGGCTAAATGAATATTGAACCGCTGTGTTTCAGATTGTAAAAGAGCTAAATAAAATTTCAGTCTTCCAGCTACAATAAAATTCTCTCTTGGGAAAAAGGTCTATAGGTTCAACTGCACCAAATAACTAAGAAGTACAAAATAGGCCACATAACGATACATCAAAAGGGCACTGAGACAGTTTGGGAGGAACTACTTCATGTGCGGTGCATTTCAATACCATCTGCAATTTCAATAGAATTTGAACATTGTTATGATGAAGAGCATCTGCAATTTAGTCTTTACGGGCTCAGAAGCATATGTGGAGCATTTCAATACTACTGCAAAGATCTTTGATTTGTTTTGTAAATAAGGACATCTTTATATAGTTGTATGTGGTACTTGTGACATGTTTGAAAGATGACAACAATGAATTAAATATTTCAATAAGGTGGTGAGTCTACCAGAGATCATAAAAATAATTAACAGGCTGAATAGAACTTTAGTTAACATATCTTTCAAACAAATATATATATATATCCAATTCTGCAGGTACCTCAAGCAGGTGCGTCAATGACTTGTCATTAAAAAATTTACCCAGTTCCGCACGGGCATAATGCACAGCGCACTCCGAGTTGTTAGCCTATGGAAAATAAATAAAGAAAAAAAAATTTAAATAGACAAAATAGGCGCAATTTCTTACAAAAGCTAGAAAGACGAAATCTTATACGCAACAAAAAAAAAAGGCGCCAGATGAACATGCCACATTAATAATGCTATTTCGCATTCAATGTTACCAATCCATATTCCATGTTATTTGATACATAAATCCCTGATTTCCACCATAGAAACATGAATATAAAAGGCAATACACAAAGAAAACGAGGAGAATTCTCATATTATATCATCCACGACATCAACTAGGCTTTTAGGCAGTCCTTTAGCAAATGCAAGACTTCTGAATGCTTCAGTGTCTGATGAAAAATCCATAGTTCTAATTGGTTGCATAAAAGACTAAGGACCACTTTGGATTCGCTTATGAAAGCGAGTACTTAACATATGATTTTCATAAATGCTCCCACCAAGTGCCTATGCAAGAAGGCCTGAGTTTCAATTCAGAAAAAGAAAAAAAGGCACCACAGACTTCTGGAAAAATAGGCACATTTGGATGTTTTTGTCCAGAAGTCCAGAAGTGCACACTGGGCGAATAAAAAGAATTAAACACGCCAGGCCCTAAGCATTTGCCTTGGCAGTGATTAACAGACCAGTGGGCAAACAACTAACCGCATATTACTTGAATCAAACCCAATTCAAACCATTTATTAAACAAGATACATAATGGAATACAAAGCTTTATAACTCAAAATCTAAAACTGATCAAAACGATTTAGCAATTAATGAAAGCATGATAAAATCATCATAGAATTGATTACAGAATGAATTACAGGATTAAGTGTGATGCTTTCACATAATTAATGGTGGATGTTCATGGTGAATGAAGCCAAACACTGTTGGAAGCAAGGATGGCACAAGCTACAAAAAAAGATGGTGCCAAATTTTAAGTTGACTACGGTAAAATATAAATGAGGAATGCGTCCACAAATCTGGTTAATAAAACCAAGTATAAGGTTATTTCCAATAGAAATGACTATACTTATGACAAAGACAACCAATTTCTATGGGGGTCATGACACATACTGAAAGGACTACACTACAAGCGCAAGCCAGAGTCTCATGCATCATATGGTCAAAAAACAAGAGATGAAAAGATTTCCTAAATTTCCCATCCAACAATAAATTCTGACATGCAAATATTTTTTACAAGAAGCTATATTACAAAAGCAACACGCAGCAGGACCCAGTCACTGTCCCAAATGTTACTACTAACTCAATAATCATAATCTGCAAGTTTGGTATCCCAATCACTTCGATGCATCCTGGTAAAAGAGAATTATTCGAACTTAAATGCACAAAAAACAAATATCATTAGCTGCATTTTTTAAAGTTCAGTCTCTTACACTGAGAACTTATTCCAAGGAAAAGATGATGATTGCAAATGCAGTACAACATAAGACTTACTCAGGAAATTACTAGAGTGCAGTACATAAAACTCAGGTAAATAATCAAATATGGCAAACATTATTGTAAGTAGCTCCAATAATAAAGCAACATATCTGATAAGATAAAAAAATAAAAAATTAAACCATAATCAAATAATAGAGGAATTATATCTTTGACAAGTGAATACAAGATAACATCAAGAAATACCCGAATGTATTCGATGAAACGTTGGCAATGCAGTAAGAAACAGATCGCTGACATGTCATCCTGCACATATTAAATTGGCTGTTGTTTAATTGCAGTGCCTTGGCAAGGATCATAAGCAGTCTAAATAATGAATCTTAAAACATAAGCTGGCCTCATTCACCCAGAACAATAGAGGCAAGCCCATAAATTTGTAAAAGATTTCATTATGCCTGGCTGGGAATGTAGATGTTGTTTGCTCATTGGCTTCAAAAGCAGCACAAGACAAGCATCAAGGTCAGGCCATAACCAAAACAAACAAACTATGTAAATGCCTAAAATTAAATAGATATATAGATGTTTGATACGCTCATCACCAAATACAGCAAACATTATCCAAAAGAATTTGGCAGGGAAGAGCCAGAAAACCCAGCTACAAGTGAATGCCCTACAAGGTTACCTCAACTATAAGCCCAATTATAAATAAAAGTTCCTCTCTAGTTCTCTTTTCTATCAAAGCTTTACATTTTCCCATCTCTGCATTTGTATAAAAGAAAGTCCTGGTCAACTAGTAAGGATCAAATTCTGTTCTAGGACAATCGTTGCTTTGGTGAAATTCCTCACATTGGTCCTCCAAGGCTCAAACTTTGATGGGACAAATAAGCAAGAAAGGAGGAAACAACAAACAAGAAAATATGAATTAGCATATATTGCTTATCAGCTCTTTGTAATGGATTGCCAATGGCCATAGATTGCTCAGAGGTTAATTCTATTAGTTGAAAATTTCAGGCTTGAGACATCAAAAAGCAAATTCATTATGTTGCCTGTACTCCTAAGCTTTAAAACCAACCTTGTATGGAGGAATGCTTACAGGTCAATTTTTAAGGTGTTCAAACATAATATCATTGCAAATTGTCTTTTCTGTCACTAGTTGATATTACTTTTTATCGTAAAATGTGTGTTAGGTACCAGGGAGACGATTATTACTCACTACAATATTTAATATAAATTCAGGTACAGCAGAGAAGATTGTCTACTTGCAAAATAATTTATGGAATTTCCCAATTTTTGCAAGTTCATAATGATATACATATCTTTCATGTAGATTTTGTGCTACAGCATGGGATAATCATTGTTCAAAAATAAAGCCATTCTATGCACTTAGCATGGACCAAGCCAGAGTGAGTAACTTCTCCCATAGATTGCATCAGATTGTACAACTACAACATCTACCATGAAAAATGAATTTACTAATTATTGACATAGTACTCAAATAGTTATCTATCTTTTTATTTTGTTAAACAACCAAAACTTGCTCAAATTTGTATATAGAATAGGTGACCTTACTTGCCTTAAATGAGAAATCCTCATCAACTAAATTAAGGGAAAATATCATTAAAGAAATACTCAATTTCACCTCTAAGATTCCCTTGATTATTTTACATTACTCTTAAAGGAGAAAGCAAGCGTATACTAATGAAGCAAGATAAGAACATTGATGTAGGAATTTTAATATGATGAACTCAACAGTACTCCTTGAGTATCCAATTCTTTCTATCACAAGTAAGAAAAACATCTTTGCACTGGCATATCAATTTTCTTTTTTTTCTTTTTCTTAAAATCATCTGCTCTCTACCAAAGGGACGAGTTACTTCAGCATACAATAAATAACCAATGGTTGCATAAGAGGGTTAGCATATCTTTGTCAATTAGTTGTTATAAGGTATGTAAAAGAATTATGATAATTCATTCAACTCAACATGTACAGCTCCAAATTCTATCAAACATTCAACTCTATTCATCTTTCCTTATTTGAATTTCTTGTACCTTAGGGGATCTACATACAGGAAAACAAACTATTATGAAACATCGAAGAACAAATTCCAATGTAAAAGTTCATTCAAATAAGTGGAATGTCTAATAGACCTACCTGCAACACCTGAGGATACCATTCTTTAAGCTTCTGAAATGCTGAGTCGATTTCCCCATTCTTGATGAACTTCACATTTAGAATAAATAAATAAATAAATAAATTTGAAACAAACAATGTCAGTTGCCAACAAACAAAAATATTAATTTCAACTACCAGGAAAAAAATCCTAGTGCTGGAAATAAATAAACAAGCATTAGCAAACTGATACAAACTTCAGTGGTTAATGGCAGCATTACCACGCTGCATTGGGACTAATAATTGAATGTATTTTGACATAAAAGGCTATCTAGTTATACCATGAAACAAATATTAAAAAAGAAAATGAATGCATGTAGCTGCTTTGTTAAACAAAGCAAGTAGCTAGCAACAATTTCCCCATGTTATGTAGTTAATTCATAATTATCCGAATCCAATCTAGAAAGGAGGCTTTCTAATAAACAATACACAAAATGTACAAGTAAATTTGGTGGTGTGAAACCTGAATGTAAAGCGAACTATCACCTCAAGCTATGAGACAGTAAATCTATCCTTAAAGAGATAGACGACAATATCCAAATAAGAAAATTTTAAAAAAAGGTAATTATTGAACACTAATTCTAAATTTGGCTATTATTCAAATAAAATTTTAGATAACTTAATCAAAGATATGTATATATATACACACATATACATATATATACTTATATACATATGGCTGTGTGTCTTTTCTGAAGCTAATTACCTTTCAAACTGTTTAACAGATAAAATTGTGGCTCTCTGAGGAACATAATGAAACACATCAAAGGACATCATACAATAACTAGAATAATGCTATCTAATGAATCCGGATTTTGTCACTGCCTTCTCACAGATATAGAAAAAAGCACAATTGAAAATGTCAAGCTCAAGATGCTTCAACCAGAGAAACACCTCTACAAATAGAAAAACCATAAACTTAAATATTTTGTAAATATTTCATTATTAGTTAGAATGCTCTTCCATACCTGACGTAAAATTTTTCTATGCTTAAGTGCGTACATATCCCCTTGTTCATTGAAGACATTATCCTGTGCCATAAGTATGGGAGGGCATGTATTTTCACTTGCCATGTCAAAAGAATCTAACGTATCTTGATAACCATAATGAAGCAAATAGGAGCGCACAATCCTGAGAGAAGATGAAAATTACCACAAATTAGCAAAAAGGATAGGAAGTAGCAACACAATGAAAAATAAAAGAAAAGAAAAAATTTTTAGATTGACCCTGACTACAATGATTTGGGAAACCTCTGATATAGAAGACAGATAATATTACTTTTCAAGGGAAAACAATAACTTTTTTAATGACCAACTAGTTAGCATTTAAATGTGCATCAGTTGAAACCATGAAATCAAGTATATTAATTAAATTTATGTAAGCTTTCTTATTACATTGGAATGCCCACTAGCGAATAGAAAACAATTCAGAACCAGTATCTAATATATAGAATAACTCCTTAGAGAAGTTTACACTAATCAGTATTTTTTTTAGGTAATTCTTATTGGTACTTGTGTTTTCTTTAGAGGACGTTCATTTGCTCGAAAGTGGTGGGAAAGTCACTGAAGTGATTCCCCTCACTGAAGTGAAGTGACTTCTCCTCACTTCAAATGTTCATTTGCCCTGAAGCAAAGGAAGTGACACTTTCCTCACTTTGATTTTGAATTAAACCCATTTCAGGATTTTTTTTCACTAAATAGGAGAAGCTAAACTTTCATGCTTCCTCCACTTTAGTACCTTTTGATTTCTTCCAAAATGAACATCAAAATTATTGTAAGACTTTAGGGGCTTCAGATCACTTCAGAGCAAAGAATACTCCTCTAGTGAAAGTTTGCTGAAGAATTTGGGATTAATTTGGGGTCCCCATGAAGTACTTGAAACTTTTAACATGAAGGTAATAAATTTGAGAATAAGGGTTTTGATGACATCAAATATGAACTATTAAAACAGGACTCAGCTTCAGTTCATTTCTAATAGCATATACTATGCCTCAACCATGTTCTATAATGTATAACCATGTTCTAATAGCAATGTGATCGTGCACTTCAATTGAAAATCCTCAAAAGCCTACATGAAAAAAATGATTCATTTTGTGCTATGGGCAGAAACCAAGTTTTCAATTGGTATAAAATAACTATCACAATAGTGTGAACTTTCTTTTTCATTCTTGTTGAAGTTGATTTACAAGAAACAAACATTACAAAACAGACATAACTGTTACAGTTCCAGGTAATGAAACTTGCTATTGGTCAGTGGTGGTTGGGATCAGGAAAAGATTAGGTGAACATGGGTGTTTGGGAAGGTTTATTTTGCGACCTATGGTTGTTAAACAAACTCTTGGAAAAGCCTTTAATATCTCCTGAGTTTTGACTCCAAAACTAGGTTGAATTCTGAACTATCCCCTTTAATAATCTTGGCTCCTTTTAAATACAATCCAGTGGACCATCCACCTTGACAATAAGGAAATACAAAAATGGAAGACGGAAAACGGAGGCTAACCTCCATGCAATGTGAGAAGGAAAATAACCACCAACATGAAAACACGAAATGAACTAAGAGATAGGAGCTATAAGGGTCAGTGCAATTACACTTGGTCAGTAGGAGAACAACTTAACATATACCAAGACACGAGGGTGCACAGCCGTGTGGATTGGGTAGCGCGTGGGGGAGCGCAAGACATGTATTGTGTCGTGACCAAGAGCGAGCGAAATATCCCCCACGATGATGTGCTGAGACCGTGAACCACACGTGCACTGGACCGTGGGAATGCGCATGGCCGATTAGCGCGTGGGGCAAGCGCGCCCATACCAAGAGTCAAGTGTTATGGACTTAGATTATTTTAGAGAATAAATCTCTAACAAGTCTAGGCGGAGCTGGACACTTGATCATACCGAGAGACCCAAATACTGATTCCGGATTTACCGGGGGTTTACGCAGGCGTATGCAAGTAAGCAAGCGAGCGAGAGTGTGGCCGAGCCAAGGACGAGGATGGCACGCGGTATTACCGTGCATGATCGGTACTGCTGCACCCTGTGACCAAAGGTGGCTGACTAAAGATACAGCAACGTCAGAGGACACTACAAGCTAAGCGGAAGTCCGGGACTTCTCGCCGGACCTGTATTGGGCAACGGGCTCAATTAACCTTGGAGATTTTGGGGTAGCTCTTGTAATAGGTCTTTTACGTCTTTGGAAAGGGATAAGACCTCTTAGTGAGGATCTTTGGTCATGATTGTAAACTTTTCTTAATCTAAGAGAGTTTATGTTTTTCTCTCTTTAAAACTGATTTCTTGTGTCGTCTTCTCGTACCGTCAATGTTTTCCGGTTTTACTCGCTTCTTTTATGTGTTGTGCTTGTGTGTTGATTCACTATTGCTCTAACAAGGAAGGCTGATATGTCACTTGGTGCGTGTCAGGTGCCGCACCGCCGAAGGTGATCGGTTGAGGCCGTGACAGGAGCCATGATAGGAAACATTTCTCAAGCTTGTTGATGTGGCCCAAATTTCCCATGTGTGAATGTCTAGCAAACCAAGAGATTTCCTGCTCACTAGCATAACACTCTAGGATATGGTGTTTCTAAAAGAATTACTAGAACTAAGCTATTTCTATGCCTCGACTATTATCATCCAATATATAAGGTATGGTGCATCTTCGTTTCCACATATTATCCACTTTTGGTTGGTAAAAAATGCAGTATCAACCATACATTCATACAAACATAAGAATTCTTTCTTATTCACCCATACAGTAGCATGAACAAGGATGGAACCTAAGATTGTGAGGATTAGTCAATACTCACAAAACAATGTCTTGATTTCAAAGACCAGTGAAGTCTGTCAAGAAACATCATTTAGCATATGATAATTGAATAGGAATCTTTGAGATCACCCATTGATTTTTCACTAACTCACTAGTTTCAGGGATAAAATGCTTGAACTGATAACAATTTATAAGCAAAAATGTCAAATTCTACTCCATGTCTTGTGGAGAAGGAATGCATACAATATTTTATGGAATGAGACCAAGCAGATGCTTAAGGAAACCACAAAAAATGGGCATGCTGAAGAAGAACTACACAAGTGACACATAAGTTGGAGCTTTCAGTGTGGACATTTGTATAGTTCTTCCTAACCCTTCCTGAAATCTAGCCTGGGTGAAATAAATGTGCCTAAAAGCACATCTAGATGGTGAGCAAAACTCAACACTAGATGGTTTTAGTCTGATCCAAAGTCATCAAGTCATTAAAAGCATGTCTTCCCAAAATAGAGCATGTTCTCTAGATTCTCATGACTAAATCTACCCTAAATTTGAAACATATGACATATCCAATACATAAATTTAGAATACTTTATTAAATCTAGCAACAAGAATCTAAAATTCAAGTCAACATCAACTGTACGTGCTTCCAGAAGATAAACATATGTAGGCCCATCAGATTCCAAAGAATTAAGAAGCATGAGTCAATGTAAACAAAAACAACAATAAAATACGAAGAAGATGCATAAATATAATACCAACATAAGTCATCTAAAGAATCAAAATGTCTAAAAGCATGTTTAATAGCCCATAATTAGGACAATAGACCAATGACATTCACACAGAACAGGATATAAATGTACAAATAGAGCATCAAAGACATATAATGCACTAAAAACATGCTCAGACTCATTACAACATCACACAAAGATTTTAAAATGACAATAAGATGTAAACACAAGCAAAACAACAGACTAACAAGGTACATACTTATGACCAACATTAGCTGGCAAAGGTAACTTCTCAATTATTTGCTGCTGTTTAAACCGCTCTTCTGCTATAAAAGACTGGTCACATATATACTCTGTATCAGCTAAAAGCCCCTCACAGCAATATTAAAATATCAACTATGAAATTTCATGCACATCTAGGAAGGCAATAACGAAATTTCATCCATGAATGAAAATATCTGAAATAAGTCATTTAGTTTGATAATTATGGGAAATATGTGATCAATTAATATACTTCATATGGTTATACAAAAAGTAACAATTTATACCAAAAACTCAAAAGCCAGATAATTCCCACTTAAGGCTTTAGAATCACTTATAATTGATGCTTTTCTGAAAAATATATCTAACCAGTTTCCGTTTTCATTTCCAATATAGAAAGATGACTAGTTTTCAGAAATCAAAGTGCATTTTCTAGTTCAACAAAAATATAGCATTCATACTCTTCTATGAATAAAAATCAGTTGTGCATGTTTGACCAGTAAACTTCTCAAAATATACTAGTAACACTATCGGTCTTGCCCAAAAAAGAATCAGAAATACCTCAACGTCAAAAAGAAATGGCTGGTTCCCAAAGTTCACAGCAACCCTATTGCATTTATATCAAAAGTCAGTAAAACTTTCACATCTCAAAAAAGAGACAGACTTTGCAACCAACTGAACAGTGAATAATATATGAAAGCACATGGTTTTTTAACATCAAGTTCTGAAATCACTCTAGTAAGAACAATTCTTTTGAAGCATTTAGCACGTAATATATTCATCATGTACTGACCATGTATCTTTCACAAAATACTATGTTTAACATGCAATATAGTTGTTCACTGCACAAAAATAAATGAGGGCACTGAATTATTTTAAACACACAAATTGTGTCCCACCATAGAAATGGAAAGAGGAAAATGCCAATATATCCAGATGAATGCCACCAAATTGATAGACTTAGAAACGGATTTAAAGAGGAGGTAAGGCATACTCCTCATTCTGACTATGAACAGCAACCGTTGGGTATAGGGCACCTTTTATCTCCTTGGGGATAGTCCCAACAAGTTCTCCATTTTTACTGCATAACAATAAGTGCAAAATTAGAAAAAATACATTAGGGATAAAGCAGAAATATATAAAAGAAGCCACCTTCACAGCATATCATACATCAAAGTAAAATCTAGCTGATATTAGAAATTTCAAGCTTAGATAATGACACCAAAACCCGGGTATGTTGTCAGTTTATTATTTCATTCTAGTGGTAAGCACTGACAAGCTAGATAGCATGAATCATGACATAAAGTGATACCAATTTGAAAGTGGCGAAAAGAAAAGTGCTTTAAACTTTTCTCCATCAAGCCTGTCACTATTCTTCAATTCATTTGATTGCCTAAACAAGTCATAATTTACAAATACATTCAAATTTAAAGGACCAAAGCAGCTTACGTGAAAAAGAAGACTTGCGATATAAAATTGATTCCAGAGCCTACTGTATCCCCAGTAGTAAATGTTGGACCAAATGGTTCTCCTTTCCCTTGTCCACGATAAAGATGTCCATCATCCCCGTGGTAACCACAGCTATTAGCCTCCCAACTGAAATAAAACACGCATTGGTGTTCCAAGAAATAATTTTTGAATTAAAGCAAGTAATAAACAGTGTTTACTATCATGTCAATTACAAAATTCAAAAAAACATGGAAGGGAATAAATCATCTGAAGCCCTTCAACAACAAGGAACTACTTTCAAGCGAAAATATAAAGAGATTAATCCCTGCTTTCTAGCATTGTCTTCCCTTTGTTAAAAGGAAAAGCGATCGAAGACAAAACAGATGAAAATGAAGGATGAATTCTACTTGATGCTAAGAAGAAAAATTCTTATCTTGATCCCCATCAAAATAATTGACAATTAAGAAGATTAAGAAAAGGTCTATAAAATATATATATATAAACCTCTCTTGATTTTTCAGTATGACAGAATTGATCAATTAAGCAAAGGAAATGATTTTTATCAATTAGTGCAGGGCAAGAACGTCATAAAACAATGGATTTCCACCGCAAGAAAATGCACAAATAAATTTTCTGCTGATGATCATATAATACTTATAACCCAGCAAATGATCATTGAATTAACAAAAAAACAAACGATTGATCAGCTCTCACCCAGGTTGGCGGCGCATCTTGTACTGCTGATGCGTGAAACCGATGGAAGTCTGGCCCTTGACGCCCGCGTTCTTGACCGTCATCTCAAAGTAGTACGCCGCCCGGCGAGTGGGAACAGGGCAGTCGGCCTGAATTATACCGACATCGTGCCCATGGTGCTGGTTACCGACGTACGACACCGTAAGCTTGTCCTGAGACACAACGTGGAAGAGCCCCGAGCTGTTGCAGGTGTTGAGATGGGACGGAGTTTGCTCCTTGTCGAGCCCCTCCAAGAACGCGTCCCACTCCGGCCCCGACCGCCAGCGAGCAGACAACTGGAAAATGTCCATCCGGCTGTCACTTCCGGCAAAATCCACCTCTGGCTGCGGTTCTTGGGTGGTGCCGTTCACCATTGGCGAGGGTTGGTGGGAACCCTAGCCAGGGATTTTGGAAGTGAAGAAAGAGATTTGGATCTGATGAGGGTTTTGGTTGGAGCAAGCTTCGGTTGAGAGCAAATGATGAAGCCAATGAGACGGCATTACCCTTGTGAGAGTGGTTAGTACGCGGTAAACGCTAAGGGTCATTATTGTCTTTTAGTGTTGTGTGCAACGCCTTATATAGTGCGCTATTATACTCTACTTATTAATTTGAAATAAAAAACAGAAGATAAATATTGAATCTTATCTCTTAAACAGAATTTAATTTTGATATTGAAAAAGAGGACACCCTTAATCAAACCTAATCAAAATTGAAAAGTGGGAAAATGGCTTATAAATCGCTGTGAGCTTATATTCCACCCAAACAGTCCCTCTTTTAAAAATTAATTATTTCAAAAAAATTTTATTAAACAAAATCTATTACTCTCATAAGTACCCTTGAGTTTGGAGGAAAAGAATTCTTATCAAATTCTGTCAACTTTTGAGTGTGGCTATATATACCTCTTTTATACCCCATCAGTTTTTTCACATTATGAGTTTTACATATAAATATATCTTTTTTTTTAAGTAAAAAAAAAATTCCCTCCATCGAGTTTTTGTTCTTCAAGTAACATCAAAATTCTTTTTCTACTTTGTCATCAAGCAACACATTTTGCCCCCACGTTCTTCTAATATTATTTCTTTTTAATTGTTTAATTCCTACTATTTTTTATTTTTTAATTGTTTAATTCCTACGCCACTCACTCATGTGAAGCGAAACTATTAATTCTTATTAAGTGACTCGTTTACCTGAGCATAAAAAAAAAAGCTCATAGAAGCTTTCATTTAAGGCAGTGTGATAGAGAGCATTACAGAGAAACCCCATGAATATGTTTTATTTTTCATAAGTTTCTTTTAATTTTATTGTTTACTATTTTGTTTTTCGTAAAGATACTATTGTTACAAGTTGTTAATAAAAACTTTTTTTACTATGGTGAGATATAAAAAAGATTGATCCTAAAGCTTACCAAGTTGACCTCTTAGAAGTCAATACTAGGTGAGCTATATGAATATGAAGCTCTCGTGCTTCCCAAGTGGGAGTTAAGTTTATCACAGCATATGTGCACTAAAAAGTTTATGTTATTTGATTCCACAGTGGACTTCTTGCATATGTACAATATATATATTACATGTTTAACAAGAATGTGTTCTAACTTAGGATGGATATAGGAGAATGAACTATGGTGTTTCCCTTGGATTTTTCATTATCCTCGAAAATATTGATTCCATGTATTCTTATATTTTCTAGAAGTTGATATTGTTGAATATATGTTGCATACATTTGGAAGCATGTGCTATGTTTACTTGAGTCGGTTAACTAGCTCAACCAATGTCTTTCCTTTTCGATTAATTTGTATTATTGAGTGTTTATATCAAAGTTTCTACTTACATATTAACATTTTTTTCCTTATCATTAAAAGTCTCCAATTATGTATCAATGTTTTGTCTTATATCTTAAGTTTTTGCTTATTTTTCAATGTAAACACTTTTGTGATGTTTCTGTTTATTATTCAACATTGTTGTTTATCAAAATACCGTTACTAATTTAATCATTTGCTTAATATATTTTTCATAACTCGCAATTTGTGATTTGCTATTAGAAATCAATTATCATAGAGCATGTTTTTTAACCGAGACACATTATTATTCCAAAAATCACTTGCATGTGCTTTAACTATAGTTACTTCTAAGTTTCTTGAAATGGTATTAGTCAAAGACAGTGACTACTTTCAAAATACCGAACACTTCAAGGAACTACTTTTGTAACTTTGTTATGTATCAAATTAAATTCTGAATTTATTTTCTTAGAAAATAATAAAAAAAAGTGATTATTAGATGTAGTATAACATACTGTAGGTAGCAGGGTCCATCTCTTAAGAGAGGGAAATTTGAAACATTGCGAATCAAGACAATGCATCCACATGGATATATGGTGGTAATATTAATATGATCTATGATCCGAAAGTCTCCTAAAAATAAGTTTGTGAATATGTGATTGAAAAATTTAAGGACTATCCCCTATGTAGAACCTTCAGCACACAATGATACATATTATGTGAGAATGGTATCCACCTACTACATAAGTAAGCTTGGATGAGAAAAGAGGTTGCTCAGGGAATTCTTTGTGGAAGTGATGTAGCAAACTATTATCTATTGATATAATACATTGGCAAAGTTGTCACGCCCCAAACCTAGATGGGCACGTGGCAATCGCCACGACAACAAGAAGTGGGTCCCACAACAGCCCCATTTTCATGTTGCCGTAAGGCTTAACACAAACCTGCTACACAGTTACAAGCTAGAAGACAAGCTCAACAATAAAAAAAAATCACAATAGGGTTCCCTTACACTAGGCACCCTAAACACAGAAAGCACAATAACAGTACAAGTCAGGGTTTACACAAAACCCAGCAAAAACAAATACAAGAACAACACATAAAGATCAAGTCTAGTGGATCCATAGAATCACATGCACACTACAAACTAACCTAGACAAGGGAAAAAGGACACCACCCTACTGCCTGCTCAGCACAACCAAGTCCAACGTCGCAATCTGAGAAAGAAGAAGAAAGGAGAGTGGTGAGTAACAGATGTTACCCAGTGAGTGGTAACAACATAGATATAACAGAGTAATAAAGCATTTCAAGTAGTAAATTTTCATAATAATAATAATGTATAACAGTAATACTAAGTATTCAACATATAAATAGATGACACCAAGAACACAGTTTAAAATGGAGGCTGGCCTAAAACAATTCCCAAGCCAATCGTGGCCGCGACTTGCTATGGGACCACCAAGGAGTTTTAAAACTTTTTAAAACTAAAAAGGTCGCCTTCCCTTGGTGTTGGCCATTGAGATCCCCGTGTGGTGACCCCGGGTCTCTCAAATAAAACATAAAGCAAACCCTGTCAATGGCCCTACGCTCCTCTTGACCAGGGTACCAGGGTTAACCACGCCACCTCTTAATAGACTGGCCCGTGGAAACCCCACACTGCAGTGTCAGACTAAGGTCCGTAGTCACCATCAAACCAAATACCACAATATAATTCTTGCCAAATTCCAACTCAAGGAATTCACCTTACAATGTTTAAATACGGACAAGTATATCAATCATATTCCATTTGCATAAGAATATATATACATGTAAGCATGTTTCTTTCAAAGTAAGCGCGTATATCATCAAATTTGTGCTATTAAAACACATAAGAAAATACTATAATACTCTTATTAAATCTATGCAAGTATAACTTAACCACTCACAATACTAGCCGTCTCGTCTCGAGACGCTCACTGATCGGCAATTTCTTTCCCCTTGGAGGATGTCTCGCCACCTAACAAACAAGTAGAGAATCCAAGAACCAATGAACAAAAGAATGAAACTAAAATGCATGCCAATGCAATGTTACATGTCGAACATGTAACTCTTAGGGTTTTTAGGGCAAAACGGCGTCATTTTGGACCCAACGACATCAGAATGAAATAAACCTAACTCCAAAGAGTTCCAGGTAAGGGCTTCGATTTGGGTGAAAGAAATATCAGAAAAGGCTCAAAATTTCTGGTGCTACAGTAACTTCGGGATTGCTACAGTAATTTCAGTCTTTGCTACAGTAACCCCCCTTATACAAGTGTTTTCTACCGAAAATACAACCTCTAACAACAAATTTTCTTCACAAACAACCTCAAGAATGAATAACAAGAACAATGGCTCCATTTTGAGCCTAAAAATAACCAAATCAAAGAGTATTCTAAGTTTTTTTTGAAAATTTTAAAAACAATGAAATACGAGAAAAAATACGAAATGAAAATTCTAGATCCAAGCCTTACCGAAATCAGAAGTGAAGGAGGAAGGGTTTTGGTATTTTGATTCACCGGAAAAGCTCGCCGGAAAGAAAGGAAAAAAAAAGGGTTGTTCGGTCGATGAAGTGAAAAGAAGGAGAAAGAAGGAAAGAAGAAGAAGGAGGAGAGGCCATCAGGTTTCTCTCTTTCTTTTTCTTTTTTTTTTTAAATAAGAAATGACCTAATTGTCCTTCTAATAGAAAAACAATAATAGAAATGGATCCAAATGACGGAATTGCCCCCGGTTTTCACATGAAAGCTACTATGCAAACATGCAAAAATGCCACTATGGCTAAATGACCAAATTACCCATAATACGGACACAAAAAATCTAAAGAGGTCTGAGGTCTAAATCAGGACAGGGTACAACAAAAGTAGTTGAGAAGAACCTCGGTATCACCATCATTATTAATAAAGATGGTGATCGATTTTGGTGTATTTTTTATTTTCTTACTTGTATTATTAAATTCAAGAAGGATTGTAGGTCATCATTGTTTCTTAAGTGGTGTTTGTTTTGATGTATTTGGAGTTACATAAAACTCCAAATACATCATTTTTTAAAATCAATTGTTTGTTTTGAGATATATAGTTTTCCTTTGACCAATCAAATACTTTTGATTGAGAGATTTGGTTTTATGGTCGATTTGGCAGTAAAACCAAATTCTGGGATTTGACAAACCCTGGAATTTTGGGATTTTACTAAAAAAAATCTTAATACTAAATGATAATAAAATTAATAGTCCAATTTCTCTATTAAAAAAAGTTATTATAATAAGCTAGTAATAAGAAATTAATAAAATTAATAACTTACTATATTTCTAATAAAATTTTATTGGAATAAATTAATAAATATAATAATAGATTAATAATAATAAAGTAAATAAATAACTATATTTCTAAAAGTATTTATTATAATAAGTTAATAAATATAATAATAAGTTAGTCATAATAATAATAAAATTGATACATAATAAATATTTACTAATTAGAATAATATAACTTAATGATATATGAAATAATATCGGTTTAAGCTTACTACGAGTAATCACACCTCTAAAATACATCAAACCAAACATATGGTTTTTAATTTCAGATTTACAAATTCTTTCGAACAAACATAAAATCTTATAATATAGTAGTTCTAGTTACATCCAACCAAACACTAGATTTGACTGCACTGTATTTTCAAATCTACTGTATTTAAAATTACATTCAACCAAACGCCACCTTAACGAAACTTGTTTGGAAAATATGGGTGCACCTTGTTAGCGAGAAAATATAACAATGAAGGATTCTTCTATGTGGCTTTTGCTATTATTGACAATAAAGAATGACAGTTGGATTTGGTTCCTTGTTAATGTTAGAGAGGTATTGTAGGAGAATAATGATTATGACAAGATTATTATCTTCATTTATAATAGTTCATAACTTTTTGTGGATGCCATTGCAAAGATAATTTTTCTTCCCTATATGCATATTGCTTGTGATATTTGGAGACAAACTTTTTAAAGAGAAATGTTAGTTTCAGCACAGTATAAGAAACAAAATTGTGTGGTGCCTTAATTCCGTGACCCATTAAATATTGTATCTAATGTAGCCCATTACTATAATAATTACTATAGCTTCAAGAATACACTTAAAATTTGGAAAGCTTTTGAAGTTGAGATTGCAAAACTAAAACTTTAGGAGTTAGAGAAAAGGAGTAGAGAAGTTGGGAGAGTGAAAAAGTCGAGGAGAGGCTTTGTGAAGAAAAAAGGAGAGGAAATAACAAAGAAGAAGTAGAAGATGAAGATTTAAATGTTTGTGAGAGGGAAATAACACCTTTTACTTCATTAAAGAATGACATTTAATTTAGGCGACAAACAAAGGATAAAACCACTTTGGTTGTATATTTTAGAAAAAATTAAAATTAAAAAATAGTAGTCTAAAAAAATTCAATGTTATGAATTTTATATGTATTTTTCTAGATAGTCCATGAATTATTAGTTTATATTTTCGTTGGGGCCCTAAAGAGTTAAAAAATTTTATTATCTTAATGTATTTAGCAAAATTACTAGTTTAGCACATTGACCCAAATCGGAATAGAAAAAATATTATTTAATAGAGATGATTAATTTACGGAATATTCATTTATTGAGGTTTATGGTATGTGATGATTGGATTTATATTCATCTAATTGAGTATAATAGTTAAATTACTTTGTAATTGTGAAGTTTTGAAGATTTCATGGCATGCTTGCAATTGAGATTTTAAGGGTGGAAGAGCATGAGTATGGGGTGTATGCTCATATTTATATTTAAAGGATTAATACAAATTTATGTGTTTAATTAAAAAAGTAAAGAATGAAATATTGATTGGTAGTAAGGTATTGGTGCTAGTGGGTACATGTAGGTGTAAGCTTAGTTATATGTATGCATATAGTTGATGACATATTGATATTCATGAAGATAGTGAAGAGGTTGATGAGAGTAGTGATGGAGATAATGAATTTTAACTTGATGTGGAGGTGAAGATGATGACCTTGGATAACTTATGCTTGTGAGATGAAAAGTTGTAATAATATTAGCAAAATCTTATATATTATAAGTAAAAAGAATGATTTTAAAATATTAATGTAGCTTTCCATATATCCTCTCAAACTTGCTTTTTTTAATTCCTTTTAATTCCTCTTTAGAACTTTATTGGCATTTATGAGAAGCTTCTCAGGAATTTAATGTAAAGCCACCATTATCATCACATCATATATAGTATATGAAAATTACAATAGTACTTGAATTGTTTTTTAGCTAGAATTGTTTAAATGGAATTTGTGATGTATATGTATTGACATAGATTAAATTTTTCAAAATCCCATAGAGTTTTAGATTAAGCCTTATTCTTGAAGAAATGATAAGATTAAACATTTGTGAGGATAGTACTTTAGTATTTGTTTGGTTACTATTTTATTTTTGAGAAACTTCTCATGTTCAAAAACTAGAATTGTTATTGGGATATGGATATTGCTAATGAAATTTGAGCTTTATGATGGGGTGTAAGGATATACTCGTAATTAAAATGGAATGTATATATATTTCTTACATATGTATGGATGTATGTAAATGACAAGCATGGAGTTAATATTCAAGGTATATGCATGAACGAATTAGATTATGATTAAGATGTGATTGAAGTATTGATTATAGATATTTGTAGTTTATACAAGTGTTAGTGGAGGTTAATTTGATGATGTTAAATGCTGAAGCATTTGTAGGATAGTTTAAAGGCAAACTAGATGCATGGTCGATGATAGGAATAATTTGTATGTTAACACTCCGGGCTACTTGAAGATATAAGTTCTCTTGCATATTTATGGTAATTAGAGATGTTGGTGTTTGTATTATTAATATGTTGAGAATCATGAGTAGATAGCTCTCCAGGCATAATCCCATTAAAGGAACCATTATTTTATAATGGCTTTACACCCTGCTTTATAATAGATTCGATACTTATTTTATAATGATTTTATTGCCTGTTTTAATATATTTTATAACTAGTTCTCATTATGGCTTCATATCTGGGCTACAATAAAATCATGTTGTATGAAATCTTTATAACTTGTTTTATAACTTGGCATGTAAGTAATATCCATGTAACCTGTGAATAACTAACAATGATGGTACATGGTTTAAAGAAAATTATATGAAATTGTGAATTTGGTTTGTACTTGTATCTATACTAACAATTATATGTTGTATTTTTGATGGTTTGATATAATGTTTACATTGGTGACAACGGGCTATAATCTTGGCTAATACAATAGTAGGCTCCACAAACCAACCTAAGAATCAAAGTGGTGGATAGGGATTATAATTTCCTCATAGTTGCCATTTTCTATTAATAAAAAATTATTAAATGCCAAGAAATTAAAAATATAAGAGAGAATGCAGGTACTAGAATTAGATTTGCTTCTAAGTACTTAAATAATATATGTAGAGAGGCTGAAATAGTAAGAAGAGCAAAGAAATAAAAAACTTTGAATATATGCCCCCAAATCATGAAAGATCAATTCATGGACATTCACATATAAAAACTATAGGAAAAATCTTATAAATAGAAAATAACTAGAAAAAACATTTGAAAAAATAAATAAGAAAAATTATAATAAAATGGAATGGTTAATAAAATTACGCAAGTATACTTTTGAAGTTGAATATATTAAAGGCTACAAAAATCATTTTGCTAATGCACCAACTAGAAAATTTGACACAAGATAAATATTAAGACTCAACTACAGAATATGTCGCTTCAAATAGAAATTATTAACAAAGAAATTCAAGTACTCTGAGAGCAAATAATTCGAGAAAAGAATAACAATACCAAATAGGAAATGCAAAATGGTAGTCTCCACAACAATATGAATATATTAGGGTAAATTGATTGTACACCCCTCAAAAGCCACAATCATAATTGCATGTATACCCAGAAAAATAAGATGAATTACTGATATTCCCCTACTGTGAAGTTTTGGTGACTGAAATTAACTATACAATCTTAACTATGGTTGAAACATGGGTTGGGGTTTTGTAAAATGTCAAAAATGCCCATTCATACACTCATCCTCATACTCTAACCATCTAACCCTAATCTCTTATTCATTCAAATCTAAACTCTCAAGAGACACCCAAGTGGCATATCCTCGTTGTCGCTTGCCGCGGGTAGCCGCCTCTCTCATCCTCGTCATTGCTTTCCGTAGGCCGCTTCATAGTCGCTTACCGTGGGTAGCCATCTCTTGCGTCCTCGCCGTACCTTCACATTCGCTTGCTGTGGGTGGCCGCCTCTCGAATCCTCGCTACATCATAATTACGATTCGTTGTTAAACCCAAGCGGACCCGAGGCCGTGGTTTGTTCTCTCTCTGAGACCCTTCTATTTTCCATTTATTTCTTGTTGTTTGTGGAGATATTGATGTACTAAACATCATTTTCCAAACATGTTCATGTATTTGTAAGTATTTCTAAGCATGGGGATATGTTGATATATGTGTTGTTGATCTTATACAATGTTTCATATGGTGATATTATAGGTGTATGTGTTATGCAAATTATGATAATTAAAGGTGCATTTGTAAATGTGTTACAAGTGATATGTGAATATTGTGAATGTGCATGTGTTATTCAAAGGTGCATTCATAATCCAAGTTTTTGTGATGCTTAAAATTTGTTTAGGTTATTTGGTTGGTTTGATAAATAAGTTCAATAAAACTAAAATAAAATTTTGGGGTATATTTGAAAGGGCACATACTAGTTTTGAGGAAATATTTGTAAATTAAAAGTATTTTTTAATTATTTTAACTTTTATATTTTTCAAAGAAGGTGTTTGTAAATTTACAATGAAAAAGTTTTCAGGGGTATATACAAAGGATATAACGGTCATTTTGCATGTTTGCTATTAGTTAATTACCAAAATTTTAACCTCAGGGGTATATATGCAATTATATTTTATTTAAAGGTAAATAAGAAATTTTAAAAATATTTAGAGGTACACTTCAAAAGCCTCAATATATTATTATGATGTAAATATTACAAATGGATGCAAAAACTTAATGTCTCAATCAATATAGAAGGATAGAGAATAATTGATGAGTTGTTACCATATCCCAAAATAACTATAAGAATTGGTCTATCTATAAGAATACCAATCAAAGAATTATTTGATTTTGGTCTAATTAGTAATATTTATCCCAATGAAAAATATCATGTCTTTCAATATCTTCTCTTTAAAATTAAAAGAGCTATTTCAAGGAAACAAATCTCCAACGTAAATACGTTATTATATTCATTTCGTTAGTAGTATGTCAGACTTTCATCTCTTGCATCATGCCAAACATTTGGTAACAAATGGTTAAAGCGAAAAAGTATTCAAAGTAGGAATATTAACTAGTGTATAAAAGTGTGACAATTATACTATAAAAAATTTAAGACTATAAGGATGTTTTCGCAATTAATTAAAAATCGCGAAAACTTATTAATGAATGCATTGGAGATTTACTAGAACAAGAGGCACTCATGGAGTAGTTTTTAAAAATAAAAAGATTCCTCTAGGCTAATAAGATACTACAAATTTTGAGATATAAGCCAAAAATATTCAAAGAGGCGAAATCAATGCATTAACAACTACTAAAAGTTGGTATCAGAGCAATTTTTGGAGAATTTTTACCAAACTCCGTATTGGTTAAGCGTTATTTCATAAATATAATACTAGGTGTCTTTATCATCTTATTTTCTATGGGTTTTAGTTTTTGTGTAATCTATTTATAGATTATTGTATATATATGGTAATTTTTCAATTGTATCTTCAATTTTAATTTAATCATTCAATATATATAATTTTTTTAATATTTCTACTAATAATTTTATTTCTTTTGTTCTTTTATTTTCTTGTATTGATTTCAATATAGCTTTTGCTTCAAAAACATTTAAAACTAATATTTTTCTTGTATTATATTTCCTATATATAGTTTTTGTTCGATTATTTTGTTTGATTTATTTTCATCTTGTATAATAAGTTGTTTTTTTGTTTACTGTGACTTGCAACCTATTATTAAATTTTTACTTTGATTTATATCTATTTTTCTAATAAGCGTTATATTTTGTATATTAATTGTCAAACTTTTGTAATAGTTTGAGTATCTATTAATTCTCTTATATATTTTTATTCTTTTAAATTTATTTAATAAATATGTCGCTATCTAATTTAATGGATTATTTGCACATACTGGTGCATCATTACTTACTGTAAATGGTATGAATTTTGCAAATGCCAACGAGTTAACTATATAGCTTTTATATGGTAACCCATTTTTATTAATATCCTAAATTATCAAACTAACTTTTAGAAGTGCCATAATTCTTTGAGTAACTTAGCAACCATTTAACAAATAGAACTTGCCTCTTTCTCTTGTTCCCAAACTGCTACAATGACAACTGAAGCCAATGATTTGTTAAGCTCGATATCTGAGCACCACGGCCTTAGTTCGTTCCCTATATTAAGGTGTACACTATATTCTATTTTAAGTTAGTTTAACAATAATTGAATATAAATAAAATTGAATAGTTAATAGAAAAGTACTAAGATAATAATAAGGAAACAATTTTTTTTAAAACCAATGAAATAATACAAGACATACTATAATAATCTTGAAAAACGCTAATACAAAAAGCTTTTTTGTATGCTACAATAGGAACCTAAGCTAATTTTGTAGTGGAGTCTTCATTTGGCATCTTTTTTTGTTGATGCTTCTTCTTCTTAAGAGTTATATTCTATTTATAGAGCCCTTAAGAAGGTGAGAGTCTTCTAGCATTGGCATCTTTTATGCATTATTGAAGTTGCTTTTTATATTCTTCATTATCTTTTCATCCTTTTCTATTTTTCTTATTTTCTACTTTATCTTCTTTATCTTCTTTATCTTTTTCTTGCATGCTCCATTCCTTCTTATCTTCGACCTCTTCTATGATGTCATCATCAAAGTAGTCTTTAAAAAAGCCTTTTAGTGGAATCTTTTTATTTCCAAAAAATGCTCCATATGTGCCTTATGCTGTTCGAATTTCTTCAAGGCCTTTGTTGATAAGTTTTTATAATTTTTGATGAATTGTAAAATATCCTTGTGCTATCATATTCTTGAAATAATTGTTGTTTTTTTCATATGGTTGATATTTCCGCTTAGAATCGTTTCTTACTATATCAATTATTATCAAGGGCTCGGCAAAGTACCAGGGATGAAACTTTGCAATACTATAACAAAATAGATTTAATAATGATATTTGTGTTGGGGATTTCCCTTAAAATAGCTTTTTTATTTCAAAGGGAAAATCTTGAAGGGGACGATATTGTTTATCAGGATAAATATTACCATTTAGACCAAAATAAAATAATTCATTGATTGGTATTCCTATAGGAAGATATTATTATCAATTATTCACCATCGTTCTATATTGATTGAGGCATGAAGCTTTTGCATCCATTAGTGATATTCATATTGCTGTTGAGACTACTATTTTGTGTTTCTTTTTTGGTTTGTTATTCAAAGAGAAAATAATAATAAATATACTAATAAATTTTGGTAAAAACTCAAATAATCTTAATGATATTGAAATATTTTATACACATCAACTGGATACAATATAAACACATATTATGATGGTGACTCAAATTCAAGTATATATACTGATGCAAATTAGGAATATAAAAGATGCAAAATGAGAACATTAATTCAACCTTCACCTTCTAGACAAGGAATTACAAAAATGGAAGAAGAATTACAAGAAAAAGATTAGCAATCGAAAAGAATATTCAATATTAGGTATCACAATTTAAAAACAAAAAGAAAAAGAAAATAATAATAATAAAAGTAAAAATATTGAAACTAGAAAAAGAGAAACAACAATTATATGGAAAAAGAATAGATGGGACACAATGAAAGAGCAATAGATTGCATTATACTAAAAATAATAACATTACATTTCACAAGTTTTTTTTATTTTAGCTTTAAGGAAAATCCAAAGAATATTTTAATGAAAGAAAACAAAGAAAGTATAAATTCAGGAATTTAATGAAACTCTCTTAGTTCAATGTTTAAACTTGCAAAAGAAAACAAAAAATTATATGTGACAAAAGAATAAAAGTTTTTTTTTTTTTTTTTTTTGTCTTTTCTCCTCTTGCTTTCTCTTTTTCTTGCTTTCTTAATGGTTAAAAAGATTCTCCCTGTAATGGGCATTTATAGACACAGAAAGAGACTTGCACTTAGTTTTAACGCTAACTTGAATCTTCTTCGACCATTGTAAACAAGAAATCTTTAATGTTAAAACTTCGTAATATTACATTAGATCTAAATAATATGCTATTAAGCCCTTCCGATACATGAGCTACACATAATAGGATAATTTA
The DNA here is from genome assembly GCA_902712375.1 of Dioscorea dumetorum. Lineage (NCBI taxonomy): Eukaryota > Viridiplantae > Streptophyta > Magnoliopsida > Dioscoreales > Dioscoreaceae > Dioscorea > Dioscorea dumetorum. Next base: position 13,255,791 of record CACTHL010000494.1, read on the forward strand.
TTCTAACATTCTCCCACTTGGCTCATGTGATGATCTTACAGTTTAATAACAACTATAAGCGCACACCATACATTAAATCCATTTTATGTCCATAAAGTTTAATTGAATTGAAATTGATAGGATTACAGTGGTCACATATCATTAGTCGATATGATTCCTCCTATGTATCACTTAATCATTCCAAATTATTATTTTTCTTGAGGAATACTATAAACCTCAACTAAACCCATCTTGTTATTGCACTAATCAATGCATGTATTCAACTATCATATGACTAACAAGATTAATAAGCAAAAACATAATTGAAGTTGAATTCATAAAATCACAATCTCACGAACAGAGCAATTATAGACACGTACCATCATCAAGCTAACAAGGACTTATCCATAATGCTCATCTGTTCACACATGGCCATAAAATGTCTTAAAAGCTAATCCTTTAGTTAAAAGAATTGCTATCATAAGTTTTGTACTGATATGCTCAATATATACTCTCTGTTTCTGCACTTTTTCATTAATAGACAAGTACTTCAACTCCATATATTTTGCACCTTTAGAGTACTTATTTTTTTTTGAGAAAAAAACAACTATGGAATTATCACAACAAATTCTTAGTAGTTAAATATATTGTCGATAGTCCCAAGTTCTGAGATAAAGTTCTGTAACCATAATCCATGAACAAAGACCTCAAAGCATGACTCAAAATTAGTTTTGATGGTAGAGATAGCAATGATAGACTGCTTTTCACACTTCCAAGATATTGCTCCTCCAGCTAATTGGAAGAAGTAGCCAAATGTTGATTTCCTTATATCTACACATCCAACATAATTTGAATATGAATAGTAAATCACTTCAAGATCATCAGACATCCTATATATAAGCATATGTTACTTGGTATCTTGTAAATACCTAAGGACTTTCTTCACAACCTTCAAGTGATCAATTTCGGGATTACTTTGATATCAGTCTAACAGTCCAACAACAAAGGTGATATTTGGCTGAGTGCACGTCTGAGCATACATTTAACTCCCAAACAATGATGCATAGGGAATATATTCCATAATCGTTCATTCCAAATCATTCTTGGGGCATTATATTTAATTAAATTTATCTCCCTTTTGAATTGAAATTACCCTTGTAGATCATTTTCCATTCTAAATCTCTATAAGATCTTAGTAATACATATTTTCTGAGATAATCCTGATAATCTTTGTATTCTATTACGTAATATTTCTATTCTAATAATATAGAAGGTCTCACCCATATCTTTCATTTCAAAGTTCATAGAGAGAAAAACTTTCACATCATGTAAAAGACCATTATCATTAGTTGCAAGTAAATGTCGTCAATATATAGAACTAATATTATAAAATTGAGCCCACTGACCTTCATGTAGATACACCTATCAACCTTGTTCTCCCTGAAACCATAAAATGTAATAGTATCATTAAATTTAAGATACCATTATCGGAAGTTTGTTTCAATCCGTATATTGACTTCTTTAATTTGCATACTAAATTTTCCTTTCCATTTATTATAAACCCTTATGGCTCATAATATTCTAAATTAACATTAAGAAAGATGGGTTTACATCCATTTGGTGAAGCTCCAAATTATAATGAGCCACCAAAGCCTTGACAATTCTCAATTAGTCCTTTGATACGGGAGATAATGTCTTTTTTTAGTCAATACCATCTTTTTGAGTGCAACATTTAGCAACAAGTCTAGGCTTATACTTTTCATTGTTGCCATTTGAGTCTCGTTTGGTCTTAATGACCCGCTTATAACCAACTCATTTTGAATCTTCAGGCAACTCTAAAAGTTCTTAGACTCCACTATCATCCATTGCTTTTATCTTTTCTTTAATGGTATTAAATTATTTTTTAAAATTGTTACAAGATATGGCTTATCTAAGTGAGACTAGATCTTTATCAATTCTCAGCTAGTTTCTTCTTATAAACCTTCTTAATACTGAGTTATTTATTACTTACTCACTTGTGACTTGTTCATTAATCATATTTTCATTTAGTGGGTTTGGATCATTAATTTGTTGATTTGTTATCCACATTCACTCCTACTAATTTGGCCATTTTTTATGAACCGAGCATTTCTTGACTCAACTATTCTCATACAATGTCTTGGACAATAAAACATGTACCTTTTAGACTTTTTTTGAATAATTAATGAAAAAACCACTAACTGTTCTAACATCAAGCTTATTTTCGTGTGGATTATATATGTTTCGGCATCAAAGGCTTAATACTTTTGGCACTGGTCATGGTCATGAGATTTAAACTCAACCTATTAGACCATTTCCAAGCCTCATAAAAAGACTTGTTAGCTTTAGTAGTAGTATCCACAATAGTTGTAGGTTTCTCATTAGGTCTGAATATACCACATCTAAATTGGATTTATTCTCATTGAACTTGACAATGACATTGCCTAATGAAAACAGATCTTGTGAGGCTGCAAAATATATATACATGCTTATCCATTAATGCAAATATATATACATGCTTATCCATTAATGCTTTGAGTTAACAATGATAGATTAATTCTTTGAGTAAACAATGAATTTAGATTAATATATTAAAGACTTTGAATATGCATTTAAACTCATCTTTGGAGTGATACGTTAATACATATAATTTAATAGATAATCAAACATACTTCAAGTAATATGCATATATTTTTGGATATATGTCATATTTAACAAAACATGCTGATTAATGTATTTAATGTTTTTTTAGGGAAAATTACTGTTTACCCCTCATGATTTTCAAAAATTCCTACAAACCCACTCCAACTTTTGCACACCCTGGACAGCCCTTCCGTTATAGTTTAAATTCCTTTTTACCCTCTATCGGTCACTTCAAGTGGGTCCATGTTATGAAATTTCATTTTTGCCCTTGCAAATGATGGGAAAAATACCGCACAATCACATCATGTCTGACCATTATGCATACAATTGTGCATTTGTTTTTGCCTTCCGACTTGCTTTTTGTCAAACAAAGTTTAGAAGGCTCATTACACCTTCTTCTTCTTCTTCTTCTTCTTCTTCTCATTTGGTTTGTTCGATTTAAGTTCTGTCGGTTTCCCGATAAGGTGAGAATTTCTTCGTTGCTCTCACTTTGATCATTCTATGGGAAGAAGTAACAATTTATAAAAATACAGGGCTATTATAGAGAGTTTTTGTGCTATTGCTAGATACAACGGGGAGGGACAAGTGCTAATGTTCATGGCGCTGACTTCTTAGGAATCAGTGTTAACTGAGATATGTGAGCGATGGGATCTCGATATTTCCCTTGTCAATATGAAGTTTATCACACCCGATGGACATAAAACGGTTTGTCTAATAGAAAACGAGGTTGACTTCCAGCGCATGTGTCACTTGTTCTCCATCTTCAAATGCGCTGTAGTCGATCTTGTTGTCGAGACAGATGATGTGCCATCGTATCCTACTGAAAATGAGTTCTTCTCGTTGTAAGGTTCTTCTCTTTTATGTTTATCTAGTTGTAGATGTTAATTATTGTTTAATTATCCCAGTCTCTATTTAACTCAATCAAGTTTCCATTTAAAAACTGTCTTCCCCGTTTAAATTATTATGTTTCTGTTTAAATATTTGTTTTAACGTTTAAATTTTATAGTTATCGTTTATAAATTTTATGTTTCTGCTTAAAATCTTGATCGTTTTCGTTTAAACTAAAGTGTTGGCAGGAATTCGGATTCTAGGAGAGCTTTTGTTCCACCTTATGGCGATTTTGACGGTGTGGCATGACTTTCTTCCTCGTCAAATCAATCTGAAGTGTTGTCGTTGGATAGTGGACAACGTTTTCAAGGCGTTAACATTTCAGAGACTCACTTCGGAATTTTGCAATCAAACACAATTTTGACTTCAAATTCCTAAAGAACGAAAAACACCGGGTGACTGTGGAATGTGCTGGCGATAGTTGTCAATGGCGCCTTCATGCATCAAAGGAATATAATAAAAATACTTTCAAAATCAAGACAATGCACCTGTCACACACTTACGGTGGTGTAATTGGATCGGCGTCATATCCTAAAGTGTCCAAAAAATGGGTAAGCGCACGAGTGATTCAAAAGCTCAAAGACCAGCCCTTGTACAAGGCCATCAACATTCAAAAGGACATGTTGCGGGAACATGGTGTCCACATTACATACAAGTAGGCGTGGTTGGTAAAAGAACATGCCCGGGTGATTCTCAACGGCAGCGACATCTCCAGCTATGATTTGTTGCTTTGGTACGTGGATAAGGTAGTTGAGACAAACCCCGACAGCATTGCGATTGTGGAAAGAGACGGTGAGCGTTTTAAACGTGCATTTATTTCTTTCAGTGCATGTATTATGGGATTCAAGAAAGCATGCTGACCGCTGCTGTTTCTCGATGGTACCCACCTCCTTGGAAAGTATCGGGGTACTCTGTTGGGTGCCACAAGCAAAGATGGGAACAACGAAACCGATACCAATTGGACTTTGTTCATTTTCAAGTTAGGTGATGCTTTGGACGATGAAAGAGAGTATCAAGAGATAATCACATTCGTGTCCGCCAGGTTAAAGGGCCTTGTGAACGCTATTGCAAGTATCTTCTCTTCTTCCCCACATGCATACTGTCTTCGACACTTGGATGCCAATTTTATGAAAGCCAATGTCAGACTTGGGAAGGCATTGAGGGAGGAGTGTTGGTTCATATACTTTCGTATTGCGTGGGATTCCGCGGCTAAAGAATTTGATGATACCGTAAATAAACTGCAGGTCGCATCACCCGAAGCTTATCAGTGGTTGATTCATAAATCGGATATGTCACATTGGTCGAGTTATCTGTTTAGAGGTGAACGCTAAGGCGAGATGCATTCAAATGTCGCAGAGTCATTCAATGCGTGGATCAAAGAAGCTTGGCATTTACCGATGACAAAAATGGTCGACTCCATAAGGTATTCGAATTTTGATTTTATTTAACGCTTAAGAATTGGTCTTATCTTTTAAAACTTTCCCTTACTATTCAAATATCATTGTCTGTGTTTAACTATTTGGCTCTTTATTTGATTTATTATCCTACTGTTTAAACAAATATGTTTCTGTTTAAATATCAATGTCTTTGGTTAACCTTGTTTAAGGTTTGTGTTCTACGTTGTACAGGTTCAAGTTGATACGCATGTTATGCAATTTCCGTGAGCAAGCGAACAAATGGGAGACCTACTTATGCCCGGACATACATTCGAAGATAGAGATACTTGTTGAGGAATGCCAAAATCTTCATGTTGGTCGTTGTGTCGATGATCGTTATGAAGTGATTGACCAATGCAGCAACTCTGTAGATCTTGATAATAGAACTTGCTCGTGTCGCAGATGACAAGTTTATAGTATCCCATACGAACACGCTTGCGCTGCAATAATGCAGACAGACACCAATGTTCATCAATTTATTAGCGGCAACTTCACTATCGACAATTACAAACTGGCGTATAAGGAAGTTATATTTCCCATACCAAACAATGATAAGCCTACGGACGAAAATCGCGAATTGCGTTTGTGACCGCCTGTGACGAGAAGGCAACTTGGGTGTCCTAGACGAAAGAGGATCGAGTCACAAGTGTCTGAGGTCTGCGCGTTACATTGCAGCCTCTGCCACGCGTCCGGTCACAATCGTAGATCTTGCAATGAAATTGTCGCTGACTAGGTATTTTAAATAAACAAATTTTTAAATAGAAACAAACTTATTTGAGTGTCAACTTTTTATATTTAAACGGAGAAAATCTAATTTCCTTGTCATTCTTTGATATTTAAACATAGACACTGAATTTTAAACGGAAACTCTTATTCTTAAAAGGTAACACATATATTTAAATAGAGACATGGTTGGTTAAACAGAGAATACTTCATTTTAAAACGAAACACTAATATTTAAATATTAAAATAGAAATTTAAGCAAAGAAAGTCAAGTATACAAGTATACAGACATTAAACAAACACTAGTAAATTTACAATGAAAATTTTGCCATGTTCTTGAAAAACAATGAATTGAATTGAAATTAATAACGACAAAACTGTTTTACATTTGAAAACAAACAATATCAGGTCAATTCTATTTCCCCGCAGTCGAAGACCCCCCTTTCTTAGTGATGCCGGCTGCGCTCCTTTCCATAAGTATGCGGGCAACATCCTTTAATCTTAGATAAGGAAGGTCCGTTTCCGGTAGCCGTAGCTTTTCAGCATCGAGTAATTGCTCGATAAACCGCATGACGTAGACGGCGCAGTCGACACTTCCTCTTTTTTGTCGTGAGGTTTCATTGTCGTGAACTAGCAGGTACTTTGTGGTCACCATCTTGTCGAACTCGATATCGATACAAAAGTCGAATAGCCTCTGCTGTCGAGGTATACAATTTGATATTAGAATACCGATTATTTATCAAACTCTATTAATTAAACTCTATTTATCAAAGAACTTACCATTTCTAACGAGTCTTTATCATACTCATCACTTTGGCATGAAGAATAATGCATGTATTCTTGTTAGTTATTGTCAAAGACCACGACATGGAAGTGGCCATTCATGATTATCGGGAGGATGACAATGTCAATAGCATGCAGGTTGCGCGCGGCATCTCCGATCATAGCTAGAGTCGTGTCAGCCGCGTCTTCCTGCTTTCACATAAACAGTGCCAGTGGTCATGTAATGGAGGCACACTTCTTATAAGGATATGGTACTCTGGTCAGCAACTTTTGTATTATGTATACGAAAGCGTCCATCACATCGTCTGTCACCGTCTCCTTCCCGTCAAGCAACGTGAATAGTCTGGCCCGTGTGGTGCTGACAGAGTTATTCCTCCGTACGACATTCCTACGGTTAAACGGTAACAGATATAATTAAACAATAGCACATAATCTTAAGTGGAAACTATATATTTTTAAATAATAATGTAAATATTTAAATAGTAACTGACAAGGTTAAACGGTAAAGCATTATTTTAAATGATAATGCTAATATTTAAACGGAAAATACATGACTTAAATGGGAACATATATTTAAATAATAACATGAAAATTTCATACTTACATATCCATAGAGCAGTTGAGAAAGATCCTTATCAACTCCAGCTCGAATTTGTTGAGACGCGATTGTCCAAGGTATCTTTTATTCTTCGGAAGAAAGTCTTTCCGAACTTCTTCATATTGTTGGTTGGGAAGGATCATATCTTTCGTTGTTTTTTCGGTGACGTTCCCTTGCCCCTCGGCCGCCGGTTCTTCAGTGACTAGGATTTCGTTGACAACAGAGTAAACGATCTTCTCAATAGCGGCCACGGCAACAGCATCAATGGGAGACACACCCTTAGCTGGTTCTTGTTCTTGAGGGATTGTGTCCACCTTCGATGCGGCACTATCGGCCGACGATTCCACCGTGACGGGGATTTCGTTGACAATAGAGTCAACGATCTTCTCAACTGCGGCAATGGCAATAGCATCAATGATCTTCTCCACCGTGACGGGCATGTAATCAACGGCAACAGACTCAATAACAGCATCAACCGCTGATGGTGCTGCTATTGTTTCATCGTCAGCCGGTGGTGGACAGAGAGGCATTATTGTTTTCCTCTTTTTTGCAAGCCTCTTCAAACGTGGTCGTCTTCGAATGGCCATCCCAATGAAATCCTCGTCGTCGATTTCCGACGCCTCGCCCGTTCCGGGTACTTCATTTGTTTGGAGGGATGGCGCAGTCGATTGTGACCGTCCTTCCAATGTCTCAACCCGAGCGACAAGTCGAGGGAACTCGGTCATCAATATCTGGCACACCTGCAGAAGAGTTGCAGTGACATCGTCGCCTAGTGCAGTCGGGGGGGCTGTCGTTGTCGTGGTCGCGGGGGGGGGATGTTGCCATCAGGCGGGGTAGGGGAGGGCTTCTCCGGCGCCGAGGAATGCGTGCGCTGTTGGGCTGAAAGTGGGGGAACGGAGTCGTCAATCGCGCACAGAAGAGGTTGGCCTCTCATCTTGCCTTCGAGCAAGTGGTTCCGGAGCAATAGTATCCCCTCGGCGGTTGGCCCAAACAAATATATCTTCATCAGCATTTGCCGGGACCAGCTCAGGAAACTAACATATGTAAACAAAACAATCTCAGCGAAATCATTCAATTTAAACAATAACAAATGTATTTAAACATTTAACTTAAATATTTAAACGGTATTGCATATATTTAAATAGAAAACAAAACTTTTAAGCACTACAGAATATTTTTAAACATAAACTACAATTGTTAAAAGCTAAAGCCTATATTTAAACATTAACTACTATTGTTAAGCACATTGTTTATGATTTATTACCTCTTTTCCTTCGAGAGATGACAAACTGATTTCTATCGTCGCTTGCTTCCTTTAACTATTTCCACCGTAGCCCAGCATCCTTTGGGTCATGCCAAAACGGACTTTCTTTCCGGTTCCGGTCAGCTTGTCAAACCAGATGTTCAGTGCGACTGAGCAACCCTTAATATACCCTGTGTTGGTCTTCTTCCCCGCGCATCTAGCTTGCACTCGAGCGGCAGCTTGTGGAAAAGGAAAAACTGAAATTACAGAGGATGTCCAGGCAGAGAACTTCGGAAAGGGAAAAGCTGAAGAGGCGAGTTGAGAACAAATACGTATACAGCTCTAGTAAATGTCGTCTCTTGGGATTATTCTAAGAAAAACCCCCCACTTTCTCTCAAGCTGGCAAAATGATTGCAGTGCCACGACTTCCCATGCAAGGGGCAATTTCGTTTATAAAATTCAAAAATAACTCTGTTAACCACCGTTACATGCTTTGGGGTTTAGAAAATATTGCGTTTAAAAGAAAGGGGTTTTTAGGCATTGCCAAATTAAGGGGTTGTTTTTGGCAATATTGCAAATTTAGGAGATTTGTTTTTACAATTTTCAGTTTTTTTTATTGTCAAAAATTGTTCTCCTGACCTTCGACCATTATAATCTATAAACTCAATTGTTCATTTACTTTTATGACATTCTTTTATAGCATCCCTTTAATCATGAATAATTAAAATGTGCATGAATTAAATATCTATTAAACAGTTTTTTATGAAGTTTCAACTTTAATCCCCTTCAACCATCATAGACAAGAAATTCTTAATGTTAAAACTTCGTAACATTACGTAATTAATATGCTACTAAGCCCTTCCCTTACATGGGCCGTTAAAAAATTTATTTTAACATTAATTATAAAACCATAAGAATTTTATATTCATAATATGCCCTTAGAAATAGCAGCCAAATAATATATTCGAATATCTTCACAAAGAAAGACCTTTACCTGCAATGCAAAACCAATCAGATATATCAAAAATATGCAAAATCAAAATTTAGTACACTATCAACAAAATACAGTTCTTGCAATGCAAATCTTTATTGACACGGGAGTAAGATGATAATTTTTTAAATATTATGATGATAATTTTTAAATATTTTGTTCATATTTCTTTTTGAAATATTTCGAAAGTGTTCTCAACTCCGCTAGAAAGAATGCTTTTCTATTCATAATTTCCTCAAAAAACTAAATTTGGCTGAAAAATCCACTTTCCAATCAAAGTTAGATCAGTAATTCGTCTAAAATATAATATCGACCAATAACTACTTAGAATAAAAATTTTGTTAATCCTTTCTTCAAATGTTTTTTTAATCGTTTATATGATATCTCAGTCAATTTCATAAAACAACACAATTTCATTGAAGCAGAAAGTTATTTACAATGACTGAACATTTTGTACAAAATCCCCTGGGGGGCGGCACATAAAACAACAGCCACAATTTTAAGTCTCACAAGAGACTGTCAGATGGCTGGCCTTCAGAACCAAGGGTGCCATGTTGGATCCATCATGCATAAGTTCCTCGGTGACAATGCAGCTTCGACAAGATCAGTTACCCCTCTTTGTACTGACTGCGGTGGATCAGTAGCGCTTTCCTCCTGCAAATAGTTTATATTTAAGGGCATTAAAAATATGACAAAAAAGTGGCCACAAAATCCAACACCAAAGGAAAGATCTAAGCAATTTATAAACTCAGAATACAGTAAATTATCTTCAAGAACTATTTTTTAATAGAAAGGGCAGTTTCATGAGGTATTAACTCAGAACCATTCAAATATCAGAAAGTCAACTAATATTAACGAGGTTCAATACGTTCATGGGAATGCTTAGAGATACCTCTTCAGTGAAGGACTGAGGCGCAATTCCTTTTATTCGGCAAATAACATGGTCCACATTGGTTGTCACCTTCTGTTCAAAGTCCATTTGGCCGATTCCACCTGCAGCTACTGTCGATGAAGGCATCCCAAGTGGCCTTCGCCATGACCAAGATAGCAGCTCATCACGGAAAAACATAGCCAGCTGATACCATATATGATGAGTTTGCTGAAAAAATATAAAAAAGAAATATTTCCCCAGGTCAGTTCTCAACAAAAAACCACCAGATGAAAGAATACAACATAAACAGCAAACAAAATCCAGAATTAGCTGCTTTGAACTCTTCTCAAGCCTTCCTACATAAAGCAGTCATTTAGGAGAAAATTTTCTATAAATTTAGTCATCGAAATTTCCATATGGTACAAAACATAAGCTGTATTGAATTTTCCCTAAGGATCCAGGTATACATATTACATTTGTCAGATATAATTATTAAATTAAGTGAAGCCAGCACCATCTTCCTGAATTTCAAAGAGCTCCATTATAACAAACAAAATTTTAGAGGTCCAACTTAATGGTTTACCAGAGGATTAGATGTAATCATGACAAAATAATCACAAGTAGGAGGAGAATGACCTACTTTAGGAGAAACCACCGACTGTGCAGCAGCACACATAGCAGACACAATAAGCCCTTCGACTCCAAAATGTGAAAAGAATGCTTGCATATTCCTCGTAAGCCTAAAGGGGACAGGTTCATTGAACTCGATCATCCCATTTGCATCGTAGGCTGTACAAAAAATATAAACCTAAGCATTTTAATAGAACACAAATGGTCTAATGACTTCAAAATGTGGCAGGAAAACACCTTACCTGGATGGAAGTCAATTTGGAAAACTTTGCCAGTGTTCTTAGCAAACAAAGTTTTATTTGGAGATCTACCCCCAATTTGGAGCATGTATGACATAAAGCAGGACAGCGCAAGCTGGATGGCAAATTGTTTCTTGAATGTCCAAAGAAGATTACCACTTGGAAGGGTTTTGTACATGTACTGGGAGAAGATATTGTCATTTACAGTTTTTATTATGTCGTTATAAGCTTGCATACGGAGCTCCACAACTGCTTCAGGTGAGACCTGTCCTGAGATAGCTTGATTGAGTTGCTCCTTAAAATGGGTAATAGGCGTATCTGCCTCCCGATTGTGCCGTGCACAATTGATCTCATAGACCTCAAGGAATGTGCTGTACATCAGATCATCCTCTACCATTCGCACCTGAAGAATGGAAGGAGCATTAGTTCACTTATAGAAAGATAAATATGCACTTTATTAGAAAACCTCCAAATTATAATCATTGGAACTAGAAAGCAATTGACATATCAAAGCCCGTTTCAACAAAAAAGCTTTAAATTTTATCCCAAGAAAACAATAAATTTATGACCTTAGAGTGCCCATTACTGCTTTGTTTATCATCTCTTTCTCAATATACAACCCAGCCTACACCACCAATGCTTGATCTCCACCAACCAAAACCCATAAATACTCACCAAAACTATTTTAATAAAAAAATCTCTACTCTAAGTTAAGAAATAGTGGGATAGAATCAACAACAAATAAAATATTGATTTCTACCAGGATATAATGAGAGAAGCAGAAAAGAATAGTATTATAAAGGATGCTTGGAGTTTGATTTTAGTGGAGGTGACGAGTACAAAATAGTCTGTCACAAAGAAAGAAACCCGAACTTCCACATAACATAATAACACAAATAAAATTTGAAATCCATAACAATCCGTTAAGTACACAAATTGCCCTCTGAATTAACAAGGCGCGGCAAGTGGATTTATGGAATGTGCAAGCAAAATAAATGTTAAAGACAAAGTAGAAGAGAATTAGTGAGGTAAAATAAAGCAGGGTTTCATATGTGAAAAATCCCTTCATTTTTCCTAGAGTTTAACTTAACCTAAAGAAAAAGAGAGTTTCACCTGTGACCAAACAGGTATTATTATAGGAGTATGGATTGTCAGATGGCGTCGCCTAGATTCTTTGTGTTTATCAAACATTTTATTCAACACTCGGAAAAGCTGTAGTACACGTTCATCACTTCTTGCATTTGGCGTTAATGAAGTCTGAACATTGAAATGCCGTTGAGAACCATCAGATCCTATAAGTGTCAGACGCCGGGATGTGGTACCATGCCTTCGAACAGTTGGAATATCTGCTCCAACCCTATCTAATTTAACTGTATGATCAGGTGCCACCTCCTGCAAGGACGAAAACAAATAAACAACAAGTCATATTAAGAGAAAAGTGCAGTAACACAATGCAGCTATAATTAGGACGAAAGTGAAATGATGTCGACTAGATTATAATTCGACCTGGTCAGTAAAGTATTGTCCAGGAATCTCCACATCGACAGCATGGAAATCACGCAATACTTTACTTTCTTCCTCAAGTTTTAAGACAGCAGGGAACCTGTCTTCAACATTACTCTGGAGAACGTTCTTCCAGTGCTTCAACCGTTCGGTCAAATCGGCAAGAGTAGCTGGAAATGTTGTGGTACTCTCTGGATCTAGATCACGCTCAAAGTCTTGCTTATATTCTCTCACAAAATCAACATGTTTGTTGACAGCATCTGCTGAAAAGCAAGCTCTACAAACACCTGACAGCTCCTTCTTAAGTGACTGAGGAACTTCAGCAGTAGTTGCAGTAGGATACTTGTAGCAACGGTGTAGAAGTGCATTAACTACTGCTAGAAGCCGTTCTTCTGGCAGAGTCACAAATCTTGAACCTATTTCGGATAGGAAAATCTGCAGCAAGTTTCAGATATAAAAAAACAGAAAACCTTATAAGGATGTTAGAAGGATCTACCATTGCTAATAATGTGGAATCCCTGTATAGCTCATATTTCCGCTGCTCTATAAACAGAACTTGTTTAACCTAGGAATACTAAATTTGATCTATTGCTCATGATTACATGATTATGGTAATTCTTAATTCTATTCAGTTCAGATGATAGTTACACGCAGGCTATAAAGATAAATCTATTGAGCAATAATTCTATGAAAAATTTCCACTTTCCATTACTATTTCATGGCATTTGACAATGACATCATATTGAAGATCCAGGAATCTTTTATATATATATATATATTGCATAATTAAGCATTCGTCATTCCTATACATACATGAATTGACATTTTTCTATGTATTTATATGAAAATTTCCATAAATCAATAAGAAAGAAATAACTTGCAATGAAAATTAATGAACTGGAATTTATATGTTTCACAATGACCTAAACCTTCAAGGAGCATAGATGGAGATTTGTAGAAGACAACAAACATAAAACTAACACATAAGAAAGTAAAACTCCCTAACTTTGCTGATGGTTTGTGATAGTACTGTTGTTAATTCAAAATTTCGACAGCACAGTAAATGTTGAGTCAAAATAATCTAAGTAATACTTGAAATTTATATCAAACAGTGAAAACTGACACCAAATCACTCCTGCAAGCTGAACCCTTACCTCAAGTTCACCAGCCAAATTGGGATGCTTACTCCTAAGAGCCTCCATTATATCCTTAGCAGCATCAAATCCACTAGCAGCAGATGCTACCCAACTAAGTGCCGCACTACGCCTCAATCCAATTTGAGCATTTTCAGCCATAGCTGAAGAGCTCTGTGGAGGCTGTTCATGTCCATTATTGCCATTGCCTTCTACAGTAGTAGCCCTTTCAGATTCATTAGCGTGTGAATTACCGACATCATGGGATCCACCAACAGCACCAGACTGGGGGCCTTGATGAATTTGACCTTCAGAAGAAATCCCTTGATGATTGGAAGGCCTTGCACTTCCATCAACCATGTTATGAGTACTAGAGGCAGCCCCAGAAATGCTCTGTTGCATGCGTTGCTGGGCTAATGCTATGTTCCTTCCAAGTTCAGACTTACTAGCAACATCACGACGCTCCATTAAAAACGTGCGCAGCCAATAATATAGAGCCTGCATGGAGCATTCAAAGCAAAAAATTCACATAGATGTAAATTTCTTATTACATCAATTTCCCAAAATACCAAAAATTTCTTGCCAATCCTACCTGCGGATAGACAGTAGCAATTTTTAACAGCACAAGTTTGCAGTGTGGAGCTTCATTTCTTTGCAGTGAGAGCAGTAGCTGTGGTATCCAAGAAAGCCAAACCCAATGTGGTATCTGGTCCAAATATTTATCAAATGTTCTACCAACTGGTTTATCAGGAGTATCAAAGCTAAGAAGATAAAGAATCCGAGCAAGATGACTCCTGGAGTTTGAGACCCCATATTTGATTCCTTGAAAGAAGCAGCTCACAGCATATTCCAACCATAATTCGTCACGTGTCTCTTTGTATATCTAGCAAACACACAACTTACAATTAGTCTGACCACAGACACACACACAAGAAAGAAGGGAAAAGTAAAAAAATTAGTATGGAAGGCCAGAATCTCATATACCACATCACAATAGTTTCCCCAACTTATCCATCCCTTGGGTAAATGCTTGAAAAGGTTTATTGCATTAGAGTATGCTAGATTGGCATTCTCACAGTCATGCAACTTCAACAAGAATTCTCCTTTAAGCCTAAAGATTTCTGCTTTATGTTTAGCAGGAAAATACTCAAGATTAGTACTGTTGATCAAATTAAAACCAGTCGTAAGCTCTCCTCTCATCTCCAAATAAGCCATTGCTTGTTCTCTTATTTTCACAAATGCTTCCTGCATATAAGTAGTAAAAGATAAGGATACCAAAAATTATATGATGGATACAAGGGAAATTTCAATATTACAATGTCTCTAAAAACATTACCTGCACCTCCATGGTGGAATGGCCGTACATTTTGTCTAGAATAGTTACACAAACATCATGTAGGCCTTGCTTGCGGGCTATGTGTGCAAGCTTATTAACATTCCAAGCTTTGTCTCGGTAGCCAAGATGATGAAGTTGAGGGCTTGTTGTACCGAAGTCCTTAAATGCATCGATCACAACAGTATAGATTTCATTCCTCCACTGTATTAAATCATACCAAACAGACAAATTGTCCCATTCATTAGGAGTTCTAAGTCTCCATGTCTCCAGAATATCCTTGAGTTCTACATATGCATTTTGAACTGCCGCAGAATTTCCAGATGTTTGCTTGTTTCCGTTAGCAATATCCAGCAGTATTCTGGCTGATTCTTGAACCTCCACAAGTTGCTGGAATAACTGTAGAAGGGGTGTTCGAGATTGTACAGACATCTCAGGCAATTGCCACCACTGTTCTAATGCCAATTCAACACCTTTAACAACAAGATTCTCAGCATCCCCAACACCACTGGCATTCCTATCATGAAGAGCAAAATAGGCTTGCACTACACGAAGTTTTGGTGTTTCTTCTACCTGTGCCTTGGGAATTACATTATCCTTCAAATATGCCCAATCAGGAACCTTCCAAAGACAGTCGAGAAGAATTTCATAGTTTTCTACACTTTTGCCATAATCAGCTAAAATTTCCCACTGACTCAACTGGCTAGCACAATGGAGCCATTGTTCTTCCCAAAGATACATCTCAGCCTTGGGTACTGCATTGCTGTAAGTTCCCTGGGTTGTCTTGATCATTGCCTGATAAAATAAGCTCTGGGCGCGCTGCCAATAGCCATGCTGGGCTAATGAAAGCCCAGCTCTTGTTTCTGCAGTCATTGACCTTTTCTTCAACAATCCACACCGCATATCTTCCTCATTAAGCAGTCGATAAAGCTCAGCTAGTGACTCAGAACATTTTGTTTCATTCATGAACAACATAACATGACTCTCTAACAGAGCTAGTGAAATATGCCAAGCATTATATGTCTTTCCAATATACTTGATGAGTTCACTTGGCATCCGAGGTTGGGGATGACTTAGGTGAAGTCCTTCAAGAATTGCTTGCACAACATTAGGTCTGCTACCCTGCTGCTTTTTATGGTAATCTTTTGACAGAAGGGCTATCATTGGCTTGGCCAGTGCCACCTGTTCCTCTTTCTGTAAAGTGACCCACACAATTGGGAAGACTAACACCCACATATGATATGCAACATTAGCGTCTGTATAGGCTAGTTCACTCAAAGAACGCACCAGATCAGACACCTGCCAGAAAAAAAAACAACTTAATACAATCTTAGAATACCAAACATCAATCTAAAAAATAGAATTCTGCAGTTCTAACCAAACCAACCTGCAGTTTATTTGTCTCAGTCAAAAACTGTGCATGTCTAGTCACAAGCTGATCAAATGTGAGTGGAACACCTTCCAAACCTTCTGAAGCATCAACAACCGGCTGTAAAACTCCAGGATTTTCTGGAACTTCTTTTGGTTTAATTGGAAAAACTCTTGCAGAATTAGGGGCCAGTGCAATAGGTTCATTCTCTACCAAAAGAGCTAGTAGAAGATCGAGGCACTGCTTCAGCCAGAAAACATCACTAACTGCTTCCCAATCTTGGATTTGGATGATGTATTGAAGCCTTGCAAATAGTGATTTTCCAAGGGACTCATGGTAAAGAGAGAAGAAACGGCGCCTAATTTCAGGATCCTTTGCTCTCAGGCCAAGCATGTGTTGCCTTTCCACTTTCTGGAATACTTCTTGACGAATGGGCAACGAATATCTGCTGACAAATAAACATTAGAAACAAAGTTTCATTATCTATATTCAGTGAGTACAGGGGAAAAAAGCGCACCTGCTTGCATCTGCACAGATTCCATAAAGAAGTTGCAGATATTTTGAGTCCCATTCTTCTAATGTAGATGGAGAAAAATTCTTCCGATCAACAAGTGAAAGCTTCTGGAGATAGGAAACTATCTCTTTGGGACTGAGGGCAGCACTTGAAGTGCCAGATGCAGTGTGCCTGAGATCATCCTCAATCCAGCTTTTTACTGTATCTAGTATGCATAAAAGCACACTGGGATCAGTGCCCTTCTCTGAAAGTAAGGTGTGCAGTATCTGGCCCATTAGTCTTTTACAATCAGGGGACTGCAAGACCTTTTCACTGATAAGTTTTAAAACACATTTCATGTTGGATATGATGGAACTAATGTCAGGAACAGCACGTGCATTGACAGATGATTCAATATCTGATCTTTGCCCCTGGGATTAGAAACTATCACAATTAATTCAAAGATATATAAACCAATTTGCCCTATATAATTAGATAGATCAAATAATGATAGTAGAATGCCTGGAAGCTAAAATAATCAAATTCTCATATAATTTAAAGCATCATTAAAGAGGATATCAAAGCAGCACTAACACAGTGTTAAGTACAATAATTTTAGCTTGAGGATCCTTACGAGTTGCTTTGTTATTAATTTGCATGGCATATGCATAAATCCTTAAAGATCATATACAACCATCATAAACTAGATGGTTGGCAGATGCATCTTTGTACCTGACCATGATAAAATATTTTGATACAACGGATCATGTGGTAATAGGAAGACTGCCAGCAACACTCATGAGAAGAACTCTCTCGACTTCATCTCTTCCATACTACTAATAGAACATACAAATGAGAATTATCAGGGCTCACAGGCATTACTCTTTTTTTATTTCTTTAGGTACCAGGCCTGCTGTGCATTGTGTTCTAAAACCAAGAACTGCAGCTCTAAAAGGCAAATTATCATTGAAATTTTCGATTTGGTAGAATGAGAAAAGACAATTAGTCACAGACCAGGCTGGGTACTGGATTCCTACAAACATAATGAATTCCTTTTATGTTCGTTAGATAACAAACTGCACCAACACATAATCTTGTGAAGCAAATCAAGAAATTAGTAGCTGAATTAGGCAACATTAGATGGAAGGTGGGTCCTGTCCTGAGATACTTTGAACCAATTAAGCAAGAGCATGCACAAGTGCAAAACTAAAGGCAAATGGTAGTCAAAACTGTACCTCAAATACCTTTATTGCTTGAGGGAAGCTTAAGAACATACAAATCTTCCGACAACTGCATAAAATCAATTTAGCTGTGTTCTAATAACATTAAGTCATTTTTCTGCCTACTCTGCCCCGCAGGTAGATCATCAGATTGATTAATGAAGGGTATGTAGAAGATGACTTCTTCAAGTGAAAGAAACATGTGGGAGGAAATAATTGGATGACTTCT
Organism: Dioscorea dumetorum; assembly: GCA_902712375.1. Taxonomy (NCBI): domain Eukaryota; kingdom Viridiplantae; phylum Streptophyta; class Magnoliopsida; order Dioscoreales; family Dioscoreaceae; genus Dioscorea; species Dioscorea dumetorum. The sequence goes on from CACTHL010000494.1 coordinate 13,274,113, forward strand.
GGAGATAGAAATTCTAATATTGAACGGCACATATTAATTACTCTTGCTGTAATAATCAAGCACCAGGAAGAGCATTAAGACAAGGATTCGTAACTAATCATTAAAGGGCAAGGAACAGGTGCAGGTTACTTCGAAGCATTATATTATATGCACCTAAATGAGATCAATGTTTTACAATAGAACTCAAATTAAACAATAGAATGCCCTTTCCGCTGAAATTTACAAAGTAAAACTTTTGAGCATACAGGTTGAGCATTAGCAATATCACTATTGAAGTTAAGAACAATACCACACACTGCTTAAAGAATAATAAGAACTAAATGAAAAGTCAAAATAATAATAATAATCATAATAATAAGAAACCAAAAAAATGGAATTTAGAATAAAAACAAAGTTAACAATGAGAACAGGTTATGGAACTAAACACTTAACCCAGAGTAAAAAAATAAAAATAAAAAGGACTATCCAAAGAGACACAAGAATAGCATTCAGATAATCTCCACAACACATCAAGATCTCCTGCAAGTAAATGTTAAAGATTGATGTGTTCAAACAGAAAATATCTATCATTTCATCCCAGAGAATAAATATGGAAAAGAATCTATTTAGAAAGGCAGTATGAAGGATGTCATACCGGCCGGATTTGAGAGCTTGAGGAAGCCATCTCTCGTAAGCGTTGAAGGACCCGAACCAATGGAACAATGAATGGGTCAATAAAATTTTTATGGACCTCAGTAAGGGTTTTAACAACAAAGAGCGCAAAGCTTATCACTGAGTTGGCAGAGCTAAGCTCAAGAGATATCTGAGATGCAGTAACAGCAGCAAGATGTTTTTGTATGAGATCTTCAACCCTTTGGTACAGAATTTTCACATCATGAGGTGTGCTAGGTGCTTCTCGAGGAAAAGCAACAAAAACCATTTTTAGTAAGGAGCAAAGGGACTTTCCAGCATCCAACATTTTGCTGTTAAAACAAGGCTCCAGAATCTGCAAGTAGAAAATACGCAATCAACACAAATAACTTGATGCTCAAGATGAATGAAATAGAAATTGGGCATACTTGAGAGATATGATTAATGTTGTTCCGAATGAACAACTGTGCCTGCTTCTCCAAGACCTTGTTCATGACATCAAGACCTTGCGCAAGGGCAGTTGCAGGATCTTTTGATTGAGATGGCTGAATATTGCTCAGCAATTTCTCCAGATAATTGAACTTAACATTGGCATTTGGCCAGACTTCCAAAGCTTGTGTAAGAAGCTCTAAAGCTTGTTTGTACATTGAATTTGCTTCCTTATCCTTGGGCTCTATTACCAGTGCAACCTGCTTTTGCAATATAGGGGTGAGAAAAAAATCAAACAGGTCAAGTATGTCTTAAACATCCATAACACATTGTTCTCTTGACATAAAGCTAATTTAATGAGAGAAACTAGCACATTGTGCTCTTGACATAGAGCTAATTTTGTGAGAGAAACATCTTGGGCAAACTTATCATGGAAAATTTATGTTTATAATACCATAATACTTCAATGTTATCTTATTCCACATCACTGTAGCAAAACATTAGAGAATTAATTAGATGGAACATTGTATGACTATCCTTAAGCGACATAACCAACAATAGAAGACTATTATTGTAATACAGAACCAAGTAACAATTCTTCAACAAGTTCTACTTTACCAACCCATGAACCATACCAATTCCTATAAAACCATAATAACATGAGAGAATTAATCAGAAAGAAAAATGTATTACTATCCTTAAGTAACATAACCAGCAATAAGAGAATATTATTGTGGTACAAAACCAATTGGCAGTTCTTCAAAAAGTTCTAAGTTATCAACACATGAGACATACTAATTCCTAAAGAAGCATAGCTATATGAAATTGTATAGCATTGAAAACATATATGTGATTGATAGAACCACAATTTGAATTCTCTCTGAAACAACGATTTCAGTCACAAAATTAATCACTGCAATGCACAATAGTTCCAAAGTAGATAAGCCCTTGGCACCAAGATAACTGATATACAAAGTACATCAAAATTTCCCTTAAGACATTTAGAGAGCCGTATGCATTATATGAACAGTGAAAACCATATGTCCTAGACATTTTGTACCAACATGCTCTTGCTTTATCATGCCAAATCTTAAATACACAAGGGAATGAGCTTATTCAATGATTTTGATAACTTACTATCAAGCCTCACACATGAAAATGATTTCTTTCAATATAAGTTCACAAACCAAGTCTCCCAGTATTGAATCAGACAACAACAAGAAAGAAGCAATAAATGGAGGGAACAATTAATGTTTCCAGAATGTAACGGAGGGCCATAATTCATGCATGTCCCAAGGGCCTATCCAAAACCAAAGAAAAGCCTATAGCTCTAAGTGCATTTCCATGCATAAATAAAAAACCATTTCCAACTTGGTAGATAAGCAACCAAAGAGAACTTGACATTATGAACTTAAAGAGATATTTAAAAATTTCACATATCATAAAAAAACTCACACGCTGTCATGACTGATAATTCAAATTCTATTTCAATAATATGACTTTGAAATATTCATATCATAAATTTCTGAACCCCGTTCTAATACCTATGAGAGCCCAATTAATCTTTGCGCCGATATTTAAAACAAAAACAAATGAAAAGGGCAGTTTTTCAACACATCAAACACTATAGAAAACATGCATCAGGAAGGAATACAGAATCAGCATACTACATCAACCCTGATGTTTAGCATCAAGAGGGAATACAGAATCAGTATACTACATCGAACACTATAGTAAGCATGCAGCTCAAGTGGATGGCCCTCCTTACAATATCTCTTGCATTGGGAGCCTTGCGAAAAGTAAATCTGATTAACCATGATTCATACGAAGATCTTTGAGAGCTCTACAATAATTCAAGAGACTTCCTGACAAAAAAATATAATATAAATAAATAAACAAAAGAATCAAGCATTCATATCAAGTGATTTTTTCTTTGCAACCACGTTGACAAAGGCATCCATTAGCAGTTATTGACAACCAAATGAATGCAGCCAGACATCAGGAAACGATATATAATATATCCATAAAGCATTCAAGGACGGATAACACATAAAAGGAGTCTGATTATCAACAGCAAAAGCTGTGATAAGAAATTCCTCACCCTGATCAGAAATGTGATTATCATCTCCTCCATTGCAGCATTGGGTTTATACTCCTCATCTGGTTGGCCAACAGAACCTGGTGTTTCAATGTTTGGGATAGATGCCCCACCTGGTGACATAACACAAAGAGATTGCAGCCCAGGCTCGACCTTTACCCGCTTGTTCAATTCATCAGGAAATGTAGAAGAGTCTGGTGGACGCTTCAAATCTCCACCAGCTGAGTTCTGGCTAAAAACATCACCCATCTGACTGTGTCCATCTGCATCTTGCACCACCTTCATTTCATTTTGCCTTTGACGCTCCCAGGCAACAACTAATCCAGCGAGTTCAATGGCAAGGCGCCTATTTTCAGCAGTAGTGTTATATGGAAGCCCCAATCTACTAAGAGAGTTCACCATTTGTGGAACAAACTGGGCCCTGCAGCTATAGAAGAGGTCTGAATGCCTTACAATAAGCTGAAAGATGTGAATCATATTTGGAATTGAATGGCCTTCCTCAACAAGAATTTTCTTGGTATAACGAATCCAAATTGGTATACGAGTATCCCCAGGGGGTAATCTTCGAGGTAGTGCAGGCATTAAGATATCAAGAGCTTGCTTAACAAGCAACTTGTTTTCTGGTTGATAGGTTCTCAAAAGAGCGATAAATACCTGCATAAAAGAAAATCTTGATCTATGCAGTGGCATACAAACACCATCTCATTGAGCCAACTCACCCATAATAGAAAACATGCAACAGAAATGAAACAGGGCAGTAAATTGTAAATCACAATAAAATAGTCTAACCATCACAAAGAAAAAGAAAATTCGACAACCTCAACAACGATTTTTCATGTGATGATGAGCTTTTATATCAAAGTCACATAAAAACAAAATAAATAAATAAGAAACATAAAAGATATTTTGAGGCTAGTAAAAGGTTGCCACATTCAACTTCAAGCACAAAATAAGCAGAAGTTATTCAAACTTGTTTATACTAATGTTTTACGCCGATAGGTAGCTTATTCTCCATCACTAAATGAAGTTTAGTCATAGCTAAAATCGCAGCTTTCTCTTTTGGATTGTCATTCTCAATTTCTTGCCCATGATCCTCATTGTATTCCCTCCCCAAACTCTCTTTCTTCCCTCAATCATCATGGTCACTATTGCACATATGAGGTCACATGGGATTATCCACCACAGAAAGCTCTAGGCATGGAGCTTTCTATACATCTCTTTTCCCACTCTAGTTAACCAAGCATCCTGACTCTGCTACATGTCAATCTAAATTCAATGGTGAAGAGCACAACAAAATCCGGACAAGTCACAATCTAAAATTGACAAAAACAATTGCACTCTCACTAATAAGATCAAATTTAATAAACAGAGTAGCTTTCATTTCCTCCAGGACTTATTATTGACTCCCGTCCTATTAGGTGATTTAAAAGACAGAAAATTGGCATCGAAGAACTGCAAGTTTTTGTTATTGGAAGAAATGCCTTGTGATTTCATGGTTACCTACTCTAGAGAAAAATTTATGTCTAATGCTAAATTGCACGGACTAGGTTTAGAGATTCAAATATTTAAAAAACTACCAATTGATCCTATTCTGAAAAAGAGTTTGAAATAAAGGTCTACGAAAGCTTATTTTGGTTGCATAAATAGACTCAGGACATGAACTGGTACCTGTCCTACATGTTATTGTTTCAGTAGATCGAGATGCAAACAGACATATGAACAGAAATAACCAAAAACAGAAATATAAAAAGAATGATAACTAATAGAAACATGCTATGCTACAGGATGGAATAGGAGAAGACGAAACAATAAAAACAAGGGAAAACAATTCAAGTTCGTGATGACATTAATTGCATGTTAAGTTCTTGAGCTTTACTTGGAGTATAATTTTTTCAGGAGCTTGATAAGCCTCAAGAAAGTGGCAAACATTAACAAACGCCCACTGCTTGCTGGAATTGTCCTCGCGCTTGAGATGATTCCAACCGAATTTAATGAGCTCTTTACGGTGAAGTACAAGATCATTTTGTAAATACTTCAGCAGTAATGTGGCAAGCTGTAGAAGTTCAATCCTCAATGGTTCATCATACTCAGCACTAACCTGGACATAAAAAGAGCTTTTCTAAGATTTTTCTTCAAAAGTTTTTCCAAGCCTGATCCATGTCTAAATACACAAAATTAATGAGAAGCAAAAGCGAAATGCATTTAGAGCATCACCCTCACCTCCTCAGGAGGGTCGAGAAGCTTGTCAACAATTGTTTTTATAATACTAGGGTCAACAACTTCCCAACTTTGGCCATTTTGGAAAGAATGTGCAAGCATCGGAAGTATCAGTATTTGCATTGCAATAACCAAATGAGCTTGACCAAATTGCTTTGTCTGGAATATGTTCAAAAAATGCAAGAGAATTGTCTTCTTTAAACTTGGAGCATATCCTTCTGCAACCTGAATCCCGTTGAAAACATCAATTAGAGCATCACTGATTAACTGAGAATTCTTACAAGGTTAATGATCGACAGACTAACAGAAAAACATTATCACACTAACGGAAATTGTACCTCAATAACATAAAATTCTCTTAGAAAGGTATAGTCAATACGGCTCTGGAATAAGAAGATTGACAGCATATCAAAGAGAGCACCCACTTCTGATTTATCATGCCTTAGATAATTAAGAAAGCATTTGACAAGCCATTTGCTTTCCTTTACCTGCATAATTTAGGCAAACCAACAAATAGTTCAAGTAAATAATAGAAACAGTTAAATATTGATAAGTTGATTCAAAAATTCATTAAATTCAGGAACCTCATGTATTACAATACTATTAAACTAGATAATTGTTCATCATCTGATCGAATAGGGATTCAAATAAAACAATACACCAGCACAATTAATAGGCCATATATGCAAATATCATAAAACTACAAAATGTTTTTGAATATGATATTGCTAAATAAATTATAGAAGAAAAGGTTAAGAATCAATTGAAGAAAGCTGAAGTGTGGAAAACAAGAGTAGGAGATTGGCCAATTATAAACAAGATAAACAGCGTGCAACTATAAATATAAATATTACGTAAATGCTAGATTGACTGAAAAGTAGCAAAGAGAAGGTCAATATTGGTAATTCAATACAAAGTTACAACAAATCAATTATATTTGACAACTTTTAGGGGATATCAGAATGATATGGTAGCATTAAGTGTAACATGTTGAGTGATAACGGGTCAACTTGCAATGCTGGTGATTGAGAATAATTGCTGATGTTAAGCAGAAGAAAATGACCCTTCTGCGAATAGGCTAAATCAATCTTCTATTAAAGAAAGAACAAATCAATCTTCAGAATTTTGGTAAATGACAAACTTTAAACAATTTCTTACTATTTGAAATAAAACCATCATAAATTTGAGTATCATCCATTCCCTTTCCCTAGTCGCTGCAATAGATTAAAGAGTGGACATTAGAGTACCTGATAGTCATGTATCGGTTAATTTGGTAATGTTCAGCTTAAGCTTTTATAGCATATGTCTGGTTTGCATCTAACATCATACCAAAACTGGGCCAAATTAGCTTGTTTGGTTTGTTTGCAACGTGTCAGGTTCAAACGCAGCATACATCAAAGGTTGCATTAGAGTACCTAATAGTCCCAATCAATACATAAACCAAGATCACTATCGTATTGCTTATACTTTTGGTTTAAATCAAGCCCAAATAATATAATTGGCCTACTTCTAACAAGTCATTGATATCATAGCATAATTAATTGGTTTGTTTGGTTTAATTTGGCTTGTGTGCAACACTGATTAACACATATCAAGAGGACATATTAGAGTACTTAATAGTGTCACATCAGTTATATAAGTAAATATGGATATAAATACATAAGTTCTTTTGGATTGAATTAATCCCAGAAAAAAATTTGGTTTGCATCTAACAGAGATTGGATGCATTAGTTTGTTTCGTTCGTTTACAACATGCCTACTTAAAATAGCTTAGCATGTATCAAGGGGGCGTATTAGATCATCTAATAGTCTCACATCGATTAATTTGTTAAATATGAATATTAATATCTAAGCTTAGGTCTCTCATCCTATCCACTTAAGCTTTAAGGTTGAATTGGGCCCAAATAACATATTTGGTTCGCGTCTAGCATGTTTTAGAAATCCCAATTAATTTTCCATATGCAAATCAAAGCTTCCTAACAAAATCTATGCACTGCATTTTTTGAAAGGAAGGCAAAACGTGTCACAAAATTCATATATAGAACAAAACGGACTGCAGCACATATTCAGACAACTCTTAAAAGTTCATCAATATCCAGGTGTCCACTACTTTTCAAACCTTTCAGGCATCATAACTTCAACAGAATCCAACAATGGTAACCCAACAATCACAATAACTCGTTGATGGGCATTTTGAGAAGGACATCATTTGGGATCACCAACACCCTCAAACAGATAAATAGTTCAGTTTCCAGCATTTATATTTCAGGCTCATTCCTAAACATAAAAGATGCCACAAAAATAAAGCTACAGCGATGCGGTCAATTCAGTGTGCGAGATCTCCCTGGTATAAAACACCGATGTATTCTCCTTTGTAATGTTGACATGAGGGAAAATAAATTTAACTCTAAGATTTCAGAAAAAATGTATGTTCTATTTTCCTTGGTAGCTCCTTTCATGGTTTGGGTAGGGAGGCAACAATTGCCTATCTATAAAGTCATATTTAGTTGCCTAGAATGGCCTGTAAATGCAACGCCAATCACAACTCCAGATTCACATTCTCATTCCTGGTTATCTATTAATAAACAGGAATCACATGTAAGGCTCAATCCTTCTAGGATGCTACACTAGGCTCATTCTGACTTGAAGAAAGAAAGAATATATCAATTTTGGGCTAAAACACTTTAAAATAGCTTCCATTACATATATTCCTCTCATAGCAGAGCCCATGTATATGTGCTTAGGCCCCTCTAAACAAATTCCTTTACATGTATTACCTCTTCAATGCGGCATCATGCAGAAATGCCTCTCTAAAATTTATAATTAAAAATAACACCTTATCAGGGTAGATACATTGTAATTATGCCTCATTAGTAGCTTGTTTGCATATATACTCCTTTAGGAGGATTTAATCCCATATATACCCAGTTAAAATTTGATATAACTCTACAAAACAGACCTTTTTATTTTTGACACAATGCATCTCTGAAAAATTGGGTTTTCCTTGTATCTATCCTTCTTTTAAAAAACCTTTATCGCCTTAGACTTTACTTCCACTCAAAGTTTGCAATTACATACATCTATGAACACATTATGTTCACACTAAAGCCACAACGCATATACATAATTAAGCAATTTCGTAGGAGTGACAATGCAAAGACTCCAAGAGAAAGGAAATGTAAAAACATAATTTTAAACTGCAGAAACTTAAACATGTTTACAAGGCTATATATGTTTTGCACTGATTTATAAATACATAAACAATTGTTAAATTAATATTTCCAAAATTTAAAAAACTTAAGTATTGCATTATTTTATATTGCATTATTTTAAACTGTCACATACACAATTCAAACATGGAAATGGAAATGGGCCCATCACTGCAGTGTGCTACCATAACTACAACGAAACACTAGAATAGGAATGACTATTCTATAGAATCCCATTACATTTCTCTTGCACGTCTATTTCATTCTAGAAAATCAAAGTGCTTACTACGTCATGCACCAAGCGAATTTAGAAGAACATACACGGCATGCAATGATGTAGCTTTATATCAATTAATGTTCATATCACAAAAAGAATACTTTCATTCTCAAATTATCAAATTATTAAAATGATCGCCAAAAACAATGAACCACATTCCAACTATTAGGCATCAATTCTGAAGCAGTATTAAATTTGAAGAAACAAATAAATCGAGAATTGTTTTTTGCACTTGTAATACTGAATAGACGTTCAAAGCAACATGACTTACTTGAAGTAAGCTAAGTTCTTGCTCATTTTGTAAGCGAGCAATCCTTGCAGGTGACTTCCAAACAAGTAATAACGTGTCCAAAACAATACGATTGCCATGCAACCATTCAGGCATAAGTTTAACCAAAGTACGGATAAGGTAGAGCCCATGAAAATAAGCATCAGAACAAGTAACCAAGTTAGCTGGTGAACCAGCAAAATTCTCAGATGATAGACCACCATGTCCTTCATCAATGATAGAAGAAGATGGTTGACCATTAGATCCATCTGATAGTGGGAAAAATTGGGGAAAAGCATTTGCAAGAATTTTTTGGGGTGATTTTGCTAGTTCTTCTCGCAACGGCTGCCCAGCATCCGAACAGATAATATACATAAACCTTAAAAAAAAAAAATTAAATAGACATCAACAACAATGACTTCACCTCAATTTCATCAGAATGAACTATCACGGTGTTACCTTCTGAAATATTTTGAATGATTTAACCGAGCAAGAAAGTAATCTACGGAATCTGTAGCATATCGGTTTAAAAATTTTGTTAGTGGTAGACGATAGGGGCTATTAATTTCACTATAAAATTGTCCTTGAGGGAGTGCTCCTTCCAGATCAATTATTATAGTCACCAGATCATCCAAGAATTTCCCAGCTGCTGGCGGCAGTAAATGGAAAAGCTCAATCATGGCTGCGTACGACATGGATTCAGATGTGTTATATGGTTGGAAATAACTGCAGTTACAATAAACAAACTTATATATAGCATACCTGCAGCAACCTTTGGTTCATCCCCATTCTTCCAGGATTTCTGGCATTGTGCAAGTTTCTCAGGTTCCAGCCATTTCTTCAAGTGATCTAACAATTTTATACCCAAAGTGACATTAAACCAGTTAGACAAAAGTTCGAGAAGACGGGCCAACCCTTGTAACAATGGCATGTTAAGACTTTTTGTATGCGCTAAGTTAACTAAGATCGGCCTCAGGCTGCTTTGTAGAAGATCCTTTGGCATCCTTTGTTGCTGAATAACCTAAGATCAATAAGGAAACCACCTTAGATCCAAAAATTAACTACTAAGAAAACTAATTCATTCAGTAAGATATGAAACCATGCAAAACTGAAACATGCATGCTCTTGTTAAAAAATTAGACATAACAACCTGCCGAAGCCCTTCCTTTGCAACAGCAACAATCTCTGGAGTGCGACATGTCAAAGACTTGAAAAACATAGATATGATTTTTGCACGTAATTCTGTGTGATTGGGTGTTTTAAGATCAGCCCAAGCCATTGCGGTACAAAGTAACTCAATGCAAGCTGTCCGAAGTTTGTTTAATGTTGTAACCACTTTGTTGTTCATTAACTTAGAAACCCAGACAGTTTCATCGGCCTCAGCAATCTGCAGAGCGTCTTGCAAGAAATTGACGAGCTCTGTAGTCAACTTAAGAAGTGGAGGTCTCAATGCAAGACAGAAGTTCAAGGCAGACACTGTTCCCACCTATTTACAGAACAAATCAGATTAAATCATTCAATGGAAAAGGAATGAAGCAGAAAATAGAATTGGGTACCTGTTGTTCCACATTTTTCAACCGTAAAGGCCGTATTATGAGAGGTTGAAGCAAGTGTTGATGAGGCTCAAGCAACTCAGAAACTTCACTGCCAGTCCTACTAGCTAAAAGTGCCAAGCATGACTGCACATTCTTCCTTACTATAATAGACGCGTTTGAATTAAACAGCTCTGTAGCAAGAAACTCAACAACCCCTTGAAAACTTTGCCTACGAGCCTCATTGTTTGCTTCATCAATATTATTTACGACACGAAGAACCTGTGAGAGAACCTGGCTTGTCTCTTCCTGTTCTTTATGAGCATGCATTGGCAACCTTTTCAGGACAAAAATCAGACCCCGTACTATTCTCACTTGGAAGATACACAAAGTTTCCACAGAGATTTTACCAACTAGTGCGCCAAGCCCCATGACACCACCCATTTGAGCTTGCCATGTACTTCCATAGCAACAATGTAGTAGGCGAGGCAAAAGCTGTTCAAACACAGGGACCCGGATTCCTGGTGGCGGCGAATATACAGGATTGAGGGAAGGACTAGACACAACCATTGGAGTACCAGGGCCACTTCTAGATCCTATTACACCTGTCTGCTTTGTTTGTGCAAGGAGAAGAAGTGCTTCAGAAAAGGAATTCAGAGCCATAAGAGCAGCCTTTGCATGGTGTCTGTTTTCATCAGCTAGCACATCCACCAAAGCATCCAAAAATATCAACGGATCCAATTCTTTTAAATTAGAAGTAATACTTCTAGATCTGGAACTCATACTACCACTTGATGAATACATGGAGACAGAATGCTGCCCCATTCCAATGGAAGAAGTACATGATAAATAATCAACATGGAAAAGCATGGCAAAATGGCGGCAGACATCAACCACAAATTCATCTTTTGATTCTTGGAGCTCTGGATCCATACTAGTAGCAATAATGGTTGCTAGCAGAGTCTTAAAGATAGATTTTTCAGCCATAAGTTGAGTTTTTGTCTTTACACCCAGATCAACCTGTCAACAAAGAATATTGTTGGTAAATTTAATAAAATGTAAGAATTAAATATTAGATCAATTTTAGGCACAAAAAGATCAAATCTGTTGTTGCAAGGGTAGAAAACCACTATGCACCAATAAGGCAAGATGATAAAGAAATTAAATTGCGAAAGTTGACACACTGTGAAATCAAAGAATTAAGTTTATACAATGATAGGATTTTGAGAATGTAGGCAAACCTGGACAATACAATGTAGGAAAAACTAGGCAATACAATATAGGAAAAACTAGACAATCCATCTGCTAAAAATTGTTTCCAACAAAAAGATTAAATAATAAAAATGAAATGATTCCTGTTACAACAAAAAGCAATGGAAACTAGGCAGGATCACTAGCACTAATTAGATTTATCCTCCAACAAAATGAATCACCAAAGATCCACACATAAAGATGCTTAGACATCATGCATGACATGACACAATGGGAAGAAACAGAATAATAGAAATCATTCAACACTGACCTTCATATCTGAAGTTTCTATACAACGAAGTGAAGGATCCACAGCTGAGACTAACAGAGTTCCAAGAAGATCAGGAGATATTCCATTCTCATCAACATTTCCTCGAAAATTCAAGACAGACACTAAACAGATACGAAGAAATTTAAGAGCCTGTTTCCTATAAAAATCATCCATGCCAACATTGTTTTGCATAACTGAAGCGACAGCAAGATGTATGCATCGATCCATAGGTACTAGAAATGGTGTTGCTGGCTCGAAAGTAAGAATTAAACGAAGCCCATGCTCGGGATTCTCCTTACATTCAAGCATGAGGGGTTCCTTAAGAAAACGTCTGTTACGACCTCCCAATTTACCAAGTAGTTGCAATGCTTTAGTACCCCATGGGTATGGCGGCGGCCTCAAATGAGACCATAAAGCAAGTATAACCTCAGACATGACATTCGCCATACTAGGCTCTAGAAAATCAGGATTCAGACTATCAATCCAAAATTCAAGTGTTCGAAGTCCTAAACTCACAAGATCATCACTGCCCTTCAAAGCAAGCACAAGAGGCTTCATAAGCCGAGGAAGATGAGGAAGCAAAGAACTCAGCCGTGCAGGTAAAGTAAGGCAAAGCTCTATCAAGAGGTCCTTCATATCTTCACTGGTAGGACCCTCAATCATAGCTAGTAACAAATTGAGACATGGTTGCAAGGATGGTATAAGATCCCGCAATAAGTTATCAAATTTTGCACCATTTAGTGAACGGAACATGTTGCGAAGGAGATGCATGTAACCAAGAGGCTTGTCAACTTCAGTAGCACTTTTCATGCATATATCCATGATAGCATGTACATGAGGCTGCAATACTCTTTCGCATTCAGTAGGAGCCTTAGCAACAGCAACAAAGACAAATCTGAAAAGCTGTAAGACAAGTTTTGCTGCAGGTGTGTCTGGCTGCTTCAGTGTGTCCAGTTTGTTGCTCACAAGATAATTGACCAAAACATCCGTGAAGGGCCGAAGTACCTTTTGATTTTGCAATAGGGCAGAAAATATATGAAGCAACTGTGTGTTTGTGATCATGCATTCGAACAGTTCTGGCATACACAAAGAGAACATGTCCATAAGATCTCGAGCTTCCATGATGGCTAAGATTTGTGAAAAATATTGCAACATTTCCCTCTCCTCATCCTTCTCTTTGAAGAGAGCTAAACAATGGACACCACTCTTCAAAACACCGGAGGCTTTTCGAACCTAAAAAAACAAAGATACAATACATTGAGATAAAACAAATATTTTGTGATAGGAAAAATACTGCAAATTATATATATATATATATATATATATTAAAAACAATACTTCGTCTTCTCTCATTCCCCTGAAAACTTGTGAAATTGCTGAATTAGATGATGGAGAGACTTGCATTTGCTGATGTGCACCATGGGCAGATGGTGAGGCCTATAAAGCATGGAAGCATAAGTAACAAAGAGAAGCACATCGCTGCAATGAGAAAGCAGATACAATGCAAACCTGAGGACGCGGAACATGTGCATTAGTAATGCTCCAAATAATGGTTTTCATTCCTGAAGAAATTTCACGGAATTTATCAGATATCATAAGTCATTGAAGCCCAGAGAAGAATGAGAAAATGACAAATATTTTACAATTGTTAGAAAGATTAAATGTAATTTCAACATTCAAAAGGCTCTTGAAATTTGTCTACAAAAGTAAAACAAGTTTCATACCCATAAACACTTTGGGGCGAACAAACTAACAGTTTGCATTGAATGCCAAAAGCTTTTCAAAACATGCAAAAAAAAAAAACTTATAAATTACTGGCATATGCATAATTCTAATTGCAACTTTTGGGTTAAACATGTTTTCACATAAAATTTTGAAGAGCTATTTTAACAAAAGCTTACCCAACCTGGGACAAAATTTCAACATTACAAAAGGGTATTAGAAAATATATTAAATGCCCCATCAAGTTTTGGATGATAGCAATTGTTTCTCATCAAATACATAGTATAAAGAGTTGGACCTCTGTCAAGAAGATAATGTACACTAGATAAGTAGATTTCGCAATAGTAGGATCTGTATACAACCCCAGGAGAGCAACCAAATCAGGTCAAATTGGAACAGCACAATTCAAACATTAAGCTACTCTCATGCTACTTTGTGCTTCCTATAGTAATATTTGGATGACCAAGCAGAATTCAATTAGGAAATGAAAAAAAACCAATATGTCCTATTGGAAACAACTATGTTTATAGTGTGCTTACAGATAGGAAACTGAGATTAGATTCTCTAGAGTCTCAAAGAACACAAAATACTTCAAATGAACACCAAAAGTAGCACTGGATCTCCATGAAAAAAGACATCAAAGGAACAGATGATTTGTATCAAGATCTAGAACTTCAAAATTTCACTATGTTCAAGAACAAAGATAGATAAATAATTTAAATGAGAAGAAAACAAAAGATTAAAAACATATAGTTAAGATCCAACTAAAACTTCTTTCCTCTTCCCTTCTCACTAACCAACACACACACACCCCCGCTGGGGCACGGACCCACTTGGCACTAGGGATAAAGGGCTATAAATGTAAAGAGGGAACAGCAAATGGGGGATGAAGGAGCGGATAATAGGCACTATGTCAGAAGTGGGAGTTAAAGTACACAATCTCTGGTAGAACAAAAATATAGTGGTGACTAGATCCATAGAACCAAAGCCATTCTAACAAATAGAAAATACAACATATATTATTTAATCATTTAATAGTGGTATCAACCATACACCCACCTTATAACACAACCAGATTATAAAATAGTGCAACAGAAAAGACTTTTTAACAAAATGTCATATACAATGAAAAGAGCTGATGCGAGTGTCAGAAAATGTAAATGAAACAAATAGATAAGAAGGGAGGTCAGATTGTTGGAAACAGTCAGAATATATTCAGTTTAATAGCAGAACTCCAAAAACTGTCAAAGCAGGAGTATTTTATAACAAGTACAATGTAACAGAACTTTTAGAATCTGAATAAACCTATATTAATCACGTAAGTGCTGATTTAAGATCAAATTGATATGAATGACTAATGAATATCCAAAAAAGAAAAAAGAAATCTCATGACAAGAGAAAATAGCTTATTGGAAAAAAAACTAATCTTCACCATGATGAGTAAATTTCAAAACATAGCATGTTTGAAAAGACAAAAGATAACATCATATTACCCATCACTAAAGTCTTGATTAAATTTTTGTAATCATTCACTTCCTTAGAGTACTCCAAAGGAGGCTGTAGATTAAGAGCAGCCTGTTCAGAACAAACACAAATGATTAGAAACCCCTGCAATAAACTACTAGTATGTAAATAAAAATAATATGGAAAAGGCATCACAAGACATATAAATGCCTACACAAGGATATATCAAACTAAACCTTCATAGTAGGCTCTTGTCCAGAAAATACAAATCAATTGTGGGTAAAGGATATCTCTGGGTGTTGCATTACTTTAGTCCATAATCAAAGTGCAAATAAAGGGCTCCAATAAAGGAAAGGAAAAAGAAAACCATTTTGATGGCCATATTTACTGAAAAAAAATCAACAGAAATCAGTCACCAAAAAGGAAAAAAAAATTTTCTGGGTGAAACCACACTTCATGTTCTATTTAAGCATTTCCTCATAGATGCATTAAAAGTTTCTGCTAAAGAATTCCAGAAACTCAGGAACAAAAGCAAGCAGCAGAAAGAATGAGATCATATCATACAAAGTGAGTCTTCGAACTTGTTTTTACTAGGCTTAAATCATTAATTTACGATTCAACCAGAACAAAGCTGAACCATACATGCATTTTTCACACAAATAATTGTGATTAATAGCCAAAATCAATAGATGATCAGTTTGAATCTTCACAACTTCATTATCCAACCAGTCTTTGATGCAATTAGGAAGCCACATCATGACAAAAAGAAAAATAACATAAATAGCACCAGAACAAGAACATAAGTTTAAAGTAAATGTTAACATCGATTATGACTAGTTACTTAGTTGTTCAAGAGCAAGGTCTTAAATTTTTGCTTCAGCATCATTCCAAATAGAAATTGGACCAGTTCATCCACTAATGTTAAAAAATAGTTTTGGGCAACTTTTACAATATAATTCCAAAATGTAACATCAAAGAAAAAGGTAGGAATCCATAAACCCATAGCATAGGAAATGCTATTCTATTCATCATATTTTATATTTTTATTTTTTACCAAGTGCGCAATAGCTTCTTGTCCTGTGGGCATTGGCACCTCCAATAACTGAGGGCGGTAACATGCCAAAGCTTATAATTCAGTACCTTCTCCTCCTAATCATTTCTTCACTTCAAGTTCATCCTTAAACTTTGTTCCATTTTCACTATCTCCATTGCTAACATCTTGGTCAATTTGATCCATTATTTCTACTAGAGTTATGTTATAGTTTAGATGGGTTAATGGGCCATATTGGGCCCATACCACAAAACCCTAATATTTCTCTATATATCCTTGTACTCTATTCTTAATAAGATATACAAACTACTTTTCCTATTATCACATAGTATCAAAGCATTGGGTTAAACCCTAGCTGCCACCCAAAATCCTAGTCGCCGCCACCGCCACTCCAAGCCCTAGCCTTCCACCGGCTGTCGCCACCTCTACCGCCAACCCCCCGCTCATCTCTCGCCGTTCCCGTTGGTCTATGGGCATCTAGTGATGTTCCTCAGACCTCACCGGTGATGCTCTTGTCTCGTTGCTGAAAGATTTGCCTCTTCGTCGTTACCGGAATGAAGTTTCGGTCATCACGTCTTTCTGGACTCCCTCTTGAACTGCAAAACCAAGTGAGGGGTTTTATTCTGAGTTCTGAGAGAATGCCTGATCTTGCTACTGTTTATGCTCGCGTGCTTCGCCTGTCTTCTCAACCCACATCTCCATTGCTCCTTGTGTCTTATGATCAATCCGCCTTCCTAGCTTCTCGTGAGCGTGGTAAAAGCTCCTCTCGTGGTGGTGGAGGAGCCGGCCGTGATGATTCTCAGGGTAGGTTTGTGTGAACCTTCTGTCGATCGACGGGCCACACTAAGGATTGTTGTTGGGATAAGCATGGTCGCCTGACAGTGGCCAATGCTAGTATTGAGGTGGCTAATCCGTCACCTGCTTCCGCTGCTGAACAGTTAGTCACTCTCTCAGGCTAACTTAGCGCGGTTCCAGCAACTACAGGGCACAGTTTCTCTCGCCCCAGTCTCTTCTCCTGTTTCCTCAGGTAATGCCTTTCTTGCTTCCAGGGACAGTTCCTGGATTATTGACTTCGAAGCCTCATCTCACATGACAGGTACAAGACTTTTTTTTCAAAGTCTTTCTCCATCTGTTTTTCGTTCCGTGGTAATTGCCGATGGACGATCGTGCTTAGTGTCTAGAGAAAGAGTTGTGCAAGTTTCCTCTCAACTTAGACTAAATGATGTTTTTTTCGTACCTGAATTTCTTGTCAACTTGCTATCCGTTTCTGCAATCACCAAACAGTTGAATTGTAGTGTGACCTCTTTCCCTTTTCACTGCATTTTTCAGGATCTGCAAACGGGGAAAAAGATTGGTTTGGAGCGTAATGTTGGTGACGGCGTGTATAGGTTGGTGCGTGATGATATTCCTCGTGGTTTAGCAGCTTCTGTTTCTAACTCCGAGTCATCCTCATATGGCACTACAGATTGGGTCATCCTTCTTTAGTCGTCTTCAGCAGACTTTGCCTTGGATTCGGGTCAAGTCGTTTCAATGTGAGTCATGTCAGTTGGGTAAACATCATCATGCTACCTTTAAACGTTCTACTCTGGTGTCTAGTCGGTCGTTATTTGATCTAGTTCATTGTGATGCTTGGGGACCTTCTAAGGTCGCGTCTATTTCTAGTCATTGTTACTATATTGTGTTTGTTGATGATTTTTCCCGAGTGTCATGGGTATATTTGTTAAAAAATCGTCGGTCTATTGCTGATGACCTTAAAAAATTAATTTTGGAAGTAAAAATTCAGTTTTCATTGTTCTCAAATGTCTTCGCATCGATAATGCTTTAGAATTTGTATCTTCTACTGTCAATTCTTTGTGGCCGTCCTATGGAATTATTCATCAAACTACCTGCCCACACACCTCTCAGCAGAATGGGGTTGCTGAAAGAAAGCATCATCACATCTTGGATGTTGCGCACACTATTTTGGTGGAGTGTACTGTTCCTATGTATTTGTGGTCTAATGCTATCTTAACTGCAGTATATCTTATTAATCGTATGCCTTCTGCACCCGTGGGGAAAGAGGTTCCTCTACGTCTTCTACCTGATACTGAGTTGTTTCGCTTGTCTCCTCGTGTTTTCGATTGTGTTGGCTTTGTTCAGGATTTAACTCCTGGTTTGGATAAGTTGCGCCCGCATGCACTTAAATGTGTCTTTGTTGGATATTCCCACACCTAACAGCGATACCGTTTGTATCACCCGACTAGTCGAAAATACTGTCTATGGATGTCACGTTTTTTTAGTCTCAGTCTTTTTTTTTTAACTTAGTTTTTCACGATATGTTGACTACACCGTCTAATATTGATCTCCCTATCCTTGTTTCAGTCCCTCCGCTTGTGTCCATGCCTAGTGTGACGCCTCTTCCAGTGGATACAGAAGATGGCCGTTTTGGAAAGGTTTATCATCACCGCCAACGTGTACGACCACCGGATCCGTCCCCTCCGGTCGTCTCCTCGGACCATGCAGATCTCCGTCTCTTGATATTCCCATTGCCTTCCGCAAAGGTATTCGTTCTTGTACCAAACATCCCATCTCACTTTTTGTTTCTTATGATAATCTTTCCCCGTCCTTCCGCACATTTGCTCTTTCCTTGTTTGCTGAGTCAATTCCCAGGAGCTGCCAGGATGCACGTCTGCTTCCCCAATGGCAAACGGCAATTGATAAGGAAATGGAAGCCTTGAGATCTCGTGGTACATGTAAGCTTGTGCCTCGCCCTGCTGATGCCAGCATTGTCATTTGCCGATGGCTCTTCTCTGTCAAGCACAGAGCCAATGCTACAGTTGATCGCTACAAAGCCTGCTTTGTGGCCCGTGGCTTTACTCAGACTTATGGTGTCGATTATGCTAAGCCTTTTTCACCGGTTACTCGTCTGAATTCCATTCGCATTCTACTGTCGGTAGCTATGAATCAATCGTGGGCACTCTATCAACTCGATGTGACAAATACCTCTTTATGGAGACTTAGTTAAGACAGTGTTTATGGAGTAACCTCCGGGGTATGTTGCTCAGGGGAAGAATCTAGTACGCTAGCTTAAGAAAGCGATTTATGATCTGAAACGACGTCCTCGTGCATGGTTTGAAAAATTTAGTGTAACTGCAGTTGCAGATGGTTTTCGCAAGTGTAATGTGGATCACTTTGTGTTATATAAGAACACTTCATCTGGATGTGTTGTACTTGCGGTATATATCAATGACATCTTGTTGACGAGTAACGATCGTCAGGGCATTCAGAGAACTAAAGCGCATTTAATGAAGCATTTTGTTACACGAGACATAGGACGACCTAGATACTTCCTTGGTATTAAGTTTGTATATGCCAAAGGAAAGATGACGCTCTCACAGCGGAAGTATGCGTTGGACTTACTTGAGGAGACGTTTATTGGGTTGTAAACCAAAGAGTACACCTATTGAGCAATCACCACTTTTCTGAGAGACATCTTCGCCATCTCTCAAACATCCAAGCCAATACAAATGTTTGATTGGCAAGCTCATTTATCTATTAGTTACCCGTCCTGATATATCTTACGCAATTGGATTCCTAAGTCAGTTTATGCATGAGCCACGAGAAGTTCACTGGCAAGGTGCTCTGAGAGTTCTTGCATATGTTAAAAGAACTCTCCAGCAAAGATCTTCTTTACAAGAATCATGGTCACCTGGACGTTGCAGCCTATTCTGACTCGGGTTATGCCGGCGATGAAGAAGACAAAAAGTCTACATCGGGCTTCTGTACATATATCGGTGGAAACTTGGTTACTCGGCGAAGCAAGAAGCAGAATGTGGTTTCAAGATCAAGTCCCGAAGCAGAGTACAGATCGATGGCATAGATAGCTTGTGAGATGGTTTGGGTGCAGCCTCTTCTATCTGAGTTGGGATACTCCATCACGATACCTATGCAGATGTTGTGTGATAACCAGGCCACCATCTTCATTGCAAATAATCCAACATTCCATGAGCGTACCAAGCATGTGAAGGTTGATTGTCACTATGTTCATGATATGGTACTAAAGGGAGTCATCTCTACGCCATATACGCAGTCGTCTGAGCAACTGGCGGATCTCTTCACCAAAGGTTTAAATGTTAAAGTTTTTAGTAAACTATGTAACAAGCTAGGTATGCTCGATATATATGCTCCATCTTGAGGGGGAGTGTTAGAATTATATTATAGTTTAGATGGGTTAATGGGCCATATTGGGCCCATACCACAAAACCCTAATATTTCTCTATATATATCCTTGTACTCTTTTCTTAATGAGATATACAAATTATTTTTCCTATCATCACAATTTCTATTTTTTATTGTTGAGAATGGCTAAAATATTAGGAAAATAATAAAATGCATTTTCTGAAACATTTATTTATTTTCCGTCCTGATTTATATCCTTTCACCAAGTGTTCTCCATACCTCATCATCTTTTTCTTTTTTCTTCCCATTCTTTTCTCTTTTTTTCGGTCTTTGATTTATTGGTTTCTTAGGAGCCATGGCATCTAAACTCGTCAACAGCAACGTACTAGGAGCCCCAAAAAGGGTAGACCTCTCTTAGTGTCTTTTGCATAGACAGATTCAAACTTGAAATCTCTTGTTTAAGCGACCCAAGCCTCTACCACATGGACCAACCACCATTGGTCTCACCACTTTTTTCTCTCCCCATTTCAACAACCACTATCTCCCTGCCTCACTACCTTGGTTTTCCCTATTCCACCTCACCCACTCAATCTTAGCCCTCGCCCTATCTCTATCCCAGCTTTTTTTTTTCTAAATTTCTATAAAATTTCTAATTCTTAAAAAAGAAAAGATAACATAAAACAAAGAATGTTATCCTCAGAAAAAAAAACCATTCATTTTCAGGCATTTGTTCCATCCAAATCTTCATAAAGATTATCAAAATGAGCAAACAGAAGAATACAACAAAGCATAGAACTTCTACAGAATCTTATCCTGAAATCGCACCATACAAGGCTTTCAATCTCACCAATTGAAACAGTGGGTTTAAATTATAAGCATTCTTTCCTTCAGGAATATGAATTAACTGGAAATACTCCATGCATCCAGAGACTTCAACTTCAACCATCTTCAACCATTGGATGGTTGGAATTGGTTCAACCCAATTCACAACCAATTGTACCAACCCAAAAAACTTCGAAACTTTCATTACATAACACATAGTATTGAAAAGTAAAATGATAGTTGCTCTAATAAAACCGTCCTCCATAATTATCAGATTTGTTAAGTTGCAAGAATTAGCATACTAATAGAATTTTAAGCAATAAATGCAAATAATTGGCCATTTAAATGAAACAAAAGTAAGACAAATGAATTGTAATACCTGAATTGGAACCTCAAGTTTCAATCTCAAAAGTGGTCGCTCTTTTCCTTCATCGCCTTCCTCCAATAACTATGTCAGAAAGAAATGAAACACCCTCATAGATTGGCAAAAGGAACAACCTCATAGATTAACCCAATAACAATTGTCAATCAAGAAATGAAACAAAACCCAATAGCCAATTTCATGAAATCAAACAGCACCAAGTTAAGGCAAATATCAATATGCAACAATCCATAAATATAAAAAGGTTTAGGAAGAAACTATTATTCTGAGAGAATGTTATGCTTAGTTAACTAGTCCTAAGAAACAAATACGAAAATCAACTGAAAAATGCCCCACAAATGTAGAGGACGAACAATCAATTCCTCTTATGTAAGGAAATTTTTACTAACATACTTCACATAAATAAGTATGCGATATCCTCTCCTGCAGCGAGGCAGTGTGATACTGATTACAGACAAGTGAAGTCTGCATTTTAACTATAGCATTGCACACCAAATATCCTCTGGGTACTGAGGAATAGCAATATAGTCAAATCAGGGAAATAAGAAATGAGAAGATTCGATTATGAAAGGATTTCAAAAAAAGCACTTATCAATGAGGACCTAACAGTTAGTATTAAGCAAAAGCAATCAATTATAGAAACTAAAACAATTAGGTCAGCTCTTCATAGATAAGGCAACATTTAAAACAAAGGAACCAAAGAGCAAGCTGATGACAATTTAGGCCTTCCCAAATCCTCCAAAAACCAAAAGCGGAAGTCTTTCATGTTACTAGAATCATTAATATCGTAAGTAGTTGGACGCCAACAGATAATGTTTAATTGACAATGAAAAACAAAAATAGCATCAGCTTATGTCGTGAAAAGAACAAATTACTTTATAGTACTAACTTACAATCAAAAAAAAACCTCAAGTCGCAAAACATTTATAGAACCATTAATATTGATATGCAAATGTATGTTTCACATGTGAATTTGCAAACAAAAAGAATCTTAATTCACAAACCATATACAGGCCCATAGATACCAATATACATGTCCATTTTGTATGTGAATTTAAGATCAAAAAAATTATCAACTTACAAAACATATACAGAATCATAGATACCAATATGCACATGTATCGAGTGAGATGTCCCATTCATTGTAGGAAACACATTATAAAAGAACCATTGTGTCAATTTCCCCAAACTTTCTATATGCGTGTAGTTACAACCACTTACCCCATGCACATATGGTCATAGAAGGTGAATGTACAAGATAGTTGGACATAGGACAGATTTGCTCAAAATTTCCATCAGGAAAAGTTCCATAATAAACACCTAATGTCAGCCATTCTAATGGATTTTTTTGCTAATTAGCTCATCATAGCACTTTCCTAATCTTACGTAATATGCATTCATCCATTGTGATAATGGATGTGCACAATAACGAGCACGAAATAGCCTCAAAGAAAATAATTGATATATATGATATGAATAGAAAAGCATAAAGAATAAACAGATACTTCCATCAGACAAGTGAAAGTAAGACATATAGCTCCATTGTGTTACTGAATAACGGTCAAGAAAGAATGTTAATGGCAAGAGACAAACCACAACATGACAACGGAGGGAGTTTAGAAGGATCAGGAATTCAAATAACAGACCTGCGGGATGATTCGTTTAAATGTACCAAACTTTCCCACGAAAGTATCTAGGATGCGTCCCTGAAAGTCCAAAACACAAATAATAGCAAATACAAATCAATCATGAGCCACTAATCAATTCAATCACACTAAACACAAGATAACAGTAAACCACTAGCATAGCAGAAACTGTTTAGAGAAGAAGAAAAAAATGAACATGCAAGTACTTCAGGATATATACCAGTAAAACTCGGGCTTCATCCATACTCGGTTGGTCTGTACCTTTCTCATATATAGGCTCCACCTGATCCCCATTGCCAATCACACCAGGAAAGAAAAGATCATGAAAATATCATGTAATCTTGAAACTAGCATGAACCAATTACTGTGAGATCCTTCAGAAGTAAAGGTTGATTGCCTACCAGATTGAGCATCAGACGAGCACAGGTTGTATGTATGACAAGCGTCAATGATGAATCATGAATGTTCCTCGAAAACAAATAAATAATGCGTGACAACTGCACTAAAGAATGTGTCATTAGAATGAAAAGAGACTCATGTGATAAAATCAAGAGTATGCAGGCTTCAAGAAATTTAAGTAGCAACACTTTCAAAAAGCTTCAGTTGGTTCCATTTTTTCATGGCTCAAAGAACCAATTAGAGTTGATTGTTCAATAACCCAATGATGAATTCCCGAGCCCAATGATGAATTCCCGAGCAATGTGAACTTAATTACTTATTTTCAATTTGTCTAAGTTCAACTAATATGGGTAATTTCTCCATCTGAAACTTCCTCCATGAATTTTACATAAAAATCTTTTCGAACATCTCATAAAATCAAATACCCCTGTCTTTGGGCTCAGACCTAGTGTTAAAACAAAACCTATGATCAAACAATATAGGATTACTTCAAGATGTCACCAAATGATCACCATGCCATAAAAGTACTTATTGATAATCAAAAGTCAATAAGAAAAATCTAGGATTTCAGTCAGGGCAGCTGAAATCTTTATTCCCTACCTAACTAAAGAAGTGAACTAACAAGGGCACATTATATGAATAAATCTTACAAGTATGCCTTCTTGTTGGCAATGGCACTAATATGAAGTTAAAAGCAAAATATGCAGAGAACAAAAAGCAAAGAATACACAAGTAGACAAACAGAACCAAATCAAACCTGAGATAAGGAAAGGTCCACACGAACATAATGCACAATCTCTGCAAGAAGGCTATAAGCCAATGGTCTGAGTGTCTCAATACAAACACGGCCTGTACCAATCAAAACCCTGATCCACAAAACCACCACCAAAATCAAATAAGCACACATAACGTATTGAAAGCAATTCAACGCAAGGTTCAAGTACCTCTCATCCAACAATGTATCAATCAGAGGGAAAAGCCCTTGCTTGAAGTCAGTGCTAAGAACATGCTTTAAGGCAATCAGTAATTCCTTAAACCACAAATGAAGGCGATGAGCAAAATCTTGAAACAAGATATTCTAAGAATTCATCATCAGCCAAAGTCAAGCCCTCACCTTTCTGATGGAAACAGCATCAGGGCAAGTCACAAGCAAGTTCACAATGCTCTTACAAATGTTCTCCTCATGCGGCCTGATATAGTCAGTGCAACTCTTGAGCAAGTAGGTCAAGAAAGAGAGAGTCTTGACCTGAGCGCCCTTGAGTTCCATGTACTGAGTCTTCAGATGCGGGGGCACCTTGTCAGGACCAGGAATAGAAATGGCCGTCACCATGAGAGGAAGAAGGTAAGGGATGTTGGTCTGGACGAGCTTGTGGTAGAGCTGGAAGAGAAACATGACAACAAGAGGGCTCTCCGTCACAATCTTGAACGATCGATCGCTCCGGTTAAGCTGTCCTGATCCGGAGTGCGTTGTTGGCCCACCGGGGTCAAGAGCGTCTTCCATACCACCAGAGTTGGGGTTGGGCGGGTTGGGGGGCGGGGGAGGGGTGGGGGAGGAGAAGAAGTGGGAGACGGTGGTCGGGAAGTTATGGTAAATGGAGCAGACGAAGTCGAGGAAGGGCTGGACCTCGGATTCAACAGTCGGGCGGAAGTTACGAAGGAGATCAAAGATGATGCGAATGGAGATAAGAGCGTTGTCCTCGTTATCGTGGGTGAGGACCTGAAGGGAGAGCTTGAGGAGATCTTGAACGAAGGGGCGGAGAACCTCGCTATGAGGGAGCCGGTTCAGGATCTCAACCACCACATTGCGAAGCTTGTGCTCGTGGTTCTCGCATAGCTGCGGCTTGGTGAGCTGGGTAAGCACGGTAGTGAACGCCCGGAAGTAGCACTTGAGGAAGTTCAGGTACTCCGACGTGTGCGCGATCTCCAAGCTATCCCGGACCTCCATCACCATCTGCAGCCGCGCCTGCACCGCTGCAAGAGAGAGAATAAAAACATAACCTAAAGCCGATGAGAAATCGCAAGAAAAGGGATGGAGAGAAAGGAGATACAGAGCTCAGGGTCGACGAGGCGTTGGGCATGGAGCTCGTAGTTGGTGATGGGAGCCATGGAAGAGGATTAGGGTTTTCGGAGGTCTCGACTGGGATTAGGGTTTCAGTTCTTGAGGTTTCTAGGGTTTCGATGTCTCGGTTTTGCGGGCAGAAGTGAAAGGGAATGCGGAGTTCGGGAGCTCCCCGCGGTGTTCTTGGGGTGAGGTTCGGCGTCACGAAAAACTTTCAGAATGACCCTTGAATTTTTCAAAATTGTGTTTTTCTTAATATATAACAAAAATGGTTTAATCATTAGATCAGTCCTCTACTTTTCTCTTCTCCCTTTCAATCCTCTTACCGGAGAGCTTTCCAATTGAGTAAAGAATTTTATATATATATATATATAATAAAATACAAAAAAAGTTTTGTTGGAAAAAGGTTTTTCCTAAACACTCGAGGATATAAATATATATTTTATTAATAAAATATAAAAATTATAAGATAGACATATAAAATTAACAAAATATTAAATTTATAAGATAACTATATATTTTAGGTCAAATATATTTTTTTTTAAATAATAATTCTAAAAAAAGCACCAGGAGTGATATGAAAACTTCATAGAAATCTTTTCTATGAAACAAATTTGAATTAAATTTTTTTTAAATATATCACAGGGGTTTTTGCTATATTAATTTATATAATCGATTTGGTAAAATATAAAAATCCCAAAATACCCTTCAACCTTAAAAGAATCTACTCATCCAAATCACACACACACATATATATATATATATAAATTTATATAATCGATTTGGTAAAATATAAAATTTCCAAAATGCCCTTCAACCTTAAAAGAATCTGCTCATCCAAATCACACACAGATATATATATATATAATCAATTTGGTAAAATATAAAATTCCCAAAATGCTCTTCAACCTTAATAACGATATGAATGTTATATCTGTGTGTGATTTGGATGAGTAGATTCTTTTAAGGTTGAAAGGCATTTTGGGAATTTTATATTTTACCAAATCGATTACCATAACCAACCAAACAGTAATGAACTATTTCCGTTAATATGAGTTCCAACCAAACATAATAATATCAAATTACTACAACATTCCCAGTCATACAACATTCATATCCTTATTAGTGAGGTAATCTCATTACGGGGTAATATTTTATTACTGCGAACTAAACGGCTAAAGCAAAAGGATGATAATCATACTAACTGTGACAATCAATGAACTGAAAGATGATGAGATGATTATCTATGCTCAAGCACATCGAAGAATTGATGACTTTTTATATTCTTGTTATTTTTAGGTAATTTGACATTTTTGATGTATGGAATGAACTACTTGTTATTCTACTTTACAATTGTGTAGAATTGATGAGTTGTTTTTGTATTGTTGTTAATTTTTGTTGCTTTATTTTTATATTACTCTTGCTTTGTTATTGGAAAATTCCTATGTTATCATTAAATGTTTTGGATGTATGTAATCCATAAATTATTATGTGATGATTGCCTGAGTTTAGGGATGGCAACTGGTAGGGTCCGGTGCGGGTAGTGCCATACCCGCACCCGAACCCGATACCCCGACTCCATACCTGAACCCGCACCCGAACCTGACTGGTTTTTAAAACTCCAACACACACCCCCACCCAACGGGTAACTGAGTACCCGCGGGTTACCCGTACTAGCATTGACACTATTTAAAAATATTCCAAATAAAATTAAAATACAAAATATAAATTAAAATAGACATTCAATGATTCAAAGTAGCACAAAATAAACAAATTTAACATAAAACAAATTCAACATAAAATAAACATTCAAAGCATAGTTTTTTTTTTTATTCAAATGAGTATCATTCATCATCATCATCATCATCATCATCATCATCATCATCTTCATAGAGATCAATTATCTTCCAATTCATGAGTAGCTCCACTGGCAAAGAAGAATTAAAGAAGATGAAAAAACTTATAAGAGGAATTGGGAAAGAATTAAAGAAAAAAATCACACTTTCCATTGGAATGCAAGATCACGGCGGCTTCTCCCGGTCTCGCCCTCTCTCTTTTCCTATCGAAACAATAAAACAAAAAATGAGGATCGAGGTGTAACCCTTAAATTGATTGCTCACAAACATCTACTTATCAATGGATAGCAAAGAAGACGAAAATCTTATTAGAGAAATTGGGGAAGAATTAAAGAGAAAAAAAAAAAGCACACCTTCGATTGGAAGGCGAGATCATGGCAGGCCGGCGGCTTCTCCCTCTCTCTTCTCTCTCCCTCTCTCTTTTCCTTATCTCGATGATGGTCATATAGCTAGCTATTTACTAATCGGCCCCTAGAATTCACCAAAATTCTATAATGTATCTTTTTAATTAAACTTCTGGTCGGGTTCGGGTTCGGGTCGGATATCAGAATTCCCATACCCGCTTTTACGGTGATCGGGTTTTACCCGAACCCGACCCGAAACCCAGTCAAACTAGGGTCAGGTCAGGTCGGGTTTAGGTATTTTTGCCATCGCTACCTGAGTCTAAGTCCTGTGGAGGCTGTTGGAGCTGGAGTCTCTGATGGTGCGATGTGGAGAAGAGCATTAACAAGTGTGTTGAAGCTATGAAGAGTGATAAGGGTTAATGGATTTGTTTATTTTAAGATTTGGTTCTTATATTTTTGGGTAAACAATAAAAATGGTCACCAAACTATTTACACATTTTTATTTTGGTTACCCACCTAAAAAAAATTACAATTTGATCATTTACATTTATAATTTTTATTTTTCAAGTCATTGGCCTTTACAATGTCAACAATGAGCTGACATGGCCTACCACGTCACACGCCTTTAACCACGTTTGCAACATCATATGCTAGGTGTCAAAACATCATGGATATGTTAGTTACACTTTCAGTAAAGGCTAAACACTTTTTTTTTAAGTTAGTGCCATAAAGATTTTATAAACTTGGTAATTTTGCCTTCATGATATATGGACATAGGCCAACTATAATTTTAAAATAATTAAGGATAACTAATATAGGCTTGACGGGTAAGTTTTTGGAAGATCATTAAACTATGATATATTTTCATTTTAGTGATTGAACTTCAATTTGAATCAAAGTAGTCATTTACCTTTAATTTGATTTCAATGGAAAGTCATTCAACAGTTCCTCGACCCTTTTGAATACATGGCCATAGGAAAAATCCAGTCAGCATCCTTGTGGCATGTCATTAATGACGTTTGATGTGTACACATTACGCTAAAGATGCCACATCATTCAAAACCGTGCCACATCAACTCTAAACCTCCACGTCAGCATCACTCTTCCCAAGAGGAAATAGATGCAATGTAGAAAGTAGAAGACCATCTTGTTCTCCAGTCCACAGAGCCAATATGCAATTAGGAGAGGGGACCATGAAGTCTTCCATCCTTAGCGAGAAAAGAGCTGGAAAAGTTTAGTCAGGTGTGTTGGTGATGAATTAGGAAAGTCAACCAATAAGGAAGGAACCCACTTACTTTCTAGTTTTGATGCTTTTTCACATTGCAATGCAAGTTTGTTGTGAAGTTGGGTTTACATACGCGGGGTTGTCACCTTTGTGTCTCCTTCACCATAGTATGGGCTTTCTTTGTCAAGGCCTTATTTGTTTACCGGTTTTCCCCCCTTGTTGATCACTATTAGGGCTTTCAATATTTTTGGTTCTCTGACACAGACTTTGATCCTTCTCTAGTTCTTCTCTATGTTTTGCAATTTTGTGTATGTTTTTTTCTATATATGTCTATTAGAGCCTTGTCGGTTTTTTTGTTACTTTGATCCAACATGTACTTCAAGCATGAGAATGTTATATTTAATTAAGGGTTTTACGACTACCTATATTTATTTGACATTCAAGCCTATAGCATCTCTTGTGCAACTTATAAGTAAAGAAGGGTTTTGAAGGACTGACAATTAGATTTCATTTATGCTTTCTTATTATTTAGAGATATTTATGTGATATGACTTTGATTTTGATTGTAAGTTGTTATAGTTATAAATAACTTAATTATTTTCACTCTTCATTTTGATTGATAGATAACAATAACTTAATTTTTAGATGTTGTCTTTGACTGTTACTACAATTCGCCTTCATTTATGTTCACTGCTCCTTGTATACTTGAGGCTGATTTTGATTGTTAATAAATAATAGCTTAATTTTTTGCACTCTTTACTCATTTTCTTGAAGAAAGTAGAAGGCCCCAAAAAATTAAGATGACATACGGCTTTACATAGACTTCCATCAACATATGGTTATTTATTTATTTATTATTGATTGTTATTAGATAGTTGCTTTTTGATTATATATGAGTTTTTTTTACTATTTCCTGTTTACTTGTTGATTTTGTTTGTCACTTCAGATAATTATATTTGTACATATATGTAATCTATTAGGGGTTCACTTAGGGAAAGCATGATAAGCGACTTTTCTTTTGTAGATAACTATGATACACTTGACAAGTAGAGGATAATGGAGGTGCAACGTCATGTAGAATCTTGATTTAAAAAAAAAATCATATCATGGATATGAAGATTACAACTTAGTAGAAGATATGCATACTTTCAATGTTAAAGAATATGAGGACATCATGATGTTTACACCTATTTCAATGTTACAATTGTCACATCTAACATGGTAATATACAACAATGTTTTCTTAAATAAATTTGACATGGCGGCTTCCAATAATCGGAGTAATAAAATATGAATGAAAAGGAAATATTGAAGCTAATAATTAAATTAATCAAGTAAAGGTGTGCAATGGAGGATGCAATGCTTGCATCCAACTTCTGTCCTTTTTGTCACAATTTGAGAAACTCATCATTTTCTCATTATGGTGATAGTTTTGCATATATTAACAGTCACGGCCTCAACCGATCACCTTTTGACGTGCGACACCTGACATATACCATTGCGACAGATCAATCTTCCTTGCAAGAACAACAGTTAGTGAACTCCTGTTTGCATCACAAGTACAGTGAAATAAAAGAAGCGAGCAAAATCGGAAAACATTCATGGTACGAGAAACACGACACATGAAACCCATTTTAAAAAGAGAAAAACATAATCTCTCTTAGATTGAGAAATGTTTACAACCATGACCAAAAGCCATCACCAAAAGACCTTGTCTCCTTCCAAAGATACATTAGACCCTATTCCAAGAGCTACCCCAAATCTAAGTTTAATTGAGCCACATGCCCAATACAGGTCTGGCGTGAAGTCCCTAACTTCACATAGCTTGCAGTGTCTACCGACTTGACTGTAGCTTTAACCAGTCACCCTTGGTCATAGCGAGTAGTAGTACCGGTTACGCATGGTAATATCACGTGCCATCCTCGCCCCTGGCTAGGCCACGCTCCCGACCACGTACCCACTTGCATACGCCTACGTAAAGCCTTGTCAAATCCGGAATCAGTATCTTGGTCTCTAGTCTGATCAAGTGTCCCGCCCCGCTTAGACTTGCCAGAAATCCATACTCTAAATAATCTAAGTCTGTAACACTTGACTCTTGGTATGGGCGCGCCTTCCCCACGCTTTCATCGGTCACGCGCACGGCCACGGCTCAGCACGCGCGCGCCTCACGGTCTCAGCACATGATCGTGCGGGATATTCCGCCCGCTCTTGGTCACGACACAACACACGCCCTCGCACTAACCGCGCGCTACCCAATCCACGCAGCTGTGCGCCCCCGTGGCTTGGCCTATGTTGAAATGTATGCCCGCTGACCAAGTGTAAGGTCATCAACCCTTACATTAATAATGTAAGGTGTCATATGAAAATTCAATAAATAAGCAAATAGTGGGATTAGCATAACTCTAGCAAAGGTGTTTCATAGTCATGTAATAACCCTTGACAATGTAAGATATACATTAGAATCAAGAGAAAAAATATTTTACTTACCTATTAAGACAAGAATGGCTATAAGTATAAGGCAAAAGTCACATTTTACCATTTTGATCATACCTCAAACTCTTATAATCAATCTAAATTTTTTATCGCTTTAATTTATCAATAGCATTTAGGTTGGTGGTTGGCAATAGTCTTTTTTTCCTCTCTTTTTTGAGAAGTATTCTTACTCCTAGTTCTGGTTAAGGATTTATAGTCAAGTAATTGTGTTCACCAAAAACTAAAATTAGCAAATAATGGATCTAGTTAAAAAAGTAAAAACAAAACTAAAAGTGTGTAAAAGCCGAACTAACAGAAAATTGAATTATCAAAATTTTAAAATTAATTTAATTTATATTTTAATGTATATTCATTTTTTTCCCCATATATAGAAGATTATGTCAATATTATATAAAATTCAGTTTTTGGTTTATCAATTTTTTAAAATTTTATTAATAAAAACCAAATTGAAATAATGAATAGCCGAAAATAGAATCTCAAAAAAAAAAAAACAAAAATTGAAAAAGGGTTTAATTCAATTATTTAGTTAAACGAAACAAATTGCACAATATAAAATGTGACACCGCTCTCTAGATACAAATTATAATACTCAATTTGGCTGGTTTTAAAACTAGGGAAGTCCCTAGTCTTTCTACATCTCACCACTATTCATGCAACTATGTATATATTTCTTTTATAAGGGTTTAGGGTTTAGAGTAAGGTTTAAGTTTAGGTTGTTTATAATTTTGTAATTATGTGCACAGTGATGCACAATACTAAAAATTAGGCACCTTCCTCATTTTGAAACTTGTGAAGATGAATTCCAAATTATAGACTCTAGTTTATCAATGTTAATGAGAGGTGTTGGTTTCTTAAGCTGATATGCAAGTGATATCATTCTTCATCACTAAATAATCAAATGCAATTTAAAGATTTAAGTCAATATATTACTTGGGGCTTATATGACCATATATCTGTATATGAGATATAATTTTTTTTTTGTTTTTAAAAAAGAAGCGTACACAAAAGGCAAGTTAAGAATTTGCTAAAAATACTTGTGGTGAATGCATAAATTTGATTTTTGATGTTAAGCACCGGAAACATGCATATTTTGTCATGGACACAGTTGGTAACGTCTTAACAATCATGATAAGCCATTTATATTGTTTTCAAACCAATATCCTTTTATATTATTGTCATAGCCAAAATACATATAATTTATGACTTGCATTCCATCTTATATATTTTACAACTTAGTATTAAAATATATACATCATATCCAAAAATTTTAAAATTAAAATATTTCATGATTTTTTTTAACAAAGGCGACAAGAGCTGCCCCCTAAGAGATTGTCAAGGGTTACATGTTTAATTAATGACATACCTATGGCAAAGTTTTAATTCAATTCAAAATTTACTAAATAAGATTGGCTAACACAATATAGTATGCTACAGAGATAAACTCCACCCAAAGCTCTTTGCTAATTGATGCCAGCTTCACCTAACATGCAATGGGCTATCTCCACTAAAGCTTTATTCATAAACCCTCCATTTTTTTTGTGAAGATTAGCTAACAACAATATTATTTTTATTTTTTCGGCAAAAGCGATACATTTTGCAAGGGACTGGCAAGTATGGAGGTGCACCAGTTAAGGTAGCTTACAGACCTCTTGTGGTACACCATATGTGACTTGAAGTCCTCTATCATGCAATTTTGGAAATGAGAGATATATTACGTTCCTTACAAGACCCACTAGAGCCCAATAAACAATGCCTCACCCTGAGAATAATTGGTAAACATTATTGCTACAGTGCTTCATGCAAAGGGTTTCCATCCTGCATCTTACCCATCCATTGCCTAATGACTTCCCACTAGGATAACTAATGTCTTCTTACTTGCATTTATTAAAAAAATTAAATATTTGTGTATTTCAAGCCATTATCCCTTTTCGAAGATGTTAGTGCACCATCCACTTCGTCTCTCTTAGCCTTCAGATGCCAAAATACCTTGGATGCTTTATCCTTAAAAATCATTATTGTGTATATTAAAATAAGAAGCACAAGGTCATATATGAAAGAATACATGAAAGACTACAAATCCAAATGAAAACAATTATTCAATTCCCAAAAAAGTCAAGAATACAATAGGTTATAAAGATAAGAATGAGATTAAGGGGCCATTTGGATTGGGCCTTGGGGATTACTCTCCTTTTGGGTGCATGCCCATATTTGGTTTTGCACCAATAGGGATAAAGGATGGATTTGATAGAAATTTCATCCTTTCAAAACCTAGCAAGCTCATTTACTTCAATTTTGAGGGGCATAAAATCAAATTTACAATTATATGATAGTAAATACACTCCATCCTTTTTAAATAATTAAAATATTATATAAAATTATAATATTAAAATAGTACAATTTTCTATTATATTAAATTAATTTATTTATAATAGATAAAGTGAATTAAATTATTTATATCAAAATGAGAATTATATTAAAATAACATGTTTTATAATTAAAATTTTTTAATTATATTAATGAAAATATATAATAAGTAAATTAAATTATTTAACTAAATAGTTATATAATTAAAATGCATAATAATTGAAGTGAATAATTATATTTAAATTCTTTATAAATAAATAACTTTAATCACCATTTAACATAATTCATTATCTTATACAACCTCATTTATTTATATTAAAAGACATAAAAGTAATTTTATCTTATTTCTCTTTTAATTTTGTCATTTTCAATTCCCATTCCCTCCAACCGGACACAATTTTCACCTTATCCCCATCCCACTATTCTCATCCTCAATGCCTATTCTTCATCCCATTATTATTATTGTGCCCATTTGCAAACCAAGTGAACTTTTCAATCAAATTTTTTTTAAAGGGAAAATATTCAAACATAACTATATGAAGACAAATTAGAAAGAAAAATGCAAGTGGTGAGAAAACTATGACTAACAAATTGAAAGAAATGTATCTTTTGAAATTTACCAAAAAAACAGAGAAAAGTACCAACAAACCACTCTAAGGGCTGTTTGGTTGCCCGTATTTCAAATTACATTGTAAATCAAATTACAGTGTAAATGAAATTACAATATTTTCATTTACATCATGCTTGTTTGGTTGTCTGTAAATGAAAATACCACATTTACTTTTCAAGTGTTTGGTTTGATGTAAATTGTGATTAAAATTAACATGTTAAGTAAGTGGCGATATTACTTTTTTTTCATAATTTTTTTATATTTTATATATTTTTTAATATTTCATCTAAAATCTATTTTATTTATTTATGACAATAGGTTTTATTTATTTCAAATATATTTCACTTACGGATTTAAATTAACTAAAATTTTTCAACCAACACCATGTAACTATATAATCGATGCAAATATAATTTTCCACAAATAAAAATTTTAAACAACAATTAGATAAAAATCCCTACAATTTCGGCATGATAAAAAAATTATTTTTTTTAATTACAACGGGTTTAACTAGTTGGGATTTCACAAATTTATTTTAAACTGCTTATAATTATATATATTATACTATCTTAATTATTATTATCATTGTTTAACGTACTAGGGAAAAAAAGTCAAATTTAAATTTAAGCCGGCGACGGTTGGAATTCGGCCGGGGCGGTGGCCGGAATCCGGCCGACCGGTGGAGGTCGTAGGACACTGGTCGACCGGCGGCAGTGGTCGGAGTCTGACCTGCTGGCCCACATGCGGCGGTGATCGGAGTCTTGCTGGCGGTGACGGTAGGTGGCAATGGGCAATTAGTTGAGTAGTAACCTCAATAGTGTTTTACATTACAGTATTTTGAATTACGGCCAAATTGGCCGTAATTCAAAATGCAGCAAAACCTATCAAATCCGTAATTTGTATTATAGCAACTTTACATTTACGGGTAACCAAATAGTCTATGTTGCCATTTTACCTGTAAATCAAATTACATTACATATACTTGTTAGGAAATACAGCTATGTATACAGCTGTATTTCTATATCTGTATAGCTACCTTATTTGTATACCTGTATATCTATATATACCTTGTATATTGTCATTATTGATTAATGAAATGAATGTGATTTTGTCCACCTAACATGGTATCAGAGAGTTTTTCCAAAACCTAAACCCTAATTTTTTCCGCCCCTCGTCCGCCGCGACCTGCCGCCTTCGGCCGCCGAGCCCCGCCGCCCTCGCCCACCGCGCACCGGCCGGCCCTACCCACCACCCGCCGCGCCGCCCGCGCCGCCGCCCGCAGCCTCCACGCGCAGGCCCCGCCCCCACGCGCCGTCATCGGCCCCCGTGCGCACGCGCGCCTCGGCCGCCGCGCCGCGCGCACGCGGCCCCGCCTGCGCGCCCGCCGGACCCGGCGGCGCCCTCGGCCCGCGCCCTCGGCCCCCGCGCTCCGGCCGTCCTCGGCTCCCGTGCGCTCGCGTCTCGTGTTTTGTGCAGAAATTCCATGGCTTCTGCTCAGGTCTCTTACCTACAAAAAGTAGACGTCATGCTTAATGGCAAGAATTATAAAGCATGGTCTTCCACTCTACGTGTGCTCCTTCGCGGACTTAATCTTTGGGGTCATGTTGATGGTACCCGTCCGCCTCCGGTTTCTTCTACTGACGCCTCTTCGAGCTCCTCTTCGTCTACAGTTACCGGTGCGTCCTCTTTCCTGTCTTTTGATTTGCTCAAGTGGACTGAAGATGATGCTCGTACCATTGCTATCATCTGTCAGTCCTGTGAGCTTCCTATTCGCTTGGTTGTTTGTGATTTTTCTACCGCCAAGGCGATTTGGGATCATCTGCGCGCACTCTATCTTCCTTCCAGTCAGGCGTTGCGCTATTCCTTGTTGCAGACTATCACTTCCACCTATCAGCGTGAGCACTCTGTCTCAGATTTCTTTACCGTCCTCAATGATTTATGGCGTCAGTGTGATGAGATGACTCCCTCTCCTTCTTCGACCTGTGCCCAGTGTCTTGCAATTGCTCAGGATCGCGATTATCTTCGCACTTATGAGTTTCTCATGCGTCTTCGGCCTGAGTTCGAGGCCGTTCGTGCTTAGCTACTTCACCGGGTTACACCTCCGTCTGTTACTGATACTTTGGCTTATGTGCTTGCTGAGGAGACCCGTCTTCGGTCGTTAGATGTGGTTCCACCACCTGCTGCTACTCACTCCGTTCTTGCTGCTCCCCAGCAGAACCCAATGCCGACCACTGCTCCTCTGTTGCCGTCTCCAGGTCTTAGTGTTCCTGTCCGTCCTCTTTCTCAGTCTCAGGGACCAGTTTCTAGTGCCTCCCATCGACGGTCAGTTCGGTGTCATTACTGCCATGCTCTTGGCCATGTTCGTACTGAGTGTCGCAAGCTACAGCGGGCTCAGCTGACAGCATAGCAGCGCACAGCCCCCACCCCACCCTCAGCATCTCAGGGTGGTCCATTGTCTGCTGAGCAGTTTCAGCAGCTTTCTCGGAGTCAGATTTCTCCCTCTTCTGCCCCAGTACTCACTCAGGATGCATCAGACGTCTCCACTCATCCATCAGTAGCCTCTGCCCCTACAGGTATTTCTTCATCCTCTTGGTTGCTTAACTCTGGAGCTTCTTTTCATATGACCTATGATGCTACCCACCTTCACTCTCTTCACCCCTTTTCTTCTGATCTTCGTGTTATTATCGCTAATGGCACAACCCTTCCTGTCCCTAGTCGTGGCCTCTTACACACCACTCATTTTCATATTCCTGATGTTGCTTTTGTACCCAAGCTCTCCATGAATCTTATTTCTGCTAGCCAGCTTACTTCTCTTGGCTATCTTGTTATTTTTGATGAGTTTGGTTGCCGTGTGCAGGATCGTCTTACAGGGACCCTCATTGGAGCTGGCCATCGCCATAGTGGGGTGTATGTGCTCGATCATCTTCGTCTTCCGTCCTCCTCTACGTTACCAGCTGCACCTATTCATTGTTTTTCTTCTGTTCGCTTCCATCAGTGGCATCATCGTCTTGGCCATCCTAGTGGTTCTCGTCTGTCTTCTCTTATTCATCAAGGTTTTTTAGGTCTTGTCTTAGTTGATAGCTCTCATTCTTGTTCGGGTTGTAAGCTTGGCAAACAGCTACAACTCCCTTATCCTTCGAGTGTGTCTAGGTCTGTTTCTCCGTTTGAATTAGTTCATTCGGATGTTTGGGGCCCTGCCCCGTTTGTCTCCAAAGGTGGACATCGTTATTATGTTATTTTAGTTGATGATTTTTCACGTTACACTTGGATTTATTTTATGCGTTCTCGTTCCGAGTTTTATAAGGTTTATGTTGATTTCTCTAGTATGGTGCGCACCCAGTTTTCCGCCACCATTCGTACTTTCCGTTCCGATTCAGGTAGAGAGTATCTTTCTCATGAGTTTCGTGAGCTTCTCGCCTCCCATGGCACTCTTCCTCAGCTTTCTTGTCCTGGTGCCCATGCTCAGAAAGGCACTGCAGAAAGAAAACATCGTCATATTCTTGAGACCGCTCGTACTCTTCTCATTGATTCTCATGTCCCCCCTCACTTTTGGGCTGAGGCTGTCTCTACTGTTGTTTACCTCATAAATCTTCAACCCTCTTCCTTTCTTCAGAGTTGTAGTCCAAGGGAGTGTCTTTTCTCCAGTCCACCCCGTTATTCTCATCTTCGTGGTTTTGGTTGCTTGTGTTATGTCCTTCTTTTGCCCCGAGAGAGGACTAAACTTTCTGCTCAGTCTATTCCTTGTGTCTTCCTTGGTTATAGTCCTGAGCACAAAGGCCATCGGTGTTATGATCCTGTTGCACGTCGCCTCCGTATCTCGCGTGATGTCTCATTTGTTGAGGATCGTCCTTTCTTTGTTCCTTCTAAGTCCTCTTCTTCTCACTCCTCCACTACATCGACCGATGTACAGTTTCTCATTGTGTCCTCACCACCTCCTCTATCACCACCTTCATCCTCTCCTCAATCTGTTTCTCCGTTGCCTGCTGAGCCTCCTGTCCCGGTTCCCATTCCCGCCCCTCTTCTTCCTGAGCAGTCACCCCCGGCGCCAATGGCTTCCTCCGATGTATCCCCTTCAGATGATCTCCCTGCACGTCGCTATCCTATTCGCGATCGTCATCCCCCTAACCGCCTTAATCTAGCCTCTCAGCTTCTTGACCTCCCTATTCCTCCCTCCAGTGGCCCTCCAGAGCCAGCTTCTTACCGAGAGGCTGTCCGAATACCTGAGTGGCAGGGTACTATGTCTGCTGAGTTGGAGGCGCTCGAGCGCACCTCTACATGGGATTTGGTTCCCCTTCCTCCTGGTGCTGTTCCCATTACCTGCAAGTGGGTCTATAAAGTTAAGACTCGCTCTGACGGTTCTGTAGAACGGTACAAGGCTCGTCTTGTGGCTCGTGGTTTTCAGCAGGAGCAGGGACGTGATTATGATGAGACTTTTGCTCCCATGGCTCATATGACTACCGTTCGAGCTCTTATTGCTGTAGCTGCTGTTCGACGGTGGTCTCTCTTTCAGCTTGATGTGAAGAATGCTTTTCTTCACGGCGATCTCCAGCATGAGGTTTATATGCTTCCTCCCCTTGGTTTTTCTTCTCCTTCTGGTTTTTCTTCTCTATGGTCTCAAACAGGCTCCTCAGGCCTAGTTTGAGCGTTTCAGTACTGCTGTGATTGCTGCTGGTTTTCAGCCTAGTCCGCATGATCCCGCTTTGTTTGTGCACTCTTCCTCTCGTGGTCGGACTTTGTTGTTGCTTTATGTGGATGATATGATAATCACTGGTGATGATCCTGCTCATGTGGTTTTTGTTAAGCATCACCTTCATCAACATTTCCAGATGACTGATCTTGGTCGATTGAGCTATTTTTTGGGCATTGAGGTCACATCTACTTCTACTGGTTTTCAGTTGTCTCAGCAGCGTTACACATCTGATATCCTAGCACGGGCAGCTCTCTCTGACTCTTGTGTTGTGACTACTCCTATGGAGCTACATCTTCAGTTGCGTGCTGATGAGGGGACTCCCTTATCTGATCCGACACGCTATCATCACTTGGTTGGGAGCCTGGTCTATCTTACCCTTACTCGACCAGACATTGCTTATGCTGTGCATGTCTTGAGTCAGTTTGTTAGTGTACCTACTTCTGTTCACTATGCCCATCTTTTGAGGCTTTTGCGCTATCTTCGGGCGACTCCGTCTCGAGGCCTTCTTTTCTCTCAACATAGTTCTTTGGAGCTTCGTTCCTATTCTGATGCTACTTGGGCTAGTAATCCGTCTGATCGTCATTCTGTTACTGGTTTCTGTTTGTTCTTGGGCTCTTCTCTCATTGCTTGGAAGTCCAAGAAGCAAACAGGTGTTTCTCGGTCTAGTACCGAAGCGGAGCTTCGCGCCATGGCTACTACTGCTGAGGAGATTGTTTGGTTGCGTTGGCTTTTGCATGATCTGGGTGTTGTCTCGCATGCTCCTACTCCTCTACATTGTGACAACACTGGTGCCATTCAGATCACTTTGAATCCTGTCAAACACTCCCTCTCTAAGCATATTGGTGTTGACGCTTTCTTCTTGCGTGATCAGTACAACAAAGGCATTCTGGCCCCCCAGTTTATTCCTTCTGAGCGTCAGCTTGCGGATTTGTTTACTAAATCTCAGACACGGGCACACCATGATTTTCTCTTGTCCAAACTCTCGATGTCTGATCCCCCGTGAGTTTGTGAGGGGGGTGTTAGGAAATACAGCTATGTATACAGCTGTATTTCTATATCTGTATAGCTACCTTATTTGTATACCTGTATATCTATATATACCTTGTATATTGTCATTATTGATTAATGAAATGAATGTGATTTTGTCCACCTAACAATACTTACGGGTAACCAAATGGCCCCTAAAAAATATTCACATGACCATCTAAACCTTTTGAAATGTCAACGCTTTTTACATTCCCTCACAAACTTCTAAATTGTTAGATATCCTCACAGACTTCTAAATAACCCTTTAGTCCTTAATGTTAATTAATTTTTTTTTAAAATGTCTTATTTTTTTAGTCCCTAATGTTAATTAACCTTTTATAAAATTTCTTTTTTTTTCTTTTTTGTTTTTCACCAAACTTGCTCCTGCTTATCAATCACGACACACTGCTACTTTATGGACATCAACCTACAACCCTTTTGCTAGCCTTGGTAGTCATTTCATGGAGTTTAGATGAGTTTTTAAATGTAGCAAGAGGCTGTGTGACCACCGTGTGCCACACGAAGGCCGCATAACCCGTCCAAAAGGCCATGCATACATAGTGCTCTTGCACCGAGGCCACATAGCTTGGCTGGCCAAACGACCACCAGGAGGCCACATGAAGGCTGCATGGATCAGCTTGGTGGCCATGGAGCAGCCGTGCGCAAGCATAAAGGCCGCACAACAGGTCGGTGCCTGGGTTTTTTCTGAATTTCTAAGGCTTGAAGCTGGGGGTGTTTTACTCTTTTGTCCATCCTAAACCCCTTTTATCATTGCCTTCTTCTTCTCACTCTCATCTCCATTTCTAGTCTTGGATGAGAGGCTCCATCATTTGATTTCCACTCCATCTTCTTTGGCTTTAAAGGTTGATTTCCTCTCTCTTTACCCGTCTTTTAACCTGACAAGGTATGTTCTTTATCTTGTGCTTCTCATGCTAATTATCTCTTGATGATAGAACTAAGGCTTGTGCTTGACTTGGGCTCTTGAGTCTCAATTCTTATTGTCTCTTGTTAAGAGATGGTAGATATGGTAGAAGAAGGTTGGTATCCTTCTATTGTCCTCAATCTTGATGAAATCTTGAATTAAACCTTTGCTCGATTATAGGGTTACTGTAGCATTAGGAAATCCTCTTCAAATCCTTTGTTTTCTACTCTTTGAGTGTCGTTAATCTCCATGGAAAATCATTTGAATCTTTTGGACTTAAGATTGAGCCATACACAAACCCCTCTTAGGGTTTGCATTGCATATTAGAGCTAGGGTTGCATTCATGGATTCTTCTTGCTCTTCTTTCTTTCTTGCTAAGTTTCTTGTTTGGTGTTCATTTGGCTAAGTGGTGAAGTCGATCAGCTAAGAGCAAGGAAATGGTTGTGAAGTAGCATTGTCAGAAGATCTTGCTCTTCAAGTTTGTGAGTGGACTTTATAATGTGCATAGTTATGTTAGAGCTGAAAGGGTTCTAATTGTTTGACCTATATATATAATGTACATGCTTACCTTCATTGCTTGAGTTTCACATTGTCTTTGACATTGTAATGATTTTAGTATGTTCTTTCCATGTGTGATTCATGGGCTATGATATGGACACAACTACAGATTTTGGATATATTTATATAAATTATATATACATATACATGGTTGGCTTGCAAAAGTTAAACATATTTGTATATCCATGATTCGAATATTTAATGTGGAAGTTCGACTTTTTCCACTTCTCTTGTGCTTTGTTTCTTGAGTAAAAATTTGTGTGTTTAAGTTTTTGCCGAGTGTTCTTTCATGTTGGGATCTTATTTAAGGTCCTTTTTAGAGAGACAAAAGAGGAAGAAAAACCTTTGGGAAAGTGCAAGCAAGGCGGAAGGCGTGCGGTGCCCGCAAGACCCCATTAACGGGAGGCCTTGCGGCCTCCCTTGCGGCCCTCAAGGAAGGCCGCTTGGTGGCCAGCCTGGGGCCTCGCGGCCTCCCTTGCACCCGCAAGGGCCTCGGATGAGGCCTCGCGGCCTTCTTTGCGTCTATAAGGGAGCCCGTGAGGGATCCCGCGGGTTGTGGCCTATAAATACCCCTTTGAACCTTCTTGGGGCTTCATAAGACTTCTTTTCTCTCTCTTTTTCCCCTATTTTTGAATCCTTATTCTCCTCCTCCATTTGTGAAGGTTCCTTCTAGATTTAGGTGATTCTTGAAGGTGAGTTCTCTCCTCCTCTTCAATTTCTTGTTCTTGATGCCAATTCTTCTTTGATCTACGAATGAAAAGCATGGATCTATTGTAGATCTAAAGTTTAGAAGGAATGAGCGCTATGATTTTATGTTTTGGTGAAGAATGAGGGAGATCCTTGATCTCTAAACCTAGGATTTTTGTAGATCCGAACCCAACTGGAATCTTCTTGATTTTCTTGTGATCTTGAGGGTTGTGAGGATTTCATTCTTGTTAACTCTTCTAGTTAGAGTGTTAGCAAATCCTAGAAGCAATGAGATCCCATTTTGACCATTTTCCTCTTATTACTCGATTGGGTTATTGTGTTTGATTCTTGATTTTTTTGGATGATTAATTGCATCTAGGAGGTGGATCTGCAAGCAAGGGTAAGGAGCGAGTGGACAATTAACCCGGAGGGTTTGATCTCGCCAAGTTTGTGAGTGGGATCTATAAATTGATGAGCTATGATCATACTTGTTTGAAGCCCAATAATGCATGTATTTGAATGATGATTTTTCTTGTTTTCAAAAGACTCTTGAAATGATTTCTATGAAACCTAGAAATTATGATGATTTATGATTTGGTTTATTTCATTATTATTGTTAAAGATTATTCATATTTCTCGTGGGATGGAAACCCTATGGTTTGAAATACATGTTTTCAGGATTTGTGTCTTTAGAGGCTTGATGATTCTTGATATAAAGACCCAAGAAGGACTGATGTGAATCAAAATGAATTTCTTTGTGATGATGCTATATTTGGCCCATATTTTCAAATAATTGTTCTTGTTTTAAAAACCCAAGAAAGGCCTATGTGAACCAAAAAGAATTTTTTTGTGTTGATGCAATTTCGAAGCATACTTTCAAGGAATGCTCCTATATGATGTTCTTGATGAAAATCATACCATTGATGATGCTTTACTCGAGTATTCACTCTTGGATTGAGAGTTGCATTTTTGAGAACTTGTGATCTCTTGATAAGATATATGTTATCATATTGATGTTTACATGTGAGCTTACGGGTCGGATGAATATCCGAATGTTTGATGGTGATATGGGGAGGATCCCCAGGTACCTACTGCAAGCAGGCGAGTTTCCAATGACCAACCTAGTTTGGGTGGCGTGGAGTTCTCGATCGACTTTCACCATTTCGGGAGGCGCGTAGAGAGCCCGAAAGGTGTGGGTTGGGTGCCCGGAGTCAC
The DNA here is from genome assembly GCA_902712375.1 of Dioscorea dumetorum. Lineage (NCBI taxonomy): Eukaryota > Viridiplantae > Streptophyta > Magnoliopsida > Dioscoreales > Dioscoreaceae > Dioscorea > Dioscorea dumetorum. The sequence goes on from CACTHL010000494.1 coordinate 13,317,987, forward strand.
CACATGAGTTCCCCAATGGACAATGCCAAGATACGCGCATCTTGGTGGCTCCTGACCTAATCACGACCATGGTTAGTGATAGAGGGTTTTCGGAGGCTATTGATGAAACTATCGTGTTGGATTACCGCAAGTGTTGCTTTATAAATCCTTGAATCGATGAGTTTGTTTTTAAAGAAGTATCTTAAACTTGGACTTCAGATTTGTACCATTTATGAATGATTTTCCAAGGTTTTTTTATTGATGCATTTCTTTAAGAAAGTTGAGTAACATCTTGTATTGAATTGTGTATTTAAATTATCTTTCTTGTTAATTATTATTATAGATGCATTATTGGCATTGTATTTTGCTTATGCATGTGTGAAGTATAGCTCCATGTTCAGCCCCTCACTGAGTAACCTAGTTACTCATCCCCTTTTCTTATTCTTCTCTTTGCGGGTGTTAGCATAGCAACGGGGTAAATGGTGAAGTGCTTGGCAAAGTTTTTCTTGCATTTACATTTGAGTTGTGTATGATTTTCGAACATTGTGGACATGTACTAGATGGATCCACTATGATGTATATTTTCGTATTTTACTTTGTTTCCTTATTGTTTCCTAATTGGGTCAGTCAGGACCTTGTGATGTATGGGATTTATACCAAGTGATTGGGGAAGACTATTTTGTGGTCATGACCTTGCATGTTGTGATTTTTTCAGGATTATATACCTGGTGTGAGTATGTTGACCTTGTGTAGGGATGTGGTCATATATCTTCATATTGAGATTGTATCTTGTTATTATGTTAATATTGTACAGAAAACTGGTTAGCCTTATGACGATCTAGGGTTGAGGCAGGTGCTTGACCTCCCCTGGGTTGTCGTGGCGGTATGTTATGAACCAGGACTCGTGGGTCGGGGCGTGACATTTAATGACATGGAAAAATGATTTCAAGTTTTCCATTCTAACCTTTTTCTGTGCCAATTCTTCAAATGGATTAGTAGGCTTTAAATGATTGTTGTTTGTCTTGAGCGTCATGTTTTTCATAAATACTTGTATTGAACTTTCAAATTTTATCATTTGATGGTAAGACACTTTTCTGTAGATCTTTCGTTTCATTTGTGAATTTAAATGATTCTAGCAATATTTTCTATCCACCTGACTTCAAGTTTGTGTATGGACATATCGTCACTATTTGTTTTAAACAAGCATATATGCGCATCTACTTTCCTGCTATCTCAAGTTTGAGCCTTCTCATGCTAATTATTGTTAGTTGTTATAGAGGAATTTCTACTCTTGTGTTCATTATTTTGAAATGGTTGCAAAGTGATCCTTACTCTTTTGGCAATGATTGATTCCAAACATGATTTTGTCTCGGGCACTGTTTGGTCAAACACACACTACGTATTGGAGGAGTCACCACACTGGCTCCTACAGGCCGGATCGTGGGGACTTTTTTTGGAGTAGGTAGTGTGATTGACCAAAAATGAAATGACCCTTTCAGGGGGTGGGTAGAAACCTGACTAGGAAGAGGATAGATATTATATTAACACACACTACGTATTTCAAGAGTCACTACATGGGATCTCAGTATGCCATCGTCAAGGATATGGAGACCTTAATGGCTCTCGATCTAGTCTCAGCCATGGCTAGAGTCCAAGAGGTTTTTCAACCATTACAAATCCATGACGATGGTTTTCTAGAGTTTTAGAAAATGGTTTTTCAAGGGACAAATTTATTTGCAAACTCGTTTGTTCTTATTTTTCTTAAAACATTTTTTAGAGATAAGTATTTATTATTGAACACTGATTTAGAAATTTAGTATGCATTCATTGTGTGTTATTCTTCATATGTTGAAACACAGAATTTGTAGTATTTGATATTGTCCTATTTTCAAGGAATTTAAAAGGGTTACTTATTTTCTTTGAATTTGCATGAGTATACCATTCCTTGTATCCTTGAAATGATATTTATTTGGTGATCGTGAGCTTACTTTTAAAACCTTCTATAACTATACTTTTTTACACATTGAGTAACTCTGTTACTCACCCATTCATTTCCTTCACTAGGTGTTAGTGTTCAGTGGTGGTGTAGTTAGGTGTGGTGCTCAGCAGCTCTTGCATCCTCCCTCCTGAGTCTTTGTTTATGCATGTTTTTAGTGGTTTATGTCATTACTTGCATTGTACAAGAATATGGATCCACTAGCTTATCTTCTATTTGATTGTATGACTTGTTGGTCCTTCCGAAGACCTCGATGTATATTGTAATCCTGTATTTTATTCTTCCTAGTTGAACTTTACTATCTTGGTAATTGTCATTTATCCTATCATGCGAGAAATTTGCTCTGTCTTCTTGTTGTTTATCCTGATTTTCATATTGTTTGATTTTGGGGATTAGTAAGCCCTATGGCGATTTGAGGTGAGGTAGAGTTAATCCCTTCTTAGATTGTCACGGAGATTGTTGCAAGCCTGTCCAGCGGGATGCAAGGCGTGACATATCTTCTCCTGCATATGCAATCTCCAAACTCTAACTATCTCAAACATCTTCGATGGATCATTCCCTTATCATCTTTCTTTGTCTTAAGAGCTTTCAGATCTCGGAAAATCACCATAATAACATGTTCGGAGTGTTGCTTGTTGAGGTAGCAAAGCTTTGAAACTTAAGCCATCTCCATCTTAGTGGCAACTTCTTCTCCGGCAAGAGCCCTCATATGTATGGTAGTTGCAAGTTTATTGAATATTCTCAGTGTCTGGGAACTCTCCCATTGGTTTTATCCCGGCTGAGTTAGGAATCTTTGGAAACTCAGGTAGCTTTACATTGACTAATGAACTTCCAATTGATGGACATCTCCATCAACAGGAAATTTAAGAGTACTCTTTTTCTGCAAGTTAAGGGCTCTTCAGCAAGATTACGTTGGAGTTGGGGAAGCTCCAAAAGTTCATATCAAGGTTATAATAGGAAATTAAAAAAAAATGTGAGTAGGGATTTATTAGTCATGGAAAACTTTCTAAGCACTGATTGGTGTGTTTTAAACTTCATGATACTTTGTAGTCCTTTTCCCTAAAACAAACTATGACATTTCAAATTGTTCACATAAAAGAAAATCTTAATATCATTAAGAAAGTTTGAACATATTAATAAAATCACAAAGTCAAGCATGAAATTTTTTAAAGCAAAAGAAAGATGGTGATGATGATGTGGAACATCTTTTTTTATGTTAGTAATTTAGAGTTTTTTTTTAAAAAAATGTGTATATATTCATGAGTATCTTAAATGTGTATGCAGTATAATTGTTAATAAGAATGTATTTCTCCATATATCTAGACATTAGAATTGTTTTTAGAGCTCACTTAGGCAACATATAACTATCAAATTTATAGACATTAGTAAAATTCTTAAAGTTTACTTGAAAGATTACATTAAAAAAACTCTCCGTAAAATTTAGAGGATATGTGAGGGCATGTTATAGCCAAGGTGGCACATAACAACATGACACATTGATGGCCCTTCATATTTATCTTGCTCTGAAACCAAGTTAACTTGAAAAAAGCTTATTAGCAAACATTTCTTTGAGAAATTTATAGGCCCGGTGAGGCTTATTAAAGCCAAGATGACATACATATACAGAACATGGCTATGAATAAATCAAGTAAAATTACGTATAACAATCTTCTTTGGCTTTGCTGATTAGTATGAGCATGCCATCTTCATCTGCTGCTCTTCTATTCTATTGTGATAATTAGAGTGTTATTTAGAAAAAATCATAAAAATTATACAAAAGAAAAACTATACAAAAGAAATCATGCTATAATTATTACCAAAATAAAAAAAAAAAAGAATTTTCCTCTCAAGGCCAAGCATGAAACTCTTTAAATTGGCCTTCAAAAATGATTTTGCAAAGTACACTCTGTCATAGCTTAAAAAAAAAAACCTCTTACTAGAAACATAAGATACACAGAAGCCTATATATATTTCATTTTGTTAGAGTACATATATCATGTATTTTATCTGTATATTGTATTTATACGTATTTGCATATGTGTGTACACCCTTTTCTATTTATATGGGCACATTGCCATAATGAAAAATTAACACATTCACTCATCTTATCTATCATGGTATCAGACTAGGTTTGCCGTCCGTCAATTTTTTTTCTGGCGTTCTCCGGGGAGTCGACCTTTACTCCGGCAAGTTGACTCTTGTCCCTTGCTTCGGTGTGTTTTGGCGCGTTGTCCTTTGCTCCAGCGCTACGATCTTTGTTTCATTGTCAACATTGGATCCTTGCTGTAATTATTACCAAAAAAAAAAAAAAAAATTCCTCTGAAGGCCAAGCATGAAACTCTTTAAATTGGCCTTCAAAAATGATTTTGCAAAGTACACTCTGTCATACTTACTAGAAACATAGGATACACAGAAGCCTATATATATTTCATTTAAATAACAACCATAAAAACCAAAGTCTCCTATAATCAATACATGCTTGCTATTTGGGGACTACAAAATACCTCAACTTCCACAAGAGTTGCTCTACCATCATCTCCAAACAATGATTCCTTGCCATCCTCCCTCTTAGCATAAGACAACCCCAACCTAGATTTAGCCTGCCGGAGATCTCCAACCCCAGAGCTTGCATCTGGTCCTGTAAACACTCCCATCACCGGCGAAAGTGGCGGTCCGATGAGCAGCCCATCGGCCCCGAACTGCGGTCCTCCTCTTGCATAATCAAACAATGCAGCACCACTCCCTCCAACCTTAGGCAATATAACTAGCTCATCTCCATCTTCAGTACCATCACTATCTCTCCAATAGAATAAGAATGCATCCAATGTGTCATAGTAGTCATCTGTGCTTCTATAACCTTCAGGATTGAATGCTCCAAACTTGAAGGAGCTTGTGGTGTATCCTATTACCACACAAGGACCTTTGAAGTCACAGTGTTTGTGGAATGAAGTGGCACTGAATCCATCTATGCTGGCCTTGTAGCAGCATCTCATCTCTCTACCTGCAACCATATACCACACCCTGTATAGAATAGATCATGCATGCACTCACAGTACTGTATATATATATATATATATATATTATGGATATTAATATTGGTAAACATGGAGAGGGGAATTAGTTTACCTTTTAAGTGTGTTTTTGAGAGGAGGGATGGAGGGAAAGGGAGGTGAACAGTTTCATGATACTTGGGAGGTGGTTTGTTGATCATCTCTTGGTCTTTGGATTTCTTTTTCTTGGTCCAATCAAAGATATTGAGAGGGGTGGTGTTGATCTTTTTTTTGAGAAGCATGGAAGTGGTACTAGACATGCAAGCCATTGGTGGAATATTGAGAGGAGAGAAGGATGGAAGGAAGGTGTTTCAAGGTGTTGTCTTGGATCTTTGATGAATGAGAGTGAGTTTTTGGTGCCACTAGATTCTTATCCTTTGAAACTGCTTTGATATTTGTTGCTAGTTTTTTTTCTATATTTTATTTGTCTAACTGTATATGATTACTTATCTAATAATAACATATATACCTTCGTCTTGATTAAAAATTTACAATTTCTCTTGCAATAGAGAAGTTTGCTTTTCATTTCATACCCAACTCAGTAAAACAAGAATAATTGCTGATTTGCCTTAGAAATTAACTTAAACTTTTAAGTCAAAAAAATTTTACATTTGAACGGGTTAATGTAAAAGCACTTTTTGCATTTACATGAATTTAAATTATGAAGATTAGAATATAGTAAGTATATATGATTACCACCATCACCATTAGATAGATAAAAGGTATAGATGAATGAAAATATAATACAAATCAAAGCCAAGGAGAAAGATGGGGTCTCTCTTAAAAATAAGAACATGTATGTATACAATGTAGATTGAATTATGCTTGCACTTTTGCCTCCCATGGAAAGAAAACTATACTTGTAGCCAAAGGTCAATTGGCATCACAGAGTGTTATCAATTACAAAATGGCAAACAAAAGCTCAAGAAACACTGCTTAAACTTTGATCAGTTCCAACAACCTCATTCAACTTCACTTCAACTTCAGGAGCCGATGATTCTTTCCTGTCAGATCTTAAATCTGAAGATGATTGAATGGTTGAAGAAGCTTGAGACTCGGGAGGAACTGAAGCTTCAACTGTAACAGATTGAGGCTCAGAAGGGACTGAGGCTTCTACTGTGTTGCTCGGCTTGAACTTGTTGACGTAGTAGCTCAAAGGCGGGCCAGAGTAATCGGACGTTTGAATTGGTGGAGTATTCTTACCCAATTGGACTAGAATTGTCGATGCTGCGGCAATAGAGATGAGGGCCAATCCGGCAGCAATGGCAACAGTGTTCTGCGCTCCTTCTGCCGATGTGCCTGCTGTACCTGAACTGATTGCGCTCTCAGCAACATAAACTGCTGGCTGAACAACATGATTCGGGTGAGAATTACATTGCGATATGAATGGTCAGTGTTTTCTGATCAGGGTAATATTCGAGTAGGATATATAATTCTTCTGTTTTAGGAATCGATAACCGCAAAGTTATGAAACGAAATATTGATTTTGGCATTTGTATACACTAGAGTTGTTGAAATTTATAAATTCAAAGGAATGAGCACTGACCTCAACAGAGTATATGTTTGTTTGTCCGGCAGTATCTTTCTCGATATAACCAGTCCATCCCCTTTTCTGAGGCGGATAAGTTCCGACTACCTTAGTCTTTTCTCCAGCCAACCATTCCATGCTAACCTTTCCAACCTACAAAAATAGATGCACATGACTACATTCTCATTACGGATTTTGTGAGAATTACATTGCATATGCTTTTCAATAGCTGCCCTAATTAGGTTGCACAGAGAGAACTGGTTTGATGACTAACAATTTAGGAGCGTGAAATTTAATTATTCCATTAAAAGAACACATTGAAAAAGAAAAGGAGACAAATGTTTACTTTTCACATGAAGTAAGCGCGGATAAAATGAAACCAAAAGTCCAAGTATACATCATCACAACATAATACAAAATCAAAAGTACAAAGACACAACATAGTCCTAAACAAAGGAATGAGTACTAGGAGATGCGAACTAAACATATTATGTGAGGCAAATTCAACCCAAAAACTAAGGCTAATAGGATAAGAGACCCCAACTAAATACATCATGTTAGTCTATTTTAATCGGTTATGTTGCAAACAAACTAAACAAACAACCCTTTCATGTCACATTAGATGCAAACTAAATATATCATTTTAGCCCGATTCAAGTCAAAAGCTTAAGCTCATAGAACGAAAGACTATGCTTTTTTTAATTCAAACTCATTTTTACTAAATTAACAGATGTGGGACAAATAGCTACCCTAGTAAGTATACACCACAAGGCACTAGGCCAACTCAACATTACTTGTTCTTTGTAAAAGGCCAATTTATGATTAAACCAAAGAAGGAAATGAAAAAGAAAAAATGGCAACAGAATATTTCTGAAAATCTTGGATAGCTTAATTGATTCAAATCCTAAGGGGCAACATATTAGGCTATAAATCTAAAATGAAATCTGGCTTTGGATTAAACCTTAGAATAATAATGCACATGATTTCAATCAACTAACTGAAGAGAAGTTAATCTTCTGCTGATTTAACTGCAACAACAATTCACAATCAACAAAAAAAAAAAGTACCCTTAAAATTGAACTTCAACAAATCAAGAACTAGTAATTACAGAAACAAAGAAAGAAAGATTAACAAAAGAAACAGAAATATGTGAAGGAAATAAACCTCTTTATCAGGAGCACACTCTTCAACATTGCAATCAGAGTCATCTGAAGAAGCAAAGACTGAGAAGGGCCTGGACTTGATTCTTCTAGGCCTTCCAAAACAAGTATGAGAAGAGAATGCATAGCTACTAGCACATATCACGGACTGAGATGCACAAGCCATTTTTTTAAGTAATAAAAGAAGAATTAATGCCAAAAAGAAAAAGAAACAAAGAAGGAGAAATCTCTCTTCTTAATTTGTTTGTCTGAGAATGAAGAAAGAGAGTGTAGAGTTCAAGGAACAAAGAGAAAAGGCCATGGTTTCAGTTTGAGGGTTGTGGTTGGATTTGGGTGGATCTTGTTGTGGACACGTGTGCCTTTTTTTTACATCTAAAAGATTATTGTTATTATTATGTTATAAAATCTACTCAAAAAAAAAAAAAAAAAAATCAAAGAAAAGATCCTGTATGGTTGGAGCACTGTTACCACAATAAAACCAAGTGGTGCAGAGTCACTACAGGAACTATTTATATTTTATATACAGAAAAAAAAAAATCTTATGCATAGTTCTGATCAGAAAAATGTTTGAAATGTTAAGTTTCCTCATATAAATTCAAATTATGAAGTGTAGAAATACTGTATTATATCTTTTTATTTTGTTACATGGAACTATCAACTTATGGTGCTTGTGAGGGTTTCAATGTTTTAAATATTTTCTTTGTTAATTTTCCCAAGGTCTTTTCTTGGTTTCAAAAAGAAATTTAACTATAATTTTATTTAAAACAAAAAACCTTATGTTAGTAAATATTCCTAAATTGCTATATGTTGGCTCTCGTCAAAAGTGTAAGGATATTATCATAAAAAATACGAGGGCTTTTTTTTTTAAAAAGAGAAAATTGATTAACAAATAAAAAAAGTCGAAATTGCCAAAAAAACCCCCTAAGTTGGCGAAATGACCAAAAACACCCCTTTAATTTGGCAATCCCTAAAAACCCCTTCTTTTTAAACATAATGTTTTCTAACCCCCCAAAGCATATAATGATGGTCAATAAAGTTTTTTTTTGAATTTTATGGACGAAATTGCCCATACCTCGCCACCGACCCCGCCGCGGCCTCCCAATGGGCGGCCGCCAACATGCTCACCTACTTCCCAGCCTCCTCCATCTCCGTCGTCTCCGTGGGTAACGAGGTCCTCAGCTCCGGCGATTACTCCCTTACTTCCCAACTCCTCCCGGCGATACAAAACCTTCACTTCGCCCTCTCCACCGCTCCCCATTTGTCAAGAACTCCACCGTCCACACCATGGTGGTGCTCGCCCAATCCGATCCCCCATCCACCGGCACCTTCCACTCCGATCTCGTCCCCGTCCTCAAAGGAGTCCTAGGGTTTCCAAGATCAACTACATGAAAATGTTCGATGCCCATGTCGACGCCGTGCAGACGGCACTGGACGCCACCGGATTCCCCGCGATAGAGATCGTGGTGGCGGAGACCGGTTGGCCATACAAAGTCGATGACGGAGAGGTTGGAGCGAGCGTTGACAATGCCAAGGCTCTCACTAGTGGGCTGGTAGCACATCTGAGATCCATGGCCGGAACGCCGATGATGCTAGGCAGTCCCATGGAGACCTACCTCTTCGTCCTCTACAACGAGGATCTCAAGCTAGAGCCGACCTCGGAACGCTCTCTCGGCCTCTTCAAGCCAGATCTCGATCTCTGTTTAACAAGTGATATCTCTTTGTTTAAGAATTGAGGTTTCTGTTTAAAAACGTCTGTCTCCGTTTAAATATTGTGGTTTCTGCTTAACAAACTCGCCTCTGTTTAATAAGTGATATCTCTCTCTTTAAGAATTGAGGTTTCTGTTTAAAAACTTATATTTCCACTTAAATATTGCGGTTTTTGTTTAAGAAACTCGGTCTCTGTTTAACAAGTGATATCTCTCTGTTTAAAAATTGAATTAAAATGGCCACAAAAAAACACTTGAAACCTCACACCTTAAAAATCTAATTGGATCAAAGAATGTGATCATGTCCTAATGACATCATGATCATCTTGGTCAACTCAAATACATTAATGACGATTCACTTTACATGCAAAGAGAGAAGAGTTTCATTTAATGTGATCAGGTACTAATGACATCATGATCAACTCAAACACATTAATGACGATTCACTTTACATGCAAAGGGAGAAAAGTTTCATTTAATGACACTTTAAAGCTTCACATTCTTTAAAGACCCTCATCATTGAATTAAGGTTTATATTTAAAAACGTATGTCTCTGTTTAACAAGTGATATATCTTTGTTTAAGAATTGAGGTTTCCGTTTAAAAACTTATATTTCCGCTTAAATATTACAGTTTCTGTTTAAATATTTCCGCTCAAACACATTAATGACGATTCACTTAACATGCAAAGGGAGAAGAGCTTCATTTAATGTGATTAAGTCCCAATGACATTATGATCATCTTGGTCAACTCAAACACATTAACAACGATTCATTTACATGCAAAGGGCGAAAAGCTTCATTTAATGCCACTTTAAAGCTTCACATTCTTTAAAGACCCTCATCATTGAATTAAGGTTTCTATTTAAAAATGTATGTCTCCGTTTAAATATTGCGGTTTCTGTTTAAGAAACGCAGTCTCTGTTTACCAAGTGATATATCTCTGTTTAAGAATTGAGGTTTCCGTTTAAAAACTTATATTTCCTCTTAAATATTACAGTTTCTGTTTAAATATTTCCGCTCAAACACATTAATGACGATTCACTTAACATGCAAAGGGAGAAGAGCTTCATTTAATGTGATTAAGTCCCAATGACATTATGATCATCTTGGTCAACTCAAACACATTAACAACGATTCACTTTACATGCAAAGGGCGAAGAGCTTCATTTAATGTCACTTTAAAGCTTCACATTCTTTAAAAACCCTCATCATTGAATTAAGGTTTCTGTTTAAAAACGTATGTCTCCGTTTAAATATTGCGTTTTCTGTTTAAAAAATGCGGTCTCTGTTTAACAAGTGATATCTCTCTGTTTAAGAATTGAGGTTTCCGTTTAAAAACTTATCTTTCTACTTAAAACTTTGTGAATACTGCTGAATTTATTTTAGATATTTAGATAAACATCAAAAATTTAATTTTATTGTATTTAAAAAATTTTAAAATTTAATAAATGTTATTATATAATAAGATTTTGATCATTGATACATTACTATCAAATATTCTAACATTGATGAACATGAATTTAATATCCATTTCAATTAATTGCATATATATAGATAGATGAATCATGTGAAAGAATATTAATTCTCAAGAATGGATTTAGCTTGTTGTTTTTTTGGATATTAAGATGTTTAGGTTGTTCCATGGTTAACTAGTGTGATCAAAATTTTAAACAGAAACATAATAATTTAAACGGAAAAGACTGTTTTAAATGAAAACTTGATTGAGTTAAATAGAGACTGTGATAATTAAACAATAAGGTAAAAGAAAATGCACACTCGTATGCATAAAAGGTCAGACATGATGTGATTGGGTGGTATTTTTCCCGCCATTTGCAAGGGCAAAAATTGAAATTCATAACATGGACCCACTTGAAGTGACTGATAGGGGGTGAAAAGGAATGTAAACTATAAAGGAATGGCTGTCCGGGGTGTGCAAAAGTTGGAGGGGGTTTTTAGGAAGTTTTGAAATTCCCGAGGTGTGAATAGTAATTTTCCCATAAAAGAATGAAATGAGAAAAAAAATAAGCAGATGAGTTACCTTTAAAATAGAAATAATAGAATTTAACAAAATAATTTTGGTGGGAAAAGAAGGAAATAATTAGAAGAAAAAAGTTCTATAACAAAAGTAGTGAAACATTCATATTCTTTATAAAATTGTGATATGTATACGAGAGATTTATTTAGATATAATACCCTAATTAATCCCTCTGCTTTTCTCTCTCTATTTTTTAGTCTCTCTACTCCAATTTAATCTTGAACGTCTCTCTATTTTTTAATTTGGGTCAATTAGGTCAAAGCCGAAAACGTCGTCACATATACTGTTTGATTCATCCGACATGCCTTTCTTTTGGATATTATATTATTAAAAAAATTAAAAAGATGCAGTCCACCGTGTCTCCATTTGATTTTTAGGATCCGGATCCACTCATTACATCAGGATTCGAGAAGCAAGAAGTGTCCTCTTCCATGATCGGAGACCTCCCCCTTCTAACGCAGTCTTCCTCTCTTGCTCGACTAGAAAACTCAGTCCTAGCCGGACGGCGCCTCTTCTCTCCTATAAATTATCTCCTCTCCCCCTGTGGTTCAGCGAATTGACGTTGCTACAGTCGGGACCGTTCTGAGTGGGAGAGGTGGGCAAATAAACCATGGTCGTTCCTTGGAGATTGATGAGAAATTCAGTGTGAAGAACTTTCGAGCAGCTAAGAAACTATGTTCAAAGCATTGCTCTAGACGATAAGATAAATCTACATTTGTTGTCAAATCTGTATTAGTATTTGTGATATTTGGAATTTGTAAGTAATTTATGCATTCAATTGTATGAGTGTTTGTAAGTAATTTGTAAGTAATTGATGTATTAATTTGAAATCTATGTGACTGTTTATATTAATTTGGAATTTGTTGTCAAATGAACTGAGGAATTATACCTATCAATTGCACCAATAAATTTGAAATAGAGCTTGATAGTAAAGTATTGACCGCAAAAATAACTTCCATTTCCATTAATTACTTGGTTTCTATACATTTGAAATGAGTTGCTCCTGTACAATTAACAAAACAAATATATCACCAGTTTTTTCTCCAGGTTTCTATCACATGTTATTGAAACTATGAAAGTAAAAAACCTTTAACAAAATCATTTTGTCAGATCACTTGGCTTCCCTTCAAGTAGTCACTTCAAAATATAACTTACTCACAAATTAATTGATCAATTTAGTTCATTTAGATATTGTAGCACAGGTTTTTGATTTTTTCTTCCTACATTTGTTGGTTGCAAATCCCACTGGTGGATTGGCAGATGTGGCCTACACATTATAAATTACTCATCTATTAAGTGAATGCATATTACAACTCAATCATCAATGGTGTTAGTAATATATATACAACTAGTAAGAGTTATTTACTCACAGTGTTAATTTTTTGTGGACAATGAACTCTGTTGTGGCCTTCAACATGGCAAATTTTGCATCTCATCACCCTACCATGCCTTGAAACTTTTGATTGAGCATTGGTTTTTCCTTCTAGTGGCTTCCTCCTCCTCTTCACGGGTTTCCCAGGCATCCTCCTCACCAAAGGCATCTCTAATGGCCCCTCTTCCCTTGTTGGCCAAAATTCCTTTCCTCTAATGGGATTGATAGGGAATTGATAGGCCTTAAGGTATGTGTCATTCTTGAACCACTCGGCCACATAATGAAATGGATCTTTCCCTTCAAATATAATTGCAGCTATTCCATGTTGACAGGGGTTGCCACTCTTGTTCTATTTTCCACATGAGCAGCTATGGTTTCCTAACATAATTACATAACCCTCCCTAGCATGTATGACCAAATTATCCCAAAACACTTCGTGACTTAACCCCACATTCCATTTCACCTGCCAGTTCCTACTCTTTTTTCTTTCCTTGTCAATCTTTTCAACTATGTTGGGCCCATAATCACATCTCCATGTCTGCACATACCCTCTTTTGACAACTATTCTACTCATCACATACCTTCTAATGTCCTTTTACAAGGAGATCACTGGCTTATTCCTAGCCTCTACCATCACCCCATTGAAAGTCTGACACATATTATTATCAATTACCTCACACTGGACTACATCATTAAAATATGCTTGACACCAACCTTCAATTGGCCAATTTCCCAGCAAATCTTCTGTAGCACTCTCTCCTCCGTTGAGCTTCTTCATGCACTGCAAATGGTGTTGCATCTCTGGAATACTTGTGGACCTGACAACCTTCCAAAAATTCAGCTGCAACTTCTTCCCTGGATGCTTCTTCCATCATCTTGCATATATGTGTCTTGCACACATTCTGTGTTCAATTAGAGACAGAAGATTCTTCACAACATGTATAAGACCCTGCAAGAAAAATCAATGTCAAAATTAAACATTGTTTCAATTAAGTGGGGAAAAAATTCCTGGCCTAGCAAATTTTTAACAAACCTTCTGCATGTCACTAATTATTGACCAGCCCAGACCATCTCTAATGCCAACGACTTCCTTTAACAGTTGAAAAAATCATGTCCAACTCTCAGTAGTTTCCTTCTCCACAATTGCCCAAGCCACCGGGTACATTTGGTTATTTTCATCCCTCCCCACAACCACCAATAGCTAGCCCTTCAGTAACCCTTTCAGGAAACATCCATCAAGACCTATTAGCCTCCTACACCCACCTATGAACCCTTCCCTAATAGGTGTCAAGCATATATAGAGCTTTTGGAAAGTGGGCATGTCACTTGTGTTCATCCTCTCAGGCACTATGTTGATACTTCTTCCATGATTGCTGTGTTTCATCTCCAAGGCATAATTGTGCAAGACTTTTTCAGGCCTTTGCATTTCTGCATACCTTATTAGTAATAAAGACACCCATTTCCTTTCTGACCAATGCTTTTATATGTCTGGGTCTAATTAAAGGCATCCCACTTATTACCTCTCCAAACCTCTTTACAACTGCATGTGTTGTGACCCCCCTATTTTTAGTAGTCTCCAAGATACAAGAGTGGTCCTTCACATAATGTTTGACAGCAAACACTTTTGGTCCACTACACCATGAACACAATATCAACCACTTGCCATCCTTGGCAGAACACTTGGCCCGAACCCTAGCTGCATCATTTTTTAAGTAAGTAAATTCAAATCCTTTCTTAGTTGAGAACTACACCAGTTCATCCTTAAATAATTTCATACTTTCAAATTGGAGACCAATGAAGAAATCCTTCAATGGAACATTAGGGTCATAGTGATTCTTCTTTGATCTATGCCTCTTTGCATCATCTACACTCGATCCACCACTTGTGTCCTCATAACTTCCAGGGTCTGAAGAGTCTACATACTCATTATCATATCCAACAACCTTACCAGACGCAGAAGTGGAGGCCCTCCTGTTGGCTGTGGTCCTTTGCACCTTGCCTTCCACTGCATCTGCCTGAACTTCATTGTTCTCACCCTCCTCAACAACCCCAATCACTGACTTCTTCTTCTCAATATATTTCCTGATATTATCCCTAGCCTGTGCAATTAATTTCTTCATCAACTTCTGAAATAAATTCCACAAATGGGACATTCACTAAGACCTCTTCATTATCATTATGATCATCTACACTATTGTCACTATCACTGTCAGATGCAAAGTCAGATAGCAGTGCTTCTGGCAGACTTTTTCCATGCATGGCTTCTGAGCACACGACATAAATGTCTATTGTCTTGTGTGACATTAACTACTCAGTCAAACCCACTACAGTTTGGTCATCATGAATACTTCTTAATACCCCCTCATCATCCTTATATGATAACCTCACATCCATTTTAATGTCATAACCCAACTCCTTTACATCCCCTAGCAAATCCCAATGGCAAAGTTTGTCGAGTCAACAGAAAATTCAGTCACTCTCCCATTGACGTATCTAACTTCTCCTTCTCTCACTAATTCCCCCCCATGGTGGTAATTAAAAGTGTGTTCATACCAATTAGAAATCCTATAAGAAATAATTGAATTGCTAATAAATGAAAACAACAACCAAAGCAGGACAACCAATAATAGTACAGACCAGAACAAAATTACATACATAAATGGAGATTTTAATGTACATAATTACATAAAAAATATTTGTAGTAGATTTTAATGTGAATGCAGAAAATTGTGTTGACAATATTAATAGTAGTACATAACAACGTCAATAGATGCATCAGATATAATACACATATTAATAAATTACACACAGTTGTTGATATTATATTAGTATTACCTACAATATGAATAGATTGTACAAATATAATATGGTTTGCAATTGCATCACATTACTAGCAAGAACATACAATGACAATTTTTGAATAAGCACCTTAATACATATACAAATAAATTCACTAAATTCAAATTGGCACACTCATTGTTAATTATGCATGGACTAATGGATATAAAATTAGTGAGTAAGAATGTCTCTGCAACTCTTTCATTCATCCTAATGTTTCAATTTTGGCTAGTGGAAAAATAGTGACTTTTGTTGTCTTCATTATTGAAAGTTGTACAAAGTTAAGTACTGAAAAACACAATGATCATGTTTTGTAAGTCATACAATTCCATTACTCACTACCTGCACAAAGGTAGTGAGTAAGAAAGTTAGAATTGTGGTATAACATAAATTAACTGTCACATCAGTTTGTATTATTGAAAATCAAGTAGTGGTTGGCCAGTGAGAAGTCCATCTTGTCTAATATAAATTGTGAAGGACTTTAATGTTGGAGATATACTCATCATATGTTTGCAAATTATACAGAGGTTCTGATTTAAAACATGTGAGCTTGTCTGCTCATCAAAAACAATCTTGAGGAAGGATCTCTAAAACAATAATAATTCCTACATTGAATTTGGAATTCCTAAAATTATCCTTCTATTGTTGCCTGTATTGTTTTGAATCTATCTGTTATTTATGTAAGTAAGAAATTCGTTAAAAAACAAGGTGTCAACTAATCTAGCCACCAATAACTTCAACAAACTCAAAATAAAACATAAAGAATGGAAACATCCTCACAAACATTCAGATTTCATCAATTTGAGCATGTGCACATGTGTATATTCCTAGCATTGATTTTAAACCACAATTGGGGCTGAAATTGATTACTTTCGCTGGGGGATATCCTAACTCAATATTTGCAAAGGTCTATAGAGCTGATGAAGCGACCTCCGTCCAGAATAAAGCTTGCGGAGTCTGGGGGAGAGGAGAGGCGTCGTCGGGCTAGGGTAAGGGAGGAAGACTACATTAGAAGGGGGAGGGTCTCCGCCATGGAAGAAGACGCTTCTTGCTTCTCGAATCCCGATGTGATGAACGGATCCGGATCCGAGTAATCAAATGGGGACACGGTGGACTGTACATTTATAATTTTTTATAATATAATATCCAGAAGAAAGCCACGTCGGACGAATCAAACGGGATATATGACGACGTTTCTGGCTTGGACCTAACTAACCAAAATTAAAAAGTAGAAGGACGTTCAGGATTAAATTAGAGTAGAAGAACTAAAAGATAGAGAGAAAAAAGTAGAGGGATTGATTAGAGTATTATACCATTTATTTAAGATAGGGTACCAAAAAAATAAAGTGAAAACCAAGAAAAAAAAAATTGGCATCAGCCGGTAATCTATGAAGGATTAATAGAATTTAAATATATGTTATATTTCTATATTTTGATAGGAAAAAGATAAACTCATAGGTGTTGAAATCCCGTAAACTATATGATAATCTAATTCCTTTCATAAATTTAACGAAATTAGGATTCACATTAGTTTAGTATCTTTACACAAAAATATTTCACAGCTTGTCATTTTATCATTGATGAAATGTGCCATTAATTGAATGCGTTTCTCCTTGCTCATCACCGCCAAAACCTAAATTTATCCCCTTTTATCTCCTTTCTTACTCTCAGTTGCTTCTCTTGCTCTAGTTTGTTAGAACCTCGCCGGAGAGACAACACACACACGTTGCCGGCGAGATCACGGCCAACACACACAAGAAACTCACACGAACACAATGCACACGATCTTGTTATGGTGCTACTGAATTGGCACTCTTTCTGGACTCTATTGCTCCGTTTATATAAGCTATTACAAGGAAAGAAATCAAGGCCTCTCAATCAAGCCAAAAATAATCACATGCCTAATTAAGCTATCTACCAAACAATCACACGCCTAATTTAAGCTATCTACCAAACAAAGCAAATACTAAACTTAGCACCCAAGGATTATTCTCAACAATCTCCTCCTAAGCCTTGTGGTGCGTGCTATAAACATCAATGAGGCCGATCTTTGAACGTAGCTCAAGGAACTTGGTCTTACCGAGCGGCTTCGTCAGAATGTCGCTTAGTTGTTCTTCGCTCCTGATGAACTCCACATTGATCAGGCCATCCTCAGCGGACTCCCGAACAAAATGATACTTCATTTGGATGTGCTTACTCTGTCCATGGAGTACTGGATTCTTGATCAAAGCAATGGCAGACTTGTTGTCCACCCGCAGCACCGGCGCTCTTGGTGCTGATCCCTGCACTTCTGCCAGCACTCGAGCTAGCCACAGTGCTTGACAAGCAGCGTTTGCAGCTGCTATATACTCTGCCTCGCAACTCGACTGTGCCACCACCTTCTGTTTCATGGATTGCCAAGTGATTGGGCTGCTGCTGAGGAAGAACATCACGCCGGTCGTGCTCTTCCTTGCATCGACATCACCAGCAAAATCGCTGTCGCTGAACCCCGTCAAGCGAGCCTCCTTTTCCTCCTTCCTGCCAAACCAAAGTCCCCAATTCTGGGTTCCCGCCACATAACGCAGAATGTGTTTCACTGCGGCAAGGTGGTCCTCGCGTGGATCTTCCAGGAAACGGCTAACATATCCAATAGCGAAAGCCAAATCAGGACGAGTGTTCACCAAGTACCTCAGGCTCCCAACGATGCTTCTGTACGCCGTTGCGTCGACCGGCGGCTCCGAGCTGAACTTGCTCAGCTTCAAGCGTGCCTCCATAGGCACCTGGCAGGGATTGCACCCCACCATGCCAATCCTCTCTAGAATCTTGCCGGCGTAAGCGCCTTGGCTCAGCGAGATCCCCCTCACGCCCTGCTTCACTTCGATGCCGAGGTAGTAGTGAAGGAGGCCGAGGTTGCTCATTTTGAATACGGCCGCCATCTCCTCCTTGAACGCCTTAAGGTCGCCACAGTTCGAACCGGTGATCACGAGGTCGTCGACATAGACCCCGACCACCAGCTGAGTGTCGTCGTTACGCCTGACGTAGATGGCGTGCTCCGACGGGCTCCTCCTGAAACCGAGCGACAACAGCGTGTCGTCCAGCTTCGCATTCCAGGCGCGCGGCGCTTGATGTAGGCCGTACAGTGCTTTCCGCAGCTTGAGCACCTTGTGCTCCTTGCCGGTGATGACGAAACCGGCCGGCTGCTCAACGTAGACCTCCTCCTGCAGGTTGCCATTCAAGAACGCCGATTTGACGTCCATGTGGTGCACCTCCCACCCCTCGTGCGCCGCGAGGGCGATGAGAAGGCGCACCGAGTCCAGCCGAGCCACCGGCACGAACACCTCGTCGTAGTCGATGCCGTGCCGCTGTGCGTAGCCCTTCACCACGAGGCGTGCCTTGTGCTTGGACACCGCCCCGTGCTCGTCCCTTTTCACCTTGAACACCCATTTCACCCCGATCGCCTTGCGGCCGGGTGGGAGGTCGGCGAGGCACCACGTGCCGTTCTCCTCGATGGACTCCATCTCCTCCATCATCGCCTTCCTCCAGCTGGGGCTGCGCTCGCTTCGGCGAATGAGGCGGGTTCATCGGCGCTCACCGCATGCGGCTCCTCCATCACCCGGCACGCGCGGTGCGAAGCCACGTGGCGAGGCCGGCCCGATGATGTCTTTGACGCTGCGGAAACGGAGAGGCGCGTCGTCATCGTGGTCGGCGTCCAGGTTGTCGTCGTTGATGCCGTCCGGTTCGCCACCAGCCACGCCGGGAAGCGGCGAGTGCTCCCCAGGCACACCTCCTTCAGGCGCCTCGATGGTGTCATCAGCCTCTGGCGATGCTTGGTTGATGGTGGTGTACTCCACCATGAACACGTCATCGCCACCGTCCGGCTTGCTGTCGTCGCCGCCGATGCCCCAGTCCCACTGGGCTTGCTCGGCGAACACCACGTCACGCGTTATGTGGACACGTTTTGTGACAGGGTCGTAGGTGCGGTACGCCTTAGAGCCACGCTCGTAGCCGATGAAGATCATCTTGCGGCCGCGGTCGTCGAGCTTCTTTAGGAGCGGCGCCGTGTTCCGGACGTAGGCGATGCAGCCGAATGTCTTGAGGTGGTGCACCGCCGGCTTCTTCCCGTGCCACACCTCGAACGGTGTCATCCCGTCCACGTTCTTCGTCGGGCACCTGTTCAGCACGTACACGGCGGTGCTCACCGCCTCGCCCCAAAACCAGCCGGGCAGGCCCTTTGCCTTGAGCATGCTCCTCGCCGTTGCCACCACCGTGCCATTCCGGCGCTCAACAACGCCGTTCTGCTGCGGACTGTACGGCGCCGTGTGCCGACGATGCACGCCCTCGCCCGCGCAGTACTCCGCGAACTCGGCCGCTGTGAACTCGCCTCCGCGATCAGTCCGGGAGCGCCTTGAGTTTGACGCCGGACTCACCTTCCGCCCGCACCTGGATGTCCTTGATGGCGCCCGCCGCACGATCCTTGGAGGGGATCGCGGCTACCCACATGTACCGGGTAAGATCGTCTACGAGCAGCAAGAAATACTTGTTGCCGCTCGGAGTCGGCGGCGTGATCGGCCCGCAAAGGTCACCGTGCACCGGCTCCGGTGCGCCGCTCCGCTCGGTACTTCGCTCGCGGCTGGGAACGATGTCCGCCTCGCTTGCCGGCCTGGCACGCCTCGCACTGCTGGTCGACCTCGCCCGATCTCCGGCGGGCCGCGCACCGGCCTCTTCCCGAGCCAGCTTCCTCAGCGCCGCCATGTTGACATGGCCGAAACGCTCATGCCAGCGCCATGCCACCTCGTCGCCGCGCCCGCGCACCGCAAGGCACGACGGCTGCGCAAGCTTGAAGTGGAGTAGGTACAGGCGGTTCCCCTCGCGCTTCACCTTCGCCAGCAGCCGACCACCAGGTTTCCGGATCCGCATCACTCCGGTGTCGATGCCGACCTTGTACCCAACCTCGTCGAGCTGACCGATGCTGACGATGTTGGTTGTCAGCCGAGGGATGAAGTAGACCCCGGAGAGCGACCGGAGCTCCCCGTTCTTGCGCACGAACACGACGGTTCCTCAGCCCTCGATCCGCACCACCGAGTCGTCGCCGAACCGCACGGTGCCGAGCACCGCCGTGTCGAGCTTCGCAAACGCAGCCCGGGATCCAGACATGTGGTTCGTCGCGCTGGTATCCAGGACCCATGTCCCGGCCTCGCGCTCCTTCTCTTCGTCACGGTGGGCGAACATCTTCTGCTCCCGGATGTGAATCTGAGCGCTGTGTCCTGCCGCCGTTAACTCGGACGCGCCGGCGCCATGCTCCTGTCCCGCTTCCCGGGGCAGCTCAGCCAGCGGGAGCGGAACCACCTTCGATGAGGGAGGCGCCGGTGACCCGGCCGGCGATGCGCCTGCGGATTGCGGAGGCGGTGATGTGGATAGGGTTGGGGAGGAGTTCACGAACAGAAGCGAAGCCTCCTCTTCATCTTGCGTGACATGGGCCTGCTCCCTCTTGGGCTTCGACCGACACTCACGGGCCCAATGGCCCAACTTGCCGCAGCGCCTACATTCGTCGCTGGTGGGCTTGTTTGAATTCGACGGCCCACTCGACGATGAGCCACCGCGCCCACGGCTGCGCCAGCGCCTGCCTCCTCCTCTGCTCGCACCGCCGCCGCCTCTTGTGCCGCCGCCGGAGTGGTTCTCCGCCTCGCGCTTCTTCCGCCACGTGTCCCACTCCTCCTCCGTGAGGTACAGCTTCCCTTCGTGCTGCAGCGACGCCGGTGCTTCCTCGAACGCCTCCTCGGCCTCCTTCGGCCGCCCGGTCGGATCGGCGACGGACATGGTCGACACATCGAGCAATGTCTTGATTGCGATCATGATCGCTTGAAGCGAGGTGGCAGGCCGCGGAGCATCTTCTCCACGATTTGGGTCTCCTTGACCTCCTCGCCGAGCGTGGCGAGGTGCGCTGCCATGCTGTTCAGCCGCAGCGCATAGTCTTCCACGGTCTCGCCGTCATTGAACGTGGCGAGGTCAAATTGCCGACGCAACTGCTGCGCCGTCGCCTTCTTCACGCGATCATCCCCGACCCTCATGGTCGCAATTGCGTCCCAAGCCCCCTTCGCCTTTTCTTCTTTGGCGATCGTCGGCACCATCTCCGGTGGCACCGCGCCGCACAAGGCGTCAAGCGCCATCATTTCTTCTTGCTAATCGGCGCCTCCTTCCTCGATGACCTTCCAGAGAGCTCGCGCCTTCAACTTCACCTTCATCAGGAGCGCCCAATCGGAGTAATTTGTCTTGGTGAGAGCAGGGTAGCTACTCCCGCCTCCCACCTCACGAATCACCCGCTGGATCACGACGCCGTCTTTGGAGGTGCTGTCGTCGGCCTTCTTTTCCGTCATTTCTCAGGTCCCGGCCCGAACCTAGCTCTGATACCACTTGTTAGAACCTCGCCAGAGAGACAACACACACACGTTGCCGGCGAGATCACGGCCAACACACACAAGAAACTCACGCGAACACAATGCACACGATCTTGTTATGGTGCTACTGAATTGGCACTCTTTCTGGACTCTATTGCTCCGTTTATATAAGCTATTACAAGGAAAGAAATCAAGGCCTCTCAATCAAGCCAAAAATAATCACATGCCTAATTAAGCTATCTACCAAACAATCACACGCCTAATTTAAGCTATCTACCAAACAAAGCAAATACTAAACTTAGCCCCCAAGGATTATTCTCAACATAGTTATTGGATGATTGGTGTCATTTGTATAATTTAATTAGATTAGATTTTCTAATTGAAATACAATAAGATCAGTATTCTAATCAACATTTCACCCATTTTATTGATATTGCTTATTATTATAAAGAAATTATATATATATATATATAGGCCCATGAAGTGTAGACCCATATAAGGAAGAAATATAATTAGGTTAGGGGTATTTTGATAGTCTAATCCTTTTAATAAAACATATTTAAAAAAAAAATTTTTTTTTTGACAAAGTGAACAAGCCACATGAGTGTGCACAAACAATAAGTTAATACCTCAACTCATTTGTGCTGTAATTCTATGCGAGTTAAGATTTAAATCAACGTTTTTGAGAAAGACATAAACACCTTATAAAAGAAGTCTTGCATCCATATACTAGGAGCCCATTGACTTCTTAAAAAATATCTTATTGAAAAAAGTTAAAAAACATGTCGAAATTACATTTGTATTACTTTTCACAAATGAAGCAAATATATCATTGTAAGATTCTTTATAAAGCGATTTCCATGGATTACTTTTAAGAAAAATTTCATTTTTGAACAGAATCTTCCATCGCGTAAACCAAATAACCTTTGAATGTAAAAGGATATACAACGAATGAAATAGGATGTAGATCCATATACTCTCACTAACATAAGGTCCTTCATCAATTTGGTGGCAACAAATGTGGTCACCGGAGATGAAAATGACTGCTAGCCATTTAGAGAGCACCTATTACACACACGTTGGAGATAAGAACAATTATACCACCTTGGTAATAGTCGAACGATAAAAGCACTTGACTCCCATATTTACTCCAATGGAGGAAATCAAGAATTCGTCTCCCTCTCAATCCACGGTTAAACCAAAAAAAAAATATTTACAAGTGAAGATTATTGGACAGATTGATAAAAAAATAAAAAGACACCTGAGAGCAATTGTCTCTGATACATGGATGAGACTGAAGAGAGATAAGAATGTTTGGATTTCCTGATCCTAAAGTTTAGCTTTCTGTTTGCTTTCTGTTAAAATAAGTTCTGATCTTTAGATCATGTTCAGTTATGTTTTTGAATGTTAGTTACTATAGCATGTAGCTAGTTTTTCTCCTGTTAGTTATGCTGTAAAGACTATTAAGAAAGTCTCTCTTATTCAATAAGAAGTGGAGTGAATTATTCTCACATTTGTTGAGTTGTCTTCTTGTTCAAGCATTGATTGAATATGTTCATCCTGTTTAAACTTTGTTTCTTAACATTATGGTATTAGAGCTTTGCAAGGGGGCCTGATTGTGAGAAAGAGTGAGAGAAGAGTGATTGAGAGACACATTCTGAGAGAAAGAGTGGGATCACAATGGCAAATGAGGGGCAAAATTTGCTGAGCATTCCCAGATTTGATGGGGATTACGATCACTGGAGCATGCTGATGGAGAATCTCCTAAGATCAAAAGAATACTGGAGCATAATCGATCCCTCCTACATTGAGCCGACTGTTGACACCGTACTGACAAATGCACAGAGCAAAACCTTGGAGGAGCTCAAGTTGAAAGACTTGAAGGTTAAAAACTATCTATTTCAGTCGATAGACAAGTCAATCTTGAAGACCATCAGTCACAAGAGCACATCTAAGCAGATATGGGACGCCATGAAGACAAAATATCAAGGGAATACTAGGGTAAAGAGGGCTCAACTTCAAGCTCTTTGTAGAGAGTTTGAGATCCTGGAAATGAAGAATGGAGAGTCTGTTACAGACTATTTTTCTAGAGTTATGCTGGTGGCGAATGATATGCGCAACTATGGAGAAGACATGCGAGATGTCAAAATTGTGGAGAAAATTCTGCGTACTCTCACTGAGAAGTTATTGTTTGTTCTATAGAAGAATCAAAAGACATTGATCGCATCTCTGTGGATGAACTTCAAAGCTCTTTGATTGTACATGAGCAAAAGTTTCGAAGAACTAGCAGTAAGAACAAGTGTTGACAGTTGCAGCCGAAGAAAGACGAGATAGAGGTGAAAGAGGACGAGGTCGAGGTGCTTATAGGGGCAGAGGAAGAAGAAGAGGAAGAGGTAGGCAGATGTACACTAAGGCGATTGTGGAGTGCTATAAATGTCACAAGCTGGGTCATTTTCAATTTGAGTGTCCAAGTTTGGACAAGGAAGCCAATTATGCTGAGTTGAGAGACGAAGAAGAAGAAGAAGAAGAAGAAGAAGAAGAAGAAGAAGAGATGCTCCTCATGGCCTATGTAGAAGAAAATGGAGCTCGAAGAGACGACATTTGGTTCCTAGACTCAGGGTGCAGCAATCATATGAGTGGTGACAAGAGTCTGTTCTATGATCTTGATGAAAGTTTCAAATACAAAGTGAAGCTGGGAAACAACTCAAGAATGGAAGTAACAGGCAGAGGTAATGTGAGATTGAAAATAGGAAGCTTTATTCATGTTGTTAGTGCAGTTTATTATGTGCCTAAATTAAGAAATAACTTGTTGAGTATCGGACAACTACAAGAAATGGGGCTAACTATTCTTATTCAAGAAGGAAGTTTCAAGATGTATCATCCAGAAAGAGGGCTGATTGTAACATCTAACATGACAACAAATCGGATGTTTGTGATGATTGCACGTTCTCTGCCTCAAGAAGTTATTGATTCAAAACCATTTTGTCTTTACATCTCTTTACATGATGTTGCACAGTTGTGGCATTGTCGCTACGGACATTTGAGTTACAAAGGTTTAAAGACGTTGCAGGACAAGAACATGGTAGAGGGTATGCCTCAACTCAAGTTTCCATCAAGAGTGTGTGAAGATTGTTTAATTGGGAAGCAACATAGAGATCCAGTTCCAAGAGAAAGCAATTGGAGGGCTACAAAAAGGCTTCAACTTATTCATGCTGATATCTGTGGGCCAATTTCACCTATTTCTAATGAAAAAAAAGGTATTTCATTTGCTTCATTGATGATTTTACTAGAAAAGCATGGACTTATTTTTTAGTAGAAAAATCAGAAACATTAAGCATGTTTAAGCGTTTTAAGAATTATGTTGAAAAAGAAGCATGAGAGTATATTAAATGCTTGAGAACAGATCGAGGAGGATAATTCACTTCTTTTGAGTTCAATGAATTTTGTATCAAATATGGCATCAAAAGACAACTGACAGCAGCCTATACCCCTCAACAAAATGGAATTGCTGAGCGGAAAAAACGAACAGTAATGAACATTGTTCGATGTATTTTATCTAAAAGGAAGCTTCCCAAGATTTTTTGGCCAGAAGCAGTAAATTGGGCATTTTATGTTCTTAATCAATGTTCAACCTCTGTTGTGAAAGATCAAACTCCTGAAGAAGCTTGGAGCAGTCGCAAACCATCAGTAGAACACTTTAGAGTGTTCGGATGTGTGGCTCATGTACATGTCCTGGATGTAAGAAGAACGAAATTGGAGGGGAAAAGCTTATCTTGTGTGTTGTTGGGCATCAGTGAAGAATCCAAGCATGCCGTCTTTATGATCCGATTTCAAGGAAGATAATAGTGAGCAAGGATGTTGTGTTCGAAGAGGACAAGTTTTGGGATTGGGACAAGGATTATGAAGAACTTGTGTCAGGCAATTTGAAATGGAATGATGCAGCAGTGAATGAAAGCCATGGTTGTACAGCTAGTGAAGAAAATGAAGAAGTTTTTGATGAAATGAGGGAGGAATTAGAAACTGGAGATCAAGGAGAGTTAACAAGCTCAAATGAAGAGAGAAATAGGAGAATTAGACAACCTCCAGTATGGATGCAAGATTATGACAGTGGAGAAGGATCTTCAGAAGAAGATGTAAGTATGGATCTACCTTTAGCTTTATTCTCTTCTGATCCAATTCACTTTGACGATGCAGTAAAGCATGAACACTGGAGGTTAGCAATGGATTCTGAAATCAAGGCAATTGAGAGAAATGATACTTGGGATCTCACTGATTTGCCCACTAGTGTAAAGAAGATAGGATTGAAATGGGTGTATAAAACTAAACTTAAGGAGAATGGAGAGCTAAACAAGTTCAAAGCCAGATTGGTTGCTAAAGGATATGTGCAACAACAAGGGATTGATTATACAGAAGTTTTTGCGCCAGTTGCAAGAATGGATACTATACAAATGATTGTGGCATTAGCAGCTCAAAGAGGATGGAGCCTTTATCAACTTGATGTTAAGTCAGCATTCTTGCATGGAGAGCTCAAAGAAGATGTGTATGTAGAACAACCAAGGGGCTATGAGTTGAAGAAATATCCTCAGAAGGCGTATAAGTTAAAAAGGGCCTTATATGGACTGAAACAAGCTCCACGAGCTTGGTATAGTCGTATTGAGGCACATTTTGCAAGTCCGGGATTTGAAAGGTGCTACAGTGAGCAAACTCTTTTCATCAAGACAAAGGAAGGAGGTAAAATTCTTATTGCCAGTTTATATGTTGATGATCTAATGTTTACTGGCAATGATGAATTTATGTTTGATGACTTCAAGAGCTCTATGATTAAAGAGTTTGATATGACTAATTCGGGAAGAATGAGATTTTTTCTTGGCATTGAAGTTTTACAAGGATCAGATGGAGTTTATTTGTGACAAAGAAAGTATGCACTGGAAGTTTTAACGAAGTTTAGAATGGAGAATTGTAATTTAGTTCAGAAGCCTATCGTTCTAGGTTGCAAGCTATCTCGAGATGAAAATGGAGTTGGAGTTGATGAGGCATTGTATAAGCAAATAGTGGGGTGCCTTATGTATCTTACAGCTACTAGGCCATATTTGATGTATGTTGTGAGTTTGGTAAGTAGGTACATGTCTAGACCAACAGAGTTGCATATGTTGGCAATCAAGAGGATCATGAGGTATTTGAAGGGAACTGTGGAGCTTGGTGTTTTTTACAAGAAAGGAGGAGATGAAGAACTTGTTGGATATGCATATAGTAATTATGCAGGGGATTTGGATGATCGCAAAAGTACGTCAGGATATGTGTTTATGCTTGGTTTAGGAGCTATTGCTCGGTCTTCAAAGAAGCAACCAATTGTCACATTATCTACTACAGAAGCTGATTTTGTAGCTGCAGCTGCATGTGCAAGTCAAGCTATATGGACGAGGAGAATTTTTGAGAAGTTGAGCCTAAGAGAGCAAGTGTACGAGGAGGTTTTGTGATAATAGCTCTACTATTCAATTATCAAAGAATCCAGTACTTCATGGTAGAAGCAAGCATATTGATGTGCGTTTTCATTTTCTTCGTGATTTAACTCGAGATGGTGTTGCTGAGCTGGTATACTGTGAGACTCAAAACCAATTGGCAGATGTGATGACGAAGCCTCTTATTGTGGAAGTTTTCCAGAAGTTTAGAGCTCAGCTGGGAATTTGTCAAGTTCCTGCTCAACTAGTTTAAATGAGAAGTGGAGTGAATTATTCCCACATTTGTTATGCTGTAAAGACTATTAAGGAAGTCTCTCTTATTCAATAAGAAGTGGAGTGAATTATTCCCACATTTGTTGAGTTGTCTTCTTGTTCAAACATTGATTGAATGCGTTCATCCTGTTTAAACTTTGTTTCTTAACAGAGACAAGGTAAAAATTCCACAAGCACAATAGGAAACAAAGTATGGAGAAGGAGAAGAGCTACAAGAGGCATTTGGATGTGCCCATGGCCTCATAGAAGAAGACGTCGCATAATCACTATTCTTTGGATTCTTTGTTGATGATCACTCACTCATGATGAGGAGAATGATGATCACATTGAAAATAACTCTTTAACCAATGGCTGCTCAAATATTTGTTATCACAGGGGCCTTAAAGAAAATGCTTAAGAGAATATATGGCTGTAAGATTAATGCATGCTAACTTTGGCCCTTGCAAGTTTGCGAACACTAATATAGACATTTGTGGAGTATTATCATAGCTTTATGAGAAATATGTAACTACAAGGATTTTTTTACCCTTAATAAAATTTTCAAAGACTAAAAAGAAAATAATTTATTTAGCCTTTTTTAAAGTACAATTTGCTTGTAAAGTGTTGATCAAAAGACTAAGTATAATCATACATATTTGGCCGAAAGGAGTCCATAGAAACACACACACACACACACACAGATATATATATAATATTTTTATCGCTATTACCAATTACCATATAATCCAAAATCGTTAATGTGCCCAGGGCCAATAGGAATCATCACTTCCATCTTGAAGACCAGGATCAACAAAACCTGCTCCCATTTCTTAGCTTCATGAAAAAGAAAAATCTGCAGCAATGGAAGTTAATATACATTTAAAAATGGAAAATTTAGAAACCAATATCTGAGTCTGCATAACACTCTTCATAAAATAATTACCTGTTATTTTGTTCACATTAGAGTAATTGCACAGAGAAGTCCATCAAAGAGCAAACAAGGCTGCATCAAACTCAGAATTGATGTCCGCCTCATGAATGCCTACATTTTCATAAGACATCAGAAACTGCTGTGGCATGGCATGGCATGGTTTAGCATTAATCACATAAAGCATAGAACTTTGAGAAATGAAAAAACTTCGAAAATATTGGGTTACATAGTTAACAGGTTAACAGAGGTTATTTCATACATTAAATAGCCTGGTAAGAAAACCTCTCCTCATTTTGTAACAACAATTCATAAGATAAATCCACCCTTTCGGTGAGAGTAAAAGCACATCGAGAAGGATGGACACAAGTAACAAAAAAGCTACGGCTTTGCTCTCATACCTCACCATATACAAAATTTGAGAAACTTCAAAAGCTCTTGAATCACGAATTTTATCTACCTATACTCTATGATTCCCCTGTTTCATAGATCATCCACAAAAAATTAACTCTCCTTCCACTTATTGACATATTTGAGGTATGCGGTTGCTTGGGAATCCCTGGGTTGAGCACGAACACGAGTGGATCTCCGCAGCACAGCCTCTTCCAGTAGGATCTTTTGATTAACATCCTTCGATCTTTTCTGTAAAGCATTGCTGCAGAAAACAAAGACAAATAACTTAATAAGATCATCAAATGGATGCTGATCCACTCATGATTATTAGGTCTACAAGCTGGAATACATGCTTGTCAATGTCTAGTTTAAGTTGACAAGGTAATCAGTATATAAGGAATCTATTGATCTAATGATTGAAGAAAGAACCAATCACTTGTTGCGAGTTAAAAAATCAGACAAAAAATATTACAAGTTTTATTAATTGACTACCATATTACAAATGTCTAAACTTATTACAGTATTACTGAATTACGAATTTCTGAGCTGCCAGAGATGATAGTATCAAATGTCAATTTGCAACATCTGCAAAATGCGCATTGTCTTGATTCACAAGAGGGAAAAAAGGGTAAACTTAAATAAGCGGTTCAGCACAAAAACACATCAGGTCCCTTGTGCATTAAAAGACAAAAAAAGACTTGCCCACCGACTAGCAATCAGACAGACTAGCAAGGCCTGCAGCATCTTTTTCTGGAGCGCTATCTGGATTAATTATACACATTCATTGTACTACAGTTTCATTGTTCTTACAAAAGGGATTTCCAACTAACCGCATAATATCTATTAAACTTTGCTCTGGACAGCTTCAAGTCCATAATGAAGCTAATCAAATGGAAAATCAAAGTAATTGGTAGACCGGAGCAGCGAGCTTTTCAATTTAGAAACCCAAGAACTTGCTTCATCTCTTTCATAGCTTTAATGATAAGGAAGCATGTATAATTACACCATTTAAAATGAAAGCCTCATTGTGCATATACTTTCTGATAGCTAGTCAGCCTAATGGGCAGTAAGTTAATGGGGTATATGTGGGAAGAAACATCAGTTGGCTAGGCAGTCGCCTGCTAGGTTCTATCATAGGGTAAATAATCTATTGAATCTTTTGATTACAAGAAGAACAAGAGAAAGACATTTTGGTTTAATAAAGAAATACAGAAGTCTACCCTCTAAAATAATCCTATGCTCATTAATATACCCATAGAGGCATGCATCATATATTTGGATGAACTACAAGTAAGGATAAATTCAGCGGATGCAATTTCATAAATCGCACTGCCATGGACAGTCCATTACAAGAAACTTATCTTCACCAATATAGAAGGTATAAATTTTAACTAGACACATCATATAAACATGAATTATTTGATAAAGAGAAAAGATGGCACAAAAAGAATCAAGTAAAACTTATGCATTTCAGGAAACCTCATCCACAAGAACAAATTGGGACGTTACCTTATCCTGTTATATAACTTTTCCAGCTGTTTTTTAAGAGCCCTCTCTCGCTCTCCTTTTGGGTTTAATGAACCCAAAAGAGCATCAAGCTGAGTATGTTTCAGATTCAGAGGAGCTCAAGTCAGACACATAAGCAAAAAATAAAACTGCACATAATCTTAGCATCAACGGTTTAAGGTAACTTGCCTCTTCTTTGCTGCTGTAGTAACCCCAATGCTTAGAGTCTGAACTCTCAACAAAAAGTCTGCCTTCACGTCGGAACATCCAATACCTGTTGTGGTTTCTATCTTTACCAAGAGAAATTGAGCGTATGGACAATTTCTCCATCTCCCGTTCAAGATGTTCTTTCTGTGATACAGGTGCTTCAGCTTCAGCAGATTCAAACAAGAAAAGGGCACAGGAATTGTGTGAGAGATACCTGTTGTTCTTCAGAAGTCTTCTCCTGAGGCTCTTTGCTTTTGGCTGTACCCCTTTTTTGCACTTTCAAACTTCCTCCTGCACCAGAAGCAGTGTTTCCCTTCTCTGCAAAAGCTTCCTTATTTGATTTCAGTTTCCTTTTGGCATCGTTTGAATTTGTGGGATCTTCCTTTTTTACACTGTAGAAGCAAATAAAAAGGATAATATAATTAACTTGTGGCCAAAATCTTAACTAGTTCAGAACTAACCTAACTGTTGTGAAGGTGAGAACATTCATACCCATTTTCTTGAACATCTAAATTGGCCAGGTTTGTTTTTCCATTTTCCAACAAGTGCATATGGTTCGTTTCACTACTGGCAGACTCTTCCTTTTTCAAATGCTGCTCTTCTTTTTGCTTTCTAGTTTGGTCCCTTTTAGTGGCTGCGAGCACTTGCTGTTGTTCAACACACTCATTTAGCCTCTCTCTAACAGCATCAGTCAAAAGAGCCTCTTCCACCAGCTCCCGTAAAATACTCAGCTTTACACGAGCATCTAGCAGACCATAATGACCCCTTTTTATGGTAGTCCAACAACCAGATAATTCTGCTTCATTATTTATTTCCAAGAAATCACATAAATACTCTGCCCAGTTGACCAGTGTAATCTAGGGGAAAAAAATCATAAAGTTGATTATCTGAATCTCATCAATTTCAATCAATGATATTTGCAGTTAAGAAAACTTGTTCCACAAAAATGGCAATCAAAATAGAATCATTGTCACCTTTGTTTTGCGTTTCTTTTTCTCAATAGCCAGGAAATAGTTGCCTCCATATTTTATAAGCAAGCGGAGAAGTGCAGAATGTGTTTCCACAATAAGGGCAAGATCACTCTCTTTGTGGCAAATTGAATTTTCAAAATCTTCAAGAGAGAATGGCCACAAGTTCAGCAACCTGCTGAAAGAAGTGCAGAAGTTCCAGATCATCAGAAGATCCCCCACACAATCCATTGGCACCTTAAAATCTGTACAGAGGGGAGGGCGATCAGCAAAAATGGGATCATCTGAAGCTGGCTGCACTAAAAGGTCATCAATCGGGTACTTAATTGGTACTGCTACAACTTTGCCTTCTGCAAATTTTTACACAGTAATTGCATTAGAAATGTACACTCGCATGTGCATACACCAAATCTGAACATGATAACCAACGCATACATCAAAAAAATCACATCCATGTAAAATCACAATTGATAATTCTAAGATTACCAATATGCCCCCCTTCACATTTTTTAAAGAAAAAGGTTCAAGTTTGAGTTCTCACCTTTTGTTTTTCTCTTTTTCTTCACATTTTCTACATCCTGAAAATAGGTCAAATTGAGTACAGGCCATCTGAATTTAAAAGAAAAGTAGGCACAGAAAACATTTTTACCAGGATATCATTCATTCCAGCTCTTTTCCTGTCCCTCGAGCTGCTTAGATGTCCATTATTCTGCAACATTGTGGGAGGCACAGTTGAGATCGCATACTTCTTAGCAAGCTTTTCATGAACCACCCATGGAAGACTTTGTTTGGTTGATTCCCTGACAAATGCTTTCAGTATAGACCTGCTATATGGTGGCTTCTTTCGTATCAGATCTTCTGCACTGACAACTGAAGTGTCTATCACCTTCTTATCCTTATCAAGCCAACCTATGCAATATCGAGTTGAGCCTCCATCTCCCAAAATTTTTAAGATTTTACATGCATAAATAGATTGGTCTTTCTTTCCAAACAATTGAATGCCAACGAAGAGTTGTTCTTGCAACTTAGCATATATCTCATCAACAAGATCTCTCAAAGTGAGTGTACCTACAAAATATTGTAAACACTCTAGAATGCAAGGAAAAAGCAAGAAGCAGATCGAACATCAACTAACGAGCATAACTATCAGAATCCTTGAGCAAACCTCTCATCAATAATTTAGACAACTGTGTCAGAATTCAGATAGAACAACCAAATTTAAAATTATCAAAAAACTTTTATAATTAGTTCACACATTTATATGCAAAACATATAAGACCTACTGTGAACAGTGCCAAAATTACCCTGGCAATTCAAGCAAATATACAAAGAACATTTTTAAAAGAATTAGTTAATAAAAGTTGAAAGAAAGCCAATACAAATTCATCATAGGGTTTATTATTCAGTTCTATCCAAAGCTGCACCACATTCATAATCTTCAAACAAAAGATATACATTGTTCAGATTGAAAACAAACAGAATGCAACCTAACATTGAATAAGTGCAAGTGCAAGCTTATGTTGTTCTAATAAATAAGAGTGAAGGAAGAAGAAGCTCCAATGTCTTTCATCCTAGAAAAAAGACCTCTAAAAAAATCTTCATCATCCTCACAGAATTGCTAGCATTTTTAAACAAAGGAAAATACGTTCATGGAGACCCTATCAAACTTGCTACTTTCTGCATTGAGAAAGAAAAGGCAACACAATAACTTGAAGAGGCTAAAAGCAAGCCACACTCAAAATTTTTGTGCAACTTGCAGATTAATAACCACAAGACTTCGGAAAATCTTGGAATCCAGAAATGGCACCTGAAGGAATAACTTATAGAGAGGGAGAATGAATGAGTTTAAAATCTTACTATACTGGATCATTTGGAGGACAGGAGCCATTAATTCCTCTGGGAACTGCTGGACTTTCTCTGCTGCACGGTGTTCTGAAACTAAAGCTTCTTCATAGGTTAAGTTGCTTTTCCCAGTAACCTTACATGTCCAGACTCTTTGCCGGTAGAGGTTTAGCCTATCGAGATAATCTCTGATACAGAATCAAGGGAACGCAAAATGTTGGAGCAAGAAGAGCTAAGAACGCAATCCATAATGGTAATCAGAAGAAAAGAGGCAGCACTATACTTTCCACAATAAACTAGACAATTGAAGACAAATGCACCAAATATTCTCAGAATGCCATAATGGATAACAATAACAACAACAATTAAAGTCCCAAACTATTGCACAGAAGGAAGAATCAACATCTAAAAACAAGGATACTGATAATCACGAAATATTTCCTTGGTAAAACGAACTTGAAAAACAAGCTCATTTTGATCCAAGTCCTTGGGCGCTTCCAATAGCCGGAAAGGTTTCCGTTTAAAGAGAGGCATATCTGAGAGCACTAATCACTGACACCTGCAAAAAATTGCTCAATCTTCAAACACTACAACAAAAAAGATTTCAACTTTCGATTTGCATTTCATAAGGTCAAAGAAAAATTACAGTCAAAGCGCAAAATCATCAAGAAACATGACACAGAACGAAGCCCTAGAGCCCAATTCATCGAATATAAAAAGTGAAAATTCCAACAATTCGATGAAACGTAAGATCGCATCTTGACACCAAGAATCAAGAATCAATGATCTTCTATGCAAGATATTTCAATGATCGCCAGAAAACACATCGAGAAAAAGAAGAAGAAGAACCCATTAAAGAAAAACGTACATCGCTAGAATCGTCAAACCCAAACAAAAAAGGATGGATCGATCGAGAATCTATTGCAGACAGAGAAAGATGAGTACCTTAAGAGCATTACCCGAAGAGAGGCAGAAGAAAAGGAAGAGAGCCAGAAGACAAGGAAGAGGGGGGCGACGGCTGTGGAGCAGTCGAGAAGAGGGGGAATAGAAAACCAAGACCCGCTCTCGTTTTCGAGAGCTCCCAAAGTTTTGGCAACCCGCTCGTTTGCTCTCGTTTTTATGCGTTTATTTCAAATATATATATATATAATCATATAATAATTTTATTTATTTATGCGTTTATTTATTTTAGGTTCCTTTCCGAGTCCACGGAGTCGAGACGTTGAGGGTCCGGAGGAGAATAACGAGATTAGGATGAGGTACGTGGCAGTCAGAGACAACGAATTGTTCATGTATATAAAGAAACAAACCAATCCCAAGATGCCACATAAGGGGCATTGGTTTAGCAAAACTTCTCCGAGAGGAATTTGATGCGCACGCTATGGGTTTGATGCCACCACCTGTTGACGCGTGGAAGATTTTATAGGAACAGTGACACGTGGACGGTGGACAGCTCCATTTTGTTGAAAATCTATTTAAATAGCCATAAATTTTCAATAATTTGGAAATAATTATCAATAAATAGTAATAATAATGGAGGATGAATGTAAATGATTAACAGCCTTCAATACAGATATCTGAAAGGTAACAAACAGCCTTTGATTCCAAATCATCTCTGGATTAATTTTTCATTGCATTCATTGCATTTGCATAGGATGCTACACAAAAAACAGACATAAGGAAAGTAATATAAGGAATTGATTGCCTTCACATATCATTTGCAGTGTTTGAAATGGCATAGTATTTAAGCTGTTGACAAATAACACATGACAACCAAGCACAAAAGTAATGCTTATTTGTACTGCCAAAATAATAGATTTTTGTCTCCTGGGATCTGTAATATTAGTACTGCAATGAATGTTTCCCGCTGAGAAATAGACAGGAGTTACCTGGTGGTAGTCTCAAGATTTTGGTTTATATCTTTGTTTATGTTTAAGTACTTACAAGGCATGGTGAGAAATAAAGTTTTGCCAAACCGAAGCAGTATACACTGTTCTAGTATTTACCCCAAAATTGAGAAGTAGCAGTGAACCCTCAGCATGGTATTTATTGGAGGGCAGACAAAGGAGAAATTTGCAGTAAAAAAAAAAATATTGCAATTTCCTCTCTTTCTTCATGGGATTCAGCTTTTGTGAAGCAGACTTGTTCTCAACACCTCTCAAATATCTTGTAGAGTTTCTCCAGAGATGCAACCTGACAAAAATACTTGGGAATTAATTTGGCACGGTCTTTATTGGAGAAGAATATCTAAAAAAAAAAAGCTTAAGAAATGTTAACGATATGGATGCCAGGGAAAATAACAAATACGATAATATTGAGTAGGTAAACATGAAATTTCAAATGAAATAATTCAAATCATCCAGGCAAGTGGATTCACACTGAAGGATCAATATTGAAAGAGCCCCATGTAGAGTGAGCCTCTTTGCAAAAAAATTTTCATTTAGAAAAAATGGTACCTAGTGGATGAACTCGTAC
The DNA here is from genome assembly GCA_902712375.1 of Dioscorea dumetorum. Taxonomy (NCBI): domain Eukaryota; kingdom Viridiplantae; phylum Streptophyta; class Magnoliopsida; order Dioscoreales; family Dioscoreaceae; genus Dioscorea; species Dioscorea dumetorum. The sequence continues at coordinate 13,354,056 of CACTHL010000494.1, forward strand.
AATTATGCAGTATTTTTTCACCAATGAGACTGCATTCATTTTTCAAACAAATTGCTTCTAGTCCTAACATATTATAAAATAATTATTCTTCAAAGCAATGTAACTCAACTAATGATCCACACTTGTCAAATCTTTTCATTGATTAAATATAAAGAATATATGCAGAATATAAATAATACTATTCCTTGCAAAGTAAGCCAAGTATTCCAACATTCAATTCAATGATTCTAAATGCACACATGATACTTCACATGAGGCCACATGAAATACATTATAGAACATTAGGACATAGAATAGGCAGGGATTATCTCAGTGTAATGAGATGGAGAGAAATTACTGAGTAAAGGAATTAAATAAAAAGAAAATAAATAAAATAACTTGGAAATGTTTATTATCATACATAAAATATATTTCCAACAAACCTAATGAATATCTCTTATCAAAAAAAAAAAAAAAAAAAAGGCCAACCTGAAGAATATCAAAACCTACTCCAAATGTAAACGATTCTTAACAAATAGGGATAAGGGAGAAAAAGCAATATGAACAGCTAAAAAAAGAGGGGTTTATATTTGAAAAAGAAATCCCAAGATCCAGATAATCATTAAAGTGAAAAAATTCTTCCAACCTCATTTCAAGTGCTTCATCAGTCAAACAAAAGATTATAAATTGCAGATTATTTTTAATTAAAATTATTATAGAATGCTGGGTCCTTGCATCAAATGTTTATAGATACCAATATGCTTCCATCATTGGCCTAATAACAGCACAGGAATTTTTTCTGAGTGGCAATCACAGATCTAGCTCTTCTTCTTTGACAAGCCATTTGTACATAGGGCTCAAGAGTGACCTAGAAACGATACGCATATAGATAACATATGCACATTAAGAAAAATTAGCATCTACCACATTGCCCCAAGGAGCTGCGTTCCAAGGCTTGAGTCCTTCTACCCAAACCTTTTCAGTTTAAACATCTTATCACTTGACAATAATACTTTAAATGTAAATCTAGAGTAATTCTGGGACATGCATGCCTAGTAGGCTTAACCTGGGTTTATGACCTACAGGTCCTTGAAGTAGTTTTTTTATGACCAGGATATCTCTAGACTTTCTTTGATGACCATTTCCTCTTTTTCTTCTTTAAATATCTGTCTATTTAATCCTGCCTTTAACAACAAGTTTTTTTAACTTAAATTTCATCTTTACCCTCTTCTTCACCACCACAACCACCACCAACATTACCTTCATCTCCTCCTCCCACACTCTTTCACACACACGCAGGCGCACATGAAAGGAAAATGTATTTTAATGTTGCTTTTAATTCATTTCCAATTGTTTTTTAAAAGAAAAAAAAAATTGCATTGCATTTTTTATGCATGAACCAGTAATCCATGCTCTCATCAAGCATAAGAAGGGGCTTGTAAAAAAAAAGAGAAGACTTCTCAATAGTCCAAAGAGAACTCTCAAAATTATAAACAATGGATCCTAAATCCTCCCCTTCTCCTCCCAATCAATTTTCTTGTCTCCTCATGGGCATTAATATACAAGAAACACAACCACCACAAGCAGTATACAAAACATAAAGTGGTAAAGAAAGGAAGGAGCTTTCAAAACAAAGCCTTACACCATTTCTCACATTTGAATGAAGAGAAGTCCCAAGTTCAAAGCCAGGCTCAAATCCCAAGCATTAAAAAGAAGGAAAGTGGAGAGGGGAAAATTGATCTTTTCATGATTGGGTTCCCAACCTTATCCTCACAAAAAAAGACCAGGGTTATTTTGGTGTTAAAAAAAAACCGCACAGGTCATCTGGTCAAGTGAAGAGTATTCAGGGACTTTTGGGTACTTCGCGGAGAAACTTGTGTAATCAGGAATAACAAGGCAAGGAACAGAACATCACTGCCATTCAAATTTAGGCGACAAGATAGTAACTTGAAAAATTACGCAAGGTACGATATCAACTAGAAAACACGAGCCATGTTGCAATTCATGCAGAAAAATAGATCAAGAAATCAATGTCCCACTATAGCAAAAGTAGATAAAATGTGAGAATTTTAGATGAGTGATAAGGGAATCACCTGCACAAATGTTCCATTTGTGGCCATCACTTTTGGAGGCTTGAGAAATAGCCTCATAGCTGGGAATAAGACATGCTGAATAGACCATTCACGTTGTGCCCATGCCATTTCTGCCTCAGCAAGTAGATCTTGATCAATGATATCCCCTTCAGTATTTGCTGCCATGTGATTGAAGATACATCAAAATATAAAAGTCAGAAATAAGTCTTAATCTCAACAAATTTTGGTTTTTTCTCTCTCTAGAAATGAATATAAATGCATGAACAATAACACTATGTAAGCTCATGCCCTTGGAGAAAAATTCGTTACAGCGAACTTGGTTGGTTTTTGTGTGATTTTACAATTTGCCGAATTTGTGACTATCAGGCACTTGTTCATCTTGGACATGAATAGTGTCTAAAAGAGATCTGTAGATAAACTTAACCACTTGGATCTTAGAAAGGACATTACTATATAAGATGAGCAACTTACACGCTTTTGTGATGGAATTACCACAATTCTTCACCTTTACATAGTTAGAAATAAAATGAAAATTCAACCATCAGAACCCCCAAAGCTTGAACATGGGTTATAAAAAAAAAACAAAAATCCCTGGAGTCACATCCAGAAAGACCTGCTGATAACAAATGCTAATGCTTCAGAAAAGTTGACAAGAAAAGCCCCTCCTTTTTTTCAGAAAATACACACGAAAAAAACATGATTTTGATTGAAAACTCAAAACCCAGATTTCTTCTTTTGCTAAATGAACGCTCGCATATCTTGTTTGGATTGGGACATACAATAGTCAAACTATTATGTGATAGCTCAGATATAATGTGTGACAGTTCACCTATCCTACATAATAGTTTGATTACCATATTGAGTTCACGTCGTAATAACAATCTTTGTTTGTGAAAGTAAGATGCCTTGTGCATTTTTCGAAAAAACAGTTGATCTATGCTTGTTTTTTAATAAAAATGTAAAAAAAATCATGTGAAAAAATAAATATATAATATATACAATTGTATATGAAACGTTAAATGTTTAGAAATGTAAATATGTTATTAAATGACAATAGGTAGTTGACTGATTCAAGGGAATATATAAAACAAATCTCATTTTCCAGGGTTAGATATAAAAGAACAAACTTTACAAGGGTATGTATAATTTCGGATCTTGGAGGAGTATATATTAAAAAAGCCTCAAAATTATGCCCTTCAATATATGTGTATGTGCACATTTAAGACAACTGAAAAACACCATACCAGTAGCAGTCAGATCATAGTTTGCTTGATCCTTGATTTTCTTATAGAACTGAATTCCACTGCCTGATGGATTTGGCAGGATTGGCGGATGCATAGCATAGAAGTTAGCAATAGCAGCAGAAATTGTTTGGAAGCATTCTCTCTCATCCTCCCAATCAACCTTTAGAAAACCAGAACTTGCTAAATTTGCAACAGAGCAAACCAAAGATCATATTACATAATTCATTGAACTGAAACAGCAAGAAACATGACAAGAAGAGTGTGATAATGTTCTCTCCAAATTACCAATCTACAGATTCATTGATATATCCAATAAATTTATCAGAACTGGTTATTTTCATGCTCTTCCTCAGGGGAATGCTATAGCTGGTGGTACTCAGACTAGAAACTAGAAGGCATTAGCGGAACACACCACCCCCCCCAACCCCACCCCCCAAAAAAAAAAGGAGGTAATCCAGGGTTCCAAATTCTAACTTATCTAATATATAACATTACCCTACAACCACGTGCACCAATGGTAGCGAGTTTTTTTGTTATTCTTAGTAATACCTTATAACTACTATCCCCATCCATCTAGCACATTAAGAAGACTGGTGGCAGTTCCAAAATCATTTATCCTTAAGTAGGTGAATTAAGCGTTAGTTACATGTTATTTTTATTATTAGTTAAGTCTAAGTAGTTAGGAGTCTCTTGCTGCATTTCAGGAAAAGAAATGCATTTTGAAGATAGGAGAAGGTTTCCTAGTGTAGGAGATAGTTATAGATAAGTCTAGGATTCTATTTCGAATTACACAGTATTCTATTCGCATAAAATCTCAGTTCAGTTTAATGGTCAATTGAGCTGTCTCGTTTATATTCCAAATCTTAAGAATGACATTGCAATTCTCTCTTAGCTATCATTCTTTAAATTTGCATATGACATTTAACAGACCAAACGAGTAGTATAGACAACTAATATATGAATCAATGCATGCATATTTTGCATCTTATGAAAGCAAAGGCAATTAAGAAGTTGTCACTTGTAGGGATGAAGTTGGCGGAGAAAGACCATAACATGATGTTGACAAATGTGAGCAGAGTACAACGTGAAACTCAAAATGAAGTTGTATTATCAATTTAAAAGATGAAAATCAAAAGAGAAAATTAAAATTGGAAGTCTTTATAATAGTGAAGAACAATCGATGTAACCACCATGCAGATAACAAGGTTGAGTAGAAACAACTACGTTCCAGGAGTAAAGTAGTAAATATGATGGAAATACAAGATGCAAATAAACTTAGCCGCAGCTCAGAATTAAATATAGAAGTTATGGTTGATAGAAAATAAATTTATGGTCAAGAACAAGAATTGGAACATACATCATTGCCCAAGCTTAACAAGAACTCTGGAACACGGTCCATGTCAGGTGTGTGTTGCTCAAGTATGACCGGAAGCCTCAACAGATTCCCTTGTTGATCTATGAGAATACAGAAGCACTCGTCCAGCAATTCTCCTTTTTGCTTAAGCAACTCTGTATTCATCTGGTGAGAAGAAGAATATTTAGTAATCATATCCACACACTCACCATACACAAACCCCTGGGCTACCCAATTATTAACAATGTCCCCTGAAATATATGTAAAAGCTACACAACATATATAAAAGGAACATTTTCTTGCCATTCCTAATAAATTACACCGGTCCATTGAACTTTTCTTCCTTCTTTTAGCCTTTCCTTGCTTTTGATAATCCTAATAGATTTAACTTTAGCAATTCCCTACAAATGTTATATATCTTTCCCATTTTAAGAGTTGTTCTTTCTGCAGCATTCGTGTTTCTTTCTTGCAATGGAGACATGTCCCTATGTGCACACACTGCAGGTGGATTAATCGGTAGATGCAATAAACTATGATGCAAGTAGTTCTCGAGCATCATCCAAAAGTCTTGCGTGTTGCAATAATCCATTAATCATACTTATACATAGATAGAAAACCAAATTATGTTTTAAATTATTGATAAGTACTCATGCCTGATCATAGGCAGGAATATAGAACTGATGATGATATCTAATCTCATAGCAGAAAAACCAATTAAAATAGGGTTAAACCACAGGAAGTGAGTATTGGATAAGAGCCCAAATAAACAGCCAGAGCTAGTCATTTGGCAGGCATATGTACACATCAAACTTCCCGCGCTAGATGGCTCAATATTTTCATAAGCTTCAATATAAATTAGTAAATGGAGAACTTTTCAAAGTTGGAAATACATTTTAAAATTTCAAGCCGACACATTCTTGTTAGTCCTATACTTTTCTTTTGAGGATAGGCACAATGTTTGTTCATGAAACATTATAAACTCACATCATAATAAAAATTTTTAATTGTTTTCAAATCAAGAATATTGTAGCAAGGTTTTGCATTAACCAATAATCTATGAGCAATAGGTATCACTGATGAAAGTTACTGTGTCGAGTTTAAGTACAATTTATCCAGTCAATCTCTAGCAGTCATAAAAATGAAAAAAGTGCCCAAGTTTAGAGGGTAAATACTTCGGCAATTTTCTTTTTCAGATCATCGCATTCATCATCTAGGGATTCCAAGTCTTCCTCCTTTAAGGCCATCATTAGTAATTCTTGAATTGGCGCTGGATCACTGAGTTGTATTGCATTGAAATGGCAAAATTTACGTACAGCTTGCTGATACATAAGTTCTTTGCTGCATGAGGGAATACACACAAGATAAAAAAAAAGAGTAAATGAGCTCCTTAATTTGATCATTTAGTTTGCTACAGAGGAACTTTGAGAACCACATAGAACCTCCAATGCAGTTGAGGCTGTTCGACAAATTCATTCTTTCAGTGAGGACTTATACGCAGAAAAATTGCTAAACAAAAAAGGGTCATAAAGACAACTTAAAATTAAAATATCAGTGCTATAATATTTATACTCACAAAAATCTATGCATTCAATACTAAAGTATATCCTTCAAAGAAAGAACAAATTTAAGAAAAAGCAAAACAGAATTAGAATCTTTCATTATAGAAATATAACAAGACAAGTATCAACTGTTGGTGCAAAGTCAAGTTGAAACACTACAGAAAATAAAAGATCAGGAGCCAGTGCTTCCAAAGCTGTGCATGTCAGTGAGGATGAAAAAATGCATCAGCTTCTCACAAGTACACAGTGATCTAACACAAAAACAAAAACAAAAACAAAATTTAATAATGCCAAGTTAGCCTATTCATCAGTAACTTGCTGGATTTGTTGCATGTCAGGATTTCTTACTAATAATGTTTAATCCACAAATGGTATCAACTTATTCTTCAATTCATCACATAGTCAGCCTCATGAATCTTATAAACATGAAAACTAATTTCAAAGACACTAACCATTCAATCATTGTTCAAATCATGATTTGCAATGATCTCCATTCTCTTCTCTCTATGAGTAAATTGTAATCAAATGATCATACTTGCCTATGTTGGTTAATCAAGAATTGACTTCTGCCAGCAAAATATTTAGCCACTAGAACAATTTATTTCATAGTGAAGAACAATTTAAATCTTGTCTTTTATTTGAAATCCAAAAGGACATTGAAAAGAAGCAATAAAAAGCATTTGACCATACAGCACACAATATTGAATGATACATTAAACTCAAACTGTTTTTAGGTAACCACTCAAACAAAAGCCAAGCAGCCAGACTCAATTAGAGTAAAATTTGTCAAAATTAATTAATCATTTTTTTCTTCTTTTTCCTTTCTCAACCTTCAGAATCTATGGCCACTTGCAGCCTTGTTTATTTTTTAACCTCTTATAAGAGGAAGTCCATACTGAAGCCCCTCAGAATTGAACTTAATCTTCTATTGCAAATTACTTAATTAATTAAAGCTAACAAGAGAATAACTATTTTTATAAACAAATATTGAGCTCTGAAGCATATACGGAGATCAAACAAGATAAATCGGACAAGTAATATGCACAAGAACAGATTGTTAATTTTATAATGGAGGTACATAGATGCTGAACAATTGAATTCAGACTAATTTTGATGCATAAAAAGATTAAAAAGGAAACAAAAAGTATTGATTTTCCAAGTTGAGAACTGAAAAGAGAAAGGGAAACAGAGTATAAGTATAAAGAATCTAAAAATAACAATAATATAGGCAAGAGATAAGCATACATACCTCACATTCACTACATTCATGAGGTATAGGTAGGTCTCATGCTGAAGTAATGCAAAAGTATCATCAGCTAGGCCAATGTATGTACAGTTTTTTACAATATCCCACAAACCTGAAAGGTTGAAAGTAAGCACATGCTTTTGAACTGTTTCAAAAAAGCCATAAAGGCTTCATGTGATGATTTAATATCATTAGACAACTTACTGGTGTGGACATTAGAATCAACCTCCCTTGCAAGCTCATGGAGACTGTTTAGATCTGAGGCATCCTTGGGGTTTCTTCTTAGCCTTACCGCATGTCTACAGATGATATGCAATACTGGGAATGACTTTCCAAACAAAGACGAAAGGGAGGAGAACAGGGTATAACATCAAATATAATAATCATCAGACAACAGCACATTCCAGGCCCACCAAATTAGAGCAGCCATACCAAACTGAGAAAATAAAAATCCAAAAGGTTGCTTTTTTTCAGCAAAAGCACTCAAAGAATAACGCATTTAAGTTGAGTAAGGTAGGGAGATCAAGTCACCCCAAGTTATCCCAAGTTCCTCAAACAAACAAAAAAACTTCAAATAGAAATAATTCCTTTTACAAAATTTAATTAATTAATATATAATTAATTAATATTAAACATATTAGATATTAATATTATCAATCATCTATTGAAATAATACATTTTTACTAAAGAATTATTGATTTTTATTAGTATTAATTAAGTAATGGATTAACAATACATAAAAGTCTTCCCTTCAATACAAATCTAAATTTCAAATTGTCATTTCAATGTATTCTAATCAATAACTACAACCAAACATACTATTAAGGGACACAATTACAGATATCCTTGTATAGGCATAAATTTATTTTTTTTTTTTAGAGAACTTTAATCTGGGTCAAAATGCACTGGCTCAATTAATACCAAAATAAATATTTTAAGATTAAAATTATAATTTATAATCAACAATAAGTTTTATTTATATGAATATTAAAAAAGAATAATTATTGAATATATTTATTTAAATAAGGGAAAATAACTTGCAGGTTGTAAGAACTTTCTTAATACTCAAAACATTCCTAATTATATAAACTATACCTCAAAAACCATTCCTTTTGTGAAACTACCATTATACCCCTCTATTTTTTTATCTTTTTTTCTTTCTCCCCTTCTCTTCCCGAGTGAACTTGTCAAGTTTACACAAGCTTACACCTTTACTTGGACATGGTGAGCTCACACTAAGATAGGTGAACTTCCCTTGCACCGCCCAAGCTCATTGGAATCCACTCAAGCTCACACATGGCCGGTGAGCTCACCGACCATGGTAATGTTGTGAGCTCACGCCCTTACCCAACCACAACGCATTTGCACAAGGCTGGGTAAGGTTGCCCCATGCTTAGTAAGCCTTGGGTGAGCTTGCCTTGGCTTCTGCAAGCTTACTAGCCAATCGCAATCTCACGTGCACACAACGAACTTCCAACCACACACGAGTTCCATGAACCCGACAAGCACATTGAGCTTCCGCATGGCTAGGTGAAATTCTCACCAAGTCCAGTGTGAGTTTAACCGGCCTCATGCTAGTTCATGGGGCTAGGACAAGCTTGCAAATGTGCAAAAGGAAAATCAGTAAAGATGGCAAAGTGGTAATTTCATAAAAAACTTTAATCAAATAATAGCATCTTAAAAATGAAAGGTTTTAAAATCAAATTAAAAGTTGGGAAAAAGCTAGTGGTAATCTTTTTTTAAATAATCAAATCTTCCAAATAAGCTTAGTAGGGATAATCTTAACCCAAGATGCTTGCTTGGATGTTGTGGGGTAACAGGATATATGCCCAACAAAACACAGCTTTGTATCTTACAAACACTTAATAGAAATTTATTAACAATTCAAAAAATAGCTTATTGGATATCAACATAAGGTTTAAAATATTACTTTATAGCTCTTTTTTATTGGTTATACTTGAGAAAACACCACATTTCAACCACCACTAGACTTGACCACTGTTCGGTTTTGGTTCCAAACTAGCGGTTCCAGTTTATAAACTTTAAAACCAGAACCAAACCATAGTCTTAAGGTTCCGGTTCCGGATTCGGTTCTAATGCAGTTCGAGTTCCAATTAATTAAAAAATATAAAAAATATTATATTACGTATTATTTTTATTTGAAAAATAAAAAGAACGAGAACTGGTGGTTCGGTCACCACACACTTATTTAAAGAAATAATAAGCATTGTACATAGAGACTCAAGATATTGATGACAGAACTTGGTTCAACTTTGTCTCTTGTATATTTGCATGACGGCAAATAGAAACGTTCATACATCATTACAATTAAATTTGTAATATAATATGTGTAAGATGCAAAAAGAACATACTATCAAGGTCTAATTCAACCCAAAAGCTTAAGTTAATAGCTTGAGAGACCTAGAATTATATATGAACGTCCATATTTACTTAACTTAATTGATGCAAGACTATTACTTTAACATGTCAAATTGATAAGTGCCACTCTATTTAAGCCAGCCATGTTTGCAAATAAACCAATTAACCAAGCTATATAATATGTTAGATGTAAATCAAATATATTATTTGACTTGTTTCAACCCAAAAAGTAATCTAAATAGGTTGAGAGACCTGGACTACTACATTCTATCCATATTTACCCAACTAATGTGGAACTATTAATTACGCCAATAATTTGGAACCACGCTTAATAGTTCATTAATTATATTCTCATTCATAATTTTATAATACAAGATAATAAAATGATATGTTTCTTGTTAATTGTACTTTGAAGTCACAAATGCTAGCATCTTATGTCATTTTTATCAAAAGAAGTCACATCTCATAATTTGTATACCTAATATTTCACTTTAATTCCTCAAAAATATCCCCCAACAATATAGAGGTGCTGGCTTATTTGGATTAAAACCACAAATGGCTATTAAAGTTTAGTCAAAGTTCATTTTGAACATTAAACTATAAAAATGTTCATTTTGGTCACTTCATCTAATTTTTTGTTTATGGTGTTCAAGTGCCTGTGCAAGCTGAACAACCATGCCACATTGGCCCATATCAATTTCCACATCACCACATTCCCCTAGAGTTTAGGTAGACATTCGTCTTGGCCCCTAAACTATAAAAATGTTCATTTTAGCCCTGTACTTTATGAGATGTTCATTTGATATCTCCATCCAATGTTGCCATTTGCAAGTATTGAAGTGAATATGAAGGTTGGACAACCACATGTCACATCATGCCCATACTAACTGCCACATCTCTATCATATTTTATTTTTTTATTAAAAAGAAGAAAATTGTTATTATGGCAAGGTGTGATTTGTCACAGTACCACCCTTTGCGATAATATTTAATATATATATATATATATATATATATATATATATAAAGCACCATAACACCTAGAATGGCATACTTTGCCTTGTAAGCAATTTAAAAAAGAAATAGTGACACAACAGTTGATATGGTGGCACACTGTCAAACCATGACTCTTTTGAATTATTTTAAAATATAAATAATGGCATAGCATCTTATGTGGCAAATTTGCCACATTAGCATCCGATTCGGAAAAATGTAAAATACAATAAATATCTAATGCAAAAAAGTGAAATGTGATAGTCCACATCAGCTACCACATCAACATCCAACAAGTAGCATGGTTGGATGGATGAGCCAAAATGAACATTTATGTAAAGTTTGGGTGCTGAAACAAACATTTACACAAAGTTTAGCGTCCAGTAGAGGCTTCGATCCCGTTATCTTATTTCCACCATTTTCTTCATCACATAGTACTAAACCATTTACACAGTGATAATGTCACTGCCTTAAAGAAAGTGAGCCTTGACAAGATACTACTATATTTAAATGTGATTTTACCTCACAGATGTCAGGTCAGATCTTTTCTCATGCCGTGAAAGAGACGAGTTTGGCATGTAGGCATGCAACCTTCCAAAAGGATCATGCGAATCTGTCCTGACCATTTTACTAACAGGAACTTTTTGAGATTTTGTCCCTGTAAATTGCAAGATTATGAAATCGTCAATAAATAATAACCTGGTTTGAAATGATAGTTACGATAAGTTCAGCGGTGAGGAAATGTTGGATCTGCCATTTATAATTCTCAGCTAATGTGCACAGATAATTTACAAAACTGAGTACAATAGTAAGTACCAGAAAATGGGGGGTTGGGTTGGGTTTCCTTTTTCCCACTAAACTGGCATGTAGCTGTTGAATTTATGGGCTGTCATTGCATGGAAAAAAGAAAAAAAAAAGAAACAAACAATCATCAAATACATTGTAAATTCTCAGGCTAAGATGTTAATCTACACAGTAAATTTGATGACAAAGGAGCTGTGACACTCTGCTCTAGGACACTTGCAAGAAATCCAGTAAAAGCAATGATAAAGAACACGAGTGTTCGTCTTCAACAAAACTATATATCCATATATATTTCCATATTGAATAAATACGGCTGACTATCTTCTTCCACGATTTATAAGATAACACAATAATTAGACTCTATAAGCAAGCATCAGCTAAAGTCAACATTTTACATGATGAAAGACACCAAAACAATTTGGAGAAAAAGTTTGCATTTCCAATGTCTTTTACAACAGTTTATGATTGGTTTGTAGATGATACTTAAAAATAAAAGATCATGCAGTTGTTGAAAATGAAGAAGGCTATAAAGTGCTCCAAACTTGAGAACCACAAGACAACTGCAACTCACAGAAGAGGATCCCTTAGTCTAAGAATTCAAAACGACATCGAGTAAAGCAGGAGCATCCCTTAATTGAATAACTATAGAAAATTATTGATGAAGATAAAAAGCTATACCGACCTTATCAAAGACATGCATCTCCCGATTAATTTAGATGCATGAAGTGACGAAGGAAGTTTCTTTTGTAATATAGTCATTTAAATTAATCTTTCTTCCAAATATTAGCATAGCTTGTTAAAGGAAGAAAAGGTCACATTGTTTGTTTTAAAGAACTGATTCAGAGGCATCCTCAAGTCCCTGAAGAATCAGCCATTTGGACAAGTTCAGAAAAGATTATGTGCATGCATGTGTCTTCCTGAAAATTGAATTCAGTTTTTGAGATGAAGAACAGCATTCTGTTGCTTTTCAGGAAAGGTACTCTTGTCCAATTCTTGGTAAACAAGTACACAGCTAAGCCCCACTCAGATTGTCACAAACTATTTCAATGTCCAGTGAAAAGAAGGAAATAGCTGGATTAACAATGCACTTTTGCTTCCTTTACAAGCATAACCAAACGAAAACCAACAAGGTCTTGCCCTACATGCCATAACACACTTGCCATCATTGCCCTATCCACTCCACAATCCATGGAGGAACACTTCTGATCATGACCTCCAATGCCTCACTCAGAATAAACTTGACCAAAACCAAGTGAATCATAAAGAAATACTTCAATTGCTTAAAAATATCTGCCAAGAGAACATGGTCAGGGCATATCAGCCACAATCAAATCATTCAATTTACCTCTATGGTGGACATACACCATTTATAATTGCAAGGGTAGTTAAGTCTTATTGCCTACTTTGCAACATGCCAATGGCACATAAAAAAATTTCGTTGATCAATCTATTTTCTTCTCATAGACAAACATATACTAATGTCACTAGGGCCCTAGTCCACTTATTTCAGTATAATGCCTTGCACCTACAATCAAAGACTGTAGGCTGGATGAAAATCTGACCTATACTAACATCGTCCATTCCAGAGAACACCCTGTCAATCATAATTTTTGCTAGAAAAAAATTTTAACCACCTTCTTATCAGTGTACCAACATTGGCTTTCTGTAAACACGAAAATCTGATTGTTTACATTTTTAATGATTTAAACAGGACATGATAAAGGGTTAAAATGGCTAGGTCACTGGCATATATTTACAAGTATTTATAAGTCTAAATCAATTTTTCAACAAAATCGCAAATCCACTATATTAAATAAACTGAGCAACTGGTAAAGTCCGAAAGAACATAAATTGAAGAATGAGACCCTAAAAGTGAACTCGATAATGATCTTTCTTTTTCTTTCTTTATCTTTTCTTGCCAAAAAAAAAAAAAACAATTGTAATATTTTCTGCCTTACCCTATCTCATGTCATTGTAAGTTCTATAGTACAGCAGAGCTCAGAGAAGCTGGTTCAGAAATCAGAACCCTTAAACAAAGAGCCATCACAGAAGCATGTAAACAACATGATGTTATTTTGCCTTGAATAAATTTAATCAAATAAATTATACAAGTCAATAGGCAAATTACATGGAGTGGTAGCTAAGAACCTTATAAGTCAAACCTACCAAAAAGGAAGGACATAAATGAGCCAACTGCAAGTAAAAGGCAAACAACTAAACAATTTCTCAGTATTGAACAACATACCTGAGACAGGAATGTCCTTGTAGTATTAGAGCTCATCAACTTGGACTCTATTGCATTCTGGATCCTGTCAACAATATTCTCCTGATTCAAAAGGCTTACCTGACCATTCATACAAATAGGTAAAATCAAGCTACTACTTGGTAGGTAGATTTAGAAATGCAATTGAAGAACTGATGCGCAAAGCCACTAATATAGATATCTGTAACCTATCTTGAACTCAAAAGCATGTTTAGCAAAAAAATAAAATAATAATAACAAAAGGAAAAGAAAAAAAAAGATTGTCCATTCAAATGAAGTTAATTTGTTAATCTTATTTCAGTAGAGTTACTGTGGATACCTCTCTCTTTGTTGGATGAATATTTACATCTACATGCTCAGGTGGCAGGTTGATAGACATATAAATGAATGGTTTAGATGCTTTTGGCAAAGTTGCAGAATATACAACTTCTATAGCTCTCTTCAGTGCTGTGCATTCAACCAACCTATCTGAATCCAAAAACACCAGTAGAATTATTAGTAAAGTAAAACATGGATGTATACACCAAAAACACACAGACACACTATTGCATACGCAACCTTTAATCCTATTTTCTAATTAACATGTTTCCTTTTGTTTCCATATTTAAAGAAGACTTTCCAAAAACACTAATGTGAAACATTGTTGACATTTCACATCTTGATGCAAAGCAACACAGTGAGAAAACAAAGTCGAAACAATTTTAAATGAAATTAATTAAAACCTTAAAACCTAAATGCTTGATGAGTAAAAATATGCACAGTATTAGAAGATTAATTAACTGGAGGTATCACTTTTTTCAATATTATTGTCACATCGCATATAGATAAAGTAATTGAAAGATTGATAAAAAGAAAGAATCAATGAAGCCATTCAAAGTCTCAACACAGATTTCTAAAAGTGCCGAAAGTACTTCAAAATTAAACTATTAATACTCGTAAAAATAACAGGTTTCTTGTATAATGAGGGAGTGATGTGGTTTGAGACCTTGGAAAAGTGATCACAATAAATATTTCCTTTCTCCTGGAAAATTCAACTATTTCATTTTAACATTCATTCACTCAAATAGCTGCCATGACAAACATAAATTATTTTAGTGCTTGTTATACACCTAAACAAAGTCAGAAACTAAAAGGAGATTTTGTCTTTGCTCCCCAACCAATTAATAACACTACACAGCCTCCTTCATGCCTCTGATTCTCAGCCATGACAGCAATTTAATTTTTCAAAGTATTCCTGAAACATTTTCCACCAAACAATAACACCATAAAAGCTAAGGCTTCGTCAAAGGATGATTACTAAAACCCATGCTCACAGATAAATGGCCATGCTTATCCTCCACCTAAATGATCCAAGATTCAGCACACTAAATGCTGACTTGCTATATCATGCAAAAAGGATAAATCCTTTCTGCCAAACCATCTTCATCTACTTAAAGTTTCGATCATCCTACAAATTCTTTTATGGAAAATGTTCCATCCTATCTCACATCTGCTTAATTTAGGACCAAGAACATTGGTCTTGTCGAAATGTAGAAGATAGTAAAGTTAATTAGAGTTCTGAGGAAAGCAGCAGAAATAAAATGCCCCTAGGATAATCTTGAACTTCCACAACATATGTTACATTATACCACAAGCAAAATAGGACTTTGTCTTGTCATGCCTAAGATGCATTCAGATATATCAACGCCAAATGATCATGCATATTGATTATTTCGCAGGTCTCCTTTGGAATTTAGATTATGAGCACATCCACTCCAAATATCAATACACATGTTTAGTTTCTCTCTTTACATTATTTTTATTTGCTTAAATAACACAACACTCAACCAGCTTCTCTTAATTGGATTTAAATTAGTTACAGAAGGATAATTCAAGTTTAACACTAACTGTCCTAATCTTCACAACTTAGTTTCTAAAACCATATCAACCACAATTTCCAAGCACAGAGTGCATTTAAAACCCTGTTGCCATACCATTGATAAAGAGAACCATCGTCGTTTTCTTTGCCACGTAATTTGCATTTGAAACAAAACCATCCATATTGAAAACTGAACAAACAGGATTATCATCTGATACAGTTATTTCCAATAAATCACGTGCAATAGTAACTCCATAGACATTCCTGATAGCTTCCAGCCTTGAAAATGCAGCAACTGTGTGGACATCAGCCCTATTTGCACCATGCTGACTCAAAACAACAACGTTGTTAGAATCTCAAATCCGAGAACAACAGCGGACTTGTGTTGTGCCCTGGCACCAAGAATAACTGACCTTTCTACAAGAAAAGCTCACATTAATGTAGTGAATTGCAAATCGGCTTATCAGGTCTACAATCTTTGGATAATCATCATTGGAGTTCTGCAAGTTTTTTCTACGAGCTATCATGTTATAAAACAGGTTTTCGACCTGGAAAATGCAGTTGGAGAAATCCTGTTATGTTACTTCAAATGAAATCTCCACCAGCCATAGACCTAAATCCTAAAAAATGATTGTAAAATCACAGGTAAATATAAGACTGGAAACTTTTAAGCATACAAGAAATGAATTTAAAAACAAAAGAAAAATGTATCACCATTATCTGAGTTCCTTTCACTGCAGCACAAGGTCTAGGCTCCTGCTCCATTACTCCATCTCTATAGGAAGCCCTGAAAAGGAAAGGATATGATGTTCATAGGCTTTCGTTCGAAAGGCATAGCACAATATTACATAAATGGTAAAAATTTTCTTTGGAGGACAAGCACCTATATCCATGTAATTGGCCTTCAGTTATTGTTGTAACAGTGACATGACCAACATATGTCATACTGGCCAAAGCCTCACCTCTAAAACCCATTGATTTAATTGTGTGCAAGTCTTCAAATGTGGATAATTTTGATGTGGTGTGCCTTTCACATAGTATTGCCAAGTCTTCATACTGTGGCACAGCACGTGTGCACACACACAAGAAAAAATCAACATCATATGCCAAAAAAAACAAGGTGTAATATTAATCAAACAGAGGCATGAATATAACATGAATCGAATATGTCAATCAGACCCATCTGATGAAGAACAGCATCCTGTCCTTTATTCCATTACTTCCAATGATGAGTTTTACATGTGTCAAAGAGGGTACAAAACTATCTGTATTCAGTATCTATTATGTGATTTTTCCACTGATTTTATCAACTAAACATCAACCTTTCTGTTACTTGAAAAGGTTAGGAACCAACCAGAAAATATTTTCCAACTTCGACGCAATTTTAACCGTGAAAGATTCTTGTCTCTTGTAATCTTGTTACACAGTAAGTTCAAATTTTGTATCAAGAGGGGGCAGTCTTTGGCAATTTGCTAACATTTCCTTGGTAAATTAGAGCACTATCAAGCACCAATTTTCCATCTTGCTACAGAGAAAGTTCAAATTACCTATCTACCTAAAATCATGACACCACCAAACTAGTCAAAATGAAGCAGTACTTATTAACGAACTAAGATACTTCCCTCCTAGCATAGAACTGAGATTTTAACCACCATCGCTCTGACCTTTCGTCGCAAAGACTGAAATTTAATTATGACTAACAAGGGAAAACAGGCAAATCAATGAGCTTCCATGGAAAAATCATCAGGAGAACCACTCGCCTTCCCTGATTTTCCCTCCTAAGCGCACAATTGAAGGAACGAATCAAATTCAACAAGGCATTGGGGGTATCACAAGCAGGAGAGGGAAAGTACCCGGATGCCATGCCCGTTATCAGAAACCTGGATGAGCTTGAGTCCTCCATCCTTAACAACGACGGAGATTGAAGTAGCGCCAGCGTCGAGGCTGTTCTCAACAAGCTCCTTCACCACCGAAGACGGCCGTTGCACCACCTCCCCTGCAGCGATCCGGTTCACCACCGACTCCTCCAGACGCCATATCCGCGGTGGCTCCTTCTTCGCCACCGCCGTCGCCTCCTTCTCCTCCGGCGTGTCGACGTGCTCGGGCTCCTCGACCTCCATGCGAGCTCCGGCGGGTTTTGGGAGACGCGGAAGGGACCACTTCGTTACTAATTGAGAAATGGATCTGATTCGGGTCGGATCTTTTGGAAATGAACCATGTGCGAGATCCGTTAAGGAATTCGGGCTCGAATAGGGTTTTGGAGTTGTTAGAAAGTGGAAGACAAGAAACGAGAAATTGGAAGCTGCGATTGTTGCTTCTGTTTGCTTACTTCCATCGCTTAAATACGGAACAAGTGTAAAACTTCTTTTTTTAACAAAATATTGACTACTCAGTGTGTCACCTGTGCCTTCATCTTATATGCGCTGGGTTTTGAACTCTACTCTTCAGCGGATAGATAAAAAATTCAATGTCAATATATTAAGAGATCATAATACAAATTCAAATTTAAATATAGTTAGTATTGAATATTTGTTGTTTGTACTTGTTGGTAGAACTCTGAAACCTATTGTTATTCTACTTTTTCTTCCTGTATTTGCCACCATCATTGGTCTATATTTTAGATTAAAAAGCATCATGGACAAATTCTTTTTCTTATCTTATCAACCTTCTTTCCTCTTGTATATGTATTTTTTTTCAACAATTCTGGCAAGGTATTGTTGGGCAAATCTTTTGAGTTTTCCAACGGAAATAATTACAGCCTCAAACATCTCAAGAAATGTAACCAAGAAATTTTGTACATTTCTAGAATCATAAGAATTAATACAAAAAAAAAAATCATAATGCCAAGCCTATCAGTGTATTCTTTGATATGTTTGTCTCCTTCATACCCTACATCTCAAATTCCTTAATCAATCCATTTTATTTTAAGAAATCCCAAATCTCCTTAGCTGTTTTCAGAGACATTATTCGAGCAAATATGTCAAATAAAACAACGCCAAACAAGCTTGCTCTTGCTTGAAAAGGGTGTAACTTTACGCTCATCTTCAACAAGTATAAATCATTTTCATCAAGATAAAACATTCATCCTTGTAGACCATGCTTTATAATTGAATCATCAAACACTAGAGGTACTGTTGAAGAAGGTTTATTGGGTTTATCAAAATAATATTAATGAAGTTACCCCTTATATCAACACATGTATTTTTGATGTGGTGTACCTTTAACAGATCTTTGGTGTACCTTTCACAACTCTTTCAAGAAAATATCCCAGATACTAATTTGCTGTTGTTGAAAGAAAAAAAAATTATTAGGATATAATTAATTATCTTTTCCTCATTATGTCTGTAATGCAACAAAATTTAAAAACAATTGAATTAAATCATGAGTTCTAAAAATCATGCTAAACAACTAGCAAACATCCCAAAACTTTTTTGTAGAGTCTATAGATTAAAGAGCCGTTTTGTTCAGAAGTGGACTGCCGAAGTGGTAGAAGTCTGGAAGTGTCACTTCGGTGAAAGTGAGAGCCGGAACTATCCACTTCACTATGTTTGGTTAATGTTGAAAACAGAACTTTCGAAAGTACTTTCTGTGTTTGAATGGTGGAAGTAGAAATCTGGAAAATCCTACTTCAACACTTTTTGGTGTTTGGTAACACCGAAGTGGGGATATAACCACCACTTCGGTATGAGGTAAACTTACCCATGTATTTGAAACCTTATAAATATATGCTCTTGTACTTTTCGCAAAATTTATTTCATTAGGAAAACATGATGTAATTAGCTCAATTAGTTCATTTTATGGGAACTTTGTTAACATGGTAATTGACACTGTAATTTGAAATAAGAGAAACCAAACAAACATGATATAAATTAAAATACAGTAATTTCATTTACACTGTAATTTGATTTACACTATAATTTAAAATACGGATAACCAAACATCCCCTTAATAACATTATTAGCGAGTTAGTTAAACAATTTATTACACAAGCTTTATTTTTAAGTTGATTAATTATTTTAACACTTTCCCGTAATGATGCGTTTATTTTCATGAAACCGGGCCTATTAATAAGAAGATAATATGTACCCAAAGTTTATTACGAATTTACTATATCACCCAAAATACTTTAATGGACTTGTACGGCCCCTAATTATGACTTTCATAACTAATTCATCAGAATGTGGTAGCGGCAACCACTGCAGATTTACATACATTTATTTATATACACTGTTATGCAATGCCATGAATATTATGTTTCCTCACAGGTTGGCATCTGGACAAGTAG
Organism: Dioscorea dumetorum; assembly: GCA_902712375.1. Classification (NCBI taxonomy): domain Eukaryota; kingdom Viridiplantae; phylum Streptophyta; class Magnoliopsida; order Dioscoreales; family Dioscoreaceae; genus Dioscorea; species Dioscorea dumetorum. The sequence goes on from CACTHL010000494.1 coordinate 13,374,112, forward strand.
GAGCAGACCATTTGGCAAGAGGTGACACGTGGGCGCACAACAGACAAAAGACTTCAACGGGCGGGCATCTGGACAATTCGAAGGTGGGAACGAAATTTGATGCAACGCAATCAGAGAAGGGGCGCCTGACCGAATCATATGGAAAGGAGAGCTCGCCAACCAGCTACGAGGAAGTGGAGCAGGCGATAGTGGGACACGTGGACGGACGGATTAAACAAGTCGTTGGAGAATCAACGGCTCGGCAGAAGGCAAGACAAAGCAAGAGGGCTAGGTATCCCAGCTCTCAACTGAAGGATTACTGGTGGGGTTTAAAAGGAACAGAGGTGGGGAAAAGAAGGGAGAGAGAAGAAGAAACATAGGCCGTCTCTGTGGAGAAGGAGGAAGGAACTCGTCGGCGTTGGTCGGGAGTTAGGTTACCTTATGTTATTCTGGTGTTATTTGTATGAACTTGCCCTAAACTTCTGCTGGAACTTATCTCGGTGTTGTTATTACTCTGTTTTGTTAAGATTTGGCACTTTCTTTTATTAATACTGGGTGAAATTTGATTAAGTGGCTTGCAGTCATTACATATTTGGTGCTTTCATTGGCGTCCGTCACCTAGCACTTATTGAGCAATCCCTGGCAGCCATTACTAAGTGTATGGAGTCCTTTCAACTCCAACTCACGAGGGACTCTGCAGGGCCTTCTACTCAGGTGACGGACGCCACAACGTCACTTCGATAGCTACGACATCGCCTCTTTCACCTTGGCGAGCTGCGAAAATGGATCTGATGCGATTTGATGGAACTAATGTCCTTCAATGGATTTTTCAAGCGGAACAGTTTTTTGATTATTATGATATCGCTGATGCTTATCGTTTGAAGGTCGCAGCGATTCATTTTGATGGGCCGGTGGTGCCCTGGTTCCAAATGTTGATCAAATCGGGAGTCATTTCATCGTGGTCTTCTTTGACTAAGGCGCTGGAAGCAACGTATGGACCATCGGTATATGAATGTCCCCGTTATTCTCTATTCAAACTTTTTCAAGAAGGCCCCGTAACTGAGTACTATAATCTCTTCACGGCATTAGCTAATCGCGTTGACGGAGTCTCCCCTGAGGCGATTCTTGACTGTTTTATCAGCGGATTGCGTCGTGAACTACAAAGGGAGGTAATACCTTGGAAACCAACCACTATTACTGATGCCTTTACCCTTGCTAAATTATTTGAAGATAAATATGTTCCGGCTGACAAGGCTTCTAAGCTTCGACCACACTTTGCTCCGGATATTACCATGCCATTCAAAAAACAAGCTACCTTAGCATTACCAGCTCCCGCAACTAAACCAGCTCTACCTGCACCACCATCAGGTGCCAACCCAAATTTTCGGAAAATGTCATTTCCCGAAATGCAAGAACGCCGGGCCAAAGGGTTATGTTATAATTGTGATGAGAAGTTCTCGGCTACACATCGCTGTGCAAATCGTAAGTTATTATTGTTACACTGGGATGAGGAGGATCAGGAAATGGGGTCGGCGGTTGAGGCCTCACCTGAAGCAGCCACTCAGTTACTCGCGCATGAATTTCAAAGCATGTCTTTACATGCCATGGATAGTGCATTGATATCTGGGACCTTGAGATTCACAGGGAAAATTAACGGTCATCCAGTCCAGGTGTTGTTGGACGGAGGGAGCGATGAAAACTTCATTCAACCCCGAGTCGCCAAGTTCCTCCAACTTCCGGTTCGTCCGGTTACCACCTTCAATGTATTGGTTGGCAATGGGAGTTCATTACAAGTGGAAGGCTTAATTGATAAAGTACTTATGACCATTCAGGGTATACCACTAACTTTTGCTGCTTTTGTGTTGCCTGTATGTGGGGCGGATCTGATTCTGGGAACCGCATGGCTGGCCACTCTGGGGCCCCATATTGCGGACTATCAGAGCCAATATATTCAATTCCATGTGGGTAATGAACTAGTGACTCTACAAGGTCATCAAACTGTTAGTCTTCATGCAACTTCCGTCCGTCAACTCCACCGATTATATTGCACCAAATCTATTGCTGCGTGTTATACACTGGCTATTTCTCAATTTTTCAGGCATGAGCTCCATCCAAATATTGACCCTGACTTAGGGTCTTCCCAGCTGGATTCCAAGATACAATTTCCAGCATCCATGCCAATTAGCATGCAAGCTCTTATACTGAAGTACCAATGTGTGTTTACTGTGCCATCGAAGTTACCGCCATCCAGAGCATGTGACCACGCAATTAACTTAATTCCGGAGGCGCCTCCCATCAAAGTTCGGCCTTATCGGTATCCTCACAGTCAAAAAGGTGAAATTGACAACATGGTACAAACGATGTTACAGGAGGGGCTCATCGAACCTAGCAACAGCCCATATTCCTCGCCAGTGTTGCTTGTGAAGAAGAAAGATGGCTCATGGAGATTTTGCACCGACTATCGGGCTCTCAACGCCGTTACAATCAAGGATGCCTATCCGATCCCAACGGTTGATGAACTGCTTGATGAGCTGAATGGGGCACAGTTTTTCACCAAATTAGATCTACGCTCCGGATACCATCAGATCCTTCTACAACCCGAGGATAGATACAAGACGGGGTTCCGAACACACAACGGCCATTATCAGTGGCGCGTAATGCCCTTCGGGTTATCCAATGCCCCTGCAACCTTTCAGGCTTTAATGCATCAAGTGTTCCAATTCGCATGCCGGAAATATGTGTTGGTTTTCTTCGACGACATCCTTATTTACAGCCGGTCATGGGAAGCTCATCTACAACACGTTGATCTTGTTCTCCAAACTCTGAAGCAGCACCAACTTTTTGCAAAATTCTCCAAGTGCACTTTCGGCTTACAATCAGTGGAGTATTTGGGTCATGTGGTCTCAGCGCAGGGGGTGGCCATGGACGATGCCAAAGTCCAATCGATCCTGTCGTGGCCCACTCCTTCTACACTCAAACAGTTGCGAGGGTTCCTGGGTTTAAGCGGGTATTACCGTCGCTTCATCAAAAATTACGCCACATTGGCTCGTCCACTTACAGAACTATTAAAGAAAGATAATTTCCACTGGGGTCCTGCCGCAGATGAAGCAATTGTCAACTTGAAGAGGGCAATTACTTCGGCACTGGTATTGGCACTCCCGAATTTTTCTCAACCTTTTACTTTAGAAACAGATGCGTCCGGAATTGGTATTGGAGCTGTGTTATCACAGAACAAACACCCAATTGCATTCTTCTCAAAAAAGTTGACTAATCATATGCAAGCCCAATCCACATATATAAGGGAGTTGTATGCATTAACGGAAGCAGTTGCTAAATTTCGGCACTATTTGCTCGGCCATAGATTTGTTATACAGACCGATCAACAATCCTTGAAGCACTTGAATACTCAAGTCATTCAAACCCCGGAACAACAAAGGTGGCTCCCTAAATTACTGGGCTTCGATTTCACAATCGAATACAAACCTGGGTTGGATAATACCGCAGCAGATGGACTCTCTAGGTGTTTCCTAATGGCGATTTCATCCACAGCTTCCTTCATGATCCAACAGATACAGCAGTTACAATTGCAAGACCCTCAGCTTGCCAGTATTGTGCGATCCTTACAAGATGATCCTGCTAGCACACTCTGGCTATACGTGGTGGCAGGAGATATTGTGGTGGAAGGGCCGAATTGTTGTTCCTGAGGATCCGGTATTGCGCCATGAATTGATTCATGAGTTTCACTCGTCTCTGGTGGGAGGACACGCAGGGCAATTCCGGACCTTTGCACGAATGGCATCTCAGTTTTATTGGCCGGGTATGCGCAAGGCCGTGACGCGGTATGTTCAGGCCTGTGATATATGTCAGCGGGCAAAGACTCCTAACTCTTATCCGGCTGGACTACTACAACCATTACCAGTGCCCTCACAAATTTGGGAGGATATCGCGATGGATTTCATCACTGGATTGCCAAATTCCAGGGGTTTTTCTGTAGTTTTGGTGGTGGTGGACCGGTTGTCCAAATATGGACACTTCATACCGCTGAATACTGAATACAACAGCCATTCCGTTGCCCAGGCCTTTATCACATCAATTGTGAAGCTGCATGGAATTCCAAGTACCATTATGACTGACAGGGATCGGGTCTTCACCAGCAAATTCTGGCAATCATTGTTCTCCAAAATGGGAACCTCATTGCACATGTCCTCCGCCTATCATCCAGCTACGGATGGGCAAACCGAGAACTTGAACAAGGCATTGGAACATTATCTTCGCTGTTTTGTGGCCGATAACCCACGTGCATGGGTGGACTTACTACCTTGGGCGGAGCTGTCTTATAATACAGCGTTTCACACCAGTCTGGGTATGACCCCTTTCAAGGCTGTCTATGGTCGGGATCCACCACCGTTACTACCATTGTCGGGTTCTCACGACATTCCTGAAGGGGTGGCTGTCACATTACAGCAACGGGATCTTCTTCTTTCACAACTAAAAGCTAATCTCAATGAAAGCACCATTTGTTATGCACACAAGTGGTGAGGAGAGCGGACCCCAAAAGACCGGCCTGAAAGGGAAGGATGCCCACCACTTATATGCACATAGCAACCCTCTCAAGTATCCGATGTGGGACTAATTCTGAGTCCGTTACATACACCCATTTGAATTTATTAAAATGGTTATGTAGCCTTCACGGAACAATGAAATTTATTCATTAAAACCTTGCTTAACAGTTGATTGGTTCCATCACAAACTAAGCTGCAGAATTAATTTGCCAATACAATCTCTGCAGGTTTACATACAATCTCTGTTTTTTGTACAGCTGCTATTATTTGAGGACATTGGGTAACAATTCATACACTCCAGTCAACGGCCTTTGGGTCAATTGGTATTTGGATCCCCCGTGAGGACGCTTCGCAAGTGGCGAGAGTTCGAATCCTCAGGGTGAGGGTGCATGTCTGAGAATTGTGAGCACGAACTGTGGGTGGTACCAGCGCCCATGTGTGTGCGGCCCCACAGGCCGCAGTCGAGCCATGCGCACGCCCCTGTCGTAGTTTAGCGGGCCCATTAAGGGTTTCGTTCTTCTTGACAAAAAAAAAAACAATTCATACACTCCACTAGAAGTAATATTTTTCCAAATCCTATAGCCATGTTCAACTTAAAATTGTTTGCACATTTACATGAAGCCGAAATAAAAAAAAACAATTATGTGGATACTCCACACTTGTGCGTTACACGACCAAGTGAGCAATGAAGATTCATGTTATCCTCCAAACTAGCTCCCCCTGGTGACACATATAGAGAAAAGTAAAGATATGATAGTTCCTGGGGAACCACAATAGAAGACCGACACATCTTACCACAACAGACCCGGGCTGACTTTGTAATGGCTCAGTTTCTTGTTCACTTCATTGGCTTTTTTATACCCAAGACAATATTATGCGGCATCGAGGTGGGAAAACATCGGGAAAACGCAACGGATCAAAAAAATATGAAACAAGACAGAAAAACACATGAACGACCACGATACGCCAAATACGCAAACAAAAAAGAGTCACATTCCATACGAAAGCACTAGCCATTCGAATCACACAAACATAGCCACTGCTACTCTATGATACACAAAATCAAAGGCTGTAAGTTACAACCAAAACAATGGAGAAATCAAACAAAATAACCACACAAGATTCTGAGACACATAAAACCATTTGCCGAAACCATGCAACCAATTGCTATTGAACATAGGGATATAAAATCACACAAAATTTCAACCTTGCAGCATAACAAAAACCCAGGATATGTAACAACCCATGAAACAAACAAAATAAAACGGCACACAAAACACATTAAACCAATATTAAACGGCCACCTATAACCATCATCACTACAAACATTCCTTGACGACAGGGTCCAATGGGGTTGAGGTTGCCGGGAGGATCTCGTCGATGGCGACGCGAGAGGGGAGACGATGCACAACCAACCCTAGATCGAATGAAGGAGTCTGGAAGTCTAGAGTTCCGGCTTTTGCGAAGAGGTGACCATTAGCTCTCACGTGAAATGCACGTGTTCAGAAGTGAGGGCGTGAAGTGGTGGCTTCAGGGTTTTTTTAATTGAAGTGAAATGCTGAAGTGGGAGAGTGCTGAAGTTGTCAAATCATCACTTCCAGGACTTTTTCAGTGAAACAAACACACTGAAGTGGGTCAGAACTCCCCACCTCAACCACTTCAGTGAAACAAACGGCCTCTAAACTTGTTTCCGTAAGTAACTCAAAGATGTTTATTTCCGAGAAAGTGAAAATAAGTAATACTTTTATGTAGGAAGTGATATAATTTCCATTACTTCTGGTGTTATTTTTTAAGAAATGCCAGTTTTTTGAAGAGATCAATTCTTCATTTTTCATTTTCGTTTTACAAAAAGTAATATTACTCCGGTGTATTATATTTTTCACAAAAATAAGGGAAGTAACAAAAAAAATGATATTTGAACGATAGATTATATGTGTAAATATTACGAATTCATATATTTCAAATTTAAATAAAATTTTATTTTAGTTTTATTTTTTAATTTTAACTTTTCATGAAGTTAAATTTCAAACAGTGAATTAGAAGTTATCTATTTTTTGAACCCACAAATTCTATTTTAATATTTATATTTGTGATAAAAATAAATATTTTTTCCCTTTTTTTTTTTTAACAACCTTAATCCCAACTTCAGTTATTGGAGTGGTAGATAATTGATGAAGATCCTTTTTTTTTTTTAAACTGAATTTTGTTAATATAAAATACAATTGAAACCACAAATGTAACACATTGTTAATATAAAATACAAGTGCAACCACAAATGCAACAACCTTTAGATTCCATTTCACCATTATAATGAACAGGAACATTAAGAATTTCATATCTGCTGCAATATTAGTGCATGAAAATTAAAAGGAAAATAGCAAGGTTTCAAGATTCATGTCCAGATAAGCTGAAGTTATTGCAGAACAAACACAAAATCCATACAAACTTTTGCAAATACAAAATCATAATATAAAAAAAAAATAAAAAATAATAGTTGTCTATGATAACATTCATTTGGATCATCTGCCAAGTGACTCTTTTTTTTCTCAACAAGCTGACTTCATATCATTAAAAATTTCACTATCAATCAAATGTTTGTCATGTCACTAAAGTTTGTCTATAAAATAAAACACAAAAATGAAATACAAGAATATTAAATATATTTGGGGTTGAATAACCATCTACATTACCTTAAATTTGAACTAGAAACATGGACGTTTGGTTCGCGGTAATGTGAAAACATTACCACGTGTTACGTAGTAATGTGGAAAGATGACTATGTTTGGATTAGGACCAACGGTAATATTGATGGTAATATGAGATTACCATCCTTGACATATTACCAATGAACTTGATAATCTCATTACCACCAAAATAGATGGGTATCTTAAATTACCAAAGGGATGGTAATGTGATATTATTTTTTGGTCAAATATACCCTTTTTATAAAAATAATAATTTTAAGAGAGCATAGGGTGTGATATGAAAAATTAATAAAACTCTTTTCTTTTCACTCGCGCTAGGGTTCCACCGGATGAAAGCTTTTGGTTTCCAACCGCGCAAGAAAGAATATGTTGATTGGGTTTTGGATGGTTGCCATTAGGGTTAAAACTTGTTATGGATTCGATTGTCAATGGATTCATGAGAATATTAACTTTTGAATTGAAACTTTATATGGTTGATTTTGAATGAACTTATAAGTTGTTCTTCCACATGGATTGAAAGTTTTGGGTTTTTTGTGTTAAGTCAGGCCATTTCTTTTTGAGTTGTTTTTGCTGCATCATTTGTACATGTAAAGGTTAGTAGAACTAGTAACCATTTCAAAACTTTATAGCAACTTCATAAATGTTTGACAAAGACTACTGCAAAGAGCTTAATGCCAAAAAATTATTGCTCAATACATTATAAATATATTACATGTAATATATATATTATTAATATATATTTTATTTTATTTTGTAATTTAAACATGTATATTACAAGGGCCTTTTCCATATTATATTATTTTTTTTCTTTTTTTAATATATCACAAGGGTTTTTGCCATATATATATATATATATATATATATATATATATGTTATAGCAGTTATATGTGTGTAATTTGGATGAGTGGATTCATTTAAGGTTAGAGGGTATTTTGGGAATTTTCATACTTTACCAAATTAATTACCGTGCCCAACCAAACGCGGTACTGAACTATTCTTGTTAATATGAGTTCCCAACCAAACATAGTAATATCACATTACTACAACATGCCAGTCATATAACATTCGCATCCTTATTACCGAGCTAATCTCATTACGCGGTAATATCTTATTACCGCGAACCAAACGGCCATGGTTCACAAATTAAGCTTCCTTCTCCAACTACATGATGGACAATTTTAGAAGGTAAGAGTGTGAACACATAGTCAAAATTTTATAGTTTGGTTTGAGGAAAAGATGAAGAATGAACATGTACCTTATTGCATTATGTAGTTGTCTAAAGGCCCTAATCCAGTTACCATCAAATATAAAAGGTATTACATCAATGGATTTTGTTTTCATACTATAAAATGTGATGCAAGATGCAAAACTCAAAATAGTGGAGTTACTTTGCAAGTTTTAGCTCATAGGTTTACAAATGCGAGGGATCAAAACCCAATTGTTGGAGATGTTACTTACTATGGAGGAATAGATGAAATAATTGCAATTGATTATTGATTTAGGTGTGTTTGGTTTCAAGTTGTGAAACTATAGGCTCACTTGCGTAGATTTTAACAAGTTATGTTATTTGGATGACCCATTTATCATGGTTTCACAAGTGCAACAAGTGGTCTATATCGAAGATCGTATTGAAGTGGAGCTAAATTATGTTATGAAAAGGGTTCCAAGAGATTTATATGGTCTTGATCAGGAAGATTGTCCAAATATTGAGCAAGTTTTTTAAAGTAAGCTTAATGACTATGCAAATGATATTAGTGAATTACATAATGAAGTAGAATCTATTAATTGGACAAGAGCCTGTCAAGTTATTGAAACTATGGATGTACCTTCACATTTGTCAGAAGTCCAAAATGATAAAGAAATAGAAGAGGATTCAGACATAGATGATACTGATTGGAATTGGATGGATATTAATGAGTAGAATTGTTTTTTATTTTTGAGCTCTCTTATTTTTTTATATTATCTTGTATGTCTCCATTTTACATTAATGGTCCATATTTCATGTTACTATTTTGTACGTCAGAATTTTTTTAATAATATTTCTTACTTTTTTTTGTAGGAATGTTCAAGAAGCTCATGTTAAGTTCCTTGAGATTTTAGCAATTTCAGTGTTATTCACAATAATTCTAACGTATATTATCATAATATTAGTAATTTTTCTTCTTTATTAAATCAAAGAGTGTTTGTAGTTGAGAAAATTATGAGTTTAAACTGTGTCCATTAGTCAATGATTACACTAATTGCATTTATTTAAAATAATTTTGTTTTCTAATTTTGCTTTGTTGACAATTGTAAGAGCTAATGTATTGAATATAACCAACATTTTAAGTCACATATCTAGTTTTGGTCTGCTTAAAGTTGTAGAATTTTAATTACTTTCAAGCACATGACTTGCTATAGTAAATATTATTTCCATGATTCACTAGATTTTGACATATTTAAAAGATCAGAAAAATCTTATGAGCAAAAAATTTATGAATATAAACAATGAAAAAAACAAAAAAATTTATGAAACCAAGGTCTATTGCATCATATTTGCGGACACAACATTAGTTATATAAAAACCAAACTCAAGTAAATGTAACACACATACAAGACCATGTGTTAGAGGAATCAACACAAATAAATCATGATCAAGAATGCAAAATGCAAATGGAGCACTAATTGGGGCTTGGGATTGAGAAACAAGATTTAGAATAAACAGATTATGAATACCAACAAGAAATAAATCAAAATTCAACCATGGAAATAGGGGTTGTTGCACCAGTGGAAACAATAGTAAATGAGGGTGTGATTACGAGTTCAACAAGTTCAATTACCTAATACATAATTATGTTTACAAATATATCTTGTAATTATAATGACTATATATATATATATATTACAAATTCTTCTGCAAGGAAAAAGAAAGGTTAAATAGCAATGGCGAAAGTTCAAGTAAGGTCTGAGGAGAACAGAAAGACAATCTTTCGAATTGAATCAAATCAACTAATAGGACCGAATGATAAGACTCTGAGTGAGTTCAACAACTTCTTAGGAACATTGGCTCGAAATTCAACACTTGCATCTCTTACAGTGACTAATTAGCGAAAAATGCTCACAAAAAAGGCATTATGGGAATATGTTCAGGTTTATATTATGCTTGCTATTTTGTCATTTGATTATTTCTTTTCATATTAAACATAAGGCTGTTGGGAGTATGCTCTCGAATGCCAACGATGATATTTGTATTAGGGCATTCCATTTGTATTATATGTTTTTGTTATTTATAATAGATATTTATTTTGATGTTCATATAAGACTGGTGTTGCAATTTTAATAAGTTTTGAACAATATAGTCCATGTGTGCTAAGTTAGACATTCTACTCATTATGAGATAATGAGAAGGGTACTAGAAGAGCTTAATACTTGTACACTTAAGTAGTTCGCAAATCAAATAATCTTTAATCAGACATTAAAGATCGATGATTTGTATGACATATGTTTTGACAAAGAGTGTCAGTCGAACACTATGGGATGGTGGGAGCATGTGTCATAGATATATCAATGGGATTAGTGTATTCGGACATGACTCGTTACAATCTAATCACATGGGTTTTATTCTTGGGCTGTCATGATTGGGATTGTTGATTTATGATCTTATGAGTAAACCTTTGACTTGAGCTATTATGATTACAATGTGCTTATAATGTCTAGTTTGTTACTAGAGCAGTTAGACCCAGTTTACCCTTCGGTAGTACCAACCTCAAAATGTGGCTATGTTAGACAAGTAGTAGTTGTGAGTGATCATCAAGAAAGAATTCGTTCTCTCGAAAATAAAAGAGTTAGTGTCTTATGCGGTCACATGTAAGTAAAATTAGAAGACCTTGGCCAATGCAATCAAACTAATTGTGTGGGACATAAGGTTAGTTTGGTAATCTTACTCTACTATGATTATTAGTATATGATCAAGTTTAGTGAGTTTGACATTATCTAGGGGTCTCACTTGGTTGGGATACAAGATAGAAGGGTTTATACACATATGGTAATCATAATCGAAAAAGTTCATAATGATTTACTTATTCATGTTTGATTGGACTACGACGTGGGACCAAGGGGCTGGCTAGGTGCCACCCGTCTTTTTTGGTATCGTCCCATTGCCAATCGAGACGAACCTAGAAAGTCATGTTTAAAGGAATTCAAAATAAGTCTCGTTTTGATTATAGAGGGTAAAATTATCAATTTACAATTTTACTTTATTCGATGGAATATAATTGTAAATTGAGTTAGATTTTTGTCTTAAGTTTGAATTTTAACCAAAATTCGATTAGATCAAATAATTAATTAAAAATGTAAGGACTTGAAGACAAAATTAAGATGTCTTAATTGTTTTAAAACTCCTATTTCTATTAGGACTCCATAATAGGATAATATTTATCATCTTCTATGAATTCTCTAAAATCATATTTCTATTAAGACTCCATAATAAGATGATGTTTATCATATTTTGTGAAGTGCCGATAAATATGACTCATTTCTAACCCAATGAGGGGTGGAAAATAATTTTACTCTCTCTTGTGAGAATAGTTCTCCAATCTCTCTCTTCTTTTCTAACTTTAGCTGCAATTACGGAGAGGAAGAGGCTGTTTATGGATTCCGACGTGCGGCTTAGAGGCGTAGGACTTTTGTTTGATGCTAGAAGATTTAGGACGATTCGAGCAACAAATTTAGTACATCAAAGAAAAGATTTGAAACATAAAAAGTTATTTTTTATATCTCATTTATAACTAGAATTAAACATAGGGTATTCATCAAATCAAGTAGTTAATATCGCAATTTTATGTCGCTTCCGCACGCTGTTGAATGTTTGTAGAATTTTGCGATATGTTTTAACAATGGTATGTTGTGTAACAATTTAATTAAATGTACTTATGTATATAAAAAAATGGAATCCCTCTAGAAAGTGAAAAGTTAGTTTTGGCTACTATCAGAGATGATTGGAAAGTATATAAGTGTATATAACTAATAAACTTAGAATGTTGAATCACCCATAGCATATCAGGGAAGATAAATTCAAAGAACTATTGAAGTATTGGAATTCGACTAATGCAAAGGTATGATAACTCATTTTTTTTAATAGATTTTATAATGTCATAACTATTTTTCTAAGCTATGCTAGTATTAATGGAAATCTTTATGTAGAGAATCACTGAAATAAATGCTAATAACCGAAAGAAACAGACAAACATGCACACATCAGGCAAAAAATGTTTTGCTAGGATAGGGAAACAACTCTTAAGAATACATATGTTTTTTTCTTGTTTTAAATTGATATTCCTACTATGATTAGTATTGTTTTTGTCATGTCCCGTCCTGCGGGACCGGCACGCGACAACTGTCACGTCAACAGAAAGAGGGACACTCACGCCACTCAACCCTCTAATCGCAGCAAGACTAATAAAAACCTGGGAATAAATATACTTGAATAGAGTTCACAAATTCAAAACTAATATAATAGAGCACAAAAATAGTACAGAAGAAGCTACCAATCAATACTCTGATAATAGAGTTCAATAAAGCATGTCTGTTATAAATACAACAAGGTTTCCAAGGATTTTAGACAAGCATACAAATCATGCACAGAGGTGACAAATACACTTGTGGATCCATGTCTTTATATAATGCAACATATTCAAGAAAAAATGTACATAAAACAGGGATTAAGAAAGATAGTTGGAAAATACTCAGCACTCCAGTTCGCTGCAACACCACTAGATGCTAGAGCCTGAAAGGGAGGGACATAGTGAGTAACTAGAGTCACTCAGTGAAAGGGTCTGCACAATTCTATATAGTACAAAATTACTTAATAAAATTACAAAACCAACTTTGCAGTAATACAAATAGACAAGAACACTGTAGCGCGCGCTCGCACACACACACATGTATAAAGAAACCATATACAACATAGAAGAACCATTTTGCTCAAATGAGGATTCAATATTCATAACTCATGAATAGCATAATACAAGTGTTAAAATTATAAAACACAATATTCATCATCAAATCAATTTGCTTTGCATAAAGACTTATTTTCTAAAAATATGAAGCCATGGCTACAGCACCGGGTTTGTGTGGTGACTCTGGATTCCTGATGTTCGTCCAATCAGGACTCTATGCACCACTTGAAGTGAGCAGGTAAACCGGGTCCACCACACCACCGTTGAAGACTGACCCGTGGGGACCCCCTATTGTAGCAGGCAAGTTCCAACCCTATCACTAACAAAACCACAATAAGTGTATCAACAATATAACCTATATAAATTATTTCGCAAGGTCCTTGTCTAGGACAAATATTCACATAACGGGGATGAACATCATTATCATATAAATCAAAGCCAAAATTATAACATGTGAATGAAGTTTCACAATTCACTTCAATCCAATAGACCAACATAGCCATAATCATTTCATCCAACATCAAGAGTTTTGCTTGTAAATAGAAGGTATAGAAATTTCTTTCAAACTAGTTAAATCATCAGTTCATCATGATAAATCCAAATATTTCATTTAAATTAACTATAAATATATTTAGATAGAAATCTATTAGAACTGTACAATGATATATCCCACTCACAAACTATGGAGATCGACCCCTCAATGGAGCTACTTTTCCTTCGGCTCATTGCCTCGGGATGAGCTCTCACGACCTATCACCAACACATGCCATAAGAGCTCAAAATCAAAAGGAAAACACAAGAAGAAAAATGCATGCATGAACTCCTTCAAGTTACATGCCATGAAACCTTGACAAGACTGGGGTGTGAGTTGAACTTGAGCTCTAAGGGTTCCAAGAAAACTTCATGGAGATAAACTCTCATCACAACCAAAAAAAATAAATGTTTTACAAAAAATTTATCGGTGCTACAGTAGTATGCTACGGTAGGCCGATTTCAAGAACAACTGGAAATCAAGGCTTTAACAAGATGGAGAGGATGGATCTACACATCCACTTCATTGAACAAGAAACAGTGAAGGAAAGCAAATAGACCACTCAACAAGTCATTATCATCAATCCAAGATCTAATATCCACAAACCTAGGGCTAATATGCTCAACCAAAACCAAAATGAAACAAGAAGAAAGATGAGGGAGAAGAAGAACTCGCCTTCAAAGGATCTTCAACCAAGAGTAGAGATGGAGGTTAAGAAAAGACTCATTCTTCTCATCCAAAGTAATGAGAAGAAGAAGAAGAAGAAGAAGAAGAGGAGGAGGAAGAGATTTTTGAGAATTAGGACTCAAGTTCACAACTTTCAATACCCCTAGAAGTACACGGCCAAGAACACGGCCATAAAAATCCTAGCCTAGCCATGTTTCTCTCTGAATGGAGTGAAAATCGCTAATCCAGAGAGTTACACAAGCAAGAACATAGGTATGCACTTCAGCCCCTGCCCATGTACTTGCAAGCACGGGCAGGAAGCACGGGCGTGCTGATGCCCATGCATTTTGCAGCAATGTTCAAGACAAGAAGAGCACGGCTTTTTTGCCTCTAGCACCAGCTTGCTCTTGAAGCACGGGCAGTGAGTAATGGCATTCTTATGCCCATGCACTTTATAAGTTGTGCCACAATCGTGAAGAAAACAAAGTATATGACATCCTGAGAAGAGCAAGGCTAAGAGCACGGTTGTGCTTGCATTGGAAACTATGTTTTTAAACCCAAAGTGACTTAAAACGCACCAAAACTCAAGGCACAACTATTCTAAAACGGCTTGGACAGCAATGCACGCACGGAAAAGCCAAAACACTACAGTTTTGGTTATCTTGACTATATCTATTATGGTCAATAACATTAATGGATTTAATTTTGTAATCTTTTGAAAATATTTCTAATGATATCATATCTTTCGTGTTGATATGATAGTTGTTATGAATAGTGCTAGAAAACACATAATAGAACTGTTTTGCTTATGTTGACTATATCTAATATTTTAGCTATGTGTGATCTTTTGATTCTTTTGGATCATATATAAGTCTTTGTTAATGAAAATTATGTTTTCTTTTTGGGATTGACATAGCAACATGCAAATGAAAACCATGAGTTACCAACAAATTCTATTCTTTTTATTGAAACTCAAAAAAGACAATCGGATAAGACGTACAATGAGCCATTTGATGATACTAGCAATAAGATTGTAAGGATTTATTTTTATTTATCTGCTTTTGCAATGTGATTTTTTTTAGAATGTGATATTAAATCTAATTATCAATATAAATTAGAATAAAGTTTACTGAAATTCTTATTTTATTATAGTCTCAAGTGGAAGCTGTTCAATCACAACAAAAGAGTGAGAACCAATCTATTAATGCATTTTCTATGGTGATGGGATAGACACAAGCAGATCGTATTATGTTATATGGAAGGAGTATTACACTAATGGATTTAAAAAGTGAAGGAGTTAGTGGTGAATCTTTCGTAAACATTTCTCCAAATTTTATTAAAGCTATGAAGGAACAAATGAGAGAAGTGAGAAAAGAAATGGAAGAATAACTAACAGCTTACAATCATCTATGCAACAACAATTTATTTCTATAATGTCACTGCTCCACGCTTTGGTTCCAGGAATTAATATTAACTAAGTTTTTGGATTGAATTTACATTTTGGTCACCCAGGAGATGCTAATAGTGCACCAACTCAAGCAATATGTGCATGAAATATATCTACCACTAGTAGCCATCAACCATGAACCTCATAAGGTATACTTTTATAATAGTTTCATTTTATTTAATGTCACTAGATTGGAATATAATTAATTTTGAGTATCATTTTATTTTGATAAAATTTATTATTATGTTAATATAAATTGTATATATTATACCAAGTTTCTTTATATTATTTTTACCAACTAATTTTTAATAATTACAGGGATAATGATGTTATACTTTCAATTGGCTTTATCCAAAATATTCAAGATGACTTGTCTTGTATTAACTTTAGAACTGTTTTTGTATTAATTACTTTTTCTATTTGAATTCCTACATAATTGAGTATTTTTGTAAATTTTAATATACATTTGAGTCTTAAGTGTTCACTTTATATTAAGATGATGTGTGCTAATTTTATAATTTTATTGAATTGAATAATTAAAATGATTATTTGCAAAATGGTACAGGAATGCAAAACCGCTACAATAGATTTTGGTAACTATTACAATAATTATTTCAAACATCTTATGTAGATAATATAAACTGTTGAGTAAATATTATAAACCACTAGAATATAATATATATATATATATATATATATATATATATTGCAACCATAGATACTATAAAACTACTACAATATATTTTAGCAAACCGTTGCAAAAAACTTTACAACTGCTACCATAGTTATTACAAAGCTGCTGCAATATTTATTACAAAATTACTGCAATAAGTGTTATAAAATCACTGAAATTGAAATCCCAACATCGCTCCAATAGGTATTACACAACTAATATCATGCCCTGTCCCACAGAACTGACACGCGACAATCGCTGAAATAACCCAAAGAGAGACATCCACGCCACTTAACCCTTGAGTTGCCGCAAGACTAACCAAAAACCTGGGGAGAATAGCTATGAATAGAGCTTACAAAATCAAGGCATACATAACAGAACTCAACAATAACACAGAAGAAGCAGGCAAACCAAAGCCTAGATACAGGGTTCAATGAAACATGCTTGTCATAAATACAACAAAGTTTTCAAGAAAGTAGACAAGTATAAACGTCATGCATAAGAGTGTCAAATACACTATTTAATCCATGTTGTTATACAATGCAACATGCTCAAGAGAAAACAAACAGATAACAAGGGTTAAGAAAGATAACTGGAGAATATGCACAGCAAGTGCCACTACTAATTAGAGCCTGAAAGGGAGAGAGAAGGTACATAACTAAAGTCACTCAGTAAATGGGTTAGCATAGTTCCAGGGAATACAAAATACTTTAAAAAGGTGAAAAAACCAACCTTCTTCAGTAATACAAATAGATTCGAACACTGCAGAAAATATAGTTATAACAACTTAAACCAATGTATAAGAAAATCATATATATATCATAGAAAAATCATTTTGCTCAAAAGAAGCTTCAACACTCAAATCTCATGACTAGCATGATGCGGGTTTTAAAATCATAAAACACAATAATTAACACCAAATTCATTTGCTTTGCATGAAATTCATTTTCTCAAAATATGAACTTTCAAACCAAATTTGCTTTCCAAAGAAGATACAAATATTCACGTCTTCAAAGATCTGATTTGTAAAATATATATTTTCTCAAGCATTTCGAGCAAACGAATTACGGTCTAAAACTTTATTTAAACTCTAGTCGTGACTGCATTTGGGTTTAGAGCCGTCAAGGTACTCATGTCCTTTGACGTTGACTAAAATATGAACTTGCGTCTCAAGCAAGCAAGTCACAGTCTAAAAACCTCTCTAAACTCTAGCCATGGTCGTAGCTTAGTTCAGAGCCGTCAAGGCACTTATGTCCTTGATGTTGACCAAGATACAAACTTGTATCTCGAGCAGGCTAATTATGGTCTAAAAACCTCTCTAAACTTTAGCTGTGGCCGCGGCTAAGTTCAAAGTCGTTAAGACACTCATATCTTTGATGTTGATCCACCGGGGTCGTGTGGTGACTCTGGATACCCGATGTACGTCCAGTCAAGATTCTACACGCCACCTGAAGTGGGCAGATCATTCAGGTCTACCGTGCCACCTCTAAAGGCTAGACTATGGGGATCTCCTACTACAGCAGGCAGGTTCTAACTCCATCACCAACAAAACATCATGGAGTGTTATCAAGATATTTCAAGTAATTCATTTCACAAAGTTCTTATCCAAGACTCATAACCACATATCAGGGATAAACATCACTATCATATAAGTCCAAACCAAGAGTATAACATGTATAGAAGTTCACCCATTTATTTCCATTCGATGTACCAACGTAGCTAAAATCATTTTCACCAAACATCAAGAGCTTTGCTTGTAAAATAACAGGTATGGAAATTCCTTTCAAATCATCGATTCATCAAGAATTTCATTCATAAAACAAAAAACATAGAACTTCTTTTAAAACCATTAAATCATCCTTTTAACACGATAAACACCAAAAAATTCATTAAACCAATCCATAAGTATAATTATATAGTAGTATACTAGAATGTGCAATCATAACCCACTCACAGACTAGAGAGAACAACTCCTCAATGGCGCTACTCCTCTGCCGGCTCCTTGCCTTGGGCCGAGCTTTCACCACCTACACCAACACAAGCCACAAGGGCTCAAACAAAAAAAAAAAACACGAGAAGAAAACACAAGCATGAACTTCTTCATGCTACTAACCACGAAACCTTAACCATGCTTGGGTATGGCCTGAACTTGCCCCTAAGGGTTCCAAAGAACCTCTATGGAGATCAACTCTTAAAACAACTAAGAATGCAAAGGTTTAGTAATGTATTACTCGGAGCTACAGTATCCTCCCCCCCGAGCCTAAGAAGAAGATGATCCAAGGTTTCATCAAAGTGGAAAGGGGTGGATCTTCACATCCACATCATGATACAAGAAAGGGTGAGAGAAATTCAACAAATCACTCAAGAAATCAACATCATCAAGCGAAGATTCAAGAATAAAAAAATCTAGACCTAGCATAATCATCCAATCAAAATGAAACAAGGGGAAAGGAAGAAGGAGTGCTTACCTTCAAAGATCTTCAACCCAAAGGAGAGAGAGAGGTCAAGCAAAGGCGGTTTTCTTTTGTCCTAAGGAAGAGGAACAATAGGAAGAAGATGATGAAGAAGAAAAATCGGAAGATTAGGGCTCAAGTTCTGGACCTTATAAATACCTCTGAGCAAATACGTGCTGAACACGGGTGTGCTTCTTAGCCTCCTAGTTGTGCACTCACAAGTACGGGTGTGCTTTGGCCCCGTGCACTTTACAAAAATAGGGGGAGAAAAGCACTGCTTCACTGGCGAAGCACGGGAGGGAAACACGGGCGTGCTTATGCCCATGCACTTTATAAGAAGATCGGGGCGAGAAAGCACGACTTCCCTGCCCATAACACCCCCGTGCACTCATGTACAGCTGGAAGCACTGGCGTGCTTCATCCCGTGCACTTTACAGGCTACTGGAAACAAAATCCATATTAACCGTGAAGTGCACGGTCACAAGCACGACTGTGTTTGCTATAGAAATTGTGTTTTAAGTCCACAATGACTAAAAACGTTCCCAAAAAAACAAAACACATATGTTTTAGGACATAACAAACAATGACGCAGCTCGGAAAAGCTGAGACAACACAACTAATGTAATACATTTTACAACAATGCTGCAATAGTTATTACACATGGTTGTGATAGAATTTACCAAATCGCTGCAACATATATTAAACAACTATTATATTCTACATTGTGAAACTGCTACAGTATATAAAATAACTGTTGCAATACAAACCGCTACAGTATATGAAACAAAACGTTGCACAAATCAAAACTGCTCCAAAAAATAATAATAATTGGAGTGCTTTATGTAATGGCATTGAATCGTTGCAATATGTTGCATAAAACCGCTGCAATAATCTATTGCAGAAGGAGCAGATGTGGCAGGTGGTAAACCGGTATAATATGTTTTATGCAGCAATTGTAAAGCCTTTGGCAACGGTTTTTGACCATTGCATTATAGTGCTCTATGACACTTGATTTCAATGCAAATCAAACTCCATTTGCTCATCTTAACAACTCATAAAAATTGGCTACACAGTAAATACATGCAAGCAAATACGAATGATCTAAGAACTTGGGATATTAATGATCATTTAAGATGACAAGTGAGGGCTATTTAATTAGGTTTCAAGAATATCAACAATGCATGAGTTTTTTTATAGTGTTTTGTGATTGGTTTTCCTGGGATTTATTCATGCTTCCTTTGTATTTTCTAAGTTTTTTAAAAATGTTTTTAGCTTTTTGATTACCTGAATACATTTTTTTTAGTGCTTTTAAAACATATATGGTCTTATTTTGGTTAAAAGCAATGTTTGGTCGTTAATAGAGGTGCTTATTTATTTTAGCGCTTTAAATATTAATCATCAGTTATTAATAAAATTGGTATTTTAATCAAATAACGTGGCTAAGTAGCTCACCATACTTGAGTTAATCCTTTCTCGATCCTAATTTTTAGAGTGTTGAATTAAATCTAATAATAGGTAATTAAAGATTTGGGTGTGTTCCTGCCATCATGGCCGGTGTCACGGTCTCAATTGATCACCTTCGGCAGTGCGGCACCTGACATGTACCATAGCGACAGGTCAGCCTTCTTTGCAAGAACAGTCAGTGAATTCCTGTTTGCAGTACAAGCACAACGAAATAATATAAAGAAAGCAAAACCGGAAAACATCCACGGTACGAGAAACACGACATATGAAACCCATTTTGAGAGAGAAAAACATAAACTATCTTAAATTGAGAAATGTTTACAACCATGGCCAAAACCAACACCAAGTGGCTTTGTCTCCTCCCAAAGACACATTAGACCCTATTACAAGAGTTACCCAAAATCCAAGGTTAATTGAGCCCCATGCCCAATACAGGTCTGGCGTGAATTCCCTGACTTCACTTAGCTTGCAGTGTCCACTGACGCAACTGTAGCTTTAACCAGCCACCATTGGTCACAGCGCGCAGCAGTACCAGTCACGCGCGGTAATACCGTGTGCCATCCTCGCCTCTGGCTCGGCAACGCTCCCGACCACGTGCCCACTTGCATACGCTTGCGTAAAACCTTGTCAAATCCGGAATCAGTTCTCAGTCTCCCAGCCTGATCAAGTGTCCCGCCCCGCTTAGACTTACTAGAGATCCAACACTCTACATGATGAAGTCTTGCAACACTTGACTCTTGGTATGGGCGCGTCTGCCCCACGCGCTCATCGGTCAAGGGCACGCCCACGGTCCATCGCGCGCGCGCCTCACGGTCTCAGCACATGATCGTGCGGAATATTCCACCCGCTCTTGGTCACGACACAACACACGCTTCGCGCTAACCACACGCTACCCAATCCACATAGCTGTGTGCCCTCGTGGCTTGGCCTAATGTACGCCCGCTGACCAAGTGTAAGGTTATCAACCCTTATAGCCAGCATCATCAATCAAGTAAAGCCTAGCTACTAATTTATTATCTTGATTAATCAAGAGGAGAGAGAGTTGGCATAAAGTGACATTGGGATAGGGATAGAGTGAGAGTGTTGGCATTTGTTCACTCAGGGAGTGGCCTACTGGTGGGGCACAAGCATCTAGTTCCAGCGAACATTCTATTGAATTAGGCCATGAAAGCTAGGATTGCCAACTTTGGCATCGTTAGTAATAGAGAATTGTCAATGACAAAGTTTCACCAATAATGAGAGAAGAAAAAGAGTACTCGGAGGTCGGAGAAAAGATAGAATGAATAGAAAAAAGAGAAGAAATTAATATTTTAAATTTTTTCAATATGTATGAAATAAGTCATTTCACCAAATCCAATCGCAACATTTCGCGATTGTAAAACTCAAATCAATCCACGGTTTCTCACCCAATTATATTTGAAACATTATGTTTACTCCGTAATAATATTTGTATGTTTTGATTATATTTATATACTTCAATGGTTTATTAATAAAAAATGTAATACTAAATAAAATCATTTATTAATTTCTCTCAATATTTTTGTGAAATTAAATATGAATGTTGGAGTTGTTGTGTTGTTATATATCTTATAATATTTTTATTTATTTAATAGTATAAAGTTTCTAATTATCGATGCAAATAAGCTATCAATAGTGTGTGTGTCTATATATATATATATATAGAATTTACATCCTCTATGGACGTCCATAGATAAAAAATCTGTGGGCATCCATCATTAGCCGTTGGATCTTGATCCAACGGCCGACATTGATTACTATAAATTATTGTTTCAAATAGGAACTACTGTACATTTACTGTAGTAACTACTGCTCATCAATGTTAACCGTTGGATCTAAATCCAACGGCTAATAATGGACATCCATAGAGTTTTTATCTATGGACGTCTATAGAGAATTGATCATATATATATATATATATATATTTCTTATCAGAAAGAATGTAAAACAAGATGGGAATGGTCTGGGTTGAAGCAAAATTGAGGGAAGTCGTTATGGTATTGAGAAGCTAAAAAATTAAGCAAGGCTTTACAAGTTGAAATCAACTCTCTTTCAATGTACTATATACTAGCTTACTTGTCCAAGTTGACAATTTGTTAACAGTAAAAGCAGTATTAGGTCTTGCACAATGCATACCATAATACAAGAAAATAACAATTTACCCACGAACAATTATGTGTGTAAAACTGTAAAAATCCTTGGGTAAATCTGTTTATCTAAGGATTACGCAGGAATTCGAGACCCTTGCTAAAACAATTGTGGGTAAAACATTA
Source organism: Dioscorea dumetorum (assembly GCA_902712375.1). Classification (NCBI taxonomy): domain Eukaryota; kingdom Viridiplantae; phylum Streptophyta; class Magnoliopsida; order Dioscoreales; family Dioscoreaceae; genus Dioscorea; species Dioscorea dumetorum. The sequence goes on from CACTHL010000494.1 coordinate 13,396,821, forward strand.
CCCATGACCTTTTGATAAATTCTTGAGTAAATTACCGATAGATAGATTCCTGGGTATATAATTTATACCCCTAGCTAATTGGTTCGTGGGATTTGATAAAACAATAGGAATTACCCTCATATCAATTTTGGGAAATCTCTAAGTAAATTGTTTTTAACTTCACATATCCAACAAATCTATCTTGGGTAATCACTAGCTAGGTAAATGTTATTAGGTTTACAAGGAATCCCCGGACAATCTATGGGTAAATGCCCCCATGAAAATTCCCTAGGTAATTCCTCATAATATATCATATGTTATATAATAGCCCTAGGTATCCTTGAGTCATCTCTAGGTAAATATCCTACTAATAATATAAAATCACTCGGTAATCGTTGGATAAAGTTTAAGTTAAATATATAAATTCCTTGTGTAATCCTAATATTAATATTAAAAATTTCCCGGGTATTTCATGGATAATTCATTGAACCTACATCCATCAAATCATAATTTTGAATATAATTAAAAAAATATAAATCTCGTATATTTTGATAAAATATACCATAGACAAATGTAGCAACAATTTCCACTATGCATGGACCACATCATCAATAGTTAACAATACATTAATATTCTATTTAGACATGTAAAATAAACGAGCAACTAAAGCGCAAATATTTAATTAAGTCCAGGATCTTCACAATCATCTCCATGCTCCTCTGGTTGATTGTTACTTGCAATTTGTATCCATGTGGAGGAGGCAAACCAATGTTACCATACAACATCTCTCTTGTTCTTCTCAAATCAACAATCAAATTATCTTAAGACTCTTGCCTCTTGTGCATAGTTACCAACTCTTTTTGAAGTTTGTCTTGATTTTGTGACTCAAAAGAGCTTGCAGTTGACGTGCTTACATTTGTACTACCACCACAATAATAAGAAGATGCTTGAGATCAAAGACCATACACCATTCTCTTCTTCTCACCACCAACCGCCTGGTAATAAAGTGCAACCACACATTAGGCTTTTTAACACCGGCATACTTTACATCATTCTTTACAAGTTAAACAATAGACTCACATGGAGTATTATATTTTTAATTTTTAGATACTAATATTTATCAGTATAAAACTAGTATCATGCTTTGTAGCTTTAATACCAAAAACTATATCTACCATGTTCAGATCTTTCATTTTAAATGTAGAGGTAAAAAAAAAAAACATTTTAGTTTCAATTACACCAAGTACGTTTGTACCAAATCTGAACATATTTTCTGCATAAAGACAAATAATTACTTCATAATCACAAGTAAACGTTGAATAAATGCACCTAGTAGTACTATTTTGTATGAAAACAAAAGATAAAGTTTACTACTTGTATTGATTTCAAAAATAAGAAAAAGAAAAACAATTCTAAATCAAGTAACTTATATTTCTTTTTGAATTTTGTGCATGGCGTAATACACTTCCATACTTTAAATAATTTAAATTAGTTTCCTTTCCATTCCAAATCTCATGTAGTGAAATATGTGTTTTTTTAAAGGAACTATATATATTTTGTATTTGACAAGTGCTAAGTAATACTACTCCCTATTCATTGAGTGATAAGTTTGCATGTAAAATGGGTGCATTTATTAATTTATCAAAAGTTCTACTCTTTCTTTTCGCTAGCCCATTATGGTGGGGTGTAAAAGAAGTTGTCCTTTGAAGAATTATTCCTTGATCCTCATAAAATTTATCAAATTCTCTAGAGAAGTATCCACCACTGCTATCAATCCTAATTATTTTAATTTTACAAGCCATATGGTTTTCTTCCTTAATCTTAAATTTCTTAAATTTATCAAAGGCCTCATTTTTTAGATTTAAGTAAAAAACATGGATGTAACATGAAATGTCATCTATAAAAGTAAGAAAGTATCATTTACTAACTCTTCTTAACTTTCATTTAATTCACAAATATGTTTGTGTTAAATCTAGTAATTTAGTTGCATGTTCTACTTCTATAAAATGTTTTCTAGCAATTTTATATATTTTGAGCATTTAGTTCATATTTATCTAAATGATCACTTTTACAATTTATACAATCATAGTTAGACATGTATTTAAGCATAGGGTAATTTAAATGTCCTAATCTTGCATACCATAAAGTAGAATATTTAACAATATAAGTAGAATTGGTGTTAATTTTTAAGTTTGGACATGCTATCAAGGGTATAATCCTTTCTAGCAGATAAGCCATTCTTATTATAAATTTATGGACTTAATGACAATCTTACAGCCTTTTTTTACTAGTAAACTAACAACAACTAAATTCCTTTTCACACTATGATCATGACACACATTAACAAGGGTAACTCTTTGTCATGGTGTAAATTTTAGAATCACATTTTCTTTTTCCATCATTTGAATAGGTGCATGATGATATCTCATAAAGATTTCTCTTTGTTCTTCAACATAAGTGCTGAAAGGATTCTAATTATTAAAGGTATGAATAGCAACACTTGAATCAAGGAACTATTCAATTGATTTTGCACTTACTACAATATTCAATTCATTTATCATAGAGACAAGACTCTTGTCTTCATTAACTATCATGTTGGTCTAACTAGTGTTGCCTTTAGTCCTTTTCATTTTTTTAGCAATTTTGTATCTCCATTCTTTGATGTAGTGCCCCTCTTCACATTAATGAAAACAAGTCTTAATTTTCTTGTTGTTCTTTTTGAAACTTTTATTTTTTGCATTAAGTTGGTTCTCAATCTTCTCATACATGTCTAACTATAAAGTTTTCTTCTACTGCATTCATTTGTGATTTCATGTTTGAATCTTCTGAAACAACTCTTTTCCTTCTAGAACTATTCTTTCCTTATTCTAGTTTTATACTCAATTGTAAACGAGTCTAAAATTGTTCAAGTGAAACTTTCTGGTTGTTGCAAAACTTTTTTTTATAGTTATTCTAAAAAGGAGGTAATTTAGACAAAATTGCACCAATTTAAAGCAAATCAGGAATACTCACTTCCAAGTCTCTCATTCTAAAAACTAAAATCTAAAGTATATGGAATTGATCCACGACTAGTGATGAGTGCATGAATTACATATTTTTCCTACTATAGATGCGCGCACTTAATCTATTTGTTAACACTAATCCCTCTATTTTTAATGCTTCACTGGGTATTTCATGCAAAATGAGCTAGTTAACAGGCTTTAGGACAAGAACAAGCAAAACTAACGCATTTCTAAGCGAAAAGAGCACAAAGGAACAAGTCCAAAGAAGAGCACCGCCTCAGTATGGGCGTGTTTAGGGTGTGTAGAACCCTAGATGGAAAAGTTTTGAAGAGCACAACCCTTAGTATAGTTTTGGTGCCAGAGTACTGCAGTGCTCCATAAGCATGGGTGCGCTCTAGGCTGTGCAAATCTCTGGATGTGAATTCTCTACTTAGGGGCTGTTTGGTTGTCTGTAAGTGAATTTACATGTAAGTAAAATTACAGTGTGAGTGAAAATACTGTATTCTAATTTACATCACAGCTGTTTGGTTTGTTGTAATTTGAAATGCTGTATTTGCTTTTCTTTGTTTGGTTTGATGTAAGTTAAAGAGTATGATTACTATGTAAGTGAAATGGTAAGATTACCCCTATTATATATTGTTAACATTAATTATTTAATATTATTTATAAAAGTTTTTAATTTATATAATATGCTTAAATTTTATCCCTAAAAACTATTAATTATATTAACTCTCATTATTTAGGATTAATACTAATTTAAAATGTTAATTAATTCAGTTGTGATTTATTAAATTTAAAAAATTTAATGTAATTTAATTATATGCCATTAAAATATTTTTTCTATATAAATTAAATAATAATTGGTATTTTAAAATACAATATTAAATTAAATAAAACATAAATAACTATTTTTTTAATCATGTTAATACTACTAATCATCGTGTTAGTATTAGTTCTAATTATTTAATACTTTTCATTATAATTAATTAATTAATTATTTAAAGTATTTTAATGATAAAAATATTTTTTAAAAATATTAAATATTTTAAGTTTAATATTTTTAAAATTTTAATACTTAAAAATATTTTATAGTTAATTTTAATGATAATTTAATTTATTAAATATTTTTATAATTATATTTAAGATAAAATGGTGGTGAGTGGATACCACTTACTTTACTGCATTTCAACTTACAGCAAATTTTGATGTAAGTTAAAATACTGTAAAAGTGAGTGAGATGTAAGTTCACTTACCTGTAAGTGGAGCTTTTACATCAAACCAAGCAGCAATTACATGTAAAACCACTTACATCACAGGTACTTACAGCTACTTACAGCTAACCAAACACCGCCTTAGAATCAAAGTCATAAGCTCACGGAAAAGTACACGAACAAGTGCACACCCATAAGCACTCCCGTGCACTAGTACTATACTTGGAAATAAAACCAAAAAAATTAGGTTTTAAGAGTGATCTTTTGACAAACGGACCGAGGGGCTACTAGGGCTTTAAGGGACATCTCAAGGCAACTCAACAAGAGCGGATTGCCTTTGTTCTTGTAGGGTTTGGAGCACCTCAATCGGTGAATCGGACTTCTTCAACCTCAAATTCATCACATCCAATTGGAGAAGTTATAGGAAGTTCATTATGATGTCATTCTTGTCTTTAGATTTGAATTGCTTGCTTTTGAACATGAGATGCAGAACTGTCATTCGGTGCCTCGGACCATGACTCTCTTAATGATATGTATTTGATTTCTTTGTTTCTATATTTTGGCTATTGGAGTTTTTTTTTTTTTGTGAATTTTCTATGTTGTTTCCTTCTAGAAATTTACATTTTGTGAAAACATTAATTACATATCTGATGGGCATGGCGCACCATGTTAGATCGCACATAGGGAATAGGGATTGAGTGCACGCCTAGAGATAGGGTGTATGGTGTTGATCTCACCAAATAAGAGTAAAACCTAATAGCAGGATTCATTGAGCTTAAGATAATCATAGGATAATGATAACTTACCATATGGGATTAGGGTTGATTACTTCGACCAATGAGGTCAACTATTTTGATAATCTCCAAGGTCCAAGAGTACTCCATTAATAGCAAGTATAGGAAATCTTTGCAAGGAAGTCTTGAGAGGATTAAGTTTGAGGCACTGCCCAATCCCTTGATTTACCCCGCGTTCGTTATCTTTTCTTTATTTTTAATATTGTTAATTAGGGTTAGTAATTTTCACTCAATTTCCCCGGCTAGATAATAGAGGAGAAATTAGTACTAGTATAGCTACTCCTTATAGATTCTACTAGCTAACCCTTGGGTATATTTTACTATTTGGATGACCCGTGCACTTACGATATACATGTAAGGGGTGTTACCAACTAGCCTTCATTAATTACCTTGAAATTAAAGTAATGCAAAGCTAGAAATTTATCCATACCTTTCTTTTGTCATTCCAATATTTAGTTTCCAAACTAGCTATTCTTCGGAGAAGCACTAGAGATGGTATAGACTATCAATCAAGAATTCAAAATAAGACCATGATGACACATCATTTCACCTTCTATATATTTCTTGCATTTAACCTTCAGTTCATCAGAATTTTCTAGCGTTAGTAGAGGAGGAGCGTCCAACCTGGAATCCAAGACAAGATAAACCTTCAAAGTAGTGAGAAGAAACTTCACTTGTCCTTCCATCTTGTAAAATTTGTTCGATCAAATTAGTTCAATTTGACAACACCTTGATGCACTATAGACTTCATTGTAGAGTTGTTGTGAAACGTCCCGTTGCGGTGGCTGGGGTCTTTTGTGGAAATTTTTTATAGAAGAGGGTGAAAAAGGTTCAGAAACGACAGAGAAGGAGAGAAGAAAGGAGGAGAGAGAGAGAGAGAGAGAGAGAGAAAAGGGAAGTGAATGATAGGCTAGCTACCTCGTCATTCTCTCCTTTCATGTATATATATTGTTTTCATGGAAATAACAACTTTTTACAATGCCTTGTGCTTCACGCTACTACATTCCATTGGTTAAGGATGGCCATCATGTTGATTACGATGTAATCATTTAATAATTAACCCACTATGTAGTCATCAAACCGCATGACACTTGCCACCTTCCGGTTGCTCCTCCTCAGCCCTTTTGTCTCTTGCCCAATATCCTTCCCCTTTTGACTGCTGCTTTCCTTCCTTTGACCTTTGACTGGTACATTACCCCACTCTTCGAGACTTGACTTGTCCTCAAGTCGAAACTGAGGAAAATTGAGGCGCATTTCTTGTTCAGTCACCCATGTTGCATCTGCAACTGAATGGTGCTCCCATTGGACAAGGTATTGCATGTGTGGTTGGCCTCGTAGTAAGACCAAGCGGGAGTTCAATATTGCGACTGGTTGGAACACCGGCTAATTCTCCTTGAACACCCCGGGAAGTGGAAGTTGTTGGATTGTTGGGTCGCCCCGACAGAGCTTGAGTTTAGAAATGTGAAACACATTGTGTAGCTGGGCCGAGGCTGGCAGTTCAAGGCGATAGGCAACCGGACCAATCTTTTCGATAATACGAAATGGCCGAAAAAACGCTTCGACAGTTTGTGGGAAGGTTGCTGAGTGAGGGATCTCTGACGATAAGGCTGCAGTTTGATAAAGACCCAGTCCCCGACCTGAAACACAACATCTGTGTGTTTAAGGTCAGCTTGAGTTTTCATGCGCTGTTGGGCAGGAAAGAGGTTATCTTTGAGTGTAGCTACCACCCGGGTATGTTCTGAAAGAACATTATGGGCAGCTTTGAAAGTGGTGTCTGAACCCACATAGTCGAGTAGTGTGGGCGGAGCGCGGCATAAACCGCTTCATAGGGGGACATTTGAATGGCAGAGTGCCAAGCTGTGTTGTAATGCCACTCAGCCCATGAGAGAAGATGATACCACTGTTTAGGATGATCGTCGGCGAAGCAACGGAGATAGTCTTCCAGGTATCTGTTGAGAATTTCAGTTTGCCCGTCCGATTGCGGGTGATAAGCACTACTCATTGACAGCTGGGTACCCTGCAAACGGAATAGCTCTCGCCAGAAGTGACTCATGAACAAAGGATCCCGGTCAGACACTAACGAAACCGGAACACCATGAAGTCGAATAATGTCGCGGACGAAGATCTCCGCTACCTGAAGAGCTGTGAATTGAGAGGGTAATGCTGAGAAGTGGGCTTGCTTAGATAGTCGATCCACTACTACTAAGATTACTGTCTTGCCGGCCGAGCTTGGAAGGTGCGTGATGAAGCCGAGGGAGAGTGATTCCCATATCTTCCCAGGAAGTGGGAGAGGCTGCAGCAGGCCTTGAGGAGCCCTGTTGAATGTTTTCACGGATTGTCAGATCCTACAAGATGCAACAAACTCCTGCACTTGTTGTTTGAGGGACGGCCAGAAAAAGGTCCCTGCAATCCAGTGATACGTCCGGCGGCCACCCGCATGACCCCCCACCGGCGTATTATGGAACTCCGAGATCAACAAATGTTGTAGAGCAGTGTTCGCAGGGACCATGATGCGTCCTTTGAAGAGCAATATACGATCTCTGATAGTATAGTCCGGAAAAGCAACAGGGTTTTGTTGAATGGACTTCAATAAAGATGTCAAGTTGGAATCTTCAGCATAGGCTTGTTGCAGAGCCTACCATATTGCCAAAACTGGTCGAGTGACTGCCAGAACATACAGTTGAGCGGCCTCATCTTCATGCATTCTAGACAAAGCATCAGCAGGTCTGTTTGTCGTTGCTGGCTTGTAGACAATGTCGAATTCGAATCCCAGAAGCTTCGTTAACCATTTATGTTGCTCAGGAGTTTGGATGTTCTGATGCATAAGAGAGCGCAAGCTCTGGTGGTCAGTGTAAATGGTAAAACGATTGCCCAATAGGTACTGGCGCCAGCGCCTCACTGCTTCCGTCGAGGCGTACATCTCGCGCACATAAGTGGAAGACGCCCGAAGCCTGGGTGTGAGGGCTTTACTAAAATAGGCAAGAGGGTGCTGATCTTGCAAGAGGACTGCCCCAATACCTGTTGATGATGCATCAGTTTGAATTTCAAAGGGGCGATCAAAACGGGGTAGTTGCAGGACTGGGGTGGATGTTAGCGCTCGTTTAAGAGCCTCAAATGCAACGGTGGTCTCAGGTGTCCACACAAATGCCTGCTTCCGGAGTAATGCCGTGAGGGGCGCCGCTAGCCGAGCATAATGGGAGACAAAGCGGCGATAATAACCCGTCAGGCCCAAGAATCCTCGTTGTTGGCGCACTGTAGATGGAATGGGCCAACTCTGCACTGCTTGAATTTTGTCCGGTTCCACGGCAACACCAGCAGCAGAGATTTGGTGGCCCAGATAGCCCAAGCTAGTACACCCAAATGCACACTTACTGAATTTAGCTGATAGTAGATGCTGTCTAAACATGGCAAACACCGTGGCTAGGTGGTTGAGATGATCATCCCATGAAGCACTATAAATCAGCATGTCATCGAAGAACACCAAGACAAATTGTCGCAACACTGGGTGAAATACATTATTCATCAAGGCTTGGAACGTCGACGGGGCATTTGACAGGCCAAAGGGCATTATGAGAAATTCGTAATGTCCTTCGTGTGTTCGAAAAGCGGTCTTCTTAATGTCCGCCGGCCTAATTCGAACCTGGAGATAACCCGAATGTAAGTCCATCTTTGAAAAGACTCGCGCACCGTGATGGCGTTGAGGGCTCTATAATCAATGCAAAATCGCCAAGACCCATCTTTCTTTTTAACTAGAATTACCGGAGAGGAATACGGGCTATTGCTTGGCCTGATGATGCATTCTTTCAACATGTCCCCAACTAGACGTTCTATCTCCGTTTTCTGGAAGTGAGGGTATCGGTAAGGCTTTACATTCACTGGGAGGTGTTCGGTTGTAGAGGGATTCGGTGATCGAATGATCTCACCGGTGGCAGTCTCGTAGGGGGAGAGAAAATATCCGAATATGCAAGTAACAACTTATGTAAACGGCCTACGAAGTCTGGAGGAGCAGACGCATCCATCATTGCTGAAGACCCCGGAAATGGTCCCATATCGGCAGTCAAGGAAACTGAAAGGTGATAATATTGACTGCCAGTTTGACCCAACGCGTCCTTGCGCAGAGAAGCGGGAGAGACCGTGTCTCTGCATGCTGTGGGAATGCCATGCAGACGTACACGTGCGTCATTGTGATCAAATTCCATCCAGAGGTTTTTATAATTAAACAGTGTAGGTCCTCGTCGTGCCAGCCAGTGAACACCGAGTACGACGTCTGCCCCGAAGACCGGAAGAAGCAAAAGGTCTACCGGAAACAAGGCGTCACCCAGTTTCAAGGGAACCTGCAGACATTCTCCTCCACACTGCAATTGCTCACCATTGCCGACGGTAACGGTTAGGTGGGAAGCAACTTGAGTAGTCAAGCCCAAGTGAGATGCTAACTGCGTCTGAAGGAAATTGTTAGTAGATCCTCCATCAATTAGCACCGTGACCTGCTTGCCATGAATCGTGCCATCTATTTTCAAAGTGGAAGGGACCAGGGCCCCTGTTAAAGCATGGAACGAAATGCTGGGTTGGTCTCCAGTTGGGGGTTCCGCCGGTGGTGCATTTGGTGGAACGTCTAATGGAATGGGTTCAGATTCAATGACCCCACCCTGGAGTTCAATATCATCCTCCGCAAGAAGACATAAGAATTGCGAGGGATTGCAGCGGTGACCCAGAGTGAATGGGGCATCGCAGTTAAAACAGAGACCGCGTTCCCGTCGGGCTACCATCTCTGCGGGTGTGAGCTTCTTTATAGGAATGGCAGGTGGGGGAGCAGTCAGTCGCGGCATCATCGGAGGTGGAGGAGCGGTGTTGCCAGCGGGAAGGGCCCTGAAGGGCAAACGGGATGGTCCCCAAGCTTCTCGTGCAGCATTGCACTTATCTTCAATGACTCTAGCAAGGCCCATTGCATCTGCTAGTGTGTCTGGTTGTAAGATGTACAACTCGAGTTGAATATCATCCCTTAAACTAGGAAGAAAACAGTTCAATAAACTACTGGGTCGGAGACCCACTATCCTTGTCGACAAACTCTCAAACTCCGACATGTAAGCAGTAACGGTGGAGTGCTGTTTGAGTTTGTAGAGACGGGCTTCATGATTCACATCTTGGAAGGACCAAACCTAACCTCGGCGAGGCGAACAAAGGCGTGCCATGAGGTTAGCTGTTCGGTGGCGAAGAGCCAGTGGTACCATTGGAGAGCAGCCCCCGTCATATAGAAAGCAGCCATAGAGATTTTCTGATCCTCCAGTGTGGCATGATGGGCGAAAAAATGTTCAATCTGAAAGATCCAAGAGAGAACGTTCTCACCTGAGAAAAGTGGAATCTCCAGTTTAGGCAGTCACGCCAATGGTTGGGATGGGTGGCCAGCTTGAACCGGCGCTTGCAGAATGTGAGGATATCCCGTATTCGGAGAGATCCGGGGTGAAGGCAGTAAAGGCGGTGACGGGCCTCGCTCTAGCTTGGATAACTTGAACATCATTTCAGACATGACTGTCTGCTAAGTGACCAAGGATTTTTGAATGGTGTCGAAGAGCTCGGTATGTTGCTGAACTGAGCCACAGAGGTCCTCCAGCTTGGCTAGTAATGAGTCGTGACGCTCATTGAGAAGATGAATGCTGTCTTCCATAGCCCGAGAACGAGTCGTCATACCCTCCGTCATGGAAGCGGGAGTCAATGAAAGCACCACTGAAACGTCTCGCTGCGGTGGCTGGGGTCTTTTGTGGAAATTTTTTATAGAAGAGGGTGAAAAAGGTTCAGAAACGACAGAGAAGGAGAAAAGAAAGGAGGAGAGAGAGAGAGAGAGAGAGAGAGAGAGAGAGAGAGAGAGAAAAGGGAAGTGAATGATAGGCTAGCTACCTTGTCATTCTCTCCTTTCATGTATATATATTGTTTTCATGGAAATAACAACTTTTTACAATGCCTTGTGCTTCACGCTACTACATTCCATTGGTTAAGGATGGCCATCATGTTGATTACGATGTAATCATTTAATAATTAACCCACTATGTAGTCATCAAACCGCGTGACACCTGTCACCTTCCGGTTGCTCCTCCTCAGCCCTTTTGTCTCTTGCCCAATATCCTTCCCCTTTTGACTGCTGCTTTCCTTCCTTTGACCTTTGACCGGTACATGTTGCATGATTAAAGCCACATTGAACTTACAAGAATGTTACAGTTAAATTACTAGAAAAATTAAGAAGGGGAAGAAATTTTGAAGATTTCGAGGCATGAGATTGCACCTTCTTGAGTATAATAATAATAATAATAATAATAATAATAATAATAATAATAATAATAATAATATATGTTATTTATCTAAATTAAAATTCTATTAATTCCCAAGTGCATCTTTGACTTTATAAAATTGGGTTAATATATAGTAGGTTAAACCTGTAGCTTGTGTAGAATGAAGATGAACATATTCTCAATATCAAACTCTTAAAAACTCTTAGTGTAACTAACTATATAACGTTTTCTTTTCTCAAAATGGTTGCTAACAAGTTTAGTATATATGCTTTTCCTTTTTTTGTGTAAATTTGGATAAGCCACAAACTCTCAACCATTGAGTTGAGAGGGGTTAAGCCTCTCAACCTTTGCTTGGGAGAGAAATGAGATACCACTCTTCAACTGTAGGAGTAGTTTCAAAGTTTTTGTATAGTTTTGTAGTTGTTTTTTTTTTTTTTTTTTTTTTTTTGAGATAGGGCGACAAGCGCCAACTCTCAGGGGCGTACGCGTGGCGGGGGATTGCCTACAACGTCCTCACCCTCTTGGAACGGGGGAGCACGGTTCGGGGGGATTGAACTCGAGTCTAATTGTTTCTTTTCATTTTTATTATTATATAATTTTTTATTTTAAGGCAATCTACTTCTCATTTTTAAAGCAAGCTTTAGATTTAAATGTCTTCCATTAATTTTAAATACAACTTTAGTTTGAGATACTTATTGTTTGGATATTACCTTTAATTTGGAAAGTTTTTTATTTTTTAACATATCTTTTAATTTGAAAATATCTTTCATATCTTTTCAATTTTTAGACACAATCTTCAATTTTAAATGCCTTTTCATTTTTAAAGAAGCCTTCTAGTTTGGAGTGCCTTTTCATTTGAATCTAGCATATTGTAACCATCTTCCTCTATGTAAAGCTGAATAGGAATGGTAAACAATCATGCATTCTTTCAAGAATAGCAAAACCCCCTCCCCTCCATCACCCTTCTCCTTCACTTCTATATATTAAAATAAAAAAAAACTCTTTAATACTTTCTACAATCGCCATGTGAAATAAAAGGGGTGTTTGGATGGGTTTTTTTTAAGTCCAGAAGTGCTTTTTTATAAGTTAAGCACTTCTGGGTTTTAAAAAACATGTTTGTTTGGGCTTCTGGGCAGAAGCAGAAGCTGTGAAAAAAGCTAAAATTCAGCTTTTTTCAGAAGCTGCCTCATAGGTGCTTCTTAAAAAAGCACTTCTGAGAAGCTGTTTCAGAGAAAATACATAACTTACTTTGAAAGCACTTTTTTCCCCAAAACTTAAAAAAACACTTTTTTTAAAAACACATCCAAACAAGCCCAAAATGTAGATCATCACCCTTCTTCTTCTTCTTGTCTATTTTACATATTGCTCTTCTTTTTGTTGTGATTCTCCTTTCTTCTTTTTTGATATATTCCTTTTTTTTTTTTTTTCTTTTTTCTTGTACTCAAAACGTTTGATCTTCTCTTCTTCATGTTTCTTTTCATCATCTTGGAGAATGTTGTCTGAATTATTAATAGCACCAACAATATTAATAATTTGATTTCTATCTCACACACATTAATTATGAGAAGAAAAAAAAATGCATACATAAAAATAAGAAATTTCAATTCATTTTCATTTATCATTTTAATTAATTGTCTTCCAATTTATATAAACTTACACGACAAAGCTTAAACACATCCATGCATCGCCCATCACTCTCTCTTTTCATATCAAACAAAGACAAAATTATGCTCATCTTTCCCCTCTTTGCTCAGGGGTAAGTCCTCCCTTTCCACAATTTGGGCAGCTCTTCATCCCAAATCCTTGACACTCAAAACACCTTAAAGAAAAAATCACAAAAAATATTACCCCAATTTAATACACCATAAATGTGTTATTAAATCAATAGAACTTACTTCCATCTTTCAAAAATATTCCCATTCTTCTTGTTCTTCCCAGTTCCCTGTGTAAATTCAAATCTTAAAAACTTATCAAAACAATCAAAGTAATCATGAAATGACATGATTTGAATAGTAATAAAACCTTGCAACCTGGGCACTCTATTGCACCTTCCCCTCTGCAAGTTCTACATCCTTTTGATACCTGCATAACTTTTTTTTTTTACTATTCAAATAAAAAAGCATACTACAAGTTCACTTATATAATGGAAACAATGCACTTTTTACTGGCAATTAAGAGAATGCATCACATATCATTTTAATTGCATAATTAATAAGTGGAAGTAAGGACAAGTCTTTCTGGCCATAACAATTTGGGCAAGAATGGTGGTGGAATTAAAAGCTCTGCTTCTAGTCTCTGTTGTATTTTTGATGCCTAGGTATAAAATATTAGATCCTTAATTCAAATTTAATATCATCACAAAATTAATTAAAAATAAGATTGAAATTAACATTTTTAGTTCATGACTTACAAACTGAGTCAAAAACTATTCACTGAAATGCTATAAAAAAAGGTCATTAAAGAAAGGGATATCAAATGGAAGCTTCAAAAGACCAGAAGCAACAACAAGAAGCAAAACCCAAAATGGAAGTATCTTTATAAAGAATAAGATGAGTATCTTCTGGCTAACAAGAGCTCGATCTTCAGTTTTCTCAACTATCCATTCCGCTGTCTCTCGGAGCTTCTTCTCAGCTGAGCTCTCCGTGGCGAGCATTTGGAGCAATGATGATGAAGACGATGACGAGAGATTGTCTGTTTTGATACCTATTACTCGCTCAATCTCAGCTATTGATGGGGATTCATTCATCTTCTTCTTTCTTTGGCTCTTCATTTTTTGATTACTGACAGATTTCTGTTCAAGAATTTATAAGGCCATTGTTGTCTAATTATCTTTGTTAGTAACATTATGATATCATCTCATTTGTCAATGATTATTTCATATTTATAGATTATAAGATAGGCAAGTTTATGTCTTTGACATTGTTACTTCACATAGTACGTTGTATCATTATTATTTTTGCTATAAATCTTTTTTTAAGTAGAATATAAGTAAATTACATTAGAGAATATTCATCTATGTTAAAAGACTAATATATTAAACAGCTATACATAAAAGAAAAAAATATTCACCTTGCTTTTAGATTTTCATTTTCTCAATGCATGATTTGATTTTTGTGGATGGCTTTTAAAATGAATATCACCATCAAATTCTCCACCATTGTAGAAAAGAAGTCATCCAAAAATTTCAATGTACAAGCAATATATGCAAGTTATTTATCTCTTAAATGATGCATGTATATTTACGGAAATAAGTACTTACTTGATTGAAGGATGAGGCCATGGATTTGGATGCAAGAAGATGTGGCATGGTTCTTCTTGGTTTGGGAGTTGAAGAGAAGATCATGAGTTGTGGATTTGAGCTAAGTGGTGAAGCCAGAGTGATCTCCATTTTATTCTTTATTTGTTCCTTTAAACTATTCAACTTCATTAGATTTGTGTTGCATTATATATAAAGAGCGAACAAAATAAGAAGATAATGTGATACATTGGAGCCACAGGTTTTTGGTGTTCTCTGTGGCTGCTCACAAGTTTGGATATATAGATTTTTTTTATAGCATTATTTTTTTATATAAGATTTTTTTTTTTTTCGTATTATGAAATAATTTTGTAGGGAAGGGATTTGAAAAATATATGGTTTTGCCTACACTTTTTTTTTTTATATATTTTGATTTCTATGATTATGAAAATATGAATTTTGTGGTGTTTGATTTTAGAATTTTAGAATTAATTTTTTAGAACAACAATTTAATTCTTAAACTTTTTTTTGTACTATAATATTCAATGTTTATTTAAAAAAAATAAAATGACATCTATAGAGAACTCTGAATGGTACAGCCCGAAACTAATTTTTTTTTTTAAGTTTTCTATATATTTATCGAAGTTGTAATCTCTGTTGATATTTTTAAGATTTATTGGAAAAAAGACATCTTTATTAAAAAAAAAATATAAAATCAAATTTAGAAAATTGTTAAAACTTCACCAAATGGTTCAACTTCGGAAAAATTTGAACCATTTGCTTGTCATAAAACTAATCATAGCATTGAACTATATTTTTTTTTTTTGTAATTTCCTAAAACAAAAAGTAGCGCGATTAAAAAATTATAATTTAAAATAAAAAAATTAAAAGATTATAATTTAAAATAAAATAACTAAATAATTAATTTTGAAAAAAAATAGAGATTATTTAGAGAATTATATATATATATATATATATATATATATATATATATATATATATATATATATATATATATATATATATATTATTTTTCAATTTATAAACATGCCGTTATAATCTTATACATTTATAATTTATCTTAAAACTAACTATTACATCAACTCAAATAAATGATTGAAAATTACCATACAAAACAAGATCACCGTGAACTTTGATTGATACAAATGTTCCAAAGTTAAAATATTAATTTAGCAGCTCTTTAATTTAGGATTAGACCCATATATATTAAATCAACTTAAGTAAATAATTAATACATAACCTTTTAGTAAGCCACTTAATCATAGTCATGTTTTATTTTATTTAGCAAATTTTAATTTGCATCCAAATAGTCACCCACTTTTGATTTTATTTTTCCGAGGGATTACCCATGGGTTCCTGAATCCAAATGGCTTATGTGGGCACTAAAAAATCCCTGTAGCTCACATGTGACACATCATCCATCCTTACCGGATAATTCATGTACATTTAATTGTCTCTCATCAGCATCAAGATGTCACATCACTGTTGTTTTTCCTGCTCATCCCAAAAAATAAAATTCAAAGGGAAGAATACGATCTATAAAATAAAGAAAGACTTAAAATTGGGCTTTTTTACAAACTAGCCCTTCTTTTTTTTTAATTAAATCAAATAGCCCTGGGGCCATTTTAATTGTTAAAATGGCCCTAGGAACATCACATCACCCACATGGGTGATGTGATGTGCTGACTGTGCGCTGACTCAGCGCTGACTAGGCTGATGACGTGGCATTTTTAAATAAAAATAATGCATTTTTACATTTAAACCCCTGAGTTGTTTTATAATAAATAAGTTGATTTATTCTTGGGTTTTTTTAACCAGATTTTTTTTAGAAAAATTATAAAATTTATTAAAAATTTAAATACTTTTTAAAAAAATATATAATTGTATTTTTCAATTTAAATCTTTTTTATAATTAATAAATTATATTTTTTATTTACTTGTTTGACGCAATTTTTTTTAAAAAATATGTAATTTTCTTAATTTATTAAAAATTAATTTTAAAGAATATATTAATATATATATATATATGAAAATACAAAGGGCTTATAATTTATTTGTTAATTAAATTATGAAATCAATAATAACTTGTTTGCTTGAATGATATGCATGCTTTTATAATTAGACACGACATGTATTAATTGCCTAAAACATAGGTTTCATGTGTAGGGAGAATATGATTCCACCTACAAAAAAAGATGTGCATGCTTATATAATTAGATACGACATGTATTAATTGTCTAAAAAATAGGTTTCAGGTGTAGGGAGAATATGATTCCACCTACAAAAAAGATGTGCATGCTTGTATAATTAGAGATGACATGTATTAATTGCCTAAAAAATAGGTTTCGGGTGTAGGGAGAATATGATTTCACCTACAAGAAAAGATGTACATGCTTGTATAATTAGAGATGACATGTATTAATTTCCTAAGAAATAGGTTTCGGGTGTAGGGAGAATATGATTCCACCTACAAAAAAGATGTGCATGCTTATATAATTAGATACGACATGTATTAATTATCTAAAAAATAGGTTTCAGGTGTAGGGAGAATATGATTCCACCTATAGAAAAAGATGTGCATGCTTGTATAATTAGAGATGACATGTATTAATTGCCTAAGAAATAGGTTTCAGGTGTAGGGAGAATATGATTTCACCTACAATAAAAGATGTACATGCTTGTATAATTAGATATGACATGTATTAATTGCCTAAGAAATAGGTTTCAGGTGTAGGGAGAATATGATTCCACCTACAAGAAAAGATGTGCATGCTTATATAATTAGAGATGACATGTATTAATTGCCTAAGAAATAGGTTTCAGGTGTAGAGAGAATATGATTCCACCTACAAAAAAAGATGTGCATGCTTGTATAGTTAGACCCGACATGTATTAATTGCCTAAGAAGTAGGTTTCAAATGTAGGAGAATATGATTCCACCTACAACAAAAGTGTGCATGCTTGTATAATTAGGTGTATGAAGAATCCAATGCCTTCATAAATCTAAGCAAATCCCTCTCTATATATATCTTTTCTCTTCTACTTTCATCTTCATCAACTTCAAACTCTATCTTTCTTTTGATATTCAAAACTTGGTATTCAAGTATTCAAAAAGGTTGGTAAAATTTTATAGTATATATAGTTTATAATAATTATCTCATAACAATTTATTTTTCTTTAAGTTATACATTATTTTTTTTTTAAGGATGAGTATTACTGAAGTAACGGTGATTGTTTATTGGGGTGGACATTTACAAGAGTCTAATGAAAAACCTACTTATTCGGGAGGCTATAAAACAGTTGTTGGAGTTCGAAACAACAGTAACTTGAATGAGTTGCAAGAAACAATTGCTGCAGCTATTAACTTCAATTTAGGCGACAATTATATGAACATCAAATGTAGATGGCCTATGGATCGACACACTAGTACTCTAATCAACATCGACAATGACAGAGAAACATTATTGATGTTGAGATTGCGTACACCAATATTATATGTGAATGAAGAAGGACCACGTGTAATCCCAACCACGACATCTATTGCGCATACATTGTAAGCTCATGGACTTATTATTTAATAAGATTTATATGTTCCCTTTTTTAATACCTTACTTACAACACATATGTTGTGCTTTGTTTTTATTATTATTATTTTTTTTTTGGCAGACCACCTATAAACATTGAAGGCGGAAGCTCTATTGGCTACCAACAGTCAGGGTATAATGAGAATGCCGATGCATATGAACATAATGCTTGCAACATAGATTTTGAAGGCCCAAGAAATAATAGTGGTGATGATCATAGTGATGATTCTAATGACAATGATGCTGATGCTGATGGCTATGATGATAGCGATGATGAAGATGACAGCAGCGATGATGATGCAAGTCTCCCCACTGATGTCCAAGAAGGTGTAATTGCAGAAGATGCCATTCGAACAACAATCTCAAATATGGAACAAGGGGCAAATGTGGCCTCAATTGATTATACACAGTTTGAGGAAGTTCCAGGTATGGCACCAATAGACGATTGGTACAATGCAACAATAATAGATGATGTAGATCCACATATATCTGCAGGAGACGAAGAATCATTAAATTTCAATGATTGGGTCGGTCGAATGTTTAATTCAAAAGCTCAATTAATAGACCTATTAAGTCGATGGTCTATAAAAAAAGCAGTTGCATTTACTCGTGTGAAAAGTAATACGTCTAGATTCACTGTGAAATGCGTTAGCATAGATTGTCCTTGGCGTCTTCATGCTTCAGTTTCATCAAGAACATCTCTATGGGTTGTAAAACGATGTCCGAGTCTGCATATCTGTACAAATGAAAGAATCCAATCAGACAATCGCCATTGCACTGGAAAGCTAATATGTGAATTAATATTGCCAACATTAAGAGCTGATCTTAGCCTGAGCATTGCACAAGTTCAAGCCATGGTCAAAGACATGTACCATATTGATGTCAGTTATGGAAAAGCTTGGAAAGGTAAGAATAAAGCTCTTAAATACATATTCGGATCATGGGAGCAATCTTATGTTGAATTACGAATGTATTTTAACACTTTAGTCAGTTGCAACCCTGGCACTGTTGTTGACTTTGATTCGATTGGGGTCATGGATGGGAGCGGTTTAAGAGAGTGTTTTGGGCTTTTGGACCATCAATCATTGGTTTCAATGCATGTCGTCCTGTTCTCTCGGTAGATGGGACATTTTTGCATGGGAAGTACAAAGGGACTCGCTAATGGCAACGGGAGAAGATGCTGAAAACCATTTGTTTCCTTATGCATTTGCTATTGTTGAAAGTGAGAATAGGGAAAGTTGGTCATGGTTTTTAAATAATGTATACAAAACATTAGATCATACTCGTCCTATGTGCATCATCTCCGATAGATTTAGAGGCAACGTCAATGTTGTTCGTGATGCTTTCCCTCCGCAATATGGCCATGTTCATCGATATTGTTTGCGGCATCTGACTGATAACTTTTTACAACTTTGCAAAAGTAAATTTGGTGCAGATATTTTTTGGAAGGCATCAACGAGTTTGTATCCTTACGGAGGTTTGAAGAGTTGATCAATATATTAACGTAGAAAGATATGTTATGTTTACTGATTTCGCATCAACTATTGGGCCAAGGCAAATGTGGACAATGGCACATGATGGTGGTGGCAGACGGTGTGGACGACATAGCACTAATTTATCAGAAAGTTTTAACTCAGTTCTTAAAGGTGCTCGTGGCTTACCGGTAAGAGCTCTCGTATCATCCACTTTTCATCGTACTGCAATGTATTTTTTTAAACACCGTGAGATTGGACTTGCTATGGATCGAACTTTAACGACAAGGCAAGAAGCAAGGCTGAATGATAGTATCGAGAAAAGCGAGATATTTAAGCGTGCAGGCGTTTTTAATCACAATGAATTTCGGGTAAAAAGTAACATGCTAATGATGAGACAATTGACTATGAAGTTATTATTAATGGAGTTTTATCCACATGTACATGTGGATTTATGGTTGCTCGTCGATTCCCATGTATACATATCTTCGGGGTTTGCAGTCTTCGCAAATGCAAACATTAACCCATATGTGTTATGCCCTCATTGGTTTACCGTAACGTCATATAGACAAACTTATGCTCCATGTTTTCATCCGGCACCGAGTTCACAATTTTGGCAACCCCGTACTGGGCCAAAGATGGTTCCACCTGTTGGCCGACGTGCTTTTGGCCGACCAAAGATCGACGTAGAAGAATGCATATGGATAGAAATCCCGATCCCACTAGACGTAATGTATGCTCTATATGTAAACAACCCGGTCATTATAGAACTACTTGCCCTAGGCAAGGGAGAAATATATGATGTAACTTTATTTATATTTAAATGCAATTATGTTTTTTAACTTCAAATAATTTTAAAAGTTATTATTGATTTCATGATTTATAATGTTTAATATATTCTTTAAAATTATAAGCCCTTTGTATTTTCATATATATATATATATATATATATATATATATATATATATATATATATATTAATATATTCTTTAAAATTAATTTTTAATAAATTAAGAAAATTACATATTTTTTAAAAAAAATTGCGTCAAACAAGTAAATAAAAAATATAATTTATTAATTATAAAAAAGATTTAAATTGAAAAATACAATTATATATTTTTTTAAAAAGTATTTAAATTTTTAAATAAATTTTATAATTTTTTTAAAAAAAATCTGGTTAAAAAAACCCAAGAATAAATCAACTTATTTATTATAAAACAACTCAGGGGTTAAATGTAAAAATGCATTATTTTTATTTAAAAATGCCACGTCATCAGCCTAGTCAGCGCTGAGTCAGCGCACAGTCAGCACATCACATCACCCATGTGGGTGATGTGATGTTCCTAGGGCCATTTTAACAATTAAAATGGCCCCAGGGCTATTTGATTTAATTAAAAAAAAATGAGGGCTAGTTTGTAAAAAAGCCCCTTAAAATTTTTTGTGTCACACATGACTGGCTTTGGCAAGACATTTTAGCCACCAGTTACACAAGTAGTCGTTGGCCTTTAGTAGATGTTCCTGTTTTTCTATATCAAAGGGTCTTTACGGGGTCTTTTTTTTTGTGTTCTCTATTACTTACTGTCACGCCTCCGACCTTACTCGGACACGTGACAACCGCCGTAACAACTAGGGGAGGGTCACACACCATTCCACACATGAGTTGCTGCAAAGCTCAATAAGACCTAATAAACAACTCATAAAAAAATCAATCAACTCATAACCAGGAATATAAACTCAACCACACACATAAATCTGCGTTCTCATACACCAAGACATAGGAATGCAAGGAGTATAAATTACAATCACAAATACAAATGCAAAAATTAGTGGATCCACATGTCCTACGTGCCAAACGAATAAGAATTAAAGAAACACACCATGACACAGAGAAGGAAAAAGACTTAGCCTAGAGACTACCCAGTACAGCCAACACCGACATTGCATCCTGAGAGAGGGGGAAAAAGGGAGTAGTGAGTAACATACATATATATTGCTCAATAAGTGGCAACAATAGGATCAGTCACACTGCCTCCTATCAGGCCCTGGGTCTCTCAACTTGAATGTAGGGATAATTTCCCCTAAACCCTGCCAATGGCTCTGAGTACCTCTTGACTAGGGTAAATCATAGAATCAGTCACACCACCTCCTATCAGGCCACACAATAGGGACCCCCACTGTAGTGTCAAACTAAAGTCCAGGATTAGGCTATGGCCCGTAGTCACCATCAATACTAATCACATGTGTAAGTATATCAATAAACTGTCATTCCACATTTGGAGTATAACTACATACGCACACTAGTATATTCCCATCATAAACACATATATGAAAGTAGAAATGCCAAGTTCAAGTAAGATGCATAAATGTTTTCCAAATACCCAAGATGTTCAATTCTTTCTGGTAAAATTATTTCCGGTAATAAAATATGATTTGATATGAAAGTAAACTATAAATTATATAGGACAAATATTATACCATGCATATCAAGACTATACAATAATATTTCAACCATTTATAGAATCAGTCATCTAGGCTTTGGACACGCTCATGCCTCGGCGATCTCTTTTCCCTTAGAAGAGGTTTCACCACCTAATTAAAAGAGTGAAAACTATGAAGAAAATACGAAATGAAAAGATGAATGCATAGAATGCACAAATTTACTCTAACAGTTTAACACTAGGGCTATAGGGTAAATGACACGGTTTTGGACCCAGATGACCTTAAAATCACAAAAATCAATACCAATGAAGTCCAGGAATTAAGATTTACTTTTTGGAACAAGAATTTCAAAGAAATGATAATTTGCTCTGGAGCTACAGTAACTACGGATTTGCTACAATCACTCCGGCGAGGAAACATGGATTTTTCAAAGATTTACAACACCAAGCACAACAATCTTAACAATAAACTCAAACCATCACTTCAGCAAGGTAAGGGGCTACATTTTAAGCCCAAAATACAACCAAATCTAAAGAAATCAAGAAAATTATTCTAGGGTTTTCAACGAAAAAATACGATGGAAATACAAAATTACTTGAAAGAAAACTAGTTTAGGAGTACTTACCAAAGGAGAGAGCAAGTGAGAGAAGGCTTTTGGGTGAAGATATGACGAAATCGGTGATGGAGAAGAATAAAGAAGAAAAAGTGGTTCACAACCAAAGGAAAGAAGAAAGAAAAACAAAGAAAGAAAGAAAAAGAGAATGGCTATGAGTTAATTTTTTTTTTTAAGCAAAAAAAATACTAAATTGGCCATCTACTAAACAAATACTATGGAAAGTCTATTAACAGATTTGCTTCCCTTTTGGTTAGCTTTCACACAAAAGCCATTATGCGAACCTGCAAAAATACCATTAATACTAAAATGACTATTTTACCTCTAATGCATGCATGAATGGCTAATAAACCTAAGTTTAAATAGAGCAAGGCACAACACTTACTTTTGTACTCGCCATGCCTAATGAATTTCTGTATTGTTATGTTTCACTATTTAGTATCGTGTACTATTTTGTTTTTTTTAATAAGGTGGTTTATTATTTTTTTTTTCTTTAAAAAATACCCATATCATAATCCTAAAGAGTATTTTACTACTATATCAATAAAAAAAGTTGAATCAATATTAGCATGGTCCTTTCAAACAAATTTTTAAAATTAATCTTATTAATAAATAATAATAATTTAATCTATTTAGTCTAATTTATTTTAAAATAAATAAAAAAATAAATTTAATAGGATGTTCATGCGGTCGCACCATTTGGTTCTCCATCTCTCCGTGGCTTCCATCTGACTGTTCGATCTTCATCGTGCGGCTAAGATTGTGCGAGTCCCAGAATCTTTATGAAGCCCTCCTATGATTTCCATGCGGTTGTCGAAAGCACGAGAAAGAGGAGCGAAATTAAGACTCCAGGTTGATTTTCTGGGTTTTTCTTTCAAATTGTTGATTCAATGTGTGATGTTTAGTGTCTCATTGAATCCTTCATTGTTGATGTTGAATAGCATTGCTTTAGTGATGTGATTGATTCAGAAGCGTGTGTTTTTGGTTTGGGATTGAAAATGTTGTCTTTTCCTTTCGAAGTTGTTATTTTTTGTTTGAGAACATTTTCTTTGCGTTTTTGTTTGGTTTTCGACGATAGTGTTCTTGTTTATGTAGTTTAATTGTTCAATAACCTTTGAGAGGTGTCAACATGGTATTATTATTTTTTTTTATATAGATTTTGTCACTAGGTCGTGTTTGAATTTTGGGATAAGATGTTGTTTTCTTTTCTATTTACTTGTGCTGAGAGAATGTAAAATTTTTAGGTTTGTATAATGATGTGCGGTAAAGATTTCTAGATATTATGGAAAGATAGAATATTTTCGTGATATGTAAAGGGTTAGAATGGGTGTTAAGTGTTAACTATAGAGTCAGTTTCATTGTCATTGATTTGCTAGCATGTTGAGTGGAAGATTTTGCAATCTTGGTTCGGATACAGAAGTGGCTTTCTAAGTTTTTAACTTGTTCTAGCAAACTGTTACCAGATGTCAATTAATTATCTGTATCTGAAGGAAGAAGACTTGAAGTATTTTAGTTTAATTACTCTGTCATTGTTTAGATGATCGCAAAATTGGTTTGGATTTACGTCTTGCATGCTTACATGTTGAGCTCCATAGGCATGTATCTGTTGGAAAATTCTGTTTCCATTATATGGCTTTTAGATATGCCGAATTTGTAGTAAGTGTTCAATATAATTTGTCGAAAGCTTTTAATTTAACCAAAAATGACCTTGATTTATCTAATGGTTTTGAGAGGAACAAACAATATAGATATATATATTTTCTCTAAATTAGTGTGCTTTTTCTTAGAAAAAAAATTTTAAACTCAGCAGCATTTTTGTTTATTCTTACCCTCAACATTAATGTTTTTAGTGACTGCATTTGTTAGTATTTAACTGTTCTACAAGGGAGATTGGTTAATTTCGCTTCTGAGGCTGTCTTATGTTATATGTTCTATGTGCAGCCAGTTGAAAATTTAGCATTAGTCTGCATTGTGTATAACCTGGAATTTGACTGCCAAGTTTATACCCCAATTAATTGATTTGCTTATCTCTCGTTTTTTGTGATGACAAAAGGGGTTCGTGTTTCTAATTCGTAAGAGTTTCTATGCAGATGTGGTTATCTGCTGTTGTTAAGAATTTAACCATAGTCTTGTGCTACATTCATTAGTTTTCTCTGGTACTTCCTACTTTGACGCTTACTCATTGATCAAGTACATAGGCCATATCATTTTTAGACCTGCATTTGTGTGGAATGCAAGGGTTATCACTTCTATTAGGCCGGTCATTGACAGAGATGAGCTATTAATGAAACATCAATCATCAGCTTTTTAAATTGGGATGGATCCATTGCTCGTTTTCGTTTCCTGGGAGTGTGATAGTTAATATCTGTTTTTTTAATGGTTACTTTTGAGGCTAACATAACAAAGGTTTGGTGCAGCACATATGCTTGAGGGGGCGGCAATGGCTGTTTCAGGACAATCCGATGACTTAGAAACATGCTTCTTTTCGGCTGAACATGTTCATCATACTGCTGTTGGTGGATCAGGATTAAATAATGCTATTTTTCAGGAATCAAGTCTAGATGTTAGAAATGAGCAATCTGGATCCAAAAATTATTGCGTCTTGAGATGCAATGGTTCTGGACGGCATCCTGCCACTGCATTAAATGAACGTGGCATAGAGTATAGGAAGTCAAAATCTAGTGCTGATGTCAACTTGATTATTCCTTTTAATCCAAAGCCCCGTGTGGTGAGTTCCTCATCTTAACCTGTCAAGCCTGAGAGCAAAGTAGAGTATTCTTTTCTCAAACTCCATCATGATCGTTAAATTTCATATAAAATGGTATACAAATACACATCCTCTTGATTTTTGTTGAAGCATGGGCCTAATAAATGGTTTGGTCTTATCATCTTAAACTAGTAGTTGTAAGAGCCATGGTTGGGCCTGCAAACCATTATTTGTTTCCACAATTCTGGCGTCAAATACTGCTCTTTTATTTATGTTCAAGTGCCTGACTTTGCTCAGATAAGCTATGTTCTGCCTTTTGAAATTGTACTTTATTTCTTTTGAATGAGTAAGGTTTCATGATGAATTCCATGTCTTGTTTTCTGATATTGGTATTGAGTGTAAGATTATCTAGTCTTGGACCTTTTACTTTAGGACCCATTAATGGAGTTAATTTTCTGGTTTTGAAAAAAATGTATTCACCAATAATTTGGTTTTGAAAGATAAAAAGAATAAAGAAGTTTCTTAAAATCTTCAATATTTAACATGTTTCTTCAAATAAATGCACACTGATTCATATTGCTTGCCACCTCCATGTTAAATTTGGTTTTTAATCATTCTAACATACTTCTGTTCAGGTAAGTCAATTAAATTCTAAAGTTCATCATTTTGCTAAAGGGTATAGTCAGTTGGGAAGGGTTCCTTCATTCACTAATCAAGGCCAGGATATGTTTTCCATTAGAAACAATCCTGGGCAGTTCAGTTCAACCAGACAGGTGGCTGACAATAAATCTTGCTTTAAGATGTCTGGGAGTTGTAGTTCCTACATTGTCCACGATGAAGCCTCAACAAAACAAGTTCGTGGTCCTCGGTTCAACAAATCTGAGAGTTATGGGGTTGCTTCTGACAAAACAAATATTTTGGGTTTTCATATTTGCAGAGACAATTTTAACAAGTCAGACTTTCAAATTAACTATGAGCGAGCATTGTTCTTTATGATAAAGTCATATGGTGAAGATAACATTCATAAAAGCATTAAATATAGTGTCTGGTCAAGTACTCCAAATGGGAACAAGAAGCTGGATGATGCATACCAAAATGCAGAGGCAGAATCAAGAGTGAATGGCAAAAGATGTCCAATTTTCCTTTTCTTCTCGGTGAGTTATAATACATGTCATATAAATTTATAATCACAACTTTGTATGCATAAAAAAAAGCTGCTTGATCCTTTGTTTTTCACTTGAGTTATCTATCCATCTTATTTGCCAGAGGACAGTATTTTCAGCATTTTTTTCTTTTAGAAATTTTAATGGTTGTACTTGCATATTCTAGTATAATTGTTCATTAATTTCCGTTAAGAGTTATTATGCATTTTCTACATTGTATAAGCAATAATAATAATTCTAGTATAATAAGAACATAATTTTGAAGAAGAAATAGTGTATGTTTAACGCCACAATTCATAATGTTAAGCAGAAGTACATCTGGGAGAAAATTCAGTACAATGCATAAACTAAACCTATGTTTGTCTTCATATACTTACATTCAATGAATTTTTTTTTAATTGGGTTCTTATGATAACACTTCTGTCAGTTTTCCAGCACTCAATTCTGTATTCCATTAATTTCTGAGCTTATCCCCGTATTGTTGTGCCTTTCGATCCCTTGAGTTCCAACACATTTCTCTGAGGGATTTTAATATTTCCTCTACCCTTTCTGATATGAAAACATATTTTACTATGAAACATGTAATTCTCTCAAAGTTTCAGTCTCACATTTTGTAATGGTGAGACAATTGGAAAACTACTTATTTATCCACTATAATATTTTATTGTCTTGGAATAGTCAAAATAAGACATGAAGTATACCAGTTTTTATGTTTCTATTGCAATGATGCTCCACTCTATGCTGGGAAATTAATAATTTTACACTTGTATTGTTCATTTTTGGTTTCTTTGTTTCTATTTAATACAGGTTAATTCTAGTGGGCAATTTGTTGGCATGGCTGAGATGGTAGGGCCAGTTGATTTCAAGAAAAACATGGATTTTTGGCAGCAAGACAGGCGGAGCGGCTTTTTTCCAGTAATATGGCACATAATAAAGGACATTCCTAACTGGCACTTTAAGAATATTACACTTGAGAACAATGATAACAGAGTTGTGACCTTTAGTAGGGATACTCAGGAGGTACCTACTTTTTCTTCATCGGATTCTCTATCTGCAACATACGATTTACAGTTATTATGAAAGACATGCAACACCCTCACCAAATTAAAACAAAGAAAGAAAACTAGCAATAACAACGATTACCATTTATGCTCATATATCCCTTGTTATCTAAAATTTTTATGTATTTGATATCTATAATTCAAGTTTGTTCATTTTATCATGGTAGGTAGTATCATCGATGTAATTCTTTCCTTTGCAGATAGGCCTTCCACAAGGTTTGAACATGCTGAATATTATGAAAGCTTATCCTTTGAAAACATCAATCTTAGATGACTTTGATTTCTATGAAACACGGGAGAAGTCATTCTATAAAGCAAAGAGCAGTGAGCCAGTAATGCTTCAATCAGAAGTTGGTCTCAATAAGAAGGGCACTTCCCTGGTGACGTTATTTTTAACACAATACTTTTCTTCTGAGTTGAATTACGAAAGCAAACTGAACCTGTAGGAACTTTTATTTACTTTAAGCCTTCTAATTCCACGTCTAGTAATTTACTATTATATTTTCTACTATCAGTCTTATAGTCATTTCCGGAAGTTCGGATAAGGTTAATTTAGGTGCTCATTGTTATAAATCATTGTTTGGAGAACTGCATCCATCATTCTTATATTTTTGTCTTGTCTGAGACATGCAACTTCCAAAATTCCTTTTAGGCCCACAAAGAACTTTGTCTAATCCTTTGATGGCTCTAATTAGGTCTTCCGAACTTCCTTCCTTTTGAAAAAAATGCCAATATAATAATTTATGTTAAAAATATTTTCTTTTGAACTCTGCAGAATAATCTAGAAAGAAGTTTTGAGAAGCTGGATGTGTGTGCCAGACCCAACAGAACCTCTTTTGGTCAGAAGTCTTCATTTGATTTTCACACAAGAAACTTTCCATTTGATTCTCAATTAGGGAAGAAATGATAACCTAGAACAGGTTTGTATGCTTAAATAATATTTTTATTTATTTTCTCTATTTGATGGGATCTCATTTTACTTGACACTTGAATGTTTCAGGACTGCTTGTTCTTGTTGCATTAATTGATTCTCCACTTGTTGATTATTCCCTAGTTTGGGGAAATAAATCAAAAGTGAATTTATTTCCAAAATGTATGTATTCAGTAATTTCCAGAGATTTGGATTAATATTGTTTTATAGTGCTATTGAATATATTTGCAACTAGTCTGGCTTGAAATAAGTAAAGTGCCATTCTGTAGTCTTGTTCCTCTATATTCCATTGAGGTGGCAAACACATTTTGGACATTTGATTTTGCGGGACAATGCCTGCAGGAGTTCGCTCTGCAACTACACATCCCAGATCACAGTTGAAAGCTCAACGGTAAATACCCGAGGAAACCTTATTTGAGCTTTATGATCGTATTTTTAGGTACAAATGTCAACAGACTTAATTGCACTTGTATTGATTGCATTCCGATTGAACTTTTATTCTTTGTTAGATTTATTGGAATATTTATGCCAGAGGGAATTGGCATTAGAACGGTTCATTGTGAGGATACAAGGCAAGGACCGTATCAATTAGCTTAGAGCGACAAAAGTAGTCGAAGTTTGGATGGTTGTTAAACAATATTTTAGTATCAATCTTCAATGTTGAAGGACTCCTGATACACTTCTATTTTCATAGTTTTTCTGTCTAGAAAGCAGACAAAAATTACAGACAAAACTAGAATACGAGAAAGTCTTCGATAAGTGATGGGAAGTAGCTTTCCTACCAGACAGGTTGACCTTCTTATATCAGGAGTCCTCTTTCACCAACCATTTATCAACTCCCAAAGTGTTTTAATTTCCATTTCAATGAAGAATTAATTATATAGGTGTTTTGTGCTTGAGAAATACTCATTGTTTTGGCTAAGATCTTTTGATGAATGAAATTGTGTCTTTGGGATTTTCGTAGACTTCAAGTAATGAAACACAATTATTTTCTTTTCTTTCAAAGTTTGGCAAACCTGGAAGTTATTCTGGTTGTAATTAATATCATCTGTGGTCTAATTAAGTTGGAATTTTCAAACAAGTCAATTTGGTCTTTTTCCATTGGAGTTAGATGCAAGTTGATGATGTTGCAGGGTGTTTAATGCTCTTTACAGACAATAGAAATGGATTTTATTTAGAATATCTTGATTTGATGAGGATGATTCAATTGGTGCAGTGTGTGTACAAAATAATATGAAGGGATTCTATTTATTTATTTATTTATTTATTATTCTGCATTCTAGTGATTGAATTTTAACTTCATTATTTCAAAATAAAATATTCATATGGGATAATTTTTCAGTAATTATTCAAAGTGATATTGATATTAGTTTTAAATTTTTATAATAAATTTCAAGATAAATAAAATTAATATATTTTTTTTATTGTTTGTTTAGTGTTTGATTGGTGAACATGAACGATTGTGCCTCGACCTACAGTATTTTATCTTAGTTCAGGTATAATTGAAGAATTTTATTTTCATGATTTATACATGATGAAAAAAATATATAAAGCGGCACAAAATATTGGTAAATAGTATGAATATAAGATAAAAAAAAATAAAAATATTATCCAAGAGTATTTGGCATAATTAGGTTTGGATTAGTTATTATTCAATTTACATCACTAGCCAATAACGTTTGAACATCTTTGTAACAAGTCAATCAACTAAGTTAGGTACTTAGTTATTCACTATATATATATATATATATATATAATTCTCTCATACTTACCCATACCGTCAAGTGAATTAGGTAGTTGCTTATTCAAAATCATTAATAATTCAAATACACAGTCAAACCTTCAATTTGTTGGCTGTTTTCCATTCTCATCATAATTAACAACCAGTTTTATCAAATTTTTTTTTTTTTTTGCATTTATAATTTATAATTTCTGAAATTAAATTTTATTCTCCTAGTTATTACTGTCATGTATGAAAATATGTTATTACCCTGCAATTTAGTTTAGAAATATACCATGATGAAGTCAGACACAAAGAAAGAAACAATAATTTACAAATATTATTTTTAGAGGTATATGATAGCAATTAACCTGAGGAAATTGCTTGTGTACCCCTATAAAAATGGTTAATTGCTAATTTACTCTTCAAATTCTCATATTTATGTATTTGTTCGTATCAATCTAAAAATATTTTCTCTTGATCTTGATTTTTTTAAAAAAAAAAGAGCGTGGGATTTGATCAATCTAGAAAATAACTGAATAACAATTAAGTTGATTTTTTTTGTTTTAGAGATACATAACTGAATAACAATTTTCTATAGGGTTTTATAAGCAAATCAATTTCAAATTATAAAAATTATGTCTTTAAAAAACAAAATCTCCGTGACTGGCGTGGCTGAATCCGTGTCATAGCCCACCAACAGGAGTTGGTATAACCACACTAAACCACGGCTTCTTTGACTTCTTATATATATATATATATATATATATATATATTAAAATTTTAAAATTTAAATATCAAATTTGGAAATTCAAATAAGCCCCTCAAATTCCTCCAAATGTTTTATAGCAAATTATCCAATCCACCTTCCCGTCCTCAAATAATTCAAATCAATAAAAATTACACAAAACCCCCTCCAAAATAAAAAAAATCTAAAAATTGTTAACCAAAACATGCACACGTGTGAATTCACACGGACCGAGTGGTGGACGACCGAGACAACGTCGGTTCCGGCGTTGTGGACGCCACGACGGCGCGCTCCAGCGCGGCCACGACCTCGGTCATCGTCGGCCGGTACCGGCCTTCAAGGCTGACACAATCAGCGGCGAGGTACCCGACGTACGTCACCGCCTCGATCTCGCTCGGCGACGGTGGCTGGAGCTTTTGGTCGAGCACCTTGTGGACATGGTCGGCGACGATGTGCGGCACGGCGAACTCCACGACATTGCGCGGTGTCGAGCTCTCCTCGTACCGGTGGATCACTTTGCAACCCGAGAGCAACTCGAGAAGAACAACGCCGAAGCTATAGACATCGCTCTTGGCCGTAAGGTTCTGGAGACGATAGTACTCGGGATCCATATACCCGACTGTGCCGGCTGTGTGGAGGGATTCTTCAGGCGATGAATCGTCGTTGAGGTTCATCAACGAGAGGCCAAAGTCCGAGACTTTGGCCGTCCATGAATCATCGAGCAAGATGTTCGACGATTTGATGTCGCGATGGATGATGGGCGGGACGGCGTAGGTGTGCAAGTACTCGACGCCGCGTGCGGCGTCCAGGGCGACGCGGAGACGCATCGACCACGAGGATAGTTCGGAGCCGGCGAGCTTGTGGAGGTGGTCGTGAAGGGAGCCGTTGGGCATGAACTCGTAGACGAGAACGCGCTCATGGTGTTCGACGCAATACCCCAGTAAACGAAGTAAGTTTTTATGGTTGACACGCGAGAGGAGGGCGAGTTCGGAGAGGAAGGCGAACTCTTTGTCTTTGGTTCGGCGCGGGGGGAGAGAGGTGGAGGTCGATGCGCGCGCCTCGGCGCGCTTGATGGCCACCGTGCGGCCGTCGCTGAGAGTGGCGCGGTACACCGTGCCGTAGCCACCGGAGCCGAGCTTGTTCTCTCTGGAGAAGCCGTTGGTGGCCGCTAACAGTGTTTGGAGGGAAAATTCCTCAATGTATGAGCCATGGCTTTTGCTCAGTAGCGCCGTGAGACGCTCGTTTGTTGGTAACTCTGGTCTTGGTTGATTCCTCGGCCGTCGGGGCCGGACGTCCGAATTGTGAATGCGGCCACTCTTGTTTGATAAACGGTATAATGCGTAGCAAGATATTGCTGCTAAACTGATGGCAATTGCAACAGAACCGACAATTATAAGAACAATTGTTGTTCTTTTCGTACCGCCAGCTTTATGATCCATTGCTGTTGCGTTAGCTTTTGGTGGCAATGCTTGTGATGATGGCGGTGCGGCTGATGTTGGTGGTGGTGGTGGTGATGATGGTGGTGCTGGTAAGACAAGAAGAGATTGATCACATTGCTGACAGATAGTAGTTCCAGCGAGACAAATAGTCTCATAATCTGGCAAAAAACCGCAAGAACAATTAGAGACTGAAATCGGCTTGCAAGCTGCTGGCAGAGCTCTCGGATAAACAAGGTGTTTGGTGAGAAACAAAGGGCTCCCCCAACACATCAATGAAAAATTAGACGTCAAAACTCCACAGAAAGCATTGCCCTTGGCTTCAATAGACATGAACTGCTGGTTCACAAGATCTCCAGGCAACTTAATTCCATCTCCCAAGCAGAATACTGTTCCATTGCTGAGCAGCACGCATGTCCGGTTGTCACCGAGGGCCATCGCCTGAATGTTCTTGGCCAACACTTCTGTCACTTGCCCATTGGTCGGATCTCCAGCTCCCCAACAATGAAGCTCGTTGTAAACAGAAATGGCACAAGCATGTCTCGTGCCGGCAGCGACTTGAGTGAAGTTGCCAACAACAACTCTACTCGCTTCTCCGCCGAAGCACTGCACATCACCGCAATCCAACAGCCCACAGAGAAAATCTCCACCAACAGCGATATCTTTGAATTTCAAGCCCGGAGGGATTGAAATATTATGCCAACGCCAGCAGCTAACTTCCCCGGTGTCATCACGGAGACCACAAACATGGCTGTTGCCAGAGGAGAGCTTGCTGAGCACCGGACCAATGTAGACTCTCTTCGAGTCAAAATCCGGTGAAGTTTGATGTGTGAAATCCCACCAGCGCATCACCGAGGTATTAGGAGACGATAAAGATGAGGATGAAAGTGAAGAAAGAGCACATAAGAAGCCATCACCGGCCGCAATGGCCGAGTAGTAAGCTCCCTTAGAAGAAGGATAGGAATGGATGAAGCCACTGGGGAAGGCCGTGCAGTTCAAGTCATAGGAAGAAGTGGAAGGCAGAAGAGCACAAACTATGGTTGTGTTTTTCACCTGAGAGATGGCTATGGTTGACAGAGGAGAAGAGAAGGTGGTAAAAGAGAATAAGAAGAAGAAGAAGAAAAGGAAAAAGAGGAGGAAAGAAGGAGGAGACATTGAAGAATGGATATGAATGAGAGAGAGGAGTGGAATTTTTTCATTGTATCAAAGAGGAGCAAGAGGAGAAGAAGAGAGAAGAAGAGAAGATGGTGTGGAAGATAGTTGGAGGACCAAAAGAAGGAATGGCTTTGATGTTGTCGTTGTTGTATATTTGAGTTACTTTTTGGAAAACGGAGAGAGAGGAGACGCGGTGGTGGAGGGATGACTGAGGACTTGGTCTTTGGAATTGAATTGCTTCCATGGGCTTCTTCTTCTTTGGAATCTTGGAATGATCTTTCTTTCGTTGTGCTGGTTGAACTACGGTTTTCTAATTTGTTTTTTTTTTTTTTTTTCTTTGATTATGTTTTTCCAGAGTACGAACTCTCAACTGCCTCATCTCTCTGACCTTTTTTTTTTTTTTTTGCTTTGTCCATATGCAACTCTAATCTGATAAAACTTTTTATTGTTAAAATCTTAACTATACATGGGAAAAATAATCAAACTCTCAACCTCTCTTGCATAAGAATCAAGTAATTTAACCGCTACACTATTGCTGCAGTGATTCATGACTCTTTTATTTCACTTGTTGCTTTATTAGTTTTTTCTCTTTGTTTTTTTTATTCTTAATTTAACCATGAGTTATCTTCAGATGTATGATTTGGATGGCAATTGATGAAGAAGAAAGGAGGGTATGGAATTTTATTGGGGGTGTGAAAAGGAATGGTTGGTTGGTTGAGTGGATGTTTTCAAGAAGGTGATGAGTGGAGGAAGATGAGAATACATATATAAATAGAGTTATGGATTAGAATAGAATTGAGAGAGGGGGTTGATGGAGGTTGGCTCAATCAAGGCATTTTATTATTTGTGAATTGTGAGTGATCAAGTTGGGATTGAGTTCCAAAGTGGCATCCAGCCAAATAGCAAACACGTCTTATTAGCTAAATATTAGACGTGCATCTTCATGCCGTCCATTACTTTATATATCAAGGTTTTTATGTATTTATATACATTTGAAATCTTAAACTTTCATTGGAAACTTCATAAATTTTTTTTATGGTTATATATATATATATATATATATATATATAATTCTTCAAAATTTTCCACTGTTATTGTAAAAATTTTGTAGATGTTAATGGTGGGTTGAGTTTAAACTAAAATGTGAAATGAGGATGTATAGTGATAGGTTGAGGTTTAACCATGGAAGAAGAAAAACACCCGCACACGCATTCTCTCTAGAAAATCTCTTACAAGTCCACAAATATCTCTTCTTTAAACAAAAAAAAAAAAATGTTTACTTTTGTACAACACATATAAATATTATAGAGTGATACACAACTCATTTACGTCACTCATTTGGAGCAGTACTTATTATAGGAAAAATAATATTTTCAACTAATTGATCTAAATTAACAAAATTTTTACAATTAGACGAATTTTTCATAGAAAGTATAATAATGTTCTGGCCAATAATTGTGTGTTTGGTCACTCGATGATAGGAATGGCAACAGGGCGGGACAGAGGCGGAGCAAGCTATATCAACCCCGATTAGGGCCATTGCTTGTCTTGCTTGAATGAAACGTGCATATTTCAATTTCAAATCAATGGCCAATTTCAATTATTACCAAGATTATTCACATAATTATGTTATGGATTCTTACATCCTCCAACTAGAAAAGAAGAAAGCTTGAGAATTCGCCAACACCATTAAGAGAAATGAAGAGTTCGTAAGGTTTTGTGTGTGTGTGTGTGAGTTTGGTAATTCAACGCCCAAGTTGAGCTTAGGTTAATTCATTTTATTTTGTCTTAGACTGAATCACTTGGGGTCTATTTCATTCATGAATTCACTGATTTTACTTTTTTTTAATCAACCTGTTTCTATTCCATTTCTCTATATTTTTCTCAGTTTGCAATATCATTAGTTATACACCTATTCTTTCCCTTTGTGTGCACTATTTTTCTTTCATTTTAACAAAGTTGTTGTTTGTTCACTTTATTTAAAAAAATTAATAAAGCTAAATGAAATGTTTATAGTATATTTTTTTCATAAATCTTCCAAAAGTCTTCTTAATATGAGAAAAATATGTGTATATTCAAACATTTCATGAAGTTTATATAATTAATAAATTAAGAGATATTTCACCCCAATAAAATATTTTCGGGAGCTATGGAAAAGAAAATGAAAATGATTGTTTTTATTTATCTAAGTCCTAAAAGTGCATGATAGTTGCAATAACCAACCGCTAAGAGGGCGTGCGTTGATGGCCACTCCACCACTTCACCAAGTGGCCACGACCTAGAGAACATGGCTCAATCAACTCCGCAACCGCTCCCCCCTTGATCTTTAGTCAAGCCCTCTCTCCATGTCCGGGCGCCACCCCGCACTTCCGTGGAACATGCGTGCATGGAAAAAGCCGGTTGACCACGTTGTCAAGTGTCCCATTATTTGATAACCGCCTGGTGCAACCGCCGATGACTTGGCCACCCGTAGACGCCACTCTATCCGTCTTCTGGCCATGCATGCATCACCTGGCCTTGCGCGCACGAGCCCATGCCTCTCGGTCACACCTACCTGCGCCACCTAGCTGCGGCAGAATTTCTCGGTTACATATGCCTGGCCCACCTAGTCACAGTAGGATTTCTCAGCACCATCAATCACGCCTGCCTGACCCCCTCAGCTAGGCAAGTTTTCCTAGCCACCTCGGCCACGTTTACCTCGCCCCACGCGGTTGCGGTAAGATTCCTCAGTGTCCTCGATCACACCTGTCTGGTCCACCCGGCCATGGCATGATTTCCAGGTGCCACATGTTCTGTTGCCTTGCCACCTGAGCTGACCAATGATTGGGCTTCACATACTCAGAATTTTTTTGTCTCACCTTCCTTAGGCCAAACTCATCCCTGTAGTGCCGCGCTCTACCATAAAATCATAAGGCTTAATGGAAATCCATCATTGTTTAACTTTACTCTTATCTCATTGTCTAATGTGGACACGATCTTCTTCCAGTAGTGACCAAGGTCCTCAAGAGTAAATTTTTATTTCATCTCATTTTCGATTTAAATTTCAAAATTTCAAAAGTTAGAATATTTTAGCAAAACAAAAAGCTTGTAGTTAAGGAATATTAAAATTTTATAAATAATTAAATCTATTTATTTTTTAAATTTCATAGTCATACTTTTAATATTTTCTTATATTTCCCAAAATTTAATTTTCTAAGTCTCATAGTGCACAGAAGAAAAAGAAGAAAAGGCCTAACATTTGGTATTTTTATTTTCAGTAATTTCCTTTTCATTGCTTAATTGTTTACTTCCTAGCATTCCGTTTAACTACTGTAATATAATTGTTGTTTTCTTAATAAGGATTTGACCAAATTAGAACAAAACCTAACTATTTTACCACTTAATTAAGCTAATTAGTTCACAGCATTATTAAACTTCAAAGTCTCCCAATCAATTAGTTATTGAATTTATTCCTTGCTACCTAACCAAGCCAAACCAAACCAAAACAAGTTCTGCCAATAAATAAATAAATAAATATTATTATAATTATAATAATAATAATAATAATAATAATTATTATTATTATTATTATTATTAAGGAATATAATAGGGTGCAACTAGAAGCTAGTTGTTGCTTGATTGTAAATCTATAATAGAGATTTCTTGAAAGAAGTTTTTTCTAAAAAAAATTACTTTTTATACAAGGAATTAGATAACTGAAAAATTATTGTTTTTATTAATTTAAGCCCTTCAATTGTATTCAATTGCCTCCATGATAATGCTAATAATAATCAAAGCAATAATAATATTGTTAGTCTAAGTTTGGTTCATCATGATTAGGCTCCAAGTTTATGGTCTAAGTGAGGTAGTAATCAATCAATCATTTTATTTGTCAATTTTTTTTTGGTTAACTATGACCATTTTGGATTATTTTAAAAATTATTATGAAATATTAATATGATTGAAAGATGGTTTGAAATTATGGTGCAAGAAATTAGAATATAAGAATATAAAAAAATAAATATAATAATAACAAATATCAAACCATTCAAAAGATGAAAAGTCAATACTTTAATTAAAAAAAAAAAATGGAAATGCGGCTTGAATGTTCTAACTATTAAATGCTAACAAACATGATCAGTTATGAACACAAGATGCAATATTCTATTGAATAATTTTTTTATTAATTTAATAAAATGACTTGTTTGTCATATTTCAATTAATTTGCTCAATTAAGAGTCCTACAACTATGGAACTCATGATTTGATGTTTAGGAATCCAAATTTTCTAATACAATTTGTGAAAAACGATGACATAAGTTAATTATTTCTTCGACTAAATGATTAACCTTTACTATTTTTTTCCCAAAAAAAAAAAAAAACATTTACCATTATTTCCACATTTTTATTTATTAGAAATAATAGCAATTTGACTTTGTGTGACCATTAATTGTAACATCCCCGAAATTACAAACTCGACCTAAATTTGAATTTAAATTTGCTATTGTGCATATTTAAATATAAATATTGAATAAGAGTATATTAAATAATAACTAATAAATCAGGAGAGGTGGAAACATAAATAAAATAAATTTTGAGGTGAAAATCAAAAGCTAATATAGAGTTAAAATAAATTTTGGGGTGGTCAATATAGGTATATATATTACCTTAGAAAGAGTGATGCTAACAGTAAACCCATGTAGAGATATTATATATATACCTCTTAACCTTAACCCTAATCCTACATTTCCTTTCCTCACATGCCATTAATTCTTTCATTCTAAGAATTTCAAATTTTCCCTCTTCCTTACCTCAATGCTGCGAGATGCGCGTTTTTTTTTCAAATTAAAAGAGTTAGATCAGATCTACATAGTCATTGACATCCAATATCAGACTACAGGCTAGTTGCAAGATTTTTTCTTCTTCTTCTTCTTTCTTATAAACCAAATTTGACATGTAATCAGGTAATTTTGGTGAAATCTATATTTGGTTGAGGATGAAAAACATATTTTCATGTTATTATGTCATTAGAAAATATATGTGGTGTGTTGACTTAATCAAGGTGAAATAGAGATTGATATTGGATTAATTGTGGAGACAATTAAATTTGTATAATAAATATGAGGATTTATTTTAGGATTTAAAGAATACCACAAAAGTAACTCATATTGGTCGTAAGCAAAAGACTAATAAATATCACCTTATTCATAAAAATATCAACAAATAGATGTTAAAATTGATCATGGATATGTGTGTGTTTGATTATAATTGAGGAGTATAGAGTTAAAGCAAAAGTGAAGATATTTCTATTACAGTTGGGGTGAAAAGTAAGTGCTTTATTAATATTTATATAAGATTGTATGCCTGATTATGTTAATTTGTATATTTCATTGAGTTAGTGAATATGAGTGTTTGTTTTAAGTAATTTACTTATACATGTATGTGGATGCATGCTTAATTATGTGAATATATATATTAAGCACAATGTAATTGATTTTTGGATTGATGGTCCTTTCGCCTTAGAGATTGATGCTGTGTGTTGTGATCATTCTTGCACCTGTCTATACATACAGTCAATGATAGAGTACTGATGCTTGTCCATAGATATAGACGATGATAGGGTGTCAGGATACAGTGTCCATATATATATATAGGTGATGATAGCAGTATCTAAGATTAATGTGATTGGGATGCATGCCCATATAGGTGACGATATTGCATGTCCCGGGAGAAATGACCATTAGGTTATGGGACATACTTAACTAAATTAAACATGACCCGAATAAATAAAATATAATAATTAAATAATGACAAAAAATAAGTAATTAATCATGAATTTTAAATTGATGGATTGTGCCTATTTTTTGTTTGTTCATATTTATTGTTATGATAATTTAATTGATATAATTGATTTGCATGTTATTGATTATATCTCATTATATAATTATCAATATAGTTGTGTATATATTATACTTTGGGTGTATTTGTTTTTACCTGTAATTGTAATTACTTCACTGTAGCAAATATGGTGTTTGTTTGAGTGTATTTGCAAATGTTGGATGTAATTGAGTTTACACATAGTGAGAATTTGGATGTAATTGGTTTTACGTCCGATTTGGGCGTAAAACCAATTACTTCACTGTAGTAAATCCATGAAAATCTTAAATAAGGCAATTTAATATTAATAAATTTATATAATACAATGTATTTAACAAAAATAATATTATTTGAAAATATTAAGTAAGTTATTTAATGAAAATAGTTTTGTATTTTAGGGTTATTTTCATGCACACAAATTAATAAAACATTATTAGACAAATCATCATTAAAAATAGATTTATTAACAAAACTTTTTTAACCAATTAAAATTTAATAACAATTACATCAATATAACTAATAATTAAAAATGATAATAATATAACAATAATATAACAATAATAAAGAGTTTATTATTTAAATTGATTAATATAATAATTACATTAAAAAATAATCTCCATTCCAAAAAAAAAAGTAAAAACAAAAAAAATGGGTCTTTATAAAGGTGTTTGCGGTAATTACACCCTAAGTGGCCATATTTCTTAAATACATCAAACCAAACACCAAATTCTACAGTACAGTAATTCCAGTTACATATAACCAAACACCAGATTTTGTAATTACTGTACTTTCAAATTCATGTACTTTCAATTACATTGTAATTGAAAATCCTCTGCATTTACAATTACGTCTAACCAAATGCTACCTTAATGAGCCTGCAACTCATCTCTTGCCATCCTTTTTGTTTTTTTAAGAATAAACAATGAGATCATCTGGCTAGCAATAGTAATTTGACAAAAGGGCGTGTTTTTTCACACTAATAATTTAATAAAACTTTTGATAAATCATTATCTCAATACCTCATCAGTCTCAATTATATTTATTTTGGAAGAAACAAATAGAAATTGATGGTTAACCATGAAATGGTGGTGATGATGATGATGATGATGATGATGATGATAACAAGCAAATACCGATCGATTTTTTTGACCATAAAGTCTATAAATATTTGTTGGAGTAGTCTGGAAAGCTTAGTCATCACTTCAATGAGCTTTAGTTAAATTGTTTGAATAATTTTAAAATTAAATTTTATAATATTAGTCACATGATTAAAGAATTATTTTTCACAGCACTTGGAACATGAATAGGTCAATCACAAAAGGAAAGGAAAACATTTAAAAATCATGAAAATCAAATACTTTGAAATATCATCAAAAGACCTTTGATTGATGAAGATGTGAATGTCATGACAAACAAATGAGTTTATTTTTTTTTCCACATTATATGACATATTTATTTGACAAAGTTCTAAGAAAGGACTAGACTTGATTATTTATATATATCTTCTATGTTATTTGCCAAAGTAGGGACTCTAGGTCTTCACTTTTTTTTTTATGTATTTCGAAATTATCTCTAAATATTTTATTTATTCATAAAAATGGAATTTTGTATATTTTTCTATGTATATAACCATTAAATTATAAGCCAATTGAGATAATTCATTTTAATTTTTCAATTTTATTTGGTTTATTTGGATATATATTTATGGATGTTAGATTTTTCATATATTATATAGTTTTAAAAAAAAAAATCAATTTTTTAAATAAGGTTATCCAACTACTCAAATTATGTAAAAAATTTATTTAAAAGCATATGTAATGTCCATAGATGTCCCTAGATGATGAAAAATAAGAGAGAGTTCTTGAGAGCCATCCATCACAAGGTTAGTGACTCACGTATTCTCAGTTTGGGTTATTTGGGTTTGATATAAAAGTACAAACTCCCATAGAGTTAATATCTCTACATGAGTTTCAAACCATTTTTTCCCAAGAGACTCGGATTAGTGCCACTAATTAATTAAATTGGGTGGCTTTGATTAATTTATTTGCAAAATTGGGAAAGAGAGAATTTTTTTTCACTTGGAGGATTCGTGGTTGTTCAGCTAGCTAACAGAAAACAAACAATTAATGGTGTTAAATTTTCCTTATTTAGGCAAGGCAAAATTATCATTTATTAAAAAATCCATCACTGCATTTCACATGATTTGCTTTGGTTTTTCGGATTTAGATTTGTTTTTTTGGAAAAAGTTTTAAGAGGAATTAATACAAAAAAAATTATATCTTCATATGTTAGATTGACTAGTTTTTTAAGTGAATGGATGATTTTACCCCTTCCAATAAAAAAAAAAGTATTAACTCCCTTAACCCTTTTTTTTAGTCTTATGGAAAACCCACCTATCTAAAAAAAAAATCATCACAAATATTTTTTTCTTTTTTTTCTTTCTTTTTTTTTTAGATTTGCAAAAAAAAATCAATAGAAAATAACTTAAGTAAATTGTCATATACCAAATTAATTAAATTCTTGCTTTTCTTCATCAAATAATAAATAATATTCCAATCCTTTGTTTAGAGAGTAATTCTTATATACCAAAATTACTTCAGCAAATTTATGTTAAATAATTAATTTATTGTCCTTTATTATGTTACTTCTAAAATCATTTGAGACAACAAATATTTTATTTCTTCCAATAATTAGTTTCTTCATTTCTTATGGAGAACTATGCTGCAAGGTTCCTATATAAAATACATACATTAATGAAGTGACATATATATGTCATTATAATCAAGCTTCATAATCTTATTATTATAATCCAGTGCTATACCATCTCCAAAATAAATCAAATAAAAAATATAATGAAAACAAACAAGTTGTTACATTACAAGAAAGATGCCACGCTGCCTTGAAGAAAAAGAATATGTTGTCATTCCATGTTAATGAAACTCCAACCAAATCCAAGCGCATGTTTTTATTTGGGTGAGTGAATGTGAAAAATGAGTTTAAGTGTGAAAATTAATTAATAAATTAAGCTTTTGGTTAATTTTCTAGTGTTAAACATGGTAATATTCAAAAAATAATAATAAAGATGGAAAGAAAATAAATTTAGGGAAGACTTGAAAAAAAAACAAATAATAAAATGC
The DNA here is from genome assembly GCA_902712375.1 of Dioscorea dumetorum. Taxonomy (NCBI): domain Eukaryota; kingdom Viridiplantae; phylum Streptophyta; class Magnoliopsida; order Dioscoreales; family Dioscoreaceae; genus Dioscorea; species Dioscorea dumetorum. The sequence continues at coordinate 13,439,365 of CACTHL010000494.1, forward strand.
CTTAAATGCCCTAACAATATAATTGGTGTATTTATATTTATACTAATTTAATAAATTTGAATGAAAAATAGCTATAAATAGAAATTAAAATTAAAAAAGCAAAATACATAACTGTCTATGAAAGCTAGCATCCATTGACATCACAATTTTTTTTTTTTGATTTTTTTTTTGAAAAGGTGGATAAACCACATTCATTAAAATAAGAAATAAAAAGCAAACAAAAGTACAATAACAAAGGCATAGAAGACAAAAGGTGCCGAAACAAGAAACAGAAAGCCCCTACTAGGAGTGGAGAAAAAACAAAAAGCTACAAAAAAAAGAAAAAACCCCAATGGAGGAGAGAGAGAGATCCCCCACCAGGGTGATCCCAGCTGCTGTCGTCTAGATCTCGCCTGGTGGTGTAGGGGGGGGGGGAGGCGGCGCTCTGATCTGTTGCCCTGACTGTGAGAAACTCCAGGCTTCGCTTAACCTTTGCCATCGGTTCCTCTAGCTTGATTCTCTTGGCGTCAGGAGCTGCATTTAGCCACATGAGTATCATATAATTAATTTTCAAAATAATGGAATTATGCGAGAGACATATATATGAGAAAATACGAGCATTTCTCTCAATCCAGATGTTCCATGTAATAGCTCTCATCAGTAAATCCTAAAAGGAGAAAAGGGATTTTTTGATGTTCGATCTCCATGAGCTCCACAGGTCATTCAGAGATGTCGGATTACGATGAGTCTCAAAAAGATTCCCAAAGTAGCTCCAGATATGTGTTGCCAATTGACATTACAACTCAATATTATATGCTTTATAATTTTTTAAAAAAAAACCCTATGACTAATGTTTTTTTTTTTAAACAAATAATAGACAAGCACCCCATTTAAATAAAGTTAAAAACATGCATAGACAGGAAGTTAATAACTCAATCCACATTCGCTTTCACTTTATATGAGTTTTGAGGTTCATTGCCAGATCATATCGGCAATGAATACTCTGTACGATTGACCTAATACCAATAAGCCAAGAAGCTGTTAGCATCACTAAAATAGTATTTTAGCAAATTAAAACTTATTTCTAAATTTTTAATTTTATTTAAATAATTTCATTATAAATAACAATAAACATATTTGGATAATGAATATATACGTATTTTTTTAAAATGGCACTTCTATTCACTCAAAAGTTTTTTTCGGACAGAAAACATACTCAGTCTTAATCAAACATGAAGTGATGAGTTATATAATTTATGTTCATAAAAAAAAAATAACAAAAAAGAGTGTTCGGTTAACCTACTATATCTTTAATGGAAGTCTAAGTCACTTACCATGAGACCATGGTTCAGTATAGCCATTCAAACTTGAAGGCTACTAGCTAGGGACATGAACCTTATCAAAAGGGGTCATCTTGTTTCCTTGTTTCTAGTCATGCATGCAAATGATTTAGGTTTGAAGTACTAACTCTATTTGAAATAAAGTAAAATTGACAAGAGAGGGCACATGGGCATTCACAAGGTTGGGTAATGTGGCTCTTTCTTAGTACAAATTAACTATAATTAATGTTTTTATAATCATTATAAACCTCTTTTTTTTTTTTTTTTTTTGAGATAGGGCCACAAGCGCCCAACTTTCGGGGGGTATTGACCTACTAACGTTCTCTTTCTCTTGGACAGGGGAGCGCGGTTCGGGGGTTGAACTCGCGTCTCCTCCCACGAGGGGACCAGTCCGCTTGGGCTACAAGCCATTTGGAAATCATTGATATTGGATTACAAATGTATATACCATAAACCTCCCTTCAATTTGGTAACATAACATGAGCTAATGTGATGATGTTGTTTTCATCTTTCTTTTTTGTGCATTACAAATGCTGAGAGGCACGCCCTATTTAAATTTAAAGTTGTTAAAGAGATATGCAGGTATAAAGGTGCATTAGTTATGATGGTTCAATGATTTCCAAGCAATTTTATTCCATTGCATGCAGCCATGGAGATGAGTAATAAGATTTCTCCTACATAGGACTCTCACTAAAACCCATTGAAGAGTACTCTACAATACCGAATCCTAGCGATCAATGAATAAATAATACTTTTATAATACTTTGAGCATACATTCATTCATTCACAGTTAAAATGCCCTACCACTGGACCATGCTACTATTGGCTGATGTTCTTTTTTTGTTAAATGTAAATCTGGTTTGACATTTGTTAAAAGTTACCAATTATATTAATATAAGGATTAAATCCATTCGCACTCTTATAAATATGATGTATATAACTCTGAAAAAATGAATTTAATTAATTGTTTAACATAATTAACATTAGGGATTGATCCTTGGTTCACTCCTCTCCAAACATGAACCCTAGGTAGTAGTTAAAAAACTCCCTCTCTCTCTCTCTCTCTCTCTCTCTCTCCCCTACTTTGAAGACCTAAAAAATAATCTTTTCTCTTCTTTCTTTGTGTTAATTTCTTGTCATGCATGCATGTGTCCGTGCTCAATATATCCATGTAAAAACTTGACATTTTGTGCAACGTGTCTTAAAAATGGCATAGTTACATTAAAATTATACAAGTGTTTCATGTTAGTTTTGACCATTAATTTAAAGATTAATTTGACAGTCTTGTTAAAAAATGCCATAATATATATATATATATATATATATAATTTAGGGATGTTTACGATACCCATTGGATTTACATCTAATAGTTATAATTCATTCAAATACAGTATCAAACAGTATTAAATAATACTGAACAGTAAAAAATATACAATATTTTATATAATATTATTCATATTAATAATATCTAGTTAATTATGATTCAAGCAACTCTCAATCAATAATCTAGTTCTCTTATCAACTTGTAACTCAAAACCCAAAAACTAATATTATCTTTTTTTTTTTTTTTTGTTATTGTTGAAAAAGAGAGTATTACAAAACAAAAAGAAAAACATAAAAAATTTATGAGAGATTCTGTGTGATGTGCCGACATTCTTAAGAGAGAGGCGGCTATAATTTTTCATTACTTTGCATGCATGCATGCATGCATGCTTACGTCCTCAACTTTTCCATATTGACATAGACGTCCATCTTCTTGCAACGTGCACAGATTGGACGTATGATCATATGTCCCACATGAATGTTAATCATATCAATAAAATAATTTATATATCTATATATATATAATTAGGGATAGAGATAAAGAAAGTTTTTTAGGGAAGGCTGGAGTTGGGTGAAGGGCTGCATTCTGATGTACAGTACTAGCTTTCAATGGCGTAAGAAACTTTGCAATCTAACTCCAACTACTACTCATTGACCCATGTCATCATTACAAACTTACTTTGTTAGTTAGGACTTAATTAATTAATTAATTAGCATTTATATAGGAGCCTCATTAACTGTCGCTTTTGATCTACTTGCCTTTGTTCTTAAGAAATTAAGTAGTCTTTGAAGTTGCATACTTATTTTGAATAAAATAATGAAGAATATGAATCATGCTTTGCCAATCTAATCTTAGCCGGAGTTTTGTATTCTTTTAGATGTTTTTTTTTTCAAGTTTAATTATCTAAAATTTAAATTAATGAAACATTTTTTAGGGGGGAGCATGACAAAGACTTCCTAAGTAGGCAGAGAAAAGTATGGTTGTGCTAATTAAGTGCTTTCAAAGAGATGGATTGTTATACTAATTAGGATAAATATGGATAAGAGTTTATAATAAGAGAAAGGCCAACTTAAAAGTTAGACGCCCATATGCTTAATTCTCTCATTGATTATGGGAATGTTTGTTCTTTTTTTTTTAAAAAAAAATTAAGAGGTGTGTATAAATCATATGATTCTTTAAAATTAAAAAAAAATCTATAAAGTTAGAAGACAACAATGAAATGGTTAGATGCATGGTTAGAAAATATGTACATATGTCATGAAAGAACAGTAACTAACAAGAATTTTGTCTATGGCATTTTTTAAGGAAATTTTGTGTGTACCCCCTTGTAGAACTGTATAATTACGTACTAATGCACACTAATAAAATTCATATCTATTTATAAGTTCTTGCAAAACATTTTTATTTGTTGAATATGAGTTGGTTGAGATATTAACTTTTTGCCTGTGACATGGTTTATCTATTTAAAAAAAAATATTTTTGAAAACTAATTGGATGGAGGTTAATTAATATTTGAAATACATTATTTCAAACTGGACTTCACAGTATGTGAAAAATGACTTACTATAAAAAATAAAAAAAAAAAAAATTCATTTTCACTAAGAAAAGAGTGGTAATGAACATGTAAGAATAGAGCAAAAATGTGATGATATCTGTTTTATTTTTATGACCTCTAACTTCAATATACGTATTCTTATTCATCCTGTTAATGAAATTATGATTTATAAACTTTTCTTTCTTTCAATATTTGGTCTATGATATCGATATTATCTAGCCAAGAAAAGAAATCAAGGAATTTCTATTAATTTATTTCCTCATATCATTCAAAAGAAAATAATATATATTAATATATATAAACATATAACGCAGCAAAACATAGCAACACTTGAAGAAACTTGTCTGAATTCCAAGAATCCACAGAGTACTCGCAATGTTAAATTTTAATTCCATGCATGTCTCTCTTTGCAACAAGGTTCAGCATCTATCAGCATTCTAACCGCACTTGCCATCGAAGGCCGAACCGCGGGCAATTTCATTGTGCATAACATGGCAACCTTCAATACCTTGATCATGTCCTCAATTTCATTTTCTGACAAACTAGAGTCCAGAATCTCTGCAACATTTTCACTATTAAATTGAGTTGAAGCCCAATATACAATGTCCTTACCTTCGCCAAACTTCGGCTCAATTGGACTATAACCAGTGATCAATTCGAGCAGGATGACACCGAAACTGTACACATCGCTCTTTTCACTCACCTTGATCGAATATGCAAGCTCTGCATGTAATCAGAAATTCACAATATAATGCACATAAAGTTTAGTATCATTGAATATAATGTTATAAGGAACATACCAGGAGCCATGTAACTGTTTGTGCCGAAAAAATCACTCGATTCCAACTTCACTGCAATCTTTGCTTTGTATTGATCATCAAGAAATATGTTGCTAGATTTTATATGTTTATGCAGAATGGCTGGTGAACAATCATGGTGAAGATACATGATTGCTTTTGCCGTACCGAGGGCGATCTTATACCGTTTGCTCCAGTCCAGCTCTGGTTGACCATCTTTTGTTTTTCGGCGTAGAGCTTGATGCAGATTCCCTCTAGGCATGTACTCAAATATGAGAAAATTCAACCCTCCTTTCGTCAAACATGCGCAGAGTTTCAGTATGTTCTTGTGCTTGATATTCTTTAGCATGTCTATTTCTGGCAATGAGATTTGTGTTCCACTAAATAACTGCTTCACTGCAACAGTCCCTTTGTTCTTCAATTCCAATCTGTAAACTTTACCTGTTCTTCCACTTCCAATCAAATTCTTGTCATCCAAACAGAAAATCTCTTCGGCGTTGAGATCATTCGGGTTGAATGACTCCATCTCCCATACTTGATCTTTCTCCGTAAGTTTCTCTTGATCCTTTGCCTTGATTTGGGTTTCAAACATGAAACTTTTGTAAGCCCTGAACACTATTGCTAAGAACAGCACCGTTACTGCTAACATGATCAATATAAGCATTAGACTTTTCGGTGTCTTGCTCTTGTGTCTGTGACTAGCATTGCAACTCCCTGAAGTTCCCGAAAAGCATAGTTCCGGATTCCCGGAAAACGTTTCTCCTCCAGCAATCATCAGTAATCCTGGAGGGACAATTCCTGATAATTTGTTATCTGAAAAATCAATTGAGGTAAGTTTCAATGTTTGCAAGCTCTCCGGGATAGTCCCCGTTAAAAAGTTACGAGATAAGTTAAGTGAATCAAGGGAATTCAACAATGAAAATGTTGCCGGAATTCCACCATCCAGTAAATTCCTCGCTATGTTTATCTCTTCCAGTTTAGTGCAATATCCAAGCTCTGATGGTATTGACCCTGAGAACTCATTCTGCTCCAAATGCAGAGATATCAAACTACTGAGGTTACCGATTTGACGGGGTATTCGACCTGAAAATGAATTGTTGGAAGCATATAACTTCTGCAACTGAGAAAGCATTCCAATCTCCATTGGAAGCTTACCTGACAGCTTGTTGTTATTCACATACAACTGAGTAAGGCTTGTCGAAATTCCTATATCTGCATGTATATCACCGGTGAAGCCGTTATCAGCGACATCGATTATTGCAGCGAAAGGAAGCCCCCAAAGACTATTTGGTATCATTCCCTCGAATCGATTCTGACTAATCCTGAACCTCACCATAGACTTGCAAGTAGCATAAGTACCTGGGAATTCACCGGAGAAGTTGTTTTGCAGAGCCAAAAGATACCGAAGCTTATTGCTTTTGCACAAGAACTGCGGGAACCTACCAGAGAAGTTGTTTTCTGATATGTCAATACTGATAAGTGGAGAGTATCGGCCTAAATTCTTCGGTAGCTCGCCCGAGAAACTGTTTTCGTATAAAGATAAGCCAATGAGATGCTGGAGATCTCCAAAACCAGCAGGTAGCTCACCAGAAAAATTATTTCTGAATAACTGAAAAACAGTTAAGTTCTTCAGATTAGCAAGCTCAACAGGGAGGTTGCCACTCATTTGATTCTGTGAAACATCGAATTCTCGCAATTGGATGAGATTAGCAAGCTGCGGAGGGATACTTCCAGTAAGTTTGTTCTGGTAAAGCTCAACCTTATGAAGATTAAGCAAATTGGAAATGGATATAGGCAAGTCACCAGTGAGTTGGTTCTGGGACAAATCCAGTGTTTCAAGTTCAGTGAGCTCAAAAATGGAACCAGGAATTTGTCCAATAAGATTGCATTGTGCCAAGAAAAGCACTTTCAAATCCTTCAAATCTCCAATGTTTTCTGGAATCTCACTTTCATCAAACTTATTCGACGCAAGGCCAAGAAAAACAAGTGCTGTCAGGTTGCCAAGCCATGGAGGAAAACCACCAGAAAATGCATTGGATGAAAGGTCAAGAAATTGCAAGTTTTTCAAGGATGAAAAGTCTGGTAAGTGGCCATTAAAGCTGTTTGATGACAGATTGAGAATTTGAAGATTAATGCAGTTCATTAGCTCAGAAGGAAGAGGACCAGTAATGGAGTTTTCTCCGAGGTTTAGAAAAGTGAGGCTTTGAAGAGTAGCAATGGATGGTGAGAGCTCACCGGAGAGTTTCATGTTGGGAAGTGCAAGTGAAGTTACTTGGCCGGAAGTGGAGTTACAAGTGATGCCTGAGAAAGGGCATGGAGATTGGGAGGCTTTCCAGTTTATGAGATGGTTTTGAGGGTCATTTAAGTGCTGTTTGAGTTGGAGAAGAGCTTCAACTTCAAGTTGTTGAGAGTTTGAGCTTCTGAACATTAGAAGTGAGAAGAGGATTAGCAGCAATTTGGATGTTTTCATGATGAGTAAGTGGGAGGAAAACAGAGAGTTTTCCATGGTGTGGAAGTTTTGGAATGGATCACTTTGAGATGGCTAAGTGTGTTTGAAGTGCATAAATGGAAAAGGATCTTGTTGTTCTTTGTGTGCAAAAAGATGCCATTTGTTTGAGCTGAAAGAGACCATAGATATTGAAGACAAAAAAGAACCAACAAAAAGATTTATAGCTCCAAATATATATATATATATGTTAATTTTATAACTTTAGCCGGCATAATTATGAAGTGCATGCTCATATAAACCAAAAAGGAAAGGAAAATTTTTCCTGATTTTAAGATTAAAAATTTTAGTTCTAATATGCCTTCTTATCCACATTTTCTGTGACACAAACTTAAAACAACAAGACTTAAATAGATATTGAAACTTTAAGGGCTAATGAACAACTAAAAACAATTTAATAACAATAAGACTCAATTCATGTGACACAGTCATTTGTCTCAGTCTGTTTAACACTGGAATCTGTTACAAACTCCAAATTCAAATCTGAAGGAAGTCCATGCGTATTAAAGCGCAAAAACATAACTAAAATAAAAAAAAGACAAAAAAAAAGCCAATTGACTTGAAATGATACTTTACTGTGAAATCTCAAATTCACTGCATGCCAAATTCAGTAATATGACATCAGTAGCAACTTGGCCATATACCTTCAACTTCTCACAAAAACATTTTAACAAGTCTTAAAACAAATACCAATCATGAAAGATTTGTTAAGTTCCTTGTTGTCATCCTGTGTCTCAACTAATGTGATGCTTTATTCTGATCAGATTGGAGATAAACGAAAGACAAAATCATCTGCTTAGCTCAATGGTTGTATATGATAACCAACCTGTTTTTCACAAAAATAAACACAAAACAAGCAATGCTTGGTGTGAAATGATACAGCACTTCAAGTTCTTCCTGGTTCTCCATGGTCCATACAAGACCATTACTTTTTATTCATTACAAAGCTTTTTAGCTAAAATGTAATGGAAAAGAGGCTCGAGGATTAAATTTTGTTTTTGATAAAGGAGACTTGGGGAATTAACCATATTGACATGATAAATCTACATGTTTGGTAGATGGAACACTAAGGCAGCAAACATTCTTTGAGCAGCAACATGATCTTCTGGGGAGGATAGATTTGTCATACCTCAATCATGCAGGAACAGGCTGACAAATTTATCACATTGAGCAAGCAAAACTGTGAGTCAGACCATCTGAAGGATTTCAAGGAGAACCCGTCATCCCAGGGAAGAGCTCCGATATCTTGTTGAATACATCCATAACCTAAGAGCATAACAAGAACATTTGAAGTTGATTTCTTGTGAGAAAAAGAGGGGGCTCAGGAATATTACTAATTCAAGTCTTACCTCCTTATCATTTTGATACTTTGCTATACTAAGTGGATTCTGTGAACACTGCAATGACAATGAAGATGATGTTAAAAATGAAGGAGAAGATATGGCAGAAGGCGAAAAACAATATTGCCAATTGTGACATACTTCCATGATGGCCGCCTGGACTTTCGGATTTTGAAATGCCATAGCAATATCAGGATTGGCCATAATCTTAGAAATAACTTCTTCTGGAGTAAGTCCTATTTGCTCTGCATGAGAGAAGGAAAAAAAACCTAGTTTTATATGATCCTAGAAGAAACTTAACAGCAACAACTAATATTCACTATAGAATTACAATTTCTGACAATGTTAGCACTGGCAACTAATTGCCTGATGCAACACAGGTACAATGATTTTACATAGCAAGGCCCACGTGCACAATCATATGCAGAAACAGAAATTAATAGAGTAGTGAAACTTAATGAGTTGTTTTATCTATTGGCCTTATCACTTTTTGTACAGGAGATCAACAAAAGCATAAATAATCTCCAGAGTATCATCCGATGATACAATAATATGTATACTTTCTTGATGGTCTGGCAATGTACATTAGATTTAGTGAGGCTGTTCTTTCTATTTCTGGTGAAGAGAGATGATGCATAGCCAATGACTTTTAAGCTGGCCTACTCTTCTTTAGACTGGTAACATGCCCTAATCTAAATCTTGAACTTGTCAGTCACCAGACACAAATATTATCCACAGATTAAAGCTTCAATATTAATAAAAAACCAATTGTTGGAAACCAAAAACCAAATTATTGTGACTCACCAAATTGTTGCTTCACCTCAGGGCTGCTAAGATCAAAATTTTTCATGGATTCCATCATGCGTTTGTCCCATTCACTGCCTCCACCCATATTATTGCTGAGAAGGAAAAAAAAGTTTTTAAATAACAACCAATATTCAAAGATTAACATATATATTTGGATAACATTTTAATTCATAATTCACACTCAAAACGAAAGCATATGCACATCTTTTTTCATAATTTTCTAGGAGCACAAGAGATGATTATTGGTTGGCATGACAAGATCAATGTATTTCACTATTATACCCTACTTGTTTCATTTATAGAGGATTTGCCATCAAGATTTCACAAATAACAACACAGAACAATAAAATAATCATGTAATGTTTGATTAATACAAAAACAAAATTCATATTCACATTGTGGCAACCATAGAGTTTTGGCAAGTAAAGAACAATTGATGTTTATACAACATAGCTTGGCAAGTAAACAATGGCTAACGGATGATAAGATAAATGGACAAGTTTGCCATTAGAAGCTTAACAATCAGATTCTAGAAACCATCAAGAAATTTTGTCAAGACAAGGATGATTACTTATTATACAACAAAAATTAACAAGACAATGGCGATTAAATGGGTAATAAGTTCAATGAAGAAGATTGCAATTAAAAACTCAGCCATCACATTCATCGGGCTTGGCAACAAAGAAATGGCTGATGGCTAATAAGTACGCAATAATCAAATGGTAAATGAGATCAACAAACAAGATGGCAATCAGAAACTTAGAAATCATCATTCTGAAAACCATGCATCCATCATGTTATGAGTATGTGCTTAAACCAGTGAACAGGAAAAAAACAAATGGAAGGAGAAATGTCTTACAGCATATCTTGCAATTGTTGACGGTATTGTGGATTTTGTAGCATCCCTGGAAACAAAAATGCATTGTTGCCATTAATCTCAGCAAAGATGAAGCCCAGCTTGCATAGAAGTGAGTGAACACAGCTCTCAGCATAATAAAATGACCATAAAGGAAAATTTGATGATCATGCAAGTAAAAGGGTGAACAGTACACTTAAAAGTAGTCGGGTTCCTCATCTCCTCAGGTAGGTAGCTGGAGAAATTTAAAACATGGGAAAGTGATTAAATACAGGTTTGGGAAAAAACTCCACAAAAATAAAACAAAGGAGAGGAATTACAATATGGTACAACATAAAGTGCACGACACAGAATGCACCTCATACCAAGCTGGTGTCCAGCCAAAGCTAAAACATTTACTAGCAATAAAATGATTACACATTTAAAAGCAAATTTAATGGGAAAATGACAAAGCCTGCGACTAGTTAGTCGAGTGAAATGATAACAGAAGCTTAGCATAAGCCAGTTGACATAGCATAGCAACACAAATGATTCAGGCAAGTCATAAATCAACCAAAGCAATTTTGGAACATAATGACAAGTTCAGCATTTGTGATAAATAAGAAAGGAATTAAGAATTTTTAAAAGCAAATTCTGCAAAAGTGCAGAATTACTTGTGGAATTTTTAACTATGAAATCCAGAATTTCAAATACATCTGTTGTTAAAAATGCATGTAAGTTTTAAAAGCTTTAAAGCTTTTTGATGAAAAAAAAAATCCAACTAAGCAACTAATTCAAATTCATTAATAATTTGATACAGAATTCCTTGAAAAACTTTTTCATTACATGGTGAACTCTAAGTTGTCAAGCACTACAATGTGGAGCTAAGATTGAGCTAGCAAGTTAGAAACAATAGAAATGGCAACAAAAACGTTGAAACAAAACAAATGTTTCAACATATACCTTCCCTCAACTATTTATTGCAACTAATTCAAATTCATGAATAATTTGATACAGAATTAAAGTTTCTGATTACAAGGTGAACTCTAAGTTGTGAGCACTACAACATGGAGCTAGGATTGACCTAGCAAGTTAGAAACAATAAAAATGGCAACAAAGACATTGAAATACAAAGATGTCTCAACATATATCTTCCCTCAACTATCTATTCCATTGCCCATATCAAGCTTTCATGAGTAAACGTGTCTTGAAATCTGATTAACATTCTATGTTGACTAAAAGTTAACTATGTAGTGATCTATGCGACAAAAAGTGTTGTATTGATGCTGACACTTGCTCTGAAAACCATGTAACACAACACATTCACAGATTGTCAGAAATAAGTCTTTTTCCTTTACCAAATTAGATCAAGCTCATAATGCAATCAGGTTTGTTGTCATCAGATATTGAACAAAAAAGAAGGCTCAAAGCAATTAGTGTAGACACAAAAATAAAAAGGAGAATCGTGAACTCTGAAATGCACAACAAGAAATATGTCCAGAATAAACAAATATTCACCTAGTTCTAGTACTTGCTGAGATACTTATTTTCAACCATATATGAGCACAAATCAAGCAAGGTTACAGTATGAATGAAAAATCTCCTGTGATATATTGACAAACTTACGGATAAACCATCTGCTGCACGGTTGGATCTTCCATCATTTTCTCCAATGCTTCAACTGATAATCCAGACGCAAATTGACCTAATCAAGTAATAGGACTAGCTTAGTACATAATTTAAACAAGGAAAATGTTCCCAGACACTAAAGGTATATATAATGAAGTTATAATCCAACATAATATGCTGAAACTTGAAAAAACAGTCATTGAATTAATAACCAAGTGTAAGCCATTTCCATTTCATGGTATTTAAACCAAAATTTGCATAGCTACATTACACATTATAAGAAAGCAGTGAAGCCTACATAAAAAAACATGCAAGCAGCTTCAAACACAATAAATGATGACAATGGCAGGATTAAAAAAAGAAATTGAAGCATCAATAAATGGAAGTATTATAAGCTTGATTGCTTACTAGACTGATCATTAGAGGCAGTTTTACCATCTTTGACAGCAGCACCATTTAGTGAAACCTTCAAGAATCATAATTCAATGACATTACGTAATATAAAGCAGCTGTACCTGCAAGCTTTCTTTACAAAAATGATGCACACTTACTTCCACTGTGGTTGCATCCTTAGCTGTTGCTTTATAGCTTTCAAATGGATCCTTCTGCACCTCTTCCGGGGAAACATCAACAAAAGCTGCAAAAGGTATTCTATCTAATAAGTTAAACCATTACCAAATAAAATACCAATAAACTGACTCTAAAACCATTTTCAAAAACACATCCAAGAAAGGAGGAACACATGAGTTAAGCAAATGAAAAAAAATATAAATAAATAAATAAGACAAGCAAAATATTGGATGATTATTGAACAATTAGTATAGTTACAACTATAAGAGGCACTGATTTAATAGTTTGACATATCCCAATTATCAAAATCTAGCCTTTAAATGAGCTTATCACAGTCCAGCCAATTACATACTAAAAAATGGGCATCATGGTTATTACATAGTTCACAGACCTTATAATAGAGAGAGCAAGAACACTGAAACCCCAAGGGTCATACAAGGATTCAAGATATCTGTATGAACAGAAGTGATCTAAATTTCCATAGAGTGATCCTTGGAGTCTAACTCAAATATAGTTCTCTATTTGGTTATCTAATCACTCCAGTTCTCCATTTTATTATCTAAACCTGTTCTTCTAGAAAGCAAGAAAGAGAAATAAGCAGCTATAGAGATGAACATATGACAATCCTGTTTCATGTCTCACATTTGATCTCCATATTTATGTATCCATCATTCCAACTAAGTCTAGCCAAATTCTATCTCGATGCAAAAATCGAAAGAAACCACAAAAAGATAAATCAAAATAGAAAACAAATCAGATTCCACAAGACAGTGAAGGAGGCTTCAGTAATCTCATAAGTTTGCCAACTAAAACAGAGTACATAGATTGTGACCAGAAACAAACAATGCTTGATCATCTTGAGAAGTCAACAACAACCAAATGTTTGCTTCAGCACATCCATGTATCAAGTATGGCTGTATTCTCAAACTTCTATAATAAAAGGAAAGGAGTTGACTGATTCAGCAAAAGCTTATTAGGAAAATATCCCTAAACACGAAAGAGGAGAAATCAAGAAGACACCTAAATTCTAGCCATTAAATTATATAAGTCACTAGCACTCATTGTACTGCTAGTTGAACGATTGGTTCTTATTGTATTCCACATTTTACATGAAGAAAATTTAGACATGAAAAGGAGTTTAGCAGAATTATTTTGCAATAAGATTTATCATCAACCCATAATATAACCTGCTAAAACTTGAATGAGTACACAAATGCATATGACTATTTATATTCCTTATTTGGAACATAAAATAGTAAACTAAAAAAAATGACAAGTAAATATGACAAACTGATTGCTGGACATAAAAAGGCGATCAAAAAACATGAAACATAAGATGCACAAAAAAGGTGCTCCTGGTCTGCAACTAATATCATATTTGCAAGACTAGGCAATTAAATGAAAAAAGAATGGTAAATATGCTAACAACCGATTTCTAGGCAGAAAATATGAAAAGCAGATATCATGAAGCACAACTGGTACTCAGCATCTGCAAATTATACCATATTTTTTTGGTTCCTGAGCTATGCCAATCTCATCATTCACTGATGCAATCGAATCCACTTTTGTTGGCGGGACATCCACTGTAACTACTGATTGTGAAGCAACTTGTGTTGATGAAGAGGCCCGTGGAGCTGATGGTGCTGCAGGAGGAAATGGAAATTGAGAGCCTGGAAACCCAGGAGCATTACTTAACCCGCCATTACTTGTTGCTGTTTGACCAATCATAGTCTTAACAACTTGTTGCATTGCATATCTCTGTGACAACAGCTTACATGTTAGGCTATTGACCAGAGATATAACATCAACGTAAATACAACAGTGAGCAATCTAAGGAAATGCCAAGCTGATGCCATCAACACCATAAAACCTTGCTCCATCAATAATTAATTCTTGCTTAGTTCTTGAAATAAAATAATTTATGCTACATTGAAATATAAATAAGGCCCACTTATACTTAATTGGACTCCCTATCACAAACATGCAGATTGACATGCTTCCTATTATGATTAATTCCAGTCCGCTGTACATTAATTGAATCTGTGCGTTACCACACTGCAGTCCTATTGCATGAGGCTTGAAACAGTATGAAATAATTTACATTCAATACTGATCTTATTCTAATATGCTGACCATTTTAGTTTGTGTAGGACTCTTCTAAAGCTGTTCAACAACCACTGTCAAAAATGGGGCCCACAGAAGTCGAAGACATTTTCATGGCACTAAACAGAGAATGTTAAATTCATTCCAAATTTCCAGTTCATTTTCCTTCCGTTTAGCATTCAAGTGATTATAATTCAATATTCATGACTACTAGGTTAAGATGCTATATATATATATATATACATGAAAGTGAACTTTTCAACTTTTTTTTTTTTTTTTTTTGTCAAGAAGAACGAAACCCCTAATGGGCCCGCTAAACTAAGACAGGGGCGTGCGCATGCCTCAAGCGGCGGCCTGTGGGGCCGCGCACACATGGGCGCTGGTACCACCCACGGTTCGTGCTCACAATTCTCGGACATGCACCCTCACCCCGAGGATTCAAACTCTCGCCACTTACGAAGCGTCCTCACGGGGGACCCAAATGCCAATTGACCCAAAGGCCGTTGACAACTTTGCCACACAACCCTACCAAACCTAAGCGAAGAATGTCTCGGAAGAATGGCATCAACATTAGATTTCATCAAATCCCAAATTGATTTACAAGATTGAGTAGGTGCGCATCCATACTAACCACAAAATAAACCAAAATTAGGGTGATAAAATGAACAAAGGTCAAGCTTGGTTTTCCCTAGAACAATATGCCATCTGGTTACCCAGCACGCAAGGGTCCACATTATCATCAAACACTAATATATACATGTCTCCTTATCTCATGCAGTGCGTGTTCAGTTGCAAATCCATAATTAGGTACTTGAGATGATAGCATAGGCCGTTATAGAATGCATAGAAAAGACCATTCCAAAAGAAGAAAACTGTACGAGTGCAACAGCACGTTCACATATATGAATGGTTATAAAAGCATGACCTTACATATTACAAAGAACTGAAATATTGCCAATTGGATACCTGGCTAAGTAGATTTACGCTAAAGTGAGCATCCACCCTAAACTATATCACTATATCAGATCTCCCATTTTACACCAAAAAGTTCATATGGAATAGATCTTAGCAAATCCCAAATTAAGAAGGGGTATGTTAGGTGGCAAGACACAGAAAGAAGCTGTACACATGGCTTACTTTCAGTGGAAATCAGTGAGTATGCAGTTACAGGCAGAGAAATATATCAGATATGATGGGGATGGAACGGGGAGAGGAAAAAGATTAAGCCTCAAAGGTTCTAGGCATTTAATTTTCCTTACTATTTTCTCCTACTCATTAAGAATAACTTCAAAACTAAGAATTCCACTTTGTTTCAACTTTGTTTTGCTGTGTTTTCTGTGTTCTAAGGCTGCTTTATAGCATTTATGAGTGTGTTTGCGTTTTCTAGAAATACCTTGGCAAAGCAAGGAACCATCATAATGCAGGCTAGATATAATTATAATAGCTAATTATCTCATATATCTAAGTGAAGTTAACAAGCCGAGTTAGCAACGATGATAAAAAATGAAACTACAATGATGATGATTTCATTCGTATACAAATGTATAAGACATAAGAAAATGTTAACCATTTAGCCGAACAAATCCATTTACATCTCAAATTCTTCGAAAAGAACATGCATCCAATTTGCTTTGAAATATTTAGCATATCAAGGGTGCAATCTACCTCGAAAGAATAAAGAATGATGAACAAAGCTCACCTTTAACTTTGATGAGATCTGCATGCAATAAAATGGATAGTTAGTAGTGACAAGAAAAAGTAAAGCTTAAATCATAACAAAAAAGAACCAGCAATCCAATTGAGAATTACATGCATCTTACCGTGGTAAATAAAACTGTCAATCCAACACCAACTCCTATCCAAAAAAGAGGTGATCCTCTGCAAAATGTCATCCAGATCAACACATTAATATATAAAAGAAATATGTGGCGGTCAATAGAAGGCATAAAAACATCCAGAGCTTGGCCAGTCCAGAGAAACTAATTATAATGATTGACCTGCCTGAAAGAAATGCAAAAAGAAATCAGTGAATATATGACATTACATGCTTGATGAAGTCTGAGGAATAGTGATTGAAGGAGTTCCGCTTGTGGTGATGGTGGTTGCTGTTGTTGTAGAGTTGTCAGTTGAAGACGAGATGCTAGCAAACCCTGAATGGATTGAGCAAAAATACTCACATTTGGGCCAGATCCAGGCTTTAAATAATACATCCAAAAGCAAAGGAGATTGTTAGTTAGAATTTTAGACAATTACTCACACAAAAGTCACAGTGCACACTATATATTTATAATGGATGATCTAGACTAAAAATATGGATCAAATCATAGAAGTCAGACAAAATTAGATACACAGAAACTTCATAAATATGCCATCTGGTCAATATACTTCTAGAGCAATATAACCAAACTATAAATCTTGCTACATAGAACAAAAGGCTCAATATAAAACATAAAAGGATAAGATCAAACATGAAAAAGAATCTTCAACTTTCTCTCTGGCATGATATTAGGTCAAATTGATCTGACATTGCAGTCCAAGAAGTTCTTCTGCTTGAATTAATTTGACGAATTAATAGTCAATTACTAAGTAACAAAGGGAGAATGAAGAACAAATCCATAGATGGATCTGTAACTCTTCCTCAAGGCAAGTACTCATATTGGAAATGTGTTTCACTTTACCATTTGTTTTGACTCATCATAAATTAAAGACAAGTAATAGATGAAAGCTATTAAAAATGTGGCAATTTGGTCTTCATTGCAAGAAGAACAAACATCATTAAGTAATGAACAAAGCATAGCAGGACACAACACTGTATAGATAATTAAAATTTCTATACATTAAAAGGCTCCATAGTTTTCAAATTATCATGATCAGTTAATAAAATTCACACAAGCAACATGCCAAAAGTAAATTCTGAACCTATGCAATCAGAAATGATAAAAAGCAGGCATTGACAGGGGGCATGGTAGTATCCCAGTAAGATCTATTTATGGTAATGGCCTATCAATCGTGCCATTACATACATCCAAACACAAAGACCACATTTTGATATTGAAACAATAATTATTTAAAACTCAATCAGCATTTCTGCGCCACAGAAAAAACTCTAAAGCAAAAACCATGCAGCAAAAAAAAAAAAAAAAAAAAAAATCAGAAACCAGCTTTTAAACCTACTCGAAAGCTAATTATAAAACAGAAAACAGAGAAAACCTAATTTCTCTCTTTCTTGGATATTTTACAGATTTTTCTAACAACTAAAGCAAATTCCATAGCTCATAAGTTTAGATATCATCAGCACCAGGTCCTAATGAATTCCAACGAGTTCTCAGCTCCCGCATCATTTGCAAATCAAATTACGCAAAACTCAAGTTAAAAAAAAAAGGTAAAAAAAAGACGAGCTCTCTGATACCGATTCTGAAGATCCTCTGAGAGCTTTCATCGCCGGTTCCCCGCTTGACCGAGGCGAGCACAAGGTCGATCCTCCTCGTGCCGCCCCTTCCGAAGCTCCCCCTCCCCAGAACATCGTACGATGTACGAAGGCGAGCCGGAGAAGTAGCAAAGAAGGGGATTTTGGGCGAAACCAAAGCGAAGGTTTCCATCGTCGCCTTCGCCAAAGAGAGAGCTCGAGGGTTTACGAAGATCCATCAGTGAAGAAGATGATAATAGAGAAAGCCCTCCCACTCTCGCACGTGCAATCCACGTGTTAAAATTTTCCAATGGTTTTTTTTTTCTTTTTGTAAATTTTTTTATCATGATTCGTTGGGCTGTTTTTAGGGCTTTTACTGTAAGGGCCCAATTATTTTCTGGATTGAAAGGAATGTAGGAAGTGTCTTTGAAATGTATATTCAAATAATTATTGGTTTTTTAATATGGTTTAGAAAAAAGAAATAAAATGATTGTATATTCATTTATTTATATATTTGATTATTTTTTTATATGCCCTAAATTTTGTAACTTTAGTTATTTATAAAAAAAAGATATATCTTTGCAAGATTAAAAAATATACATAATATACACAATAAATAAAATAAGTTAAATAATACTATAGGGATGCAAATAGCTCACTCTAGCTGTTTGGAGCTGAGCCCAATTTCCTTTTAAAGAAATAATTTCAGGGAAAAAACATTTTGTTTTTTTTTTTTAAATATGTCCCTATACTTGATAAGAAACTATTAAAATTTATAGTTCTAATTGATGATATTTATTAATATAATAATTTTTACAAACTAATTATTTATCAAAACAAAAAAAAATATTTGTAAGATAATCTTAGAACTATAAATTTTAAAAATTACTTAAAAAATATTTGTAAGATAATTAACAAGATGTAATCTCACAACTAAATAATTTTTTTATAAAAAAATTGAAGATCATTCTTTTCTGAAAAAATGTGTAAACCATACCATATTAAATAAACCAAATTTTAGAACGCTACGAAATCTCTTTTTTTTTTTTATTCCGTTGCAAAAGTATCAGAAAAAAGGAGCTTTTGCTTGTTTTCATTCATAACATTTCACCAATTCCAGTAATGAATTTGGAAGAGATGAAATATTTTTTTTAAAAAATTGAAAAATAACTAATTACTTTCCTTCTAATCAAATATTTCACATAATATCAAAAGTAATGAGATTTCATCTATCCTGAGATCACTTGATAAAAGAAACAACTAGCTAATTTAAATCAAAGCACCTATACAAGGAATGGAAAGCAAATTACCAACAATAAGTAGGGTCCTTTTAGTGAAGCCAGACATTCATGTAATATTTATAAGCAAATATGTTAAATTGGTATTAAAAATAAAAGTATCAAATTAAAACTAGGGATATCAAGGGGGTGGGAATTCACTGGGGGATACAATTGTTAGGTGAAAAAGATCACAAGTCTTTTCATAAACATAAAAGTAATAATGTACAAGGTATATATAGATACACAGGTATATAAATATGGTAGCTATACAAATATAGATATACAGCTGTATTCCCTAACACCCCCCCCCAAACTCACAGGGGATCAGACATCGAGAGTTTGGACAAGAGAAAATCATGGTGCGCCCATGTCTGAGATTTAGTAAACAGATCCGCAAGCTGACACTCAGAAGAAACAAACTGGGGAGCCAGGATGCCTCTGCTGTACTGATCACGCAAGAAAAAAGCGTCAACACCAATATGCTTGGAGAGGGAATGTTTGACAGGATTCAAAGTGATCTGAATAGCACTGGTGTTGTCACAATGTAGAGGAGTAGGAGCATGCGAGACAACACCAAGATCATGCAAAAGCCAACGCAACCAAACAATCTCCTCATCAGTAGTAGCCATAGCGCGAAGCTCCACTTCGGTGCTAGACCGAGAAAAACACTCGTTTGTTTCTTGGACTTCCGAGCAATGAGAGAGGAGCCCAAGAACAAACAGTAATCCCGTAATGTGAACGACGATCGGACGGATCACTAGCCCAAGTAGCATTAGAATAGGAACGAAGCTTCGGAGAACTCGTGGCCGAGAGAAAAGAAGGCCTCGAGACGGAGTCGCCCGAAGATAGCGCAAAAGCCTCAAAAGATGGGCATAGTGAGGGGTCGTTTGTTTCACCGAAGTGGGTACCGAAGTGGCCGAAGTGGCCACTTCCAGCCCCCAGTGTGTTTGTTTCACTGATTTGAACCGGAAGTGATGATGTGACAACTTCTGAGTTCGGCCACTTCGGTGTCTGACTTCAGCTGAAAAAGTCCCGAAGTCACCACTTCAGCCTTCCATTTCAGCCCACTTTGCAATATTTTTCAATGATAAATTGAATAATTATTACCATGGTAATAAAATAATTAAATAACTACTCTCACTAATTAATAATTAAACATAATATATTAACCGATTTAATTTAATTTAATAACATGGTATTAAATTAATTATGTGATGTGCAAATTTTTAATTTAATAAATAAATTATTTATTACCATCGTAATAAAGTAATTAAATAAATGTAAAAAACATGAAATGACAACTTTATCCCCTCAGAAGTGGTGATCATATCCCCACTTCAACCATCCAAACACAGGAAGTGGTATATGAAGTCCAGTTTTCAGCTTGAACCAAACACACGAAAGTGGATAGTTCCAGCTGAACTGTTCACTTCCACCGAAGTACCACTTCCAGACTTCAACCACTTCGACAATTCACTTCCGAACCAAACGGCCCCTGAACAGAAGTAGGTGCACTAACACTAACTCAAAACATGCACAACATAAGCAATGTCTCGTCAAGTGAGGGTAAGATAGACCAGGCTCCCAACTAAGTGACGATAGCGTGTCAAATCAGATAAGGGAGTCCCTCATCAGCATGCAAATGAAGATGTAGCTCCATAGGAGTGGTCACAACACAAGAGTCAGAGAGAGCTGCCCGTGCTAGGATATCAGATGCGTAACGCTGCTTGGACAACTGAAAACCAGTAGAAGTAGAAGTGACCTCAATGCCCAAAAAATAGCTCAATCGACCAAGATCAGTCATCTGGAAATGTTGCTGAAGGTGATGCTTAACAAAATCCACATGAGCAGAGTCATTACCAGTGATGATCATATCATCCACATAAAGCAACAACAGAGTCTGACCACGAGAGGAAGAGTGCACAAACAAAGCTGGATCATGCGGACTAGGCTGAAAACCAGTAATAACCACAGCAGAACTGAAACGCTCAAACTAGGTCCGAGGAGCCTATTTGAGACCATAGTGAGCTCGCCGTAGGTGACAGACCAAACCAGAAAGAGAAGAAAGGCCAAGAGGAGGAAGCATGTAAACCTCCTGCAGAAGATCCCAGTAAAGAAAAGCATTCTTCACATCAAGTGAAAGAGGGACCATCGACGAACAGCGGCTACAAACAATAAGAGCTCGGATGGTAGTCATATGAGCTACGGGAGCAAAAGTCTCATCATAATCACGTCCATGCTCCCTGCCGAAAACCACGAGCCACAAGACGAGCCTTGTACCGTCTCTACGTAACCGTCGGAGCGAGTCTTGACTTTATAGACCCACTTGTAGGTGATAGGAACAACACCGGGAGGAAGGGAACCAAATCCCATGTAGAGGTGCGATTGAGCTCCTCCAACTCAGCAGACATAGAAGCCCCGCTACTCGGGTATTTGGACGACCTCTCCGTAAGAAGCCGGCTCTGGAGGGAGGAATAGGTAGGTCAAGAAGCTGAGAGGCAAGATTAAGACGGTCGGGGGATGACGATGGCGAAGAGGATAGCGACGTGCGGGGGGGTTATCTCCGGAGGGGACACATCGGAGGAAGCCTTTGGCGCCGGGGGTGACTACTCGGGAAGAGGAAGAGCGGGAATAGGAACCCGAACGGGAGGATCAACGGTCAACGGAGAGACAGATGGAGGAGAGGATGGACGAGATACAGGTGGAGGTGGGGACAGAGGAGGTGGTGAGGACACAATGAGAAACTGAACATCGGCCGATGTAGTAGAGGAGTGAGAAGAAGAGGAAGGGGAAGGGACAAAGAAAGGACGATCCTCAACAAAGGAGACATCACGCGAGATACGGATGAGACGTGCAACAGGATCATAACACCGATAGCCTTTGTGCTCAGGACTATAACCAAGGAAGACACAAGGAACATACTGAGCAAAAAGTTTAGTCCGCTCTCGAGGCAAAAGAATGACATAACACACAAGCAACCAACACACATGAAGATGAGAATAACGGGGTGGACTGGAGAAAAGACACTCCTCTAGACTACGACCCTGAAGAAAGGAAGAGGGTTGAAGATTGATGAGGTAAACAGTAGTAGAGATAGCCTCAGCCCAGAAGTGAGGGGGAACATGAGAGGCAATGAGAAGAGTACGATGTTTCCTTTTTTTAGTGCCATTCTGAGCATGAGCACCAGGGCAAGAGAGCTGAGGAAGAGTGCCGTGGGAGGTAAGAAGCTCACGAAACTCATGAGAAAGATACTCCCCCCTGAATCGGAACGAAAAGTACGAATGGTGACAGAAAACTGGGTGCGCACCATACTAGAGAAATCAACATAAACCTTAAAAAACTCGGAACGAGAATGCATAAATAAATCCAAGTGTAACGAGAGAAATCATCAACAAAAATAACATAATAAAGATGCCCACCTTTGGAGACAAATGGGGCAGGGCCCCAAACATCCGAATGAACTAATTCAAATGGAGAAACAGACCTAGACACACTCGAAGGATACGGGAGTTGTAGCTGTTTGCCAAGCTTACAATCCGAACAAGAATAAGAACTATCAACTGAAACACGACCTAAAACACCCTGGTGAATAAGAGAAGACAGACGAGAACCACTAGGATGGCCAAGACGATAATGCCACTGATGGAAACGAACAGAAGAAAAATAAGAAACATATGGAGCTGGTAACGTAGAGGAGGACGGAAGACGAAGATGATCGAGCACATACACCCCACTATGGCGATGGCCAGCTCCAATAAGGGTCCCTGTAAGACGATCCTGCACACGACAACCAAACTCATCAAAAATAAGGTTCATGGAGAGCTGGGGTACAAGGGCAACATCAGGAATATGAAAATGAGTGGTGTGTAAGAAGCCACTACTAGGGACAGGAAGGGTCGTGCCATTAGCGATAATGACACGAAGATCAGAAGAAAAGGGGTGAAGAGAGTGAAGGTGGGTAGCATCATAGGTTATATGAAAAGAAGCTTCAGAGTCAAGCAACCAAGAGGATGAAGAAATACCTGTAGGGGCAGAGGCGACTGATGGATGAGTGGAGACGTTTGCGGCATCCTGAGTGAGTACTGGGGTCGAAGAGGGAGAAATCTGACTCCTAGAAAGCTTATTAATAAGCTGCTGAAGCTGCTCAGCAGACAACGGACCACCCTGAGGAGCTGAGGATAGGGTGAGGGCTGTGAGCTGCTGTGCTGTCAGCTGAGCCCGTTGTAGCTTGCGACACTCAGTACGAACATGACCAAGAGCATGGCAGTAATGACACCGAACTGACCGTCGATGGGGTGCACTAGAAACCGATCGGCATTGGGTAAGACACTCAGTACGAACATGACCAAGAGGACGGACAGGAGCGCTAAGACCAGGAGACGGCATCAAAGGAGCTGTGGTCGGCATTGGGTTCTGCTGGGGAGCAGCAAGAACAAAGTGAGGAGCAGCAAGTGGTGGAACCACATCTAAGGACCGAAGACGAGTCTCCTCAGCAAGCACATAAGCCAGAGTATCACTAGCAGACGAAGGTGTAACCAGGTGAAGTAGCTGAGCACGAACGCCCTCGAACTCAGGCCGAAGACGCATGAGAAACTCATAATTGCGAAGATAATCGCGATCCTGATCAATGGCAAGACACTGGGCACAGGTCGGAGAAGGAGAGGGAGTCATCTCATCACACTGACGCCATAAGTCACTGAGTATGGCAAAGAAATCCGAGACAGAGTTCTCACGCTGATAGGTGGAGCTGAGAGTCTGCAGCAAGGAATAGCACAACGCCTGACTGGAAGGAAGGTAGAGTGTGCGCAGATGATCCCAAATCACCTTGGCCGTAGAAAAATCACAAACAGCCAAGCGAATAGGAAGCTCACAGGACTGACAGATGATAGCAATGGTACGAGCATCATCCTCAGTCCACTTGAGCAAGTCAGCAGACGAGGAAGAGGACGCACTGGTAACTGTAGACGAAGAGGAGCTAGAAGAGGCGTCAGTAGAAGAAACCGGAGGCGGACGGGTACCATCAACATGACCCCAAAGATTAAGTCCGCGAAGGAGCACACGTAGAATGGAAGATCATGCTTTCTAATTCTTGCCATTAAGCATGACGTCCGCCTTTTGTAGATAAGAGACCTGGGCAGAGGCCATGGAGCACCTGCACAAAACACGAGGTGCGGCCGCGGGCGCGCGCAGGCGGCGAGCGCATGCGGGCGGCGGGGGCTCGGGCGGCTCCCCGAGCGGGGGCCGAGGCCGGCAGCGCGCAGGGACCGATGGCGGCGGGGGCGCGCAGGGACTGATGGCGGCGGGCGCGCGCAGGGACCGAGGGCAGCGCGCGGGAGCCGAGGGCGAAAAAAAAAGGTTTAGGAAAACCTCTCTGATACCATGTTAGGTGAAGAAGATCACAAGTCTTTTCATAAACATAAAAGTAACAATGTACAAGGTATATATAGATATACAGGTATATAAATATGGTAGCTATACAAATATAGATATACAGCTGTATACACAGTTGTATTCCCTAACAACAATCCCCTACCTCGGCCCCAAATCCGAATACGGGGACTTCTTTTTCCCAGTTCCTAGCCCTACGGGGATTTTTCTGGTTCGGCATTCCCTGGGCCAGATTATTAAATTAAAATATTAATTTATCTGCTCTCCAATGGATCCTGTAACAAATTAAAGTAAAATAAATTATCACAACTTTATACGCTTACACCTAACAAAGTTCAAGTAACATGATCCAATATGCAGCTCTCCTTAAACTCTTTTCTTATCATATACATTGATTTATTAACCAATTACTGGTGTAAAAGAACTCTTGCTTAAATGCTTGTAAACATTTGAATAACTACCTGCAACTATAATATGAAGCAAGCAAATGCAATTACGAATTTGTAAACCCAAACATAATTACACAATTAATTTTCCTTCACTACAATATTTGGGCTAATTTTGGAGATCAACCGAGGAACAAAATACTTATTCTCATTGCCAATTTAGTCACGGTACCAAACAACACCATTATTCTACATGTTACCAATCAAATAAACATTCATCATCCACACAAACACAATTAAAATGAGTATATCAAGTTATCATCCCAATTCCAATTTCAAACCAGTATATTCTGAACTCAACACACCCATTTCATTGTTATCAATGCAATCAAAACAATCACATAAGTAAATCACAAAAAAGCTTTAAAAGGTTCATGTCCTAAAATGTGACCATAGAGGGTGAGTACTTCAGCAAACATGAGAATTAAAATCATGCCAACAAACAACTTTGACTGCTAAGCATTAGCTTTGCATGAGCATCAACAGAAAGCCATGAATAAAAAAGGTTCTTATTAGTAGACATTATATTAAAATAAACATCTATATTATTAAAGTAAATTAAAAGGGTTCATAATATCATATATACCATATAGTATAATTTTAAATGTACATTTATTCATTTATTTATTCCAACTCTTCTTCACTGTCAAAACCTTCATTAATAGTGCCATATTAATTTTTTTGTAGGTCACTAAATTTTGAACTTTTTTCATTAAGGTAACCATGTTTTGATTTGTATCAAAACGGTTACTAACTTTTGATTTTGTTTATCCGGGAGGTTACTGGCAAGTGACCATAACCTTTCTGCTGACGTGGCTACCGGAATTTGCCCAGTCAGACTTAGGTTGCCACACACCATAATGCCATGTCACTCACATGGCCACGTATGGGTTATGTTGCCAACTCAGCCTCTTAGTGAGAAATGAGAAACCCTAACACTAATCATTTGAAACCCTAAACGCGAGGGGCTGCCGTTCTCCCATCGTTCATCTTGGAAACGCTCTCAGATGTCTTCGTCCTTTAATAACGCTTAGAATCCTCTCGCAAACTAGGGCAACCTCAAAGCTTTCACTGCAAACCCTAACCCTCAGATCTATGCTCGCAAACCCTGTCCTTTCTCGCAAACTAGGGCAACCTCGTCAACTCGGCCAAAGTCGTGAGGTAGACCTACCATCACCCTCTTCTGGAAAGGTTTCAGGTGCATTTTACTCCATCGGTATTCTCCCATCTCTTATTCTCCCATACTATTCTCTTAGACTGTGCAGCTATACTAGCAACAAATAAGTTTTTGTTTATTTTTTCATGCAGGTGAGGAAGTGCAAGGACGAGAGGTAAAGGATGTCAATTGATTGGGAGGTTCGCCTTCCTCAAGGGGAAGCACCCGAATATCGTAAGAGTGTTTTTATTTACTTATTTGTTTTTAGTATGAATCTCTATACTTCCTAAAAACCTCCATCCTGAGTTTCGTGATGATTTAAAGACTGTTATATTACATTTGTGTTTGATTTGAATTTAGTAGTGTTTTATTTCTAGGTAGTAATAATTTCCAAAACTTGTTTGTCTCTATAAAAATGGTTTACTTTATTAATAATAATATTTTACCAACCTATTCTATTTGAATGAATTATTATCATATACTCATAGTTGTCTCTTCCTGTCAGCCAATCCTCAAATCAGTCATATTTAATTAAAATGTACATTTATCTAGAAAAATATTAATACTGAGTTATTTTAGCACTAAAATGATAAGGTAGTGAGATTTTTTTCCACATCTTTAGCATTAATCTAATAATGAATACAAATGATAGAAAGTTTCCTTGGGGAATTTAGGATTCATTTCAATGGAAGGAAAGAGTGTGTAGGAATATGATGTGCCTTTTAAGGGTTGTCATTTGGGAATTTAGGATGGTTGTGGTCGAAGGTCATTAGATGGATATGTACATAGGTTGATGCCTTGGGAAGTGGTTAGTAGCTTATTATGTCCATGTAATTTATGTTGTAAAAATTTATAGTGAAATGATAATTGTTTCAGTAAAGTGAATTAGTGTTCTTGCTTTTTAGTATGGACTAAAAATGAGGCTCCACATGAGATGCATTATCTATTTCCATGGATTAGTTATTTTTAGAATGTGCATTTAGTACTCAATTCTAATCCATTTTGAGCACATCATCATAGATGTGAAAACCCCTTGAATCATATGTTTTATTATTGCTTCTGTTATATCTTTTGTAATGAATTCTCTTTTCTTGTTCAGTATAGTGAAACTAGGGTTTCTACTTACATTGTGTGTGGGTTCTTATTTATTTTTAAATAGCTCTGCCACTGGGATGTTATTTTTTTTCCTTTCCATATAACTTGTTGTTTTCAGGTTTGAAACTTATAATTTATGCTCTATTGGTGCTGGAGTTTCCGGTTTGTGGGTTTGAATTTAATTGTGTGAATGTCCCTGCATTTCTATTTTGGTCTGTTATGTAGGAATTTTATTATGTTAAGTTATCTTCTACGTTATGTGGTTTTCTCATTAGTGTCATTCTGATTTTTTTATTTGGAACGATGGTTTATAGTTTAAGTAAAGCCACCGGTTCGACTTGCCACTGGTTTTGAGGACTGGCCTGGTCCAGTAACTTCATGCCTTTGGTACAGAGAACATTGCACCTTGGCTTGGAGAACACGAACCTAAGTTCCAATGTCAAGACCCCTTGAATCATATGTTTTATTATTGCTTATGTTATATCTTTTGTAATGAATTCTCTTTTCTTGTTCAGTATAGTGAAACTAGGGTTTCTACTTACATTGTGTGTGAGTTCTTATTTATTTTTAAATAGCTCTGCCACTGGGATGTTATTTTTTTTCCTTTCCAAATAACTTGTTGTTTTCAGGTTTGAAACTTATAATTTATGCTCTATTGGTGCTGGAGTTTCTGGTTTGTGGTTTCTGGTTTGCAGATTTATATAATTTCTTTCTTTGTGTTTGCTGGAGATTATCGTGTGTGGGTTTAATTTTATAATAATTAGCACTGCCATAAACCAGTGTGTCCTTGCTATTTAATATTGTCTCATAATTTTTGATATCTATAGTTGCTGAAGTTAGTTGTCATGGACTTAATTGAGTCTCATGTGTGTCCTTTTGCATTTTAATTTTATTATGTGCTTTCATGGATATATATCTCATCAGTCAATCAATGATGTCCACCCAAGTGAGTTACGGTGATTGATGGTGCAATGACTGTTGCTGGTCATGGAGATATAGCTATGCCACTACGATGTCATCAATGGTTGCTAGGTTTATATTGGTTTTTGTTATTAGCATTCATAATGGTAGCCGTATTTAAATTGATTCTTTACTGACAATGTGCTACTGGATCTAGTAAAATATTCCCTGAGATAAGAGATAGTATCTTAAATTAATCACCAAGTACATAACTGACACCATATATGTTTTCATTTTATTTTGTATGTGGAGAAAAAACACCAACTAGAGCAATAAGTAGACATGATTACCTAGAGGAAAATTGAGGTGTTCCACCTAGATGACTATTACTTCAACAGCTCCACAAGTAGCCATAGCCAACACATTAAGATTGCACAAGTACATATTTAAATTAGTTGTAAAATTGTTTTTCTTTATAATTGTGACTATAATTGGGTGTTTTTATTATAGTTGTCACCTTGTAAATGTGTGCCAAGGCATTATGGTTTCTGTTTTTCTCATTGTTAGATTTATGTTTGATAGTTTGATAGATTGGTAGTTACTGGTGTATAGTTCATAACTAAAAAACCAATGTGATTTAGTGTGTTGGACTTTAGCATGTAGGGTAAGAACCTAGGTTCTTATTTGTTGGATTTAATTTCAGTGCCAGAAGCAGAATTATTTACAATTCAGATGCATTGCATGGTCAATGGTAAGAAGAGGATGGCAGGGTATGTAGATTATGTGTGTGCTGATCAAATATCGAAGATCGAAATCATTAACATGGCGAAGCAGGTGAACATAGTTGTGGAAAATTGTAGCATATGGTGGTTGGATAGAAGCACTGGTAATGGATGGTTTAAGGAAATTGTAACAGACTTGGATGCTCTTACAATGGCGACGTCTGTGGATTGCATGAAGACCCACATTGTTCGCATAGATGTAGGACAAAAAGGGGAGATTCCTACTGCAGATTGGTGTCATACAGGTGGTGTTAGTGGTGCACCCCATTCTGGTGATGCGGAAGTTGAAGACATTGAAGAAGAAGAGGAAGACTTGGAGGATATATTGATAGGTGAAGCAACCAACAGGAAAAAAGTTTGTGAGGAAGTGGAGATTGATGACTCAGACTACAACTTTGATGATAGTTCAGAGGATGAGGTATTGGGGGAAAAAACATGTGTACAGTTATAGTACCTGTGCATGGTCAACAAACAGAAATGGGATTTAACTGTGCAGATCTATCTGACCATGCGATCTCTGATGATCTACAATCAGGCGCATCAACTGATTCGGAAGGAGATGCACATGTATGTCCAAAATATTCAGAGTTTAATGATGAAACTGACATGAGAAAGCCTCACTTTAAGATAGGGATGAAATTTAGAGACTTCAAACAATTCAAAGAGGCTGTAAAAAATTATGGTATTGAGAATAGGTATGTTATGAACTTCAGGCCCAACACAAAGACTAGATGCAAGGCATACTTTGCAAGAGGTTGCCCTTTCTACCTGTGGGCCTCTCTAATGTCAAAGGATGGGATAACAGTCCAAATAAAATCTGGGATTTTAAATCATGAATGTGGGAGAGAACATAAGAACAGACATGTGAATGCTAGTTGGATAGCGAAAACATACATGGAGCAATTCAGAAGTGACCCTACATGGAAGATGGCTAGGATTGTGTAAGCTGTGAAAACCAACCAGGAGGTTCAAATAACAAGATTGACAGCATTTAGAGCCAAATGTATAGCCTTGAGGTAACTATATTGTCACTTAAAGTGTCATATATGTGAAACATGTATAGATTTTAGTCATTGTTTTTAGTGATCTTGATTGGTTTTTTTTCATGTGTACATTAGGGAAATAGATGGTGATGAGAAAACGCAAATGGCCAGTGTATATGATTACAGATTAGAGTTCCTTCGGTCCCATCCTGGGTCAACAGTTAAGTTCAGATGTGAGCAGGGAGTGTTTGAGGCAATGTATGTGTGTTTGTCACCTCTTAGGAGTGGGTTTTTGGCTGGATGCAGGAGAATTGTTTCTGTAGATGGGTGTTTTTTGAAAGGTTTATATGGGGGCCAACTACTAATTGCAGTAGGTATAGATGCTAACAACTCCATTTACCCTGTTGCTTGGTCTGTTGTAAATAGGGAAAACAGGGAAAATTGGGTGTGGTTCCTTCAACTGTTATCTGAAGACTTAATGATCTCAAACAGTGAACACTGGGCCTTCATGAGTGATCGACAAAAGGTATGTACAGATGCTACCAACCCTTGTATTTTTTTTCTACACACTGGTTTCATAATGTTGATGCTAGGTAAT
Source organism: Dioscorea dumetorum (assembly GCA_902712375.1). NCBI lineage: Eukaryota > Viridiplantae > Streptophyta > Magnoliopsida > Dioscoreales > Dioscoreaceae > Dioscorea > Dioscorea dumetorum. Next base: position 13,470,184 of record CACTHL010000494.1, read on the forward strand.
ATTAAGGTATAATTCTCCATTTAGTCCCTGTAAGTAGGTCCATCTGCCACTTTGATCCCTCTATTTTGATTTGTCCTCAGCAGGTCCCTCTATTTTTCAATTTGAGCAATTTTAGTCCGCAGCTTAACTGACGTTGGTCTCACCGTCAATTTATGCTGACGTGGCTTTAACTTATAATTAAATAATATAAATAAATCTAAAAAAGCCACCGTGGAAATTTGTCAACGAGCCCACCCACTAAGCTTATCGGATCCGGGTTGGACCCGGATCCGATAAGCTTTAATCCTCCATCTCCTCCATCTCCTCCATCTCTTGCACCAAGTCCTGCAAGCCCCGCAATAGCCCCGACCACCCCAAGCTTGAAGCCTCTTCTTTGAGATGAATTCAATATACTCAGTGATTAGTTACAATAGTTAGGCTATTATTTTGTAATTTGATGAATGTTCAGTATGAAGGTTGTTATTTTGTTTTGAGAATTGTCATGGCACATCACATGTTTGCTGAAATGCCAAGTCATTAGATTCTCCATCTATTACATAGCTCTTTAAATTGAGTGTTGTGGATTATGTATTTATTTTATATTTGGATTCTCTTATTTATCACAATGCTCCTGTAAACCAAAGGGAACCAGTCCTCAGAGCCTTCAATGAAAGAAGGGCGTTGAAGGTCTTTTGATTTGCTTGGTCTCTTTTGCTGCTGTTTTCTTTATCATAATTATTTTTTACTTTTCAGTTTTTGTTGTTACTTTTGTGTAAAATGACTTGGTAACTTGTGGTTTAAACCAAGGTTTAACGTGAAAAATCATATCAAGAAGTAGTAGTGATGTTCAAAAAATTTTAGTTTTTTTTTTTTTACTTGTTATGAAATATCATGTCACCATGTTATTATGTTTCTTGAATTCCTTATTTCGTATTGTTCTCATATGCAGATCATCTCTGGACTCCAAAATTTTGACAAAGATAACATTGCCTCTGTTGTTATTGCTGCAGATAAGGTTCTGATATTTCTAATCAATTGCATTTCTTGGATTAAAGAAGTAATAGTGTGTGTGTGTGTGTTGTGTACTATCATACTCTCTTTAAATTTGGTTTTTTTTTGTCCCTTAGTTTAATTGTGCCCAACTGTTTGTCCTCGAGATTATGTTGTATGTTTAGCATTTAATTCTTCGAAGAAAAACTTATGCAATTTCATTTAAATGATAGGGAGGTGCCACTCATGTTGACATAGCTTGTGATCCAGAGTTGGTTGAACTTGCCGTGAAATTAACCTCTCTTCCGGTAATTTCTGCCTTCAATAAAATATACAGCACAGATCTGATGAGGCCTTTTTTTTCCACTTATCACAAAGTTCACTACCTGAAATAAATTGATGATAGTTATTGATGTATTTGCTTACCACATGCACATATAAGTTTATTTGAACGAACAAATTGCTACATGATCAGAGATTGGAATGTATGTCTTAGAGATGAAATTAATTCATTGTATGAATTATCATCTTGGAGGAGATGGAGGAGATGGAGGATTAAAGCTTATCGGATCTGGGTCCAACCCGGATCCGATAAGCTTAGTGGGTGGGCTCGTTGACAAATTTCCACGGTGGCTTTTTTAGATTTATTTTATATTATTTAATTATAAGTTAAAGCCACGTCAGCATAAATTGACGGTGAGACCAACGTCAGTTAAGCTGCGGACTAAAATTGCTCAAATTAAAAAATAGAGGGACCTGCTGAGGACAAATCAAAATAGAGGAATCAAAGTGGCAGATGGACCTACTTACAGGGACTAAATGGAGAATTATACCTAATATTAATATGTCCATTGCTTGTTTGCTGAAAATTGCTTCATATGATTTATTTTCTTTTGTTGTGGGGATGGTGTGCCCAAATTAGGGTTTAATTAATGCAATAGATGAGTTGTTTCCTGAAAGTGAACACAGATTTTGTGTTAGGCACCTCCACACCAATTATAGGAAAAACTTTAGGGGGAAGGCTCTAAAAGATCAGCTATAGAGATGTGCAAAGGCCACTTACTTGGCTGCATTTGAAAAGGAAATGAAAATTCTGTCTGGGATGTCTGAAGGGGCCTTTAATTATTTGAAAACTATAGATCCAAAACATTGGTCTAGGGCACACTTCAATGAGAAATTTAAATGTGACATGTTATTGAACAATTTATGTGAATGCTTTAATGGCCAAATTCTCGAGGCAAGGACAAAAGGAATAGTGACAATGAATGAGATGATTAGAACCCAGTTTATGGGTAGAATTCAAAAGAGGAGGGATGCTGCGAAGAATTGGAAATCCTCCCATTGCCCTAGAATCTTAAAAAGGTTAGAGAAATGCAAGCAACTGAGCTGTTTTTATACTACAACTTGGTCAGGGGGGGCTACTTATCAAGTTTTGGGTCCCGAGGGACAGTTTATTGTTGACAAAGAGGGCAGAAGTTGTTCATGTAGGGTTTGGCAGCTCACTGGTGTGCCCTGTAGTAATGCGGTGTCAGTGATATATTACAACATGGATAAACCAGAAAATTATCTCCATGAGTGTTACAGTGTTAATATATATCTAGATAATTATGGGCACACCTTAAACCCCACACACAGCAGGGAATCTTGACCGAAAAGTGATCAAGTACCCATGATACCACCTCTGCCAGTGAACAAGAGGAGAGGAAGGAAGACATTGTTAAGGAGGAGGGCAGATGGTGAGGATAACAATGGGTTCAACAAGGGAAAGGTGGCCAACAGAGGGGGCAAAGTTACGTGTGGGGTTTATGGGGCAAAAGGCCATAATAGAATATACCACGGCAAACAGGTATAGCCTTTAGTTTTATGTAACACTGCTATGGTGGGATTTGTATGCCATCTTCTGGGTGTTTTTCTGATTTTTTTAAGTGTGAATTGATTTAATGGCAGGGCAATATGGACAGTTCGGAGGCAGGTGGCCATCAACATAAGCAACCGGATGGCAATGTGCATGTTGACATACAGGTTCAGGTAGGTCTAAAGATAGGTTGTAGATCCATTTAAGGTATGTGATCATCATTTTTTTGGGGTTGTATTACACTCTGAAAAATTTCTTTTTGCACTGCGTACACTATAGGGCCATCAAAAACAATTGCAATTGCAAGCAACTACAGATGGTGAACCAACTGATTTCCTCCAAGACAAAATAGGGCAGCAGGTAATTTAGTGACAAATGTAGTGTATGGTAATCATTTTAAGCAGTACTAACAACTTCGGTTATTGTATTCCTATTAGGTTCGCCATCCAAGTCAATGCATGCCTGAAGAAATTATCCCCGGCAACACAATTCCTAATCGTGTGAATTTGCGGAGGAGGACAAAATTAGGCATAAGGAGGGGGGCTAATTACAACAACTCACAAGAAGCAGGGAATAGCACAGCTGAACATATAAGGGAACAGTGAAAAAACCTGGAGGAAAAGGTAAAAAATATGAGGTTAAGGCAAAGGAGGGGGATGTTGGCAAAAGGAGAAGGGTGTGGCTTCCCCCGAGAATTTGACCGGCTTACTCTAGTTTTTGTAATTTTGTGTGGAATGAGTATGTTTTGGTGTTTATGTGTAGTAGTAGTATGTTTGGATTCAGGAATACAACTTTTGGGGCAACTTTTGGAGAGCTAAGGAATTACTTTTGAAATTGAATTGTCACTTCTGCCAGTGACAATCACTCAGATGGTGGTGGCAGTAGCAGTAGCACAAGCATAGCAACAAAGAGTGAAGAATGAAGATAGAAGCTTTTCAGATTCTGGGAGAAGAAAAGCAAGAGAAATTTTACCATGAAAATTAAGGTGCATGAAGTGACAAGCTTGTTAATTGTTGTTGCGAAGAAGATGTACAATGTCCTGTGTGTTATTATGTCTCAAAATTGGAATGCTAACAAGTAACAAAAGGTTGGTTGTTCTTGGTTTTTGTTTTTACTGCAGGAAAGCCTTATTACATAGCCAGCCAAGGGTGAGGGGCAGGTTTGCGAATACAGATGACTCTGAAGTCTCGATGCCTTACAAGTGAAACTAAATTTGTAAGCCATGTAAGAAAATGTATATATATATATAAGAATTGTAATGAAAAAGATCAGCTATTATAGTAAATGAAATGTTTGTATGCACTCCTGTCGCGTCTAGAATTTATTAACAATTTACTCAAGTATACAGGTGCTTCCAAACAATTATTTTTGAATGCCATTCAGATATAGAAGCTCAGATAAAAGGATTTATTTCCATGTCAAAGTGGTGTTGGCCAGTTTAAGGCGGCTATTGATTTGAAGCCTTGTTATGCCCTGCTATGATTCCAGTTACATGGTACTGAACACTAAGACATGTACACAAGAGAAACAATAATAATGCAGATGATTAAGAAACTTTAATAACATAGTTTCACAGTAGATGTAATAGTAAAAACAAGTTACAAGGAACATAATAATATCACATGAAGAACATCAGGATTGAAGCACCTTGCAGTCTTGTTAATTATTGACGTACATCACCTTCTCAAACATAAACCAATGACCAATACCATGCTTTGAGTTATGACACAATAATGCATTTCACTTTGATTGTTAATTCAATGAGAACTTGGCTGATGGCTTGAGGCCAGAACACCAACAAGCTAATGTAATACATTTGGTAATACATTCTTCTCATTTTTAATTATCTTATATAGTTGGTTTTCATAATTTTTACAAATTGAACTAATCCAGCTTGGCATATCAACAAACACATGATATGCCAGGACTACCCCCCATTGTAATACTCTTGTTATTATTACAATTACTTTAACAATACAAACACCCATCCCATTCCATAGAATCCATACCACCAATTAACAATTAACGATATACTAAATAATGGAAAAATACAAACACTCATTCCATAGAATCCTATAACCCATCACTCCTCTCTTACAATTAACAATTACATCAATTCAACTAAGAAATAAACATAAATAATAAACCACCAAAATTATGTTGTTCCATTTCGTAATTTTCGATTGAAAAACACAAATAAAAAAAAAACACCCAAGCCCTAAAGCTTCATCGGAGCTTCATCATTTTCAAATGACACCATTGATCCACTCGTTGTCGGGGACCCATCGTGCTCCATGTTCATGTTTGAGCTAGGCCAAAAAATGGGGAGAAAAAGATGCTAATGTGCCACAAATCACATTATGTGAGGGAAGATGCTGATGGTAGGCCTTGCTCGTGATGCCACCCGAGTTCACAAGACAAGGTTGCCCTGGTGTGAGAGAAGAGCACAAAATGGGAGAAGATAGAAGAAACAAATGATTAGGGTTAGGGTTTCTCATTTCTCACTAAGAGGCTGAGTTGGCAACATAACCCATACGTGGCCATGTGGGTGACATGGCATCATGGTGCGTGGCAACCTAATGCTGACTGGGCAAATTCCGGTAGCCACGTCAGCAGAAAGGTTATGATCACTCGCCAGTAACCTCCCGGGGAAACAAAATCAAAAGTTAGTAACCGTTTTGATACAAATCAAAACATGGTTACCTTAATGAAAAAAGTTCAAAACTTAGTGACTTACAAAAAAATTAATCCGCCATATGCATATTCTTTTTGGAACACTCACCTATAAAACAAAATAATATTCATTTAATACAAAATAAATGAAAGTTATATTTACTTGCAAGTAAATTTTATTACTTTCAATATCTTTCAACAACTAATTTTGAGGGCACATCAATGCCTCCAAAGTATTCGCATGAAGCCTACTACAATGAGGACTCATCAATGTACCACCAGTACTAAAAGCAGATTTTTAAGCCATTGTAGAAATCAAAATAGCCAAGATGTTTTTAGCAATCATTTGCAATATCGGATAACGGAGTCCACAACTTTTCCACTAAGCTAAGATGTCAAAATCCAAAGTTCTTGGCAAGACTTTTTCCTCCAAATAATGATCTAACTCCGACGTCAATATATCTTAATTTGAATCATTCACATAGGAATTAAAATCATCAAGGAAGCTTGAATTAATAATATCATTCTCCTTTGGCCCATTACATGAAGTTTGCCGAGTTGGCTAAATTGTGTAGAACTTTCATATTCATGTAACAAGTCATAAAAATAACTTGTAATCCTTTGAATTATATAATCGGCCAAGTACCCATAAAGATAAGGGAAATTTTTTTCATTAATTTCAACTTATATCTTGGATCAAGCACGGTAGCTACTCCTATGATTCTATGAACCTTTTCAAAATATTTATCAAACTTTATTGACATACTTGTGGTCATATTTCTAATAGTTTTAATAGGAGATTTAACCCAAGTGCTTAAGGAATCTTTAATCTCACACATTAATGGAAAGAAAATATTGGATGTGATATATTTTGTCCCCGAAAATGCATTTGAAGCGGTATAAAACACATGCAACTTTTTACAAATCTCCTCAGCTAACATCAAATATTCTTCATTTGGTGTAAAAATAAAATGCAGGTCCGCTAGTTGCAAATGATAAAAAACATGTTTATATTCCAAAGCAACACTAAGTATCAAAGATGTAGAATTCCATCGAGTCTTGCAATCAAGCATCAATTATTTTGAATAATTTATGTTCAAAATTTGCACATTTTCCTTGAAAGTTTGTAGCATTTTTAGTGTGGTTGTCCAATAAGCAACACTATTTCTCACCCTCTCTATTCCATCACCCATAATCTTTAACCCATCTTGAACAATTAAATTCAAAATATATATGTGCACAACAACGCAAATGAATCAATTTTCCATGCAACAAAAGATGATTATGATTGACTTTAGACACTAGGATGTCAACCATAGTATCATTAGTAGTGCAATTATCAACTATCAAAGTGGGCAATTTTCTTTTTTATGTTCCAATTAAATATGCATTTCAACAATTCCTTAGAGAGAATGTCCAATGTATGTGAACAAGACACATTAAAAAACCTAACAAGTTAAGAAAAATTACATAACTATAAGAAGCATAATATCATAAAAGCTTTTTTGTATAATTCTAATAATGCAAAATAAATTTAATAAAACAAGTTATTAGACATACCTCAAAACTAAACTTTACAAATTCCAATTGTTGTCAATAAAATGTCTCGATAGCCATGAATTGTTTCTTTTGATTTGAAGCCGTCCACATATCCGTAATTATTGCAACTCTACTTAAACTCTTCTTCAAAAGATCCATTATCTTAGATTTTTCATTAGCATATATCTTCCTGATATTATTTCTAAGTGTATTCGAAGAAGAAATTTTGAACAATAGTTGAAGATTAGCCGAATATTTTTTGAACTCATAATGTTCAATCATTGAAATTGGGTATTCATGCATTATTATCATATTAGCAAAATCCTTTATTGAAGATTCTTGGTCAAATGTGAAATTGCTAACACACATTTTCCCACTCGTCTTCCATTGTTGTTGCACTAATGTTTTTTTTCATTTGTTGTCTAGGTCATCTTGCAAACTTTTTGATGATCATGCACATGTCTTATTCCATTCATGCTTCCTCCCCCAAGTAATTTCTTACAATAATTGCATTCTACTTTATCGGATTCCCAACTTTGATCTGTTTAAAATGTTGCCAAATAATTGATTTCAATCTCTTCTCACCAACTTGTGATGTTTCTTCACTAACTTGAGTAAGAGAGTCTATAGGTGACTCATTTGGTGACTCTATAGGAGAATTTAGTGGACTTAATGAGCCATCAATTCCTATAGTGGATTGACTAGCACCAACTGGAGTAAAAGAATTACCACCTTGAGATACCATCACTTCTCTATAGAAAATATATGCATATATGTTAATTAATTATTTTAAATATAACTTATTAGCAACCAAAAAGGATAAAATATATTAATCATTATGAAGAAAATTAAATCATTCAAAGTTAATTATATTTACAAAGATGGGTGGTTCCTTCATAAAAATGAATAGTTATGTTTACAAAGAATATTGGTGCACATGAAATCGACAGAAACTAGAGATTGTCCAAATTGATGTTGAACTTAAACAATTCTAACCAAATACTATAAATAGGCCTATAAATCCCTTAAAAAAAATTAACACCCTTCACATGATAACAAATGAAACAACCTAGAAATCTTCAACAATACAAGATTTAATTGTTTCAATATAAATCATCAAATAAAAACCTAAGAAATAACTACATACTAATAATCATATATATTATTATATTAACTCTAATTCTCCATCACCAAGATCGATTTAACCACTAAATCAATCGTCCAAATTTTTCAACATCCACGAAGCCCAAGATCCAGTAACAAGTAGAACAAAAAGATATTAAAGCAAAGAAAGGGTTGGATCTTTTCCTTGATACGCGCCCACGAAGATGCATATGGGATCCAGTCTTCCAAAATATTTTTTTGCTAAACCGTAAAGAAGAACATTGTGAACAAATGGATTTGGGTTAACCGATAACAGACCAGTTACTGTAACGATAGATGTTAATCAATTAAAAAAATGAAAAACATTTAAAATTATTCATTTTTCACATTTTTTTAACCTTTTTCAAAAAGTTTTACAAATAAACCCAAAGATTTTTAACCATTCCTTTTTTATTTTTTTATATGCATATAAAAAATCTTTTTGCTTAATAATATCATTAAGATTTAAATATATTTGCACTTATTATTTTAAATGAGAAACAAATATCCCTATATATTATGAGTGTTATAGTGAATGTATCATGTCCATTGTGTTATTGTTTTTACATAGATTGAAATTCTAGATACTAACTTTATTTGCTATTTTTATCAAAACATCAGAAATATTCTATTTTGTAGTTTGATGGTTGCAAAATTAAAAACTAATTTGAATACACTTATAAAATTAAATATTTAATTTGTAAATTTAGTAAGTTTTTATAATTATTTTTTAAAATATTTTTATAATAAGTACTAAATTTTAATTTAAAAAATCAAAAACAATTTTTTTTTAAATGTGAATAAATCAAATATATATTAAAGATTAACAAAATGAGTAAATGACTATTATTTTGATATTGCTTATTATTTTGAGTGGACATTTAGTTATTCTAGTTTCTGTTTATTATTTATGATTCTTGCTTATTATTTTGAGTTGACGCTTAGTTTATGTTTATTATTTGGCATTCCTGCTTATTATTTCTACTTATTAGTTATATGTAAGATCATTTTTAATGTTTTTTATATTTTGTAGAAAAGGAAGGAAGTCCTTGAGTTTCCTTTGAAATAAAGTCATCTTTGACAAAAAAAAAAATAGTAATCGATATTGGTAAGAGTACTACATTTTGTTTTTAATTTTATATTTTGTATTAGTGAATAACACTATTCTTGTCTTTTGTTTTTAGATAATTATGCTTTTGATAATATGCTTGAACTTGTGAGTTTATTTGGAGTATGAGGAATTTGGTTAGAAGGAAGGCTCAAGTGTTCCTATGTTTTGTTCTTATTTGATTATGGACAAAATGCTTGTTATTTCAATATGGACAATTGATAATTTTGTTGTTGTTGCTTTTGTAAATGACTATTATGAACAAAATGCTCTACTCGGATATACCATTAGAACTCACCGTCTAAATTTTAATCTCTAATTCTTCATTTAGTGATTTAATAAATTATTTGAAAATTTAAAAAAAAATTAAAAAATGCAATATAGTTAATATAAGTTTAGGTTTTTATTTAATTTTTATACTAATTTTTATTTAATTATTAATAATTTGCTAATTAAATAAATAAATGAGTTCTGTTCCCCGGCCCCGACGGAGAGGGAAACGGGGCTCATTGACATCCATAATTAAAACATGCATTGGGTATTTTAAGTTGAAAATGTTCTCAAGAAAAAGTAAAAACCATGAGAAAAGCGATAATAAAAACATCTCACTTACGAAACAGATATGGGTTGGGGGTAGACATATGAAACTAAAAGCATCGTGTTGACTATCTAGCAATTCAAATTGAAGAGCAATAGAGTCTAGACATTCTTTTAAAATCTCAGCTGGCTAGTGCAATGGTGTATTTTCTCTAACAACCAATTCAATTGGTCTTATTGTGCAAAAATATTTATTACGCGGTCGCTTTTAAAAAAAATTAGGCCTTGTTTGGCTACAAAATAAAAAAAATCTTGCATAATTTTATTACGTAGGAAGTGCAAATAATTATTATAGAAATTGTGGCATATTTTATTATTACAGAATGAGTGTTTGATTAACAAAATAAAAAATATCACATAAATATTTCACCCACTTTATAATGGGAAAAAGTTACACACTTCAAAATAAAAAAATATTCCACTCCGAGTGAAATATTTTTTTATGCCATAATTTTCACATTATGGCATAATTTTGTAATGTAAATTAGGTACCCAAACAGTCATTATGGCATAATTATGTGAAAATATTATATTATGGCATAATGTACGGATTATGACATAATATTTGGTTATCCGAACACGGCTTTAGGGATTTCACTCTATTTTATTCACCCTTTTCAAAGATGTGATGATGATACTTCTAAGCTTGACAGTGGGACACGGGACGCCATTAATACCCACCAACTTCAAATTAATATAATTCATATGATCCCATAAAATAAACAAAAAAATCATTTTTGTTTCTTAATTATATCAAATTTTTTGTTTCAGTCTATTTTCTAAAATTAATTATCTGGAACAAACAAATAAAATGCAAACAAATCATTTAATATAATTCACATACACATAAATAAGCATGAAGCAGATAATAGGTAGCCATGCATAGCTGATAAGTGTCTAACTGTATGTATTTACACGCTGTATTCCTATAGTATTTTGTATGTATTTTGATGAACTGATGCCCATTTTGCATTGAAATTGGTTTTATTTGAGCTACAGGCATTGAAAAGTCAAAATAAGCTTAAGAACGTATTCAGGAAGAAGTTCACATCAAAAATAGCGTTTTTGAGCTAATTACTGTAGCAGACACTATATCACCCGGGATATTTTTATGCGGGATTCGGCTGGGAGCCTTGCAGGCATCCTTGCGCCCGCATGGACGCCCGCAAAGCCCGGGCGGAGGTTCTTTAAAAGAAATATTAGGGCTTCATGGAAGGGGCTCTTGGCCACCATTCTCCAACTTCTTTTTCTAAGGTTCAAGGCTGCGGAAGAAGGCAATTTTGAGGGGCAAATCCAAAGGAAAAGAAGGTTATACCCAAAGGAGAGCATCTAGGAGTCCGTCAGCGCAGATGCGCCAGATTCTCATCACCACCTCTAGTCTACATCTAAGGAAGTTTGATCTTGAATTTCTTTTCATGATTTGCTTGTATTATGATCTTCCTCTCTTTGTGATGTGGAACTAGCCTCCCAAGGTCGCCGGGCATCCGGTGAACCTTGGAAGAAGAACTTGTTTGAATGATATTATTTCCTTCATTAATGAATGTTGGTTTGTTGTTTGGTTTCATACTATGTGTACTTAATTGTAGTGAATTGCATGACAACTCTGCAATTCATCTTGTTGATTGTATTTGGATGCCCGGGATGCACCCTTGTATTAGATCCACATAGTATGATGGGGGATTCAGTGTACCGGTACACCGAGGGATTCGAGTGCCGGTAGCCCTCCGTCAGCATTAGGGATAGTTCTAGCCAGTAGAGCATTAGAACCCCTTAGCTAAGACTCCCTGTTTCCAAAGACATCATAGGGGTATCATCTGGATAAAGGAACCCGTGCTGGATTAGGGCTACATCACGGAGGTTTCGGGGTAGTCGACTCCTAAGTCTATGCGGACAAACTCTAGCCAACTCAGTACTTAATTTTCCCATTTCATCTTTGCTTGTTCTGTTCCCGAGAGGATCCTCGCTAGAGGGCCTCGCACTTTATTTGCAAATTGTTTCTTTAATATGCTGATGTGGTGTGTCTGAGTCCCTATGTTTATAGTTATATTTTGTTTCTAGTTTTAAAATTAAAATATTTTTTTGGGTAGACTAGATAGTGCCGTCTAGGAAAAAGTAATAGCAGCTCTTGGGATCCTAGCGAATATGACCCCTGTGTTATACATAGGGTATTACTTGATGACTCTGTGCATTTGAGGGACAATCATCAATAGCCATGATTAAATAAAAGCACGACAGAAAACATGCATAAAATTGTTTTGAAATACATACTAAAATGGTGCAGGGGATTTTTTAATTTTATATTATTATTATTGTTATTATTTTTGGGCACAAGCACCGTGTAGGATATGGATATATATATGAAACCTTTCCATCTGATAATATGACTGAATTGTTAGGTATGCATGCACGTGTTATTCATGAAAAATAAAAAATTCCCCTTCTAGAAACTTAGGCTAAAATAAGAGAGAGAGAGAGAGAGAGAGAAGAGGCTGTTGGGATGCATGTTTCATACCATCAATTATTAAAGAATAGTTATGTTCCTACCTTTTCATATTCAAGCATTTTGTTAAATAAAAAACATTTATAGGCTGTAATAATGGCAAACGTTTAGCATAAACTCAATTAAATAAACAATTCTTATTTTAAATTGAAAAACAAAAAAATTTTTATTAAATAAAAAATATGCTAATAATGAGATAATGTTTTTATACGAACGGTTTTTGGTCGGTTGATATTGTATTTTGTGTGGAAATTTTGTGTTTTTATTGAAGGGATGGCTTGGAATTTTTGTTTAGTTCACACGAGATGAAAGTACAAATATGTTAACATAGTCACTCCACATTTATATACACTTATGTTCCAATTTTATTAAAAATAAATAAATAAAATATAACTTTCAGACTTTTGCTTTTTCAGTGAATAATATAAATATAGTAGTAAAACAACAAGGATATCAAACTTATCACAAGAGAAAACTAAATTTTTTTTTTTTAGGTTAAATAAGGATCATACTCAAGTGTGGAATTGATATCTCACACCTATGCATTTATTCTATGTGAGTTGAAAGTTCAAACTCATCTTCTGGACCTCCGGTGAGACACAAACACTCTAAAATGGGATTTGCTGCTAATTTATCAAGAGGTGGTTTTGAGTTCTTTGCCAACTGAACCTTGAAAACTTCCGAAAAATATGTTCATATATTAAACTTTAAGAAGCAAACAACATCGACAACAACAACAACATTAATTAGTAGTTTCATCATGCACAAGATGCCAAGAAAAGAACTAGTTTCATCCTGACTCCATTTCCTCAGTAACAACATGAACATCAGTAAAATATTCAACCTTCTTCTTAGCATCATCCTCATCATCAACCATCATCTTTGCCACAGCATCCAAACCAAAACTACTACTCTTCAAGCAATGATCAGTATCTGATGAAACCATAAACAACTTCCTATAAACCTCAAACTCCTTCTCCAAAGCAAGCTTCTCCTTCTCTCTTTTCACAATAATCTCTTTGAGCATCCCCATCTCTAGTTCAATATAGGCATTCTTCTCTTCCACCATCCTTTCATACTGCCTAGCTTCCATCTCTAACTCAGCTCTCTCTTCTTGAAGCTTCAAAATCATGCTCATGGCTTCATCTGCTGCAGTTTCAGCTGCACTTCTATCCTTCTCTAACTCAACATAAAGAGCTGCACATGCATCCTGCTCCTCCTCCAGTGCTTTTCTCAACTTGTTGATCATCATCTCTGAAGATGACTCATTGTTCTTCTTTTCATGTATCAGTTCTCCAGCCACAACACCAACTGTCTTCGTCGTCGAGCCAGAGAATAAAAGGAAAGTTAAGGCCAAAGATTGAGAAGAACTTGGTGGTAAAGAAGATGAAGGTGGATGCATGGAGGAAGAGGAAAGAGAGAGTGAGGTTAATGTACGTTTTCACCAAGGAAGACAGTGTCCACTTGTGAATGATACTAGTATGTTGAAGTTGAACCATGGCCAAGGATGTAGCTACTACTAGTGCACAGTACTGTGAAGAAGAAGAAGAAGAGGTGACGCAAGGAATGAGTTTGAAGGTTGCAAGTATATATTTATATATATATATATATATTCAAAGTTTTGGTCAAAGTTCTTGAGTGATTAATTAAGCAAGACTTGTGTGTCATTCACATTGAGTTCATTAGGAAGCATGACTCCCATGACTCATGAAGACAAATGATAGGTGGGGTGGGCAGGGCCAGGTTGGGTCTGGTCCGGCTCACAATAGAGGCCCTCCGGACCTAGTTGGCTTGGCAGACCCGAACATGGCCAGGATCACCACTCAATCAGATTAGCCAAGCCAGAACAACAGGTCGACCTGATGGGATTTTCTATTTTTTATTTTTTTAAATATTTATCATTATTAAATTTAAAAATTATATTGAATGGGGGAGCACATTGAGTGGGCCCTTGTCTACAAGACTACAAACACATTTTAAAATTCTAATAATTTATTCATTTTTTTATCTATCACTTTAACATCACTTCACCAGCCGGTCCAGGCTGTCCAGCCCACAACCTTACATGTCACATATCATTATTCAATATTCAGCACAGCAAAAGCTTCTATTTTGCAAAGACAGAGGCTCCCCTGCAGACTCCCATAATCCCATTCAATTTTAGGGTTGGGCAAGTGCCATTGTTGCTGGAGCCTGGAGGTCAGACCGTCAGAGAGGTCAGAGGTGAGAGGTGGATACACTTCTTCAAAGATTCTTGCAAGCTGCAAAGTGCAAAGAGCTAAAAAAATAGCATTTGATTTGATACATGCACTTATACATCAAGCTTCAAAGAACAAAAGAGGTAATCTTCTGCTTAAAAAGAACATCTTATACATGCACTTGATGATCTATACAGTCTACAGACTATACGCACTATAATTTGTTGTGTTTTAAAGTTAAAATGGTGTGATTCGTGTGAAATGTGAATAATTGCATTTGGTCAAAGCAACAGCTTGTAGGTTTTTATCATTTTATGGTTTCCAACTTTCAGTGTTGTTTATATTTATTATCACTTAGCAGAATGTGTTACTGCCATTTTAAATTTAAAAGAGCAGCATTTTCATATCTCATGCCATAGTTGACCTCAAATTTGTATTCTTTAGGATGTAGGCTGTAGCTATGCATTAAACAATAGAGTGCTTTATGAGGCTTGACAACATATTTGGCCAAAGATTTCTCCACTTTTGTGCTTTGAAATTTTTGGAGAATAACAATGAGAAATGTATTGTGGTGCACTATTTTTCACAAAATGTAGATGATTGATAGATTTTGTTTTCCAGTTTTTGATAGATTTGATTGTCTATTTTATTCACACCATTTTAATTTGAGGGTTGGGCAAGTGCCATTGATCTCAACCAATAGGTATTTGATTTGGATTAATGGCAAGAATTTATGTTTTAGTGATTGTTTTTTATGTAAAAAATCTATATGAATATATGATGCTAAATTGCTATTTGCTAATAGCCTAATACTATCTTTTAGCCACAAATATTGATGTGGGATTGCAGCCTTGCAGAATTTAGACGAAGAAGTCGATGTCCTGCTTGTCCAAAATTTTAAGCAATAACTAAAGCACAAAAAGATTTGCACAGGTTAGTTTTCTTTGATAGTTCATTTTTACTTATATGAATAATGAAATGGTGAAACTATGAAAGCATTAAGCATGTGCATCAGTGCATGGTTGCCCTTTTAATTTTCTTTGTTATATATAAATTCGACCTATACCACTGTAAATCCACACATGGACATGGTGACTATGGTTTGTTAATATAAGTTTATATATTGCTTATAGGATTGAAAGATGCTTAAGAAGAAAACTATTGATTCATTTTTCAAGAGGAAAGACAGAAATGATGAAGAAACACAACCTATGTCTAGTGCACAAAATGCAACTTCAAATATAGAAACTGGTGTTGAAAATGTTGATCAACAACAACCATCTCCATCTGCAATGCCAATCTTGGAGTTGGAGCAACATGTCCAACCACCTCCTTCCAAATTTATCAAGATTGGAGTAACCGGACAAAAAAATGTTAGTATTGATTCTTTAATTCGTGATCCTGGAAAACGCCCACAAATTTGGGATTATCCTATCAATCAACAAGATGAAATTCGTAGGGCATATATGAAATTTGGGCCATACCAATTTATAATGGATGTATATCCACTTTCTGGTCAAGATGATCATCCTCGTCGATTTCAAGCTCATTGGTTTAAAGTATTTCCTTGGTTAGAGTATTCACCAGAAGAAGATGTTGCTTTTTGCTTTATATGTTATTTATTCTCTAAAAGATGGAGCTCATTCAATTTAAAAGGATTTAGAAATTGGAAAAAAGTGAATAGTGGGAAAGATTGTGCATTTCTATCTCATGTGGGAAAGAGTCCTAATTCTCCTCACAATATTGCAGTTAAATGCTTTGAAGATTTGAAGAATCAATCATGTCATATTGACAAAGTATTGGTTAAACAAACCTCACAACAAATTATGAGTAATCGCCTACGCCATAAAGCCTCTATAGATGTTGTTAAATGGTTGACATTTCAAGCTTGTGCTTTTAGAGGGCATGATGAAAGTTTGGGATCGAAGAACCGAGGTAATTTTCTTGAAATGATAAAGCTTTTGGCTTCTTATAATAAAGAGTAGATGAAGTTGTATTAGAGAATGCCCCTCAAAATGCAAGATACACTTCACCTACTATTCAAAAGGAAATTTTACATGTCTTTGCTAGAAAGGTGCAAAGGGAAGTTCGAGAAGAGATTAGTGATGCAAAATTTTGTTTGATTGTTGATGAAGCTCGAGATGAATCTAGAAGAGAACAAATGGCTCTTGTTATTAGATTTGTTGATAAGCATGGATTTGCCAAGGAGCGTTTTCTTGATATAATACATGTTAAAGATACTACTGCACCCACTCTTAAGCAAGAGATTTGTTCAGAGATATCTCATCATAATCTTAACATTCAAAATATTCAAGGTCAAGGATATGATGGGGCTAGTAATATGCGTGGAGAGTGGAATGGTTTACAAGCTTTAATTCTTCAAGAATGCTCTTATGCATATTATGTACATTGTTTAGCTCATCAGTTACAACTAGCTCTTGTTGCTGCAGCTAAAGAAGCAGTTGATGTCCACTCTTTCTTTCAAAATTTGAATGTGATTGTTAATGTTGTGTGTTCTTCATGTAAATGTAATGATGAGTTACAAGCTGCTTATGTATCTCAAATTGCGAATTTGATTGCAAATGATGAGATTGAGACTGGGAGGGGAGTTAACCAAATTGGCACATTACAGAGATCTGGTGATACTAGATGGAGTTCTCATTTCAATTATATATGCAGCCTTTTACGCATGTATAATGCAACTGCTTTGGTTCTTGAAGATTTAGCTATTAAAGGGTCTACTTACTCCCAACGAGGTGATGCTACATATGCCCTCAAGGCATTGATGTCATTTGATTTCATTTTCATTTTACATGTACTGAAAGAAATTATGGGAATTGCCGACAAACTTTGTCAAGCTTTGCAACAAAAGTCTCAAGATATTTTGAATGCTATGTGCTTGGTCTCTACCACAAAATCGTTGATTCAAAATTTAAGAGATTGTGGTTGGAATCCTCTCTTAGAAAAGGTTACTTCTTTTTGTAGTAGACAAGCTATTCAAATTCCTGATAAGAATGGTGTTTATTCAGACATAATTCGATCCCGGCGGCATAAAGATTCTGTGACAGTAGAGCATCATTATCGCGTTGATATATTTACTACTGTTATAGATTATCAGTTAAAAGAATTAAACAGCAGATTCAATGAGCAAGCAACAGAACTTCTTATACTGAGTACAGCTTTAGATCCTAAGGATGCATTCAAGTCATTTGAAGCTAGGGACATTTGTAATCTTGTTGAGAAATTTTACTCATCAGATTTTTCTGAGCAAGAAAAGATTCAATTGGAATATGAATTACAACATTATGAGCTTGATGTGCCCAAAGATCTGAATTTTCAGAACTTGTCTACCATAGGTGAATTATGTCAAAAGTTTGCAGAGAATGGAAAGTCTAGTTTTTATCCTTTGATTGACAGATTATTACGGCTTGTCTTGACTCTCCCCGTATCAACAGCAACCACAGAACGGGCTTTTTCAGCTATGAAAATTATTAAAACAAGGCTTCGCAACAAGATGGAAGATGGTTTTCTCACTGATTATATGATTGTTTATATTGAAAAGGAGATTGCTGAAAAATTTACCACAGATATGATAATTGAGGATTTTTATGCAATGGAACATCGGCGAGCACAACTTAAGAAATGAGGTATATTTTTGTTTGAATTTTGAACAATTGAACTTTTCTTTAATTACCAATTTCTATATTATATTTTCATTCAATATTTAGCCATTTTATTTGAAGTTGATTCAATGACATGTCAATTGCAAATTTTTTTAGGCACTCATTCTCTTTGGAAGTGTGGTATTGAGTAAAGACCGTAAAGTTGATTGGTTAATGTTATAATTGTCATTTAATTAGTTGTGAAGTCTATCGGCTATTGGTGAGATTCTGGTTTATGAAAGCTTGGAACCATTTGTTATTGATGCTTCTATAGACTATAGTCTATAGGAATCAATTAGATACATCATACTTGGATTTATCTTGATTGATTGTATTTGTGCTATGAATGAGAGTTAGTGTGTTGCTATGGTTTTGATGTTTGGGTTGAATTTAATGAATGATTTTACTATCTTGTTTCAGGTTATGTGGCAGATATTAATTCAGTGTAGTAGTAGAGTATTCAATGGAGTCTAAGTGGAGCATTCAAGATAGCCTTGGCTAGATAATGTTGGTGGTGTTATGCCTAAAATTTGTTGAGGTTTGGTATTTTATCAGGTTGCAATGTGGGTTTTTTGTTAGTTTTGTGATACTTGTAAGTTGTAAGTTTATCTAATTAATCAAGGTACCTTTTGAATTGACTCAAACAAAAAAAAAAATTATTTTAACTCTTTTAATCTCGGCCCCCCTTTTACTTAAATCCCGGCTCCGCCCCTGAATGTAATGGTTGGGGATTGGTCAATTAAAAAACAAACAAACACTTGAACCAAACCAACATATCTTGTTTTATTATGATATTAATAAAAAAACAAATATAAAAATAACTAAAATAATTCCTAATAAATTGAAAGAATTTACAAAACTCTAAATAATTCAAATAAATTTTAAAAATAAATAACTTTCACTTCATTCATTTACTAGTCGAATTATGCTACTTATAAATTTTGTTAGGAGTAAGAGAGAACAAAACTCATATGGTTCTTTTATGCTTGATGAGATGATGATATTATTATTGAAAAAATTAAATAAAAAGAAAATAAGTAATATACTACTAAATGTAAAATTTTAAAAATTAAAAATTCCTAAAGAATTATAAAAAAAATGTTCATCAAAGAAAATAAGTTAAATATATATCAACAAATACAAAATTAATAAAATCAAGCAAGGACAAAGAAATATAGTAAAAGTTAAAAAATAATAATAATTATATACTGCTATCAAGTTTTATGTGATTAGACATTAATTTATTTGATTAATGTGATTAGACATTAATTTATTTGTATTTTTCATAATTTGGTAATTTGTAGGGATTAGTACAAAAGAGTTTTAGAAGTAGTTTTCACATCCTATAGAGGTTGTTTTCATCACCACTATAGCTTTAGTATGTAAGCGGTTTTTTTTCACAAATTTAGAGGTGGTTATAACAGCCTCGAAAATTTTAAATTATAGAGCGGCTTATAAATTATAGAGGTGGTTATAACCTTTTTTTCTAATTGGGTTTGATCTCAATTTTTAAAAACTTTTCAACTTGCCAATAACTTCATCCTTGACGCTAAAAGGGTGAGTGATAGGTGTAACATCTACAAATTAAAAAGTGTGAAATTATCGGTGACCAACTAGAGTGAAAACTCAATCTGAATCACATATGTTGGTGTGGATAAATTCTAAAAGATGAAAAATGAACATGGTTGAAGGGCTTTTGGACAATTCGGCGATTGGAGTTTGGGTAACTATTGAATTTTTTTGGCATCAAGTTCAAGATGTGAATTATAAGCAATAATAATAGAAAGAATGAATTAAATGAGAATTACTGAACACTAATAAAAATGATAACCATGACAGCATTGATGATCAAAGCATTTTCACAAGTAAAAATTGTAAAGCAATTGATTGAAAACAAAAGGGAACATTCATAGCAGGACAACGGTAGTAAATCAAATATAAATGCCACTTAGAGCAGAATCATAGGAGATCTAAATGCTTAAAGGGAAATTCCTTTTTTACCGTTTTGGAGAAGCAATAAAACCATACATACCTATAGTTTGATTATGCTGATCTGGCGACGAATAGCCTCATTCCAGTGGTGTGGCCCATGGCGATGGAGCTCGTCTTCAAAGAGAGAATGAAAGAGAAACAAAAAAGCCCAAATGACGATGGAGCTCATCTTCAAAAGAGAATGAAAGGAAAGGGAACGAACCTAGATGCGCCGGCGGTGGAGCTCGTCTTCAAGGCTAGTGAAAGGGAAACGAGAGAGCGCGGTGGCGGATGAAGCTCGTCATCAAAGCGAGTGAGCGGCGGCGGATGGAACTCGTCTTCAAGGAAACGAGAGAGAGCGGCGGTGGATGGAGCTCGCCTTCAAAGAACGAGAGTTCGTCTTCGAGAGAGAGAGAGAGAATTAGATTTTTTTTTTTTAAATAATTTTTTTAAAAATTCGCTGAATGCTGTCTGTGAGGGGGTGAACGCATGAGTGGGTGAATGCGTGTGAGTGAGTGGATGGAGAGAGAGAGAGATTGTTTTAAGTTTTTATTAATTTAAACTACAAGGGTTTTTTTTTAACTGGATCTAATGTTTGGCGGGAAAAAAATTAAACAATTATAGAGGGGGCTTTTTAAAACCCCTCTACCAAACAGTTTCTAAAAGTGATAAATGGTGTAGTGAGATGACATTTTTAGAATTGATTTAAAATATTGGTTATTTACTAAAATTTTTTATTCATCTTCCAATCTTTAGGGAAATATTGTTTCTTATAAATTAGTTTCTTGTTTTACAAAGAGAAGATTATTTTAATTATTTTTGTATAATTAATGTAGATGGACAAAGAAAACTTATTTGAGATGAAATAACATAAGAAATAACAAAGAGATGCTATTGACCATAGTATGAGTTTGGAAAGAGACATATTAGAGATGAAATGATGAACGTAAGGCTTTGCTTGGATGGGGGTTTTTGGAAGTTTTATAAATAAGGTAAGGTAAGGTAAATGAAGGTTTTGAACCATACTTTGCTTGGATAGAAGGTAATGTAATTGGAGGTTTTGAAACCTTATCATGCTTGGTTGGGAGGTTAGTGAAGGTAAGGTTACATAGTATATTACTAAATTACCCTTGTGCTTAATAAATAAGAAAAAAAAATGTTATAGAATTTTATTTTCAATAATAAAATTAATTAAACAATATCATTAATAGATTAAGTAATATTTCTCAATTTATAAAATTCTATATTTATTTATCATTTTTATTATTATTAATTATAATTAAATGAGTAAGAGTTTAAACATTATCATTAATAATTAAGTAATATTTCCCAATTTGTTTTATCATTATTTATTTTTTATTATTATTACAATTTTAATTATATTTTTTTAATTATAATTAGACTAAGTGAGGAAGAGAATGATGTGTCAATAATTAATGATATAATTAAACAAATAATAATAATAATATTATTATTATTATTATTATTATTGTTATTAATATTCATAAAAAAAATACCAAAAAGTGGAGGGTTGAGAAAACACCAAAAAGTGGAGGTTATAAACAGGGGCTTCAAATCTTTGGGTCTTTGGTTTCCCTCTTGCTAAGCTCTCCCCGTCCTGGTTCGCTCTCTATCTCCCCTTGCTATGGCAAGCGGGGGGCAGCCTTCCCCCCTCAATCCCTCCCTGTCGTCCCGTTCGTGGGCTCAAGTAGCCTCGAACCTTGCTCGAACCACCGACAATTCACCACTTCATAACTCCCAATTATTGTCGAAATTAAAAAACTCCACTTCTCAGTTCGTTAGACTTGATGAAGAAACAATGTCCAGAGCCCAGATGAG
Organism: Dioscorea dumetorum; assembly: GCA_902712375.1. Classification (NCBI taxonomy): domain Eukaryota; kingdom Viridiplantae; phylum Streptophyta; class Magnoliopsida; order Dioscoreales; family Dioscoreaceae; genus Dioscorea; species Dioscorea dumetorum. Next base: position 13,492,238 of record CACTHL010000494.1, read on the forward strand.
ATTTCAGTATGCTTTGTATGGCAAGTTTTTTTGGAAAGCCTCCACCCTTTGAGCAAGTCAAGATGGCGTTGATGGTTAAATGGTATGAGATTGGAGCAGTTTTGATCTCCGACCTTCCGAATGGGTTTTTGCTGATCCGGTGTTCCTCACAGACAGTCATGCAAACGCTTTTAGTAGATGGTCCCTGGTCCATCAACGGACTAATCCTTCAACTCTCGCCCTGGCGTCCTTTCTTTGAACCGACATTTACAAAGCTTAACACCGCTGCCGTTTGGGTTCAGCTCCATAACCTCCCATTAGAGCTCTGGGATGGCAAGACGATAGAGATAGTTACTGCTCATATGGGCCGCCTCCTTAAGGTGGATGAACTCACTGAAACGTTGACTCGGACGAAGTTTGCTCGGATTTGTCTTGAACTGGATCTTTCTAAACCCCTTTCGAAGGGTTTTTGGATTGGCGACGATCAGCACCGCCTGTTCGTAGTCGTCCTTTACGAAAAATTACCAACGTTCTGTTATTCGTGTGGACTGATCGGACACCAGAGTAGCTCGAGGTCCTCCACCATCCCGGGATAATCGGGAGTCGGCGGTAGATTGCGATTCTACTATGGCAGTCATGTATGATGAGTCAAGAGGGAAGGAACCGGAGGTTGGATCGTCAGTCAGTGAGAATCCTTCAATAGATAATACTGATAATGAGTTTGGCTCCTTCATGTTGGTCGTCCGGCGGTGAGGTCGCGGCGGCGGGCGAGGGACTGACCCTCGTGCCAGTCACAAGACCGCTGCCGTGGCAGCCACGGCATCCAACAGTCGCGCCACATTCAATCACAGGCTACATGGCGGCCTTGGAAATCGAGGTCGGGTTGGCACTCGTGCTCCTCGATTTACATGCGCCGAAAGTAATAATGATGACGTTTCCCAACCCATCCCATTGGATTCGATGTCTCATCCCGTTGATAATCCCACTCACGCCATCCAATCACTTCCGATTTCATCCAACAGTCGGCAAGGTTTCGTAGAGGGCACTAATTCCATCATCTCTCCTCCTCGGGAGGCGACGCACGGGCAAAAAGAAAAAGGAAAACTCAAAATCGTTGAAAATCCGAAACCCTCGCCTCCTATCGTTCAAATCTCTCCTCTCATCTCTGAAGATCGACTTGAAGAGGAGATCTCCAGTCCTCATAGAATGATTGTTGATCAGGTGACTGCTGCTTTGCTTCCAAATCAGCGAGAAGGAGAAGGGGTTTCGGTTCTTGGCTCTTCAGAGAGTAGTGATGATGGTGATTCTCTTGCGAGTGATCGAGATGATATGTCACAGGAGGGAGAAATCGACGATCTGATGACACTAGACCAGTTCCAATCAGAGTCTCGGCGCGAGGCTTTGGTCCGGAAGGGTACGGTCTCGTACCACACGTCTGCTTCACACAAGAAGGGAAGAGTTGAACTTGACCCTTGCTGTGGTTGATGGTTCCTTTTCGGAGTTCCAAGTTTCTACCAGTTTACGTTCTTTAGGGAGTCTCTTCTCCGTTTTCCATTTTATTTAACTTCTTGTTTTAATGATTGATGCTAATATAATCTGTTGGAATTGTAGGGGCATCTCGTTGCAAGATACCTCAACTCGAGTTTTGAATCTCATTAAGAAACATCACCCTGCCATTGTTTGCTTGGTTGAGACTAGAGCAGATGACGATAGAGTCGATCGATTTGGGGCTAAATTACCTTGGAACTAGAGATGGGCTGCTCTTTTGGCTGACGGTTATTCTGGGGGAATCATTGTTCTTTGGCATATCCGGCTTGGTCAGGTCACTCCTCTCGCTACCTCTCGTAGAGCTCTTCATATTATTGTCACTTCTGTTTGTCGCAATCATTTTCTTATCACGGTTGTTTATAATTCTTGTCATATTTTGTCTCAAAAAGATTTATGGTCTGAACTTGCGAAGTTTACTTGTCTTTAATATCCCTTGGCTCATTGCGAGTGACTTCAATACTATAGTCTCTCCCGATGAATGCCGGGGAGGTACTTATCACTACTATTCCCGCAAAGCTCATTTTTTTAATAACTTTATTAGTGAAAACAATCTTCTCGATTTGCATTACTCGGGCGCGAAATTCACGTGGTGTAATAACCAGGTGGGGAATCGATTACTCACTAATTTCAAGTGGAGTCAATTTTTTAAATTTTATTCTCTAGAACACCTTCCTCGAATATTCTCTTATCATGCCCCAATGCTTCTTAAAGTTCGATGTCATTCTCGAATGAGTAAAAGGATTTTCCGTTTTGAAAACTATTGACTGGATTATGTTGATTGTCATGCAGCTGTTTGTAAAGCTTGGGATTTTCATCCGCATGGAAATCCCATGAATATTGTGTCGCACTTGTTTTCTCGTGTTCGTTTCCAAATTAAAAATTGGCACGCTTTGGGTCTGAACTCCCTTGAACATAGCCTTAATTCTACTGAAAATGATATAGCTTCTTTTGAGCTTTTTGATAGTTTTTCTGATGATTTGCAACCTCAGTTTCTTGATCTTTATGCCAAATTTACTGCTCTTCAGAGACAAAACTCCATCAAATGGGCACACGTGCTCATTTGAATTGGATTTCTCAGGGAGATCAAAATACAAGTTTCTTTTACAACTATGTTCGCAGTCGGAATCATACGAATTTTATTGCTCAAATTTCTGATTCCAATGGTAATGTGATTAGGGGTACTGAAGATATTCAACAAGCGTTTGTTAATCATTTTTCTAACCTCTGGACTGATAGAAATAATCGTGATTCTCATTCCATTTTAAATGCTTTGCCATGTGATCTCCCTCGTCTAAGTGATTATGATGCCGATAGTTTAGTCAGAGATATTTCTCGGGATAAAATTTTTAATACCCTTATTGATCTTCCTTGTGATAAAAGTCCAGGTCCAGATGGTTTTAACGCTGAATTTTATCGTTTCTTCTGGACTGCTATTGGTGATAAGATTTGTATTGTGATTCAGTATTGTTTCCAAAATTATATTCTTCCTAGAGACTGGGGTAAAACATACATTGTTGTGATTCCTAAGATTAAAAATCCCAGATTGATTTCTGATTTTCGCCCTATCTCTCTTTGTAATGTTTGTTTTAAAATCATTTGAAAAATTTTGGCCAATCGTCTCAAGGTGGTTCTGCCCCGCCTTATTGGTATTGAACAAGTTGGCTTTGTCCCGAACCGCTGTTCGTTTGATAATGTTATTGCTGTCCAAGAAGTTGTTCATACTTTAGAAAATAATAAAACTGACCCCCTAGGATGCTTATTAAAATCGATATTGAAAAAGCTTATGACTGTTTGAGTTGGAGTGCAATTCTTGCTATTCTTGCTAAAATGAATTTCCCCAATACTTGGATCTCGTGGATTAGGGCTTGCATTTCTAATAGTTCTTTCTCTGTCCTTGTTAATGGTTCCCCCTCTCCTTGGTTTACTTCCTCTAGGGGAGTTAGACAGGGAGATCCTATTTCCTCGTATCTTTTTATTATGGTTTCTCAAATCCTTACGTCTCTTCTTAATTTTGGCATGAGTCTTGGCATGATTCCGGGATTTGATAGTCGGCTTCATCAGAACTTTAACCATCTGATGTACGCTGACGATCTCATCCTTGTTACTCATGCTAATCGTCGCACTGCTAGGAACGTTAATCTCTGTCTTAGCATCTATGCAAATTTAACTGATCAAAAGCCTAATAGTGCTAAGTCTGTCATTTATTTCCCTTCCTGGTTAAATAAGCATGTGGCCAATCGAATTTCAGCCATTCTTAATTTTCAGATTGCTTATTTTCCTTTCACATACCTCGGGATTTTAATCACCCCTAAAAGATTAGCAGTGTCCAACTTTAGTCCTATCATTAATAAGATTCAAAACATGTGTTCTGCTTGGAAAAAGAGCAAGCTTTCCCCAGCAGCTAAAACTACTTTAATTAATTCTATTATTCTCACTCAACCGGTTTATTACCTTTCTGTATATCCCATTCCTGACAGTGTTCTTCATGAGATTTCTAAGATTGTTAGGAACTTCTTTTGGCACAAGAATGGCAATGGAAAGGGCGTCCATTATGTTGCTTGGGATAACCTTTTGATCCCTAAGTCTGAGGGGGGTCTTAATATTACAAACCTTATTTCGGTGAAACACTCCTTAATGGCCAAGCATGTTTTACAATATCTTAATAAGGAGAGTGCTATTTGGATTGATATTTTGGTTCTGAAGTATGGTAATTTGAATATTTGGATGGATAATGCTCCTGTATATTCTTCTAGCTTCTTTAAAGGGTTTTGTGTGTCTGCTTGCAAAATCAAACATTTTATTAGATTACATTCTGTTAATGTGAACACCTCTTCCTTCTTGTATGATGCATGGTGCTCTCAGATTCCTTTGGGTTTTTGGCCCACTTATGTTAATACTTCGTTGGATATAGAGTCTATTTCTCTTACTGATTTGAGTGTTGATGGGAATTGGAACATTCATTGCCTCCATCTTCTTTTTGGGGCTTCGTTTGATATGTTCGCTGCTAATTTGTGTAGCATCAATAACACTGCTGATAATTTGTGGATTTGGTATCCTAAAGCTATTGCCAACAGGATGTCATATAATGTTTATCTTCTTCTTAACTGTAATGGTTTCAGTAATGATAATTGGAATGGTTGGAAGAAGATTTGGACTCTTGGTACAGCCCACCGTGTTAAACACTTTATCTGGTTATTATGTCATGGCAGAGTTCCAACCATTGAATACTTCACTTTATTAATTTGAGTCCTAGGAATTACTGTGCTTTATGTAATTTACATTTTGAAACTGCAAATCATCTCTTTTATGAATGTTCGAAAATCAGACAGGTTTGGGAAGCACTCAGTAATAATCTCAACAAGGTTATTCACTTTCAGAATGGTATTTCTAATGGTGATTGGTTGATTAATAGCAATTTAAGCTTATTTGATAAATATGTTATTGAGGCTACTACTTGGTATACTTGGAAAATGCGCTGTGATTTTGTTTTTAGACAGACTCCTTTTAACTGGCGACTGATAGTCTATAAGGCGATTGTACATGCAAAAGATTTCTCAAGGGTCCGGGAGGATCAGGGTGGGAAAAAACTTCTTTTAAGTAATTTTGAGGATGGTTCCTACTTTATGTTTATTTCCACCAAAAGGGATCTACACGTTGAGACAGAGGTAAGAGGTTTTGGGTTCCTTATAGTTAATTCTAATCATGTGGTTACTCTTGCAGGGTCCTCGTCTGGTCA